>CM024763.1:102519610-103204441 GCA_014218235.1 Colocasia esculenta | reverse complement strand
TATATTTTGACTAAGTTTACATTGACTTCCATATAATAGCTCACAATGATTTCTTTAGAAGAGCATCGATTTCATCTCTACATCAGTTTCACTTAAACAACGACTTCCTTAGAAAACAATGATTTCTATCTTACAACGATTAGAACATTGATTTCGTGCCACATGACTTTGTTTCGCTGAACATCGATTTTGGTTGCTACAACGATTTCACTTCACTTTAAACATCGATTTCTTTGCTACAACGACTTCGCTTCACTTAAACATCAATTTGGTTGCTACAACGATTTTGCTTCACTCAAACATCGATTTCGTTGCTACAATGACTTCGCTTCACTGAAATATGGATTTGGTTGCTACAAGAATTTCACCTCATTTAAACAATGATTTGGTTGGTACAACGATTTCGCCTCACCTAAACAACGATTTGGTTGGTTCATCAACTTCGTCTCACTTAAACAATGATTTGGTTGCTTCATCGACTTCGCTTTACTTAAACATCGATTTCGGTAGAACAATGACTTCATATGAAACAACGACTTTATGTCTATAATGATTTCACTTAAACATCAATTTCAGTAAAACATCGGCTTTATATGAAACAACGATTTCATCTCTACAATGACTACACTTAAAACAACGATTTCAGTAGAACAACCACTTCATGTGAAACAACGACTTTACTTGAACAACGACTTCATTTCAAACAACAATTTCATCTACACATTGATTTCAGTTCAACAACGACTTCTGTTAAACAATGACATTACTTGAACAACGACTTCGTTTCAAACAACGATTTCATCTGCACATCGATTTCACTACAACAACGACTTCTATTAAACAACGACTTTGTATAGAACATCGATTTCATTACATTCAAACATGGATTATGCTCACATTAACTTGGTTACAACATGGATTACATTCTCACATGTTTTATGATTATATCATCAATTTGATGTCAACATTGACTCTCTCAGTACACAGGCTGTCTCAATATATCAACTCTTTATTAACGATTAAATTTTAGATCGTTGTTGAATATTTGTATTTAAATTCTTTTCAAACCTTCTTGAGATTCATTCCACATGATATTCAAATACATTTTCAAATCTCTGTAGATTTCAAATCTTCCCATGTATCATGTTGTATCCTGTAGTCTTCGACATTTATTATGATGGAACAAATCTCTGCACGATATATCTTCGCCTATATCACCTGTGTCACATAAAGTCATGCTTTATGTGATGACATAATGACATTTCCTTTTTGGTGTATCTTTATATAGCACGACTACTAATGTTGACTGACAGTTTAGACAAAGATTAGTTGTCTATGTGTCAACATTTATTGTGGGCAGGGTTTCCAGTAGAAACACACGTTACAAAGATGGACCTATCATCCTGACAGTAGCTAGAAGATTCAGACAATCTTCCTTTGTGTGTGAATGTCTTGCCCAGCATTAATGGCTGCAGGTTTTCTTGCTCTACACTTCGGATGATTCAATTTAACGTGCATGAAGATGTGAGACAACAGATACTTCAGCGGTCAAATTATTTCAAAGAAGATAAATAGAAGACTGGTGACTCCATGCAGGAACATCCCTTTCTGGTGAACTTGACAAGCTTGCATTTGGAAGATCTTGGAAGGAAAGAAAAGCTCGCTTATTCATTCAAACCCTATGTAGCTCTTAGCTCTCCATAGCAAACTGCTTAGCCTTTGAGAGCCTGAGTAGATATGAGAGAGAGTTCTTTGTTGATATTCTTTGTCTCTCAGACTTTGCCTCAGATCAAGCGTTTGTATTAGCTTGGTCTAGGGGCCATCTACCTCTTACTCATTTTCTGTGAGTGTTCCTCTTCAGGTGTGAAGAGAAGACCTACTTGAGTAGGTGGTTGTTCCCTTTGGCAAGAAGGAAGACCTGTTGCATCAGGTGCTTTAGTTCCTCTTCGGGTTGAGAAGAGAAGGTCAGTTGTTACTGGATGTGTAAGTGTCCTTGAGGGGGACTGTACCCTTGCTTAGTGAAATCCCAAGGTGCTGCTTGGGGACTGGACGTAGATCTCCTTGTGATAGGAGATCCGAACTAGGATAAAATTTTCTATTGTCTGTGTGTTTGCTCTCTTTGTCTTTATTTAACACTAACTCTAACTATCGAACTTAGTGTTCTCTGTCAAGCATTTTATTTACAGGAATTACTCTAAAAGATTTTTTAGCAATCCATTCACCCCCTCTGGGCTTGCTATCTGGTCAACAAGTGGTATCAGGGCCAAGTCTCTTCGAGTAAGTAGATCTCACGATCTGAAGAGCAAAGATAAATGGAAACTCAAGGACATGCAAAAGGTCAGTCCGTTAACAGACCTCCTCTATTCGACGGTGAAGATTACAACTACTGGAAGACACAGATGGAATTCTTCCTTCAAGGTCTCGATTTCCAACTTTGGTCAATTGTTGAAGAAGGAGACATCTTGGTAACCAACAGTAAAGACAAGGGGACAGACGAAGACAAGAAGAAACTATCTCAAAACAGTAAAGCTAAAAGTATACTCTGTTGTTCATTGAGTAAGGAAGAATTCAACAGGATATCAGCTTGTAAGTCAGCTATGAAGATGTGGGAAAAGCTGAGGCTCACATATGAAGGAACTGACAAGGTAAAGGAAACAAGAATAGATATTTTGGTAGCTTAATATGAAAGATTTTAAATGCAGTCTAGAGAGTCCATCTCTCGAATGTACATTTGATTCACAGACATCACCAATGGTCTGGGTGGGCTTGGAAAGACTTATGAAATTGTAGACATGGTAAGAAAAATACTAAGATCCCTACCAACTTCTTGGACTCCAAAGGTAACAACAATAGAAGAAGTTAATAATCTTAGGAGAATGTCACTTGAAAAACTCATCGGGTCGTTAATGGCTCATGAGATAAATATGGAAAGGTTGGGAGAATCCTCCAGCAAGAAGAGGCACATCAATGCTCTCAAGGCCACAGAAGACACTTCTGATGGCAAAACTGAAAGTGATAAAAGTAATGAGAACAGTGAAGATGAAGAAGTGTTCCTCTCTAGAAGACTGCAGCGCATACTAGCTAAGAAGAAATACCAGTCAGGAAGAAGGTATTTCAAGAAAGGTATAGACTTCAAAAGATCTGAAGGCAAAGAAGTCAAGAGATCTGAACCAATATGCTATGAGTGCAAGAAGCCTGGACACATCATGGCTGAGTGTCCAATACTAAAGAAGACAAAGTTTAAGAAGAAGGACAACATAAAGAAATTCAAAAACTACAAGAAGAAAGCCATGGCTGCTGCATGGAACAACGAAAGTGACTCAAACAGTGAGTCAAGCTCCAGCGAAGAAGAAGAAAAAAAGGCCAACCTAGCCTTCATGGCAAATATTGATGATAAGGTAACTTCTGACTCATCCTTACATCTTGCAATGAATCAGATTCAGATAGTTTAGAAGATGCTTTTAATGAATTATATATAAATATAAAGATGTTTATAAACTTTTTAAAACAACTAAGAAAAAGTATGCATGTCTTGAAATAACAAACTCAGGTCTACAATCTGAATCTGAACAATTAGATAAACAAATTTCTGAATTGAAAAGAAGAAATGAACTGATATGCGAAGATATAAAGACTATAAATGAAAAGATATCAAACATAGAAAATCAGGAAACCACAAGCAAACTTAAAACTGAAATTAACACACTAACAAAAGATAATGAATATTTAACAGCCACAATTGAAAAATTCACAAATGGAAAATCTTCCTTAATATTAAAAGGTGCAAGAAGATCATATAGGAAAAAGTATGGCTTAGGATATACTCCACCAGATAATGAAGAAACTGTCATTCATCCTAAAATTTATCCAACTCCAAATTCATAACTGAACAAAATCCTAACTATAAATCAAACAACAATAAGAACTATAAACCAAACAGAATAATAAATAATATCCCTTGCTATACCCATTGTAATAAATTAGGTCACACTAACCTATACCCATTATAATAAATTAGGTCACATTAAAATAACCTGTACAACCAAGCACTTAAAATGGATTTCGAAAAGAAACTGTGAAGAAGATAACCAACCAGGACCCAAAAGAACTTGTGTACCTAAATCTCATTGATTTATTACTGGAAAGTCTTAGAGCATCAAAGTGGTACCTCGACAGCGGGTGCTCAAGGCAAATGACAGCTAACAAGAAACTCTTCTCACATATCAAAAATGAAGAAGGTACAATAACCTATGGTGATAATGAAAAAGGGTGACTAATTGGTTGTGGATCCATTGGAAGCCAAGATAGAATCCTGATAGAAGATGTTCTATGTGTCAAAGGACTCAAGCACAATGTAATTAGCATCAGTCAGCTGTGCGACAAGGGTCACCAGATCATGTTTCAGGAATCTAAGTGTTTGATCATCAAGGATGGTTCAACTATCTTTGAAGCCAACAAAGAAAAGAATTTATATGTACTGCATCTAGAAGAGTTGAAGGAAGAAGACATTTGTCTAGCAGCAAGTAAGGAGTAGAATGCTGAACTATGGCATAGAAGGTTTGGTCACTGCATCTTGGATAAAATAAGAAAAATCATCAAACATGATCTAGTGGAAGGTCTACCAAAGATAAACTAAAGACTAGACAACATCTGTGAATTGTGTGCAAAAGAAAAGCATGCAAGATCATCTTTCAAATCCAAATAGTCACCACCTCCAAACCACTAGAACTGCTTCATATGGATTTGTTTAGACCAATGAGAATAACTAGTTTGGGAGGAAAGAATTTCGGTTTTGTCATAGTGGATGATTATTCCAGATTTACATGGGTATCATTTCTTGAGCATAAAGATGATGCATTTGAGAGTTTTATGAAGTTTAGTAAACTTGTTCACAAAGATAAGAAGTACAACATCATTAGTATCCGATCAGACCATGGAGGAGAGTTTCAGAATGACAGGTTTGCAGAATTTTGTGATGATCTGGGGATTGAACATAATTTTTCAGCACCAAGAACCCCACAACAAAATGGAGTAGCCGAGAGGAAGAATAGAACACTATTCAATATGGCAAGGACTATGCTATCTGAGTACAACCTTCCAAGATATTTCTGGGTAGAAGCCATAAATACAGTTTGCGACATTATAAATAGAGTCATGATCCGGCCAATTCTGAAGAAGACTGCATATGAGTTGTACAAGCAAAAGAAGCCCAAGATCAGTCATCTCAGGACATTTAGATGCCCATGCTTCATTCACAATAATGGTAAGAGAGACATAGGTAAGTTGGATCCTAAATCCGATGAAGTCATCTTTATGGGGTACACTTCTAAACCTAAAGGCTATAGAGTTTTTAATAAAAGAAGTTTATTAATTAAACAAACTATGCATGTTATATTTGATGAATGTAACCCTTCCTTGAGAAAGAATAGTAGTAGTGATGATGAAGATGCAGATAATCTTACCAAGAAGCTGAAAGAAACAACCATCAAAGAAGATGAAGATTGTAACGACCCTAGATATTTATGCCCAATAAGGCTCCATATCCAGATCCGTCTCCCACAAATGGACCGAAGTCTTGCAAGGGATAACTCGTACACGTGTTCAGTAAGAATATAAAAGACAACCACAACAGTATAAGACACAAGAAACTACATGTGCTCATATCTGTATATAACAATTTACAACTGTCCCATTACATTATCACATGTCCAATTAAAAAGTACAACTACCTGGGGCATACCCCGAGGGAGCACAAGCTCACACAACACAACTAACACTACTGCTGGTGGTACAAGTCTGCCACAACGCCTTGTCAAGCCACACAAACAGTAAGCCCTGAAAAGAACTGTAGGGGAGTGAGCCTCAACAAGTCACAAACTCAGTAGGGACCACCCAAAAACAACACACCAAACTGAAGAGAACTCAACCTTAGAGGGTTTCACTGGCAACACCGATAGCCAAACCATATCATGCTCACACAAGACATGATTAACAACAATTAAACATAATCTCGTCAATTAATATAAACCTCGAAAAGGAAGAGGGACAACAGGACTAGCACAACACCACTAGTTCGCTCAATAATTGAACTGCCTAGGTCATAGAACTCACAGGCTAATCACTACAATGACTGGTCGCCTATGCTACAAGCTTCACAGGGAACCTACCCACGTAGCGTAACAGGACTGGCATCATCTAGCCAATCCACCTCACATCAAAACATAGTCGGAGGTATACCCAAATACGAGTAAAAACACAACACGTGGAAGGTCATTCCACAGACCTCCACAGAACACAAGTCCACCTCAACACCTGATGGGACTGGTACACAATGTACCACAATACAAGACTACCCGCAAAGGGTACATATACCTACTACCACGAGGTACCACCACGGAACCATAACCAAAACCGTGCCACCACCAGGGCACACCACAACGGGTCAAACCTTAACCAATGAGTCACACACAAGCCACAACCAGTGGCAAAGCACGAGTCAGAAAGAATGACTCTACCACACGGGAACGGACTACTAGTTCATGAAGCCAGTATCCAACCCGGATAACACTACACAAGAACCACCTCTCAATCTTACAGTCACGAACGAAGGGTCCAACTGCCGCTCCACACAGTAAAGCCAAAGAACAGTGGAGACCAACCAACACCACACCTGCAAACCACACACCTGTAGGCCCATGCCTGACACCTTTAGGGACTCTGGCCCGAGATCCCTAGAGTGAGGCCCTGGAAACACAGGACTAGTTGGAGACCAGTACGTCTACTGGTGACCGTACCCCAAACCACGAGTGCGCTACAAGCGACCACACACCCACAAACACAAGTCGCTGCCCTCTGTCGTCTTTCCCTCAGCTGGATGTACAACTCAAACACAAGAGTGAGAGTGTTTCAAGACAAACGACATAGACCTCGATGGTACACACAGTATCGGGACAAACCCTGAGCACAACAAACACACGTGCCTGGCTCACACAGAACCTTGGGTACCCGACTAGAGAGGCATTCCGGAATAGGCGCTGGACCACCACACTCGGCTAGCACTCAAACCACATTAGTCACTTAACACCTCGGTGAAACTTATATCACAATACGTTAAACGTAATTGGCTCGTCACCGGTCACCATGTGACCTCCGAGCTAACTAACACCAACACATACTTAAATCACAATAACATATAATAATCTTGCTTGTCATGGTCACCTGTGACCTCCATTGCCATATTAATACAATATAATAACCACTTAATAAACATATGAAAGACATTAAAGGACCGAGGCTAGGTTCACACCGGAACCTCACTGCCCAACACTACAAACTAACACAGAAGTTCTATTACGATAAACACAACGTCGAAACACTTGCCATGCAGACACAAACCATATGCACGACACTCAAACTACGTAAACACCACATGTACTACACACTAATTGTGTGCACAACACCCCAACCATGTAAAAACATGCTCACCTCGTGAGCAACACACTTACCACATAAACAATATGCTCGTGGAGCGCTACAGGTGCATTGACACCACTTAACCATGCCATACACAACACTTTAACGATAATTGGATAATCATATGAGTAAAACATACACCACAAGCTCTCTTGGCTATGGTTGTTATATAAGCAACTGTCGTCTTCTGGTCGCGACACCCCGACATATCGCGATCCAAAAGCCTAACGCGACGGGTCAGCCTGTCGTGTTCAGAACGCTACAGAGGGCTCCGTCGCCTTCACAGGCCGGAACCCTAATTTGGGTTCCCACCTCTGGATTTCCCCCACAAACCATGCAAACCACGTTTAATTTCCATTTTTCATGATTTACTGAATACCCTAGCATGATATCTATTGTTCTTAAAGCATTAAATGATCTAAACATGCACCACATGCAATCCACGCAATAAATCAAGGTGGAATCTCCCTACCATTGCAAAAAATGAAAGACTGATCACAAGCCGGCATCTCCCCCACTCCATGCGACGTCCTTGCGGCGAGACCACGCCGAAAAAGATGCCAAAACCCCTGAATCGCCTGAAAAACCTCCGCAGCACCCTTCCTGGCCGAGCAGAGCTTGCTGAGCTCTGTTCGATCGACCTCAACTAAAGACACTTCACAGTTGGGAACGCGACGTAGCTCTCCATCGCGACCTGAATGAAATGTAGTAGGGCATCACCTTCGCAAGGCCGACGTCAGCATGCCGCCCAGCGCGCGACACGTGGCACGTATGCAGATGAAGACCGCTATGAGGCAGCAACCCAAACGTGATACCCAGAACCGTCGCGTAATGAACGCGACGTCCCTCACTATCGCGTTCACAAACAGTGAACCTGTGGGCTATTTAGGCTAAAACCTCCAGCCCACAACACCCACACAACACATGGGAACCGCGACCAAGGCCCAATGACCCCACATTGGTCATGGGCACCACACCAGAACCAACAAACATAGATCTGAATGACCACTAAGCGAGGATCCACGAGGAACGAAAAGTGCGCAATGTTACATTACTATCACCTAAAATAGAATGTCGTCCTCGACATTCAAACAATCACAGAAAATCAAATTATCACCTAAAAAAAAAAAAGCCAGATACGAACAAGTAGGAACGCTTCCTCTGCACTTGCCTTTTAAACCACTCTACACCGGCTAGCTCAATTTGTCCATTTCCATGTCTGTTCTGCTTTTCCTTTTTCTTTCATTTACTCATAACTGTTCTGCCCAATTTCTGCATTCTACTCTTTCTGTACTTTTTAGTTGTAAGCATTTCTACCTTTCTATTGGCGCTTTATCTCCTTGAACTCAACCTACTTCCACATTTTCCTGACTGTGTTTGCAGCATTTCTTTCTGGGCCATTTTTCCTGCTTCAAACCCTTTATTGTGTATTGCCATTTTGAGGTGCTCTGCTATATAAAATTATCCTTAAATTCATAAATTTTCTTGTGCCTTTCTATTATATGTCTGTCACTGCCAATTATTACTCTACCTTAACTTTATTCACATTCTCAACTACCAGCTTCTCAAAGAAGATATCATTACCATAATTGAGTTTCCTACCTCTTTATACTATTTTACTCATATGTCTTAACTCATATCTGGCCTGAAATCACTGCCTCTTGTCCAACTATGCAAAAACCCCAAGCTTTCCTTTAATCATTTAAACCTTGGATAATATGTGAATATCAAACTTTCCATGCTTCCACTATGCTATTCTAATTATGCTGAATATCTGACAAAATATTTTACAAATTCTGCTTCCATTAATATTCCAATGCTTTCCACTTTCACTGTTACTCTGACTCTAGCTGGATTGAATTCTAAACTTTACTTACTTTTCAAATCACTGTATAATCAATTGACACTGGAAGAAAATACAAAAAATCTCTGAACTGCTTTTTCTATTACTTCAATTCTGGGTGTACCACATGCTTTAATTCTAAATCCTACCATACCGCTATCAACATATCATGCCTTTCATATACTTTTCTTACTTTTAAATAACATTCTCTGGCTGATTTCACAATTCTCTTGCTTAACCTTTCATAATATCCGTTCTCATTACTGTGCCACTGCACTCTCTTATCACATAATAACACTGCTCAATTAACTCTGCACATATTTCACCCTCAATTTAACCGAATTCTCTCTCAATCAAGTGCCATCTGACCTCAAACTGTTCATTGTTTAACTGATCATACTTTTTCTTCCGATTTCCATATACTTCTAGCGCTCTCTCTGTTCCATTCTGCCATACTCTAATCTACACATTATTCCTTAACTGTTCTGCCTTTTATTCTTACATCAAACTTTAAAGTACCTCTTCAGAAGAATACTGCTGCTCAATATAAACCACTGTCCGTGTTCTGCCAAAGAAACACTTACTGAACACTTCCTGACCCCTTTAATTATATTCTTTTCATAATCTACTATAATTTCTTTCTCTGATCAATAACTCTTAACCTGATCTGTACTTCCAACTGTACTAACCACAATATCATTTCTGCAAGACATTTCTCTTAATTATTCTGCTATCTAGCTAATCGCAAAATACCATTCACATTATAATTTTTGCTGATATATAAACAACTTTTATTAACAACTGCCGAAGCCATAATCTGATCGATCTCTTTAAATACCATAATCTGCTCTGCCTGATTTCTCTATTCCACATTGCTGCTCTAATTCCAAATACTGAAAATACCACTAGTACAACGTACTCATAAATATCCTTTCATAATCTGCCTTACTATTCCACTTATCCTAATACTTTTTAACTGATTCTCAACTGATCCACCTCTTTCTATTCTGACCCACATAACTCTACCTTATTCCAAACATTCTTAATCTTAACCTCAATCTTTAACATTGTATTCTTTAACAAACCATTTTTGTACAATCCTGCAAACTGACACTTATTAAATGAATGTCTTTCTTATAAAATTCCCAGAAAAATCTAACTGAGCACTGATCTTCCTTACCTTCTCTCTACGTACTGACCATCTCTGCACATACTTACATGGATCTCTATATCAAATTCCGATTATGATCATTTTTACAAGATTTACAATAGCACTATTTCCAAACTCTTTACTGTCTCATCTCTAATCACCAAATACACTTATTCTTATATGACTACCACAAATCCTTGCTTCTTTATTTACCAGTACCTCACCTGAAACTAATCTGCCTCTCTCAATTATTCCGAATCTTTCCATATCATTAATCACATTATCACCCAGGCTACTTCTTTAATATTTACTAACACAAATCTTGAACACTACAATACCTCTGTCAAGGTCCTCAACCGCAATTCATAACACATAATTTCTCATTACTAACACTACTTCTTCTGTTGTTCCTTCAAACTAGCACCTTATACCTGTCTCTGTCAATTCTATACCTCGCTAACACATATCAGACATATCCTTCTTAGAACACTACTCTACCTTTCCTGATTATCATAGCCAAATTCACTAATCTCTTTTCAATTTCTATAACCGAGAACCTTTAAACAACTGCACCTTAACTGCAAACTGCCACACTAACCAACCGTACACATAATTCACATATCAAAACCTCACATGAAAATCGTACTAAAAAGCACATAAAACCACAAACTTACTACCAGCAATGGACATTAAACCATGTATTGGGACATTGTAAACGACGGTAGAGAAACCTCCTCCTCGCCCTCACCTGTGGGGAGTAGGGGTGAGCCTCGCTAGTCACTGGCTCAGTAGGGAACTCCCCTAACACCGAGCAAACCAAACATAAGTGCCGAATGCAGTAAACTATGCTAGCAATTTATAACACAACTAAACAGGTTATTAAGGCTGTAAACAACTCACCGCTAGCCGACTGCATAAAATAGCTGTAATAAATAAACGGTAAAACTCCAACACGTGTACGAGCTACGGTAGAGACTGCCACACTCGAGTCACGTAGACTCGTTCACGACACTAGCAACAGACTCGGACAAACTAACACAGGTCTACCTCTCAGTCTCGCAGCCACGGACGAAAGGTCCAGCTGCCGCTCCATATGAAAAAGACAAGCAACTATGGAGACCAACTAAACACCACCACCTGCGGACCACACGGTCACAGGCCCATGCCTAGCACCTCTAGAGACCCTAGCCTGGTCTCGCTAGAGTGAGGCACTGGAAAAGTACTAGTCGGGGACTAGTGTCGACAACTGGTGTCCGTACCCCCAACTAAGAGCGCGCTACAAGTGACTAAAAACAAACTCAAGAGTCACTATCCCACTATCATCTTTCCCTCAGCCGGACGTACAACTCAAACTAAGGAGTGAGGGTGTCCAGGTCAGACGACATAGACCTCGATGGTACCGCACAACTACCGGGACAAAGCCCCAAGCTAACAGCCTGGCTCATAGAGAACCTGGGGCACCCAACTGGAGAGGTAACCACGGTAGTCGTCTACTACCTGACACGTACACAGAAACCACGTGCGCACCGCACAAACCACGTGAAACCTCATGTAAACCTCGTGTACTGACGGTCCACAACATGTGAACACCACCTGCCTCGTGTGAACACTATGTCCACAGGCAAACTACCAGCTAGCTATGTAACATATGAGCTAGTCTCGTAAACTACGCGCTTCCCAGAGCGCCACAAGTGCCAATGCACTGCTCACTAACACTAAGCATACCGATAATGATAATTGGATAATCACATGTATAAACCATACAGAAGCAGGGCCTCTTGGGCCATGTCGCGACAACCCATTGGGTCGCCTTCAGAACGCATCGCCACGACATGTTGCCTTCATATCCATAACGCGACCTACTTACCTGTCTCCTCCTGATCCTTAACGCGACACATCGCTGTGTCGCGTTCAAGACGCGGCATAGGGACCTGTCACCTTATCAGGCAGGAACCCTAATCCTGGATCTCTCCATGACAGCCCATTCCACACCATACAAACCACCCTTAATTCTCCATTTTCATGCTTTTGTGAATACCTAAGCATGTTATCTATTGTTAGAAATGCATTAAATAGATTGGAACCCTATCCCATACAATTTACACCCCAAAAACAGGAAGAGTTCACCTACCTTCGCGAAGAACACACTGTGCGGCGATCTTACGGCGTTTCCCCTACTTCTCCCGGACTCCCCGCACCGAGAACACGCCGAACCTGCCGATTCCCACACGAAATCGCCAAAATCTCCTCTCCCTAGCCGAGCAGAAAACCCTGAGCGTTCTGCTTGGCTAGGGTTATTTAAAAACCTGCTGCGGTTCGGAACGCGACGCATCGTGGCGTCGCGATCAGGTCACGACGGATGTGAGCGTCGCCTTCCCAACGCCTGCTGCCCTGAGCGCTACGCATGGCGCACATGTAGACGCTCAGCACACCAAGGCGGCCACATGAACATGACGGCCACCTCTGTCGCGTTAAGAACGCGACAGACCTTCCAGTCACGATGACAGGCTGAGTAATCTAGGGTACTGTAGGCCCAAACTTTCGGCCCAGTAAGCCCCAGATGCACACACACACACGGTACACAAGCCACATTGGCCTCACATTGGCCACCACAAGCGTTAAACAAACAATCCACGAGGATCCGAAAAATGTGTGTGGTTACATTAAAGGACCGAGCTAGGTTCACACTGGAACCTCACTACCAAACCACTACAAACTAACCATAGAAGTTCTATTACGATAAACACAACGTCGAAACACTTGCCATGCACACACAAACCGTATGCACGGCACTCAAACTACGTAAACACCACGTGTACTACACACTAACTGTGTGCACAACATGCCAACCACGTAAAAACATGCTCACCTAGTGAGCAACACGCTTACCACGTAAACAACATGCTCGTGGAGTGCTACAGGTGCATTGACACCATTTAACCATGCCATACACAACACTTTAACGATAATCGGATAATCATACGAGTAAAACATACACCACAAGCTCTCTCGGCTGTGGTCGCGACATAAGCAACTGTCGTCTTCTGGTCGTGACACCCCGACATGTCGCGATCCAAAAGCCTAACGCGACGGGTCGGCCTGTCGCGTTCAGAACGCGATAGAGGGATCCGTCGCCTTCACAAGCCGGAACCCTAATCTAGGTTCCCATCTTCGAATTTTCCCGACAAACCATGCAAACCACGTTTAATTTCCATTTTTGATACTTTATGGAATACCCTAGCATGATATCTATTGTTTTTAAGCATTAACGATTTAAACATGCACCACATGCAATCCACAAAATAAACGAGGTGGAATATCCCTACAGAACGTGCGGCATAGTTGACTGGAATTTCGTTGTCCAGAGTTCCTCGCACAAAAAATATGCGCACTTCCTCAAACTGTCTCACAAACTTAAAATCATGAAGATGGACTAGCAAGGTGATGAGACAGGTCATATCCATAGGGAGACTGAATAAAATTTGATCTAAACTACTAAAACTTGAAATCAGGAAGATCCAACAGTAAAATTGACTTAAATCCACTCAGCTCGCTAAAAGTTCCAGTGCGATTAGAATCCTTCGATATCACAACAATTGAACAATAACAAAATTTAATTCTCAAAAATTAAAACTAACTGAGAACTCTTAGTAACAGACAAGCCAACCATCCTCCACAGAGCAATTGATGCAATACGCAACAAGCATTTCCACTTCATAATTCAAATCTGTTATTGTTCCAGAATTGCTCACACCTTCATAACTTGAAGGGAAGCACCATAGCAAAAAGAACTTACAAGATGAATGCTTCAGTTCTGTAAGATGAAATAACTAGAACAATTGACAGTAAAGAATTCAAAGAGCTCAAACAAAGATTTGCACTGAGAACGCTGTGAACTATAGAAATTTCATATCACTTTACCCAAACAACACAACTTTAGGGAGAACAACAAAAGAGAAATAGATGTAATGAACATCAGAACAGTAAGGAGAGACACAGTGGATCTTGTCTTCCTCACAGTCTGATGATTCGGTAAGAAATTAGCAAAAGAGATATGAACTGCAATGTCAAACTCTTGAACTATGCAAGGGAAAGAAGAACACCATAAACTCTCAAGGACAACAGCAGGGAATCCCATCTCTCAGATCTCTCAAAGCCTAATACCTCTCTGCTACTCCGAGAGCTCCCAGATGCACCTACCTCAAATGGTCCTGCTTCCAGATGCCAGACAACACCAATCTCCACGGAAGGAAGGAAGCAAAACATCGATCCCAACAGCCTCGGGAATCCTCACAGCAGCCGAACTAAAGAGGAAAAGAAGAACAATCCACAAGAACAGAAAATAGAACTGTCTGATCTCCTTCACAGTAGTCCTCACATCCAAAGGGAAAGAAAACGAAAATTCACTGGATCTATCTCCCCGAAACGCAGAAGACATGAAATTAACCAATCCCCTAATGCTGAGTAACAGAAGAAAAGAAGAAATTCTAAAAACAAATGCATAAGCCCTCTCGAACAAAGAAGAAATGAAGTAACAAGCTCCGCTGGATCAAGCTATGTAAACATAGAGGGAAGGAACAAGCAATTGCAAAAATAAAATGGACAAAGCAATCTTCAATGCATCGAACTCTCCCAACCTTCAAACTCTTACAGAGTTGAAAAGAAAAATACAGAAAAATTGCTAGAGAAAACCCCCACCCAACCATCTGAACTCTGAAAGAACAAAGAGAACTATGAAAAATTCTGAAAATTGAACCCCAACATCTCAACAACTCTCGCAACTCTCATCTCTGGAAGAACAAAAAAACTCATCTAACCATCTAATATCTCCCGCCCAACTCACCAAAGTCGAATCCTAAGAACTGGAAGAACAGGAAATGCAGGAGAAAAATAAACTAAAAATTCCCTCCCTTCCGAACCAAGACAGCCGGAGAAGAGGACCATAGGTCCTTTTATAGATGTCTGGGCGCCTCCACTCGAGCTCCTTTGCGTGCCTCCATCTCGTCCTAGCCACCTCAGCAGGCCACGCACCCAGCCACCTCAGCTTCTGCTTCCGGGCTCGCCACAGCAGCGCACAGCTTGCTCTGCACACCAGACATCAGATCCCTGCAAACCGCCTCCATGCTTCACTGCCTTCACACCTCACCCACAGCAATCCACCTTGGTGACCTCCGCCAGCTCAGCAGTGACCCAGCCGCCCTGCGCCTTCTCCCTGCATCATCGCGCACAGCACCAGGCGCACCATCCGATCTAGCCGCCATGCCACAAGACCCAGCCGGCCATCGCACCACACCCGGCTGCACACACCTCACCTCAGCTGGCCACCTCAGCACTGCCCGAGCTCCATCTGCCCTGGCTTCCACGAACCAGCTACATTGCCCATCGCATTCGCCAGCACCCATCATGCCAGCACACCCCAGCAGACCTCCATCTGCTTCCCGCCTCCATCGCATGCACTAGCATCCTCACGATCCGGGCTCTCCAGCTCCAGCCTTGGCCAGCCCCCATCGCGCCAGCACACCCCAGCCTTGCTCTTCCCTAGCTCAGCAGCCGTCCCAGCCCTGCACAAGCCAGAGCTCCAGCCCGCCTTTAGGACTCCTCAGATCTGATGGGAAGAAAGAAGGGATAAGGTAATTTGTTAGTGGTGTACGTGGCCTATTTAGATGAGAGAGAGGTAATGCGGTATGATGGGATTAGGTAGGATATTTTAAAAGTTGTATTTATTGGGATGGGGTGGGGTATGTGTCATGATAGGATTGGGTATGGTGAGATATTTATTAAAAAAAAATTATTAATTGGAATTAGGTGTAAAAATCTTATTTATTTACAAACTTAAACCTATCTACTATTAAAAGATATTTACAAGCTATTTATTGCGACAAGAATTATTTATAATATTTATTTACAAAAGATTATTATTATTATATTATTATTATTATTTTCAAAATGAACCTAATTAGTCAATCTGAAAAAGAAAGAGTGACTTATTTGAATGAAATCTAACATGTATTCTAACCCTAAAATCAACTAACATGTTCAGAATCTTAAACATGAATAGAATGAAAATTTAAGTCAATTGCACATTATTTATAGACAAAGATTCTCTAAACTTAACTAAGTGTATGAAATTTATCACGGAAAAATTAGTAGTTATCACTCCCCCCTACTTGAACATTGCTAGTCCCTTAGCAATAAAAATTACTCAAAATATAAGACTAGAAGATGTAATATCTCATGCTAACTAGCCATCATGTAAAAGATTCATGTAAAGACATGTCTTTCCTAATTGTAAAGGCTTATGGAAAGAAAATAGTGCACAAATGGTAGCTCACTTAAGAGTTCACATCAGTCCTTCTGAAGCTCCTCTACCTCAGCTAGTAATTGAGATTAGATTAATTCGAGGGAGAAGAAAAGAATTATGGAATAAGATCCTTGCTCAGTCAAATTGGGTAGTTTCTCTCAGTTCCATTCTGCCCATCTTCCTTGAGGATTATTTCTCTGAGTTGGAGACTTTGCCCTTTTATCTGCACTTTGTGCACTCAGAATTTCTTTCTTTCTTTTTCATCCATAATGCTGCACAACCCATCACTTTTCAAGAGTAGCGAGTCCAACTTTACTCAGATCCGGGGCATTTTTCATGGATATATTTTTCTTTTACTTTTGCTTTTTTCCTTTTTCTTTTCTTTTCCTCTTTACGAAAGGATGAACAGTCAGGTTCCTTGATCACATGCCTTCACTTCCTTTGCAATTCACTTAAGGGGAAGGGAGAAAAACAATCACCTCTCTCCTACTAGCCTTGACAAATTTGCTACAGTCGAGCTCAGCTAGTCTAAGTGGCTGTGTAGTGTGTGTATGAAAACTTCTTGCCATAAATCCTTACATAAGGTAGACAAGAAGTACATGTAATCATTTACTAGAGGTTACCTAACATGGATGCTTGCAAAGGAGTGTGACAACCACAAAATTTTAATGGTTAAAGATCATACACCTAGTCTGGATGCGCAAAGCCACACATTTTATTCAAAGTTGAAACATTGTGAAATTTTTATTTGCATATGTACAAGCTCAGAAAAAGAAATGAAGCAATGGTTGGGATGAGGACTATGAATGCATGCTTATTCTACCTCTCCCCCCTACTTATTTATAGGAAAAGAAAGTAAGACAGAAAATTACCTCATAAAAGAAATCTGTACACTTGGGTTGCCTCCCAAGAAGCGCTAAGTTTATCGTCTTCAGTCAGTCTCAATTAGGCTTCATTTGGCTCAGCTAGCTTGGTAGAATCAATTTTTACAGAAGATGGGCTTTCAAAGAAATGCTTTAACCTTTGCCCATTGACAGTGAATGAATGTCCAGATTTTGGGTCAAGAATAATGACCGCACCGTTGTCGTAGACTTTGACAACAGTGTAAGGACCATCCCACCGGGACTTCAATTTTCCCGGAAACAGATGAAGTCTAGAATTAAACAACCAGACCTTATCATGCACTTGAAAAGTTTTTCTATGAATGTGTTTATCATGGAATGTTTTGGCCTTGGCTTTATATATCTTGGAACTTTCATTGGCTTCATTTCTGAGCTCTTCTAGCTCATTCAGATGCAGGGTCCTTTGTTGACCAGCTTGGGCTAAATCAAGATTTACCTGTTTGATAGCCCAATAGGCTCTATGCTCAAGTTCTACCGGCAGATGACAAGATTTTCCAAAGACAAGCCGATAAGGGGACATTCCAATGGGAGTTTTGAAAGCAGTTCGGTAGGCCCACAATGCATCATCTAACCTTTCTGACCAGTTTTTCCTATCAGGCCTAACTGACTTCTGAAGAATGTTTTTAATCTCCCTGTTTGATACATCCACCTGGCCACTGGTTTGCGGATGGTAAGGTGTTGCCAGCTTGTGGGTGATCCCATACTTCCTTAGGAGGGTCCTAAACTGAGTGTTAATGAAATGAGGTCCTCCATCACTAATGATTGCTTTGGGCCATCCAAATCTAGAAAAGATATTTTTCTGAACAAATTTGATAACCACCTTATGATCATTGGTCTTTGTGGCAATGGCCTCTATCCATTTGGACACATAATCAACAGCAACTAGAATGTACGTGTATCCAAAGAACGGTGGAAAATGTCCCATAAAATCTATCCCCCAAACATCAAAAATTTCTACAACCAAAATGGGGTTAAGAGGCATCATGTCCCTCTTAGAAATATTTCCCATGGTTTGACATCTAGGAAAAACCTTACAAAATTGATTAGCATCCTTAAACAATGTGGGCCAGTAGAAACCAGAGTCTAAGACCTTAGCAGTGGTCTTCTTTCCTGAAAAATGCCCTCCACAAGCAAGAGAATGGCAAAACTTGAGAACACTTTGATGCTCACTGTCAGGGACGCGTCTTCTTATCACTTGGTCTGGTCCAATAAAAAATAGCTCCAGATCCTCCCAAATATAATACTTGTCCCTAGCAAAGAATCTTTCTCTTTCATTTTTGGTCCAATCTCCAGGTACTCGTCCAATGACTTTGTAATTCACAATGTGAGCATACCATGGAGATGAAATATTGGAGACAGCTAAAATGTGCTCATCTGGGAAAGCATCTCTAATAGGCATGGAGTCCGGGGCAATTATTCTGGACAAATGGTCAGCTACCACATTCTTGGACCCTTTTTTATCATGAATTTCCATATCAAACTCCTGTAACAAGAGGATCCATATGATCAACCTAGGCTTGGCATCCTTTTGGCAAGCAAATGCCTCAAGGCAGCATGGTCAATGAAAACAACGATTTTAGCTTCTAACAGATAGGATCTGAACTTCTCTAAGGCAAAGACAACAGCTAGGAGCTCTTTCTCAGTGGTTGTGTATCTAATCTGGGTGTCATTTAATGTTCTACTTGCATAATAAATCACCACAGATCCTTTATTAGTTTTTTGTCCCAAAATGGCACCTACAGCAAAGTCTGAGGCATCACACATTATCTCAAATGGTAATGACCAGTCTGGAGATTGTAGAATTGGAGCTTTGGTCAAAATGTCTTTTAAGTCCTCAAAAGATTTATGACAAAATTCGTCAAAAGGAAAGGAGTGTCTTTCAACAAAGAAGTCAATGGCCTTACAATTTTGGAAAAGTCTTTGATGAACCTCCTATAGAATCCAGCATGACCAAGGAAGGATCTAATTTGTTTGACAGAGTTGGGAGGAGGCAATTCGGAAATGAGATTTACCTTGGCTTTATCTACCTCTATCCCTCTCTCTGAGACAATATGCCCTGAGACAATCCCCTCCTTAACCATGAAGTGGCTCTTTTCCCAACTTAAGACAAGATTGACATTAATGCATCTTTTGAGCACTTTAGCCAAATGGTCGAGGCACGAATCAAAGTCATTTCCAAACACAGAAAAACCATCCATAAAGACCTCTAAGTAATCCCCAACCATATCTGAGAAAATAGACAGCATGCAATGTTGAAAAGTTGCGAGGGCATTGCACAGCCCGAAGGGCAGGCGTCTTAAAGGCAAAGGTTCCAAATGGACATGTGAAAGTGGTATTTTCTTGGTCATCAGGGTGAATAGCCACTTGGTTATACCCTGAATATCCATCAAGGAAACAAAAGAATTTTTGGCCAGCAAGTTTCTCTAAGATTTGGTCAATGAAAGGCAAGGGAAAATGGTCTTTCTTGGTCATCGCATTCAATTTGCGATAGTCAATGCACATTCTCCATCCTGTAGCCAGCCTAGTGGGAATGAGCTCACCCTTTTCAGTTTGAATCACAGTTAGTCCAGACTTTTAAGGCACAACTTGAATTGGACTAACCCACTGGCTATCAGAGATGGGATAAATGAATTCAGCATCCAGCCATTTGACAATCTCCTTCTTAACAACTTCTTTCATGTTGGGATTAAGCCTTCTTTGCATTTCTATTGAGCTTTGGCATTCTCTTCTAAGTATATGCGATGTGTGCACACTGAAGAAACTTATCCCTCTCAAATCATCAATTGTCCAACCTATAGCTTTCTTATGACTCTTCAAAAGGCCGCTCTCAAAAGTGACTCTCCTATCTTGAATTTCTCAAAAATGGCAGAAGGTAGGAGGTTGACACTAGCTCCCAAATCTAATAGGCCGCTCTCAAAAGTGACTCCACCGATGGTGCAAGGAATTAGTGGAGTGCCTGGAACTTTGAGCTTTTTAGGAAGTTGATTCAAGACAATGGTACTCACAATTTCTGGAAGAATGATGGTTTCAGTTTTATTTCTCAATTCTCGTTTTGGAGTACACATTTCTTTTAGAAATTTGGCATAGGCCGGCACATGCTTGATGGCATCAAGCAGAGGAAAGTTGATGTGAACTTGTTTAAATAGCTCCAAGAGTTCTTCATTACCAGTGGATTTGTTTTTGGATTTTTGTTTTAAAGCTTCAGGAAAAGGAACTCTTGGGATGTAACAGCTTGGGTCTTCACTCATGTTGGTTTTGTCTAGGGGTTCTTCAATTATTTTCTCTTTCTCTTATTTTCTCTTTTCTCTTGGATTTTTCTTTTGCAGCATTTTCTTCAATCTCTTCCTCAATTTCAATTTCATTTTCATTTTCTTTATCCTCATTTGACATGTGTGGGTGAGGATTTGTTCTGATTCTTCCACTTCTTAAGGTAGACACAGTTTTTGCATTCTCTACTTGCGGGCCCCTAGCTTGGGCAGGAGGATGATCCTGTTGCGTAGGTTGGTTTTGGTTTTGCGGAGCAGGAATGTTCTGGACAAAAATTTGTTGTGGGTTTTGTGGTGGGGGTACATTTAGTCTAGCAGATTGTCTGTACCCCTAAGCCTGATGGTTTTTCTGGTTCTGATAAAATCCAGAAGAGTTGTTCCTTGGGTTTTCTATAGTTTGATTTGGTAACTGAGTCAATTCCCTCCTACACACATCAAGCAATCTGAGACTCTATCCTATCCAAATTTTGTTGAATATTTTGGTTTTGATTTTGATTTTGTTGCACAGTTTGGCATAGAGTCGCCATCATGTTTTGAAGTTGATTCATTTTATCTTCCCAACTGGGTTGAGAAGATGGTGGTTGATTGTATGAAGGTTGCTAAAAATTGTTATGAACAAATTCATTGAAATTTTGATTTCCATTGAATTGTGGAGGTCTTGAATAAAAAGATTGGTCAAATCCTGAATTCTAATTGGGATAGGATTGACCGTACATGGATTGCTTGAAAGAAGTTTGAGACACTTCTTCATATTGATTTCTCCAAGAAAAGTTTCGGTGGTTTCTCCAACCAGGATTGTATGTGTTAGAATATAGATCATGAGGGGTTTGTAAAACCTTGGAAAGCTTGGACTTGTTCTTGATAGGCCATGGTATGAAAGAATCTCTCAATCTCTGCTATAGGTTGATCCAAATCTATGTTCAAAGATCGTCTACCAAGCATGCACAGATGAAAAGCTTTCTATTTATGATTTTTGAATTTTTAAGATTTTTATTGATTTTTGATGAATTTTAAACAAACACAAACAAACAAACACTTTCAAATCAAATTAACCTACCACTAAGTGTTCCTTAGACTTATGTTATTTTCTCAAGATCACATTTATGCTTGCTTAAATCCAATTCTAACTCTTCTTGTACCGGCTAGGTAAGAGGTGGAGTAGAGGGAGGCCCCCCTTGCTTTCACAAGACCCAATTAAATAACCTCTAACTCACTTAAGCATAAGCTTTTTAACCTCTAATCCTAGACACCAGACTCAAAGAGAAGTCTTAGAATTAAGAAAGAACAAATCTAATTATGAACCATAGGGCCAAGTCTACTAGTTTTTATTAAAAGCTGAGGAAAAATGCAAGAATGTAGAAATTTTTTGTGACTTTTGGGCAAAGGAAAGGGTGATGAAATCCCTCACCTTATCTTTTTATTCTAATGGGTGAAGCCCTTAAGCAGTCCCATTTTCAAATGTGAAGTGCACATATCAAATTCAAACAATGGGTTGTCTAATGCTAAGTCTAATGCATGAAACGAGTGATAGAAGTCTTACCTTTCCCCCACACTCTTCAATGCAAGAAAATGAAATAAAATTCAAATGACTATTAAAATGATGAATATCCTAAAACATGGGGTCCTAATCTTGAGAAATGAAATTTTTATTTAAGAACAAACGGCTAACATGAAAGAGCGATTTGAAAAAAATTTTAGACTTTAGATTTTTAAATTTTTATTTGATTTTAAATTAAATGAAATGAAACTAAGAAAATATGAAGTGGTACTATAGACTAGTCTCAAACCACAAAAGAGTCCAATTATTACATGCCAACAAGAAAGAAATATTGTACATGCACAGAGAGTACATAAAAACCTCACTACAAGCTTCTCTCACACTCCCCTATCTAAAATTCTGAATTAAAAGCAATTAGTAAATGAAATCAGCACGCTCTCCTCCTCCAATGGGCTTCAAATGCCAAGCCCGATCTCCAAGTTCCTCCTTATGTGCAAATCTTCAATAAAATCCCAACAACAAGTCAATGTAAAACCAATAGAAATGAAATCAAATCAAAATAGATCTAAATCAAACTCTAATGCCTCCCCGGCAACGGCGCCAAGATGAATGCGCGGCATAGTTGACTGTGCATTTCGTTGTCCAGAGTTCCTCGCACAAATCAATATGCGCACTTACTCTAAACTGTCTCACAAACTTAAAATCATGAAGATAGACTAGCAAGGTGATGAGAACAGGTCATATCCACAGGGAGACTGAATAAAATTTGATCTAAACTACGTAAACTTGAAATCAGGAAGATCCAACAGTAAAATTTGACTTAAATCCACTCAGCTCGCTAAAAGTTCCAGTGCGATTAGAATCCTTCGATATCACAACCAATTGAACAATAAAAAAATTTAAATTCTCAAAACATTAAAACTAAACTGAGAGCTCTTAGTAATAGACCAAGCCAACCATCCTTCCACAGAGCAATTGATGCAATACGCAACAAGCATTTCCACTTCTTAATTCAAATCTTATTGTTCCAGAATTGCTCACACCTTCATAACTCGAAGGGAAGCACCATAGCAAAAAGAACTTACAAGATGAATGCTTCAGTTCTGCAAGATGAAATAACTAGAACAATTGACAGTAAAGAATTCAAAGAGCTCAAACAAAGATTTGAACTGAGAACGCTGTGAACTATAGGAATTTCATATCACTTTACCCAAACAACACAACTTGAGGAGGACGAACAAAAGAGAAATAGAATGTAATGAACTTCAGAACAGTAAGGAGAGACACAGTGGATCTTGTCTTCCTCAAAGTCTGATGATTCGGTAAGAAATTAGCAAAAGAGATATGAACTGCAATGTCAAACTCTGGAACTATGCAAGGGAAAGAAGAACACCATAAAACTCTCAAGGACAACAGCAAGGGAATCCCATCTCTCAGATCTCTCAAAGCCTAATAGCTCTCTGCTACTTCCGAGAGCTCCCGGATGCACCTACATCAAATGGTCCTGCTTCCAGATGCCGGACAACACCAATCTCCACGGAAGGAAGGAAGCAAAACATGGATCCCAGCAGCCGAACTAAAGAGGAAAAGAAGAACAATCCACAAGAACAGAAAATAGAACTATCTAATCTCCTTCCCTGCAGTCCTCACATCCAAAGGGAAAGAAAACAAAAATTCACTGGATCTATCTCCCCGAAACGCAGAAGACATGGAATTAACCAATCCCCCTAATGCTGAGTAACAGAAGAGAAGAAGAAATTCTAAAAACAAATGCATAAGCCCTCTCGAACACAGAAGAAATGAAGTAACAAGCTCCACTGGATCAAGCTATGCAAACACAGAGGGAAGGAACAAGCAATTGCAAAAATAAAATGGACAAAGCAATCTCCAATGTATCGAACTCTCCCAACCTTCATACTCTTATAGAGTTGAAAAGAAAAATACAGAAAAAATTGCTAGAGAAAACCCCCACCCAACCATCTGAACTCTGAAAGAACAAAGAGAACTATGAAAAATTCTGAAAATTGAACCACAACATCTCAACAACTCTCGCAACTCTCATCTCTGGAAGAACAAAAAAACTCATCTAACCATCTAATATCTCCCGCCCAACTCACCAAAGTCGAATCCTAAGAACTGGAAGAACAGAAATGCAGGAGAAAAATAAACTAAAAATTCCCTCCCTTCCGAACCAAGACAGCCGGAGAAGAGGACCATAGGTACTTTTATAGATGTCTGGGCGCCTCCACTCGAGCTCCTCTGCGTGCCTCCATCTCGTCCTGGCCACCTCAGCAGGCCACGCACCCAGCCACCTCAGTTTTGCTTCCGGGCTCGCCACAGCAGCGCACAGCTTGCTCTGCGCACCAGACATCAGATCCCCGCAAAATGCCTCCATGCTTCACCACCTTCACACCTCACCCACAGCCATCCGCCTTGGTGACCTCCGCCAGCTCATCAGTGACCCAGCCGCCCTGCGCCTTCTCCCTGCATCGCCGCGCACAGCACCAGGCGCACCATCTGATCTAGCCGCCATGCCACAAGACCCAGCCGGCCATCGCACCACACCCGGCTGCACACACCTCACCTCAGCTGGCCACCTCAGCACAACTCGAGCTCCATCTGCCCTAGTGTAACTACCCAGAATCCGCATTACCAGTAACGACCAGTAACCGAATTCTGACCCGCTAACCCATGAGACGAGCTCGGAAGGGTAGGAAGTGAAGGTCCGAGGAGGCTATATATAAGAAGATACACACCATGCAAAGCTGTAAAATTCCACTATATGAACATAATATGTACAACTCAGAGTCTGAGCAAGGTACAGAGTACAGAAGTACAACAAAAGTACTACTCACTGCAGCTAAGGAGCACCAACACCGGAGTGGCTAGACTCGCCTGGAACGGGAGTCGACGAAGACCCACCTGAAAGGGAGGGGAGTGAGTCTCAAGAAAAGAGACCCAGTAGGGAAAAGTAACCCCACCGGCAACATAGCTAAAGTGTGGGAAGTAAAAACTGAAAGTAAACACACGTCGCACCACAACACAAAACTATAAACCTCGCGGCTCAGTAACACACACTCACACACACACAGTAAGTAGGACTCAGCTAGGGTCTGTGGCTCGGCGTCCCATCACCACAGAGTCTCTCAACCCCAGCCACGTGTGCACACTACAGATGCTCTCTCTCGCGTCTGGTCCATGACCGGTTTTTCCCCTACGCTTGACCCTAGCGCTAGAGAAGGGGCTCCACGGAGACCGGCTCAAAACCACCACAAGGAGTACGCACAGAACAGAGTCGCACTCGGTGTCCTGGCTCACTAGCGGAGGACAACCATACGCTAGTCATCTAGACGGAGTCGCACCCACGCCTAGGTAACACAACAGAAACAGGCACGCGGTAACGCAACGCGCGTACAACAGACGGAACACACTCAACGTCTGAAACTCCGTATAGTAAGTAAACACCTCGTGTCACAACTAGTTACTCATATGCACAAGCAGAGTCACACTCTAAGCTTGGCAGAATGTGTTAACAGGGTGGACATCATACGTCAATCGCCTTGAAACACAAAACTCAAGCCTGCTGGGACACAGGATATTAACGGCCATATCGATTGTCGCCAATATGAAGTAAACGGCAATCTACCTTGTCGTTTATATCACCCTTGAAGATCTCAATGTCAACAGATGTGGACGTTAAGCTCTTCAGTCCCCTAAACCTAAAACAGCGCTAGGTCAGTCCAGTTGGGCAGAATTACCCAACAAAACTCCTACTGATGGAGGGGAATACTTCCTGTCATCATTTTACATTACCAGAACTTCAGAAAGAAGTGATCCAACCCTTGAATCACTCAAAACACCCAAAACTCCCGCATGGTATAACCCAACCCTAAACCACAATTTGCATACTAATTCACATAATTAAGCATGTTGGTTTGCTAAGGAGGGTTATAGAGTTAAGTCCCTCCTCAGAATGCTTTAACAACCCCCAAACAGCCACTAATCGCGTCGGAATCCCCCGAAGTCTCGCGCGAATCGCACCAAAACCTCGCGTTTCCCGCCCGATCAATCACCGCCACGCGATCCATAGCCTTCCCACGAGCTCCCATCAACCATCAGAAGCTGTGGAAATAGAGAAAGGCAAAGGTGGAGGGAAGGAGAGGAGAAGAGAAGAATGGGTTTTGCTCTCGGGCTACCCTATTTCAACAGGTCCGACCAGTTGACGTCAACATCACTAGTCGCCTACTGAACCGCCTATAGCTTGACGTCCAGATCGCATGCCGTCTAGATCATAGACAAACGTCCACATCTCTGGACGCTAACCCCAAGTCAACGGCTAGACCCCTGGTCGTCAACCTCACAGAACCTCTATAAGACCCATTAAGGATCCACTAAGACCTGAGACCTTACAACCCTCCCCCCTTAAGGAATTTTGCCCTCAAAATTCAAACAACACAAGGAAAGAAAACTCACCAAAGAGGTACGGAAACTGCTCACGCATTTCGTCCTCTCACTCCCATGTCGACTCACCACCTGAGTGCCGTTGCCACGCAACACAAACTAAAGGGATTGCCTTGTTCCTCAACCTCTGAACTCGGCGATCCTCAATGTGCAACGAAACTCTGGTACAGTCAACACTGGAGTCACCTCAGACCATTCTGCACTCTGCAGAACGTGAGACTCGTCAGAAAGGTACCTCCGAAGCATCGACACGTGGAACACATCGTGAACTGCTGCCAATTCTGACGGAAGCTCAAGTCTGTATGCCAAACCTCCGACATGCTCAGAAATGGTGAAAGGTCCAATAAAGCGAGGACACAACTTTCCACGCTTACCAAACCTCACCACTCCCTTCATAGGAGACACACGGACAAACACCTGGTCTCCTACCTGAAACTCGAGCGGTCATCTGCGCTGATCTGCATAGCTCTTCTGCCGACTCTGAGCTGACTGAAGCATCTGCCTCACAAGCTGAACTACCTCAACTGCTTGCTGAACCAACTCTGGCGCTGTGACAACCCGTTCACCAACCTCGAACCAATCAAGAGGAGTGCGACACGGTCGTCCATACATTGCCTCATATGGTGCCAAACCGATACTGGAGTGATAACTATTATTATATGCGAACTCGACCAACGACAAGTGAGCTGTCCACGACCCCTGCCACTCCAGACAGCAAGATCTAAGCATGTCCTCCAAACTCTGGATAGTCCGCTCTGACTGACCGTCTGACTGAGGGTGGTAGGCGGAACTAAAAGCCAACTCTGTCCCCAAAGCTCTCTGGAAACTGCGCCAGAACCCAGAAGTGAAACGAGGATCCCTATCTGACACAATAGAGATTGGCACTCCGTGCAAGGGAACAATCCGCTCTACGTACAACGCGGCCAATGTACTCACACCCCAACTAGTCCTGACAGGCAAGAATCTGGCAGTCTTCGTCAATCTGTCCACAAGAACCCAAATGCTATCAAAACCTCCAGCTGTCCTCGGCAATCCACAAACAAAGTCAGTCGTCACATGGTCCCACTTCCACATCGGAATCTCTAACGGCTGCACAAGTCCTCATGGACGCTGATGTTCGGCCTTCACCTACTGACAGACCAAACACCTAGCCACAAAAGCCGCTATGTCTCTCTTCATCCCAGGCCACCAAAACTGACGTCTCAACCTGTGATACATCTTGGTCGACCCTGGATGAATCGAGTACCTGGAACTATGTGCCTCCTGCAACACAATTCTCCTGATAGACTCCTCAACAGGAACATAGAGTCTATCTCGAAACCTAACAGTCCCGTCCTCACAAAGCTCAACCTCTGGAAGAAGCAACACACTGTGCAACTCGGGATCTGCCTGCTGAGCCTCAGCAACCTGTCTCACAACGGCGGGAGCCGCTAACAAACTGCCCAACACAAACTGTTGACGACTGGACGAAACTCTGAAAGACCCCTCTGTCGCAGACTGCCACAACTGCCACTCCCTAAGCATCAGATGACTCATCTGTGCTTTCCTACTCAAAGCATCTGCAACTACATTCGCCTTTCCAGGCTTATACTCAATGCTAAAGTCATAGTCTTTCAGATATTCCATCCATCGACGCTGCCTCATATTCAGATCCCTCTGAGAAAATACGTACCTCAAGCTCTGGTGGTCGGTACGGACTACAAAACTCACTCCGTATAGGTAAAGATGCCAAATCCTCAAAGCAAACACCACAGCTGCAAGCTCTAGGTCGTGGCTTGGGTAATTCTCCTCGTGGGGCTTAAGCTGGCGAGACGCATAAGCCACCACTCGACCTTGCTGCATCAAGACCGCACCTAAACCAACACCTGAAGCATCTGTGCAAACCTCAAAACCCTCCTCACTCGAAGGTAAGGCAAGAACTGGCACTGACGTAAGCAGTCGCTTCAACTCCATGAAGCTCTGCTCACACTGCTCCGACCACACAAACGAAACTCCCTTTCTCGTCAACCGAGTCAAGGGTGCAGCAACCTGAGAAAAGTCTCGAACAAACCTGCGGTAGTAACCTGCCAAACCCAGAAAGCTACGAATCTCAGACACAGATCTGGGACTCTCCCACTGCAAAACTGCCTTAACCTTCGCTGGATCCACAGAAACTCCCTCAGCTGATATCACGTGCCCCAAAAAGTGAACCTGTTGTAGCCAAAACTCACAGTTACTAAGTTTGGCATACAACTGGTGCTCTCGCAAAGTCTGCAACACGATCCTCAGGTGCTCGGCGTGCTCCTCCTCCGAAACGGAGTACACCAGAACGTCGTCAACAAACACTACGACAAACTGGTCCAAGAACTGGTGGAACACCCGGTGCATCAGATCCATGAAGGCCGCTAGAGCATTGGTGAGCCCAAACGGCATCACCAAAAACTCAAAGTGTCCATATATGGTCCGAAAAGCTGTCCTCTCAATATCAGAATCTCTAATCCGCAACTGATAGTAGCCCGACCTCAAGTCAATCTTCGAAAAGACACGAGCAGACTAAACTGATCAAAGAGATCATCAATCCTAGGCAAAGGATACCTATTCTTGATGGTCACTTGATTTAGCTTCCTATAATCGATACACAATCTCAGGCTACCATCCTTCTTCCTGACAAACAGAACAGGTGACCCCCACGGAGAAAAGCTAGGACGAATATAGCCCTTGTCCAACAACTCCTCAAGCTGCCTCTTCAACTCCCTCAACTCTGCTGGTGCCATACGGTACGGTGCCTGTGCAAAAGGTACAGTGCCAGGAACTAACTCCACAGTAAACTCAATCTCTCTCTCTGGCGGTAGACCAGGCAACTCTTCCGAAAAAAACATCCGGAAACTCACACACTACAGGAATGTCTCCCACTCCCGAGGCAACCTGGTCAAGAGTAACTGCAGAAACTAGGAAACCCTGACAACCAGAAGCAAGTAACCTCCCTGCCCTCAAAGCAGAAACTAAAAAGCGAGAAGTAAGAGGTACGATACCCTGGAAGTAGAACGCTGCTTCCCCAGGTATCCGCAAGTGCACCCTCTTCTTCTGGCAATCCATCACTGCACTATACCGCTCTAACCAGTCCATACCCAAAATCACATCATAATCCTAGAACTGCAAAGCAAACAGACGAGCTGACAACCACTGATCCTGCAACTGCACAGGTACCTCCTCGAGACAGTAGGACGTAAGGACAAAGTCCCCTGTCGGCAACTCTACTGCTAACTCAACAGACTCTCCCGAACTCAACTCTCAAAGGGAGTCTAAAAACTCCTCAGACACAAAAGAGTGAGAGGCATCAGAATAAAAAAAAACTCTAGCTGTATAACCAAAAACTGAAACAGTACCGTCCACTAGGTGAGCTGCCTCCGCGTCTGCACGGCCAAGTGAGTAACATGACCTCTACCTCTCGACCCACCAGAACCTCCGGTCTGCTGACGATGCTGTACAGGTGCCTGCTGCTGCACTCGGGGCTGTGACTGGGTCTGCTGCTGCGGCACACGAGGTAGCAAAGGACAATCTCGCGCCATGTGACCCATCTAGTCACATCGGTAACACTGACTAGCAAAAGTACGATGTACTTGCTGCGAAGGCTGACCTGCCGGCTGCTGAACACTCCCAACCGACTGCTGTCTCTGCTCTGCCTGCCTCCTGTCACGTCAAAATACCAAACTGTAACGACCCAAAATCCGCATTACCAGTAACTACCAGTAACCCGAATTCTGACCCGCTAACCCACGAGACGAGCTCAGAAGGGTAGGAAGTGAATGTCCGAGGAGGCTATATATAAGAAGATACACACCATGCAAAGCTGTAAAATTCCACTATATGAAAATAATATGTACAACTCAGAGTCTGAGCAAGGTACAGAGTACAGAAGTACAACAAAAGTACTACTCAATACAGCTAAGAAGCACCAACACCGGAGTGGCAAGACTTGCCTGGAACGGGAGTCGACGAAGACCCACCTGAAAGGGAGGGGAGTGAGTCTCAAGAAAAGAGACCTAGTAGGGAAAAGTAACCCCACCGGCAACATAACAAAAGTGCGGGAAGTAAAAACTGAAAGTAAACACACGTCGCACCACAACACAAAACTGTAAACCTCGCGGCTCAGTAACACACACTCACACACACACAGTAAGTAGGACTCAGCTAGGGTCTGTGGCTCGGCGTCCCGTCACCACAGAGACTCTCAACCCCAGCCACGTGTGCACACTACAGACCCTCTCTCTCGCGTCTGGTCTACGACCGGTTTTTCCCCTACGCTAGACCCTAGCGCTAGAGAAAGGGCTCCACGGAGACCGGCTCAAAACCACCACAAGGAGTACGCACAGGACAGAGTCGCACTCGGTGTCCTGGCTCACTAGTGAAGGACAACCACACGCTAGTCATCTAGACGGAGTCGCACTCACGCCTAGAAAACACAACAGAAACAGGCACGCGGTAATGCAACGCGCGTACAACAGACGGAACACACTCAACGTCTGAAACTCCATACAGTAAGTAAACACCTCGTGTCCCAACTAGTTACTCATATGCACAAGCTGAGTCACACTCTAAGCCTGGCAGAATGTGTTAACAGGGCGGACATCACACGTCATTCGCCTTGAAACACAAAACTCAAGCCTACTGGGACACAGGATATTAACGGCCATATCGATTGCCGCCAATATGAAGTAAACGGCAATCGACCTTGTCGTTTATATCACCCTTGAAGATCTCAATGTCAACAGATGTGGACGTTAAGCTCTTCAGTCCCCTAAACCTAAAACAGCGCTAGGTCAGTCCACTTGGGCAGAATTACCCAACAGAACTCCTACTGATGGAGGGGAATACTTCCTCTCATCATTTTACATTACCAGAACTTCAGAAAGAAGTGATCCAACCCTTGAATCACTCAAAACACCCAAAAAATGCCGGCATGGTATAACCCAACCCTAAACCACAATTTGCATACTAATTCACATAATTAAGCATGCTGGTTTGCTAAGGAGGGTTATAGGAGTTAAGTCCCTACCTCAGAATGCTTTAACAACCCCCAAACAGCCACTAATCGCGCCGGAATCCCCTGAAGTCTCCGCGCGAATCGCACCAAAACCTCGCGTTTCCCGCCCGATCAATCACCGCCACGCGATCCATAGCCTTCCCACGAGCTCCCATCAACCATCAGAAGCTGTGGAAATAGAGAAAGGCAAAGGTGGAGGGAAGGAGAGGAGAAGAGAAGAATGGGTTTTGCTCTCGGGATACCCTATTTGAACAGGTCCGACCAGTTGACGTCAACATCACTAGTCGCCTACTGAACCGCCTATAGCTTGACGTCCAGATCGCATGCCGTCTAGATCATAGACAAACGTCCACATCTCTGGACGCTAACCCCAGGTCAACGGCTAGACCCCTGGTCGTCAACCTCACAGAACCTCTATAAGACCCATTAAGGATCCACTAAGACCCGAGACCTTACACCTGGCTTCCACGAACCAGCTACATCGCCCATCGCATTCGCCAGCACCCATCACTCCAGCACACCCCAGCAGAGCTCCATCTGCTTCCCGCCTCCATCGCATGCGCCAGCATCCTCACGATCTGGGCTCTCCAGCTCCAGCCTTGGCCAGCCCCCATCGCGCCAGTACACCCCAGCCTTGCTCTGCCCTAGCTCAGCAGTCGTCCTAGCCCTGCACAAGCCAGAGCTCCAGCCCGCCTTCAGGACTCCTCAGATCGTGAGTGGGAATGTGGTATGATGGGATTAGGTAGGATATTTAAAAAGTTTTATTTATTGGGATGGGGTGGGGTATGTGTCATGATAGGATTGGGTATGGTGAGATAATTATTAAAAAAAAATTTATTAATTGGAATTAGGTGTAAAAATCTTATTTATTTACAAACTTAAACCTATCTACTATTAAACGATATTTACAAGCTATTTATTGCGACAAGAATTATTTATAATATTAATTTACAAAAGATTATTATTATTATTATTATTATTTTCAAAATGAACCTAATTAGTCAATCTGAAAAAGAAAGTGTGACTTATTTGAATGAAATCTAACATGTATTCTAACCCTAAAATCAACTAACATGTTCAGAATCTTAAACATGAATAGAATGAAAATTCAAGTCAATTGCACATTATTTATAGACAAAGATTCTCTAAACTTAACTAAGTGTATGAAATTTAACACGGAAAAATTAGTAGTTATGACGTACCTTTGTGAAAAACGCAAAGACCGATCACAACCCAGCGTCTCCCCCGCTCCATGCGACATCCTCGCGGTGAGACCACGCTGAAAACGACGACAAAACCCCGAATCGCCCGAAAAACCGCTGCAGCAACCCTTCCTAGCCGAGTAGAGCTTGCTGAGCTCTGTTCGGTCGACCTCAACTAAAAACACTTCACAGTTGGGAATGCGACGTAGCCCTCCGTCGCAACATGAATGCAACGTAGTAGGGCATCACCTTCCCAAGGCCGACGTCAGCATGTCGCCCAACGCACGACACGCGACGTGCATGCAGACGAAGACCGCTACGAAGCGGCAACCCGAATGTGACACCCAGAACTGTCGCGTTGTGAACGCGATGTCCCTCACTGTCGCATTCACAAATAGTGAACCTGTGGGCTATTTAGGCTAAAACCTCCCGACCATAACACCCACACAACACATGGGAACCGCGACCAAGGCCCAATGACCCCAAATTGGTCATGGGCACCACACCCGAACCAACAAACATAGATCCGAACGACTATTAAGTGAGGATCCACGAGGATCCAAAAAATGCACGACATTATAAAGATCCACCCTTGGAAGAACTGCAACAGAAGGATACCACTCATGATGATCTTCCAAAGGAGTGGAGGTAAGAAAAGGATCACCTAACAGACAATATCATTGAAGATCCACCAGTTAGGGTAAGAACTAGAGGTAATACTACTCCATGTGATTATTTAATATTTGTATCCCAAATAGAGCTGAAGACAATCAATGAAGCACTGTCTGATGAATCTTGAATTTTAGCCATGCAAAATGAAGTTAATCAGTTCAGGAGAAATCAAGTTTTGTCTTTTGTTCTGAGACCATCAGATCATCCTGTGATTGGAACCAAATGGATGTTCAGGAACAAATTGGATGAAGCTGGTGTTATCACTGGAAACAAGGTTGGACTTGTTGCTCAAGGCTATTCCCAAGAGGAAGGCATATATTTCGATGAAACCTATGCACCAATGGCTAGACTAGAGGCTATTCGAATATTACTTGCTTATGCATCTGCCTTAGATTTAAAACGTTTTCAAATGGATGTTAAATCAGCCTTTTTGAATGGCTATATAAAGGAGGAAGTTTATATGGAACAGCCTCCTGGTTTTGATGATTTAGATTTCTCAAATCATGTTTTCAAACTGCATAAAGCATTATATGGTTTAAAACAAGTATTTAGAGCATGGTATGAAAGACTTAGTGCATTCTTACTAAATCATGGTTTTATTAGAGGATAGGTAGATAACACATTGTTTATTAAATCAAATGCCAAAAATATATTACTTGTGTAAATCTATGTAGATGATATTATTTTCGGATCTATTGATGAATCTCTGTGCAAGTACTTTGAAAAATTCATGCATAGAGAATTTAAGATGAGCATGATGGGAGAACTCAACTATTTCCTTGGACTACAAATCAAGCAAAGAAATGAAGGAACTCACATCTGTCAAGCAAAATACACTAAGGAACTGTTGAAGAAATTCATATTTGAAAATGCCAAACCACTGTCCATTCCAATGAGCGCATCCACCAGGTTAGACAGTGATCAGGAAGGTAAGAAAGTTGATCAAAAGCTTTATAGAGGTATGATTGGTTCATTGCTTTATCTAATAGCTAGTAGGCCTGATATTTTATTTAGTGTATGTATGTGTGCAAGATATCAATCTGATCTAAAGAATCTCATTTAATATCTGTTAAAAGGATCATTAGATATTTAGCTAAGACTAATAACATAGGTCTATGGTATCCTAAATCCTATGAAACTAGTTTAATTGGTTATTCGGATGCTGACTATGCTGGATGCAAAGTAGATAGAAAAAGTACCAGTGGTGGTTGTCAATTTCTTGCAGGATGCTTGATTTCCTGGTCTTCAAAGAAGCAAAATTCAGTAGCACTATCAACAGCTGAAGCTGAATATGTAGCTACTGGGAGCTATTGCACTCAACTCTTACATATCAAACAATAGCTTGAGGATTATGGATTGCACATCAAGACCATCATGTTTCTGTGTGACAACACAAGTGCAATAAATCTGGCGAAAAATCCTATACAATACTCCAGAATGAAATATATAGAGGTGAGATATCATTTTATTAGAGATCATGTAGCTAATGGTAATATTAATATTTTATTTATAGATACTTAAAATCAGTTAGCAGATATCTTTACAAAAGCCTTACCTGAAGAGTGATTTACGTCTCTTAGAAGGGAACTAGGCATGTGCCATTTGTAACAGATATATCTGTACGTAACTGAAAAACAATAATAATTTTCAGAATAAGAATTATCCTTCCCCGCTAGATTTAAGTAAATCCATTATTTTTATGATATCCTCTCTTATCTTGTCGTTATCCGTATTTATTGCTCCACCATTTCAAAAAGCACCTTTATGTCCCTCTCTTACGACCATAATCCTTCACTCACCGATTCGCTTTCTCTCTCTCTCTCTTATCTCTTTCGACTCGAAAGCCTGTGAAACCCTCATCGACTCCGGCATCCCTCTCTGTGCTTTTGAAGAAAACCTTACTTCCCGCTCAAATTTCATGAGGGGTTCTGTTCCTCCTTCTCCCACGATCCTCTAGAACCCTACCTTGCTCGATTCCATAGCCGTTTCTGGGAGCTCTGGCAGCGTAGGTTGCTACAGTGTTGCCTTCCTTACGGCCGATCGATAGGAGAGATTTTCAACTGTGAAGATCAAGCTTTGTGGGAACAAGGCCGTTGACCTAGATGATCTAGAGAAACATGGTATGCACAATGTAGTCAAAACTATTCAGAGGTTGAAGTGGGCAGGCATATGCACAGTTTCAGAACCTAGCTATCCGCATCTGGCGAAGGCTTTCTATACCTGTTTGAAGACAGAGGAAGATGGGTCTCTCATCTCCACAGTCAAAGGCACATCCATTCACATCACTCATGATCTGTTGGAGATATTATTTGGAGTTTCTTCAGTTGGGCACAGTTTAGTAGATTAGGTTGATATTCATGCCAAGGGGCTTGGGATCATTGGAACAGAGTATAAACTGAAAGATGGGAAGATCGACATCAACCAGTTCAATGCCTTCAACAGAATTTTGCATTTTATAGTTTGTCATATTTTAGTGCCGAGAAGTGCTACTTTTTCATCATGTACTAAGGGAGATGCAGATATGATGTTCTGAGCCATTCAGAAACAAGTCATCAACATGGCTCAGGTTATAATAGAAAGAATGAAGTCTGCTGCAGAAGCTATTTGGGACAGGAAGAAAAATTTGGTAGTGTCCCTTCCCTATGCCCATTTACTCACAAGGATTTTCAATCACCTTGAGATTGATTTAAAGGGAGAATTGATAGGGAAGATGGGTCAGCCCATTAGATCAAGAAACCTGAAGAAGAGTGGATTTTCACTCGTTGGCAACGTGTGGACCAAGACTTCAGTGGCAGAAGGTGAAGCCATTATTGAAGAAGCCCCTGAAGATCCACAAATTCATGAAGTAGAGGCTGCTATCAGAGAAGAAGAGCCTCCTGCCCCTGAAAGGAGGATTGAGGATATTGCACCAGAGTATATTGATCCTGTTGGGCAAACTACTAAAGAAGTTATTCCTCCTATAATCCCTACACCTGCTATTATTGAAGAATCACTTGCTGAAGGTGCTGCTCATATTGAGGGGGAGCATGAAGATATTCACATTGAAGAAACCCCCATTATTCCTGAAGTAGAAATTGCAATGAAGGAGAGCCATGAAGACATAGTTGCAGAGGTTGTGGCACCAGGCCACATTGATGATGTTCCAATCGCAGATGCTCTTGCTCAGGGGGAGCCTACTACTAGTGCCCCCATAGAACAGTTTCAGGAACGTCTGGTTGAGAGTACCTCAGATGAAGATGTTGAGCCAATTATAGGCTCAGGAGCAAAAGGAATAGGTGTTGCCCCAGGAATTCCCTTGCTCACCAAGAAGGCACACCACAGATCCTTGAAGAAGAAGTTTCATGTTTATTTGGAGCCAGTAATTGCTAGATGGAATGCTCATGGGGAAATCTTGTGCTCTTTGCAATCAGATGTAACATCTAAATTCCTTAGTCAGAGCACTGAAGCCATAGAAATTGGAGCAGTTAAATCTGAGCTCCACGAGATGAGAAGTGAGCTAGGCAGCTTGAAGCAGTTGATGGCAGATTTATCAGATTTGTTAGGGTGCATTTATCAACTCAAGCCCCTCATGTTCTAACTCAATCTGCACCAGAGGTGAATGCCGGGCCATCAGGGCCTTCTGAACCAGTAGAGAAAGTTGCAGGGCCGTCAGGGCCATACATGGAAGTTACTAGGCCATAAGGGCCATCTATTGCAGAATTAACGCCACCAGGGCCATATTTGGAAGAGTCAGGGCCATTAGGGCCATTTGTAGTTGAAGAAGTTGGAGCTGGGCCATCAGGGCCATCAGAGTAAGTGGCATCAGTGGCAGGGCCAACCGGGCCTCAGGTTTCAGTCGAGGAAGCTGTTGTGCCCTCAGGGCCTTCTGACCCTCCCTGTCTTCAGACTCTAGCCCCTTCCTCTCCACATACATCCTTCACTGCTGCACCTGCACCTGAACCCTCCAAGAAACCCCAGCCAAAACATATCTCTTCTCCTACTTCTTTCCCTACTGCCTCCTCTTCCTCACCTATTCCTTCCTCCTCCATTCCTCCTACAACTTTTGAGGTACCTCCTGCCGCCTCCTCTTTTGCTTGTCCCTCATCAGCTAGTCCCTCCTATGCTGGACCTTCTACTCAACCTCCTCCTACTTCATCTTTTGCCTCTCTTCATCCACCTACTCCACCCTCCTTCATCACTATCATGCCTGAGGGTACCAGTATAGTTCACCATACTATGCAAGACATCAAGGATGAGTTTGAAGAAGCCATCCTCTGCACAGTTCTTGCTGTCTCTGCCCACATTCACAGGACTGATTTCCAACCTTCCTCCAGTCTTGCCTCTAAGAAAAGAAAGACCTCTTCAGCTCTTGTTTTCCCTTCCAATGAAACTCTCTTTCCTCCTCTATGGTATTCTCTTTCTGTTGTCAATAGAAGGAAAACCTTATATGCTGAATATCTCTAAAGTGTACTTTGCAGCCACTTTTGGTCTTTCTTACCTTAACCTTTCTGAACATCTAAATATCATTATTCCTACTTCTGCACTTCCTAAGGCTGAACAAGAAAAAATCCTATCTATTGTTGAGTTCAAGACTGAGGATTAGTGGGCCAGGGACAACAAATTACTCTACAGAAAATTTGAGGTTGCCAGGTCCAACATATTTCCACCCCCAGACCATCTCCTCACCTTGTCTGAGAGGTTTGTCTGCCAGTACAGAACCTCTTGGGGTCCCTTCATTCAGAAGGAGATCAAATTGATCAGACAATTTCAGATGTACCAAGACTACTGCTTTGTCAACCGCCTGCTAGAACTTCAGCTCGGCCAATTTAGGGCAGCCATAGCTTAGCTCCGCATAGAGAATCTAGTCAACACCCCTCTTTAGGTTGACTTTGCAACCTTGAAGATGCCTGAGATTGCTTTTCTCCCTGAGCTTCATTTTTTCCTTATGGACTCTGAGGTGGGTCCTATAATTTTCGAGAGATTTGCAAGAGTCATGACTAGGATCTTTGTTCAGAGAGGAACTCCACTTGCATTTCACAGATTTATCTTCACGGAATATCAAAGAGGCTTCATCAAGTCATCAGTCATAGCTCCACTGCTCTCAAAATCTGAGAGATTTGTCAACACTAACTAGTGTAAAGCCTATCCTGAGGCTGCACTTCAGCTTGAGAATCTGAATTCCTCCCTGAGCAAGTCTAATCAGCTAACTCTCTCTCTACAAAAATTCATGGACCTCAACTCCATAAATCTAGTTTCAGATCCCTATTCCACCTAGATTGAGAGGTACAAGATCTTTGTAGCCTTGCGGAAGGATTTGCTTGCTCATAAGCTCCATTATCCTCTTTTCATTGATAAATTCCTTCAGCATGCACGTTTTGGCACCACAAGTCTCTACAAGTCCATCCTCAGTAATCAGGAGTACACCAAGTTCATAGAAGAGTAGAGACTACTCCATATTAAGAGACTTATCCAGAAATGGGGCGATCTTATGATATTAGTTGGGGTGTTTTTAGAAATCTCTTTGAAGAGTAGGAAGTCAAAGCTGGGCAGCTCATTACTCGCCATGCTTCTCGTTTGTCACCTGCCTTCTACATGCCTACCCCCACTAATGAATAAAATTCCCTTCTTGGCACCATCTATCTTTGTCTCTCTCCATTTTTATCTTCTGCATATCTAATTCTTTTTGCTTAGTACCAAAAAGGGGGAGAAATATATTTTGAAATACATACCTTAAAAAAATTCGCAAATTTATTTCAACCTTTTATATGTATGCAACTCTTTATATTTTGTCATCACCAAAAAGGGGGAGATTGGTGATCAGTCCATCTCCATATAATTTATTATTAATTATCTATATTTTTGGTGATTAACAAAACCCTGAAAAGTATTATCTAACAAACATTTTCTAAAGTTTATCCAGGCAGTAATTCAATCAAAATCTGAAAGTTATCTTCACTCACTGTCATTTGAAGCTTATTGTATATATTTTGTCTAAGTTTACATCGATTTCCATATAATAGCTTACAACTATTTCTTTAGAAGAACATTGATTTCATCTCTACATCGGTTTCACTTAAACAACAACTTCCTTAGTAAAACAATGATTTCTGTCTTACAACGACTTAGAACATCAATTTCGTTGCCACAATGACTTCGCTTCACTTAAACATCGATTTGGTTACTACAACGATTTCACTTCACTTAAATATCGATTTCGTTGCTACGACGACTTCGCTTCACTTAAACATCGATTTGGTTGCTACAACGATTTTGCCTCACTTAAACAACGATTTGGTTGGTACAATGATTTCGCCTCACTTAAACAATGATTTGGTTGCTTCATCGACTTCGCCTCACATAAACAACGATTTGGTTACTTCATCGACTTCGCTTTACCTAAACATCGATTTCGGTAGAACAACGACTTAATATGCAACAACGACTTCATGTCTACAAGGATTTCACTCAAACATCAGTTTCAGTAAAACATTGACTTTATATGAAACAACGATTTCATCTCTACAACGAATTCACTTAAAACAACGATTTCAGTAGAACAACGACTTCATGTGAAGCAACGACTTTACTTGAACAACGACTTCGTTTCAAACAATGATTTCATCTGCACAACGATTTTAGTAGAACAACAACTTCTGTTAAACAACGACTTTACTTGTTCAACGACTTCGTTTCAAACAACGATTTCATCTACACATCGATTTCAGTACAACAACAACTTCAGTTAAACAATGAGTTTGTACAGAACATCGATTTCATGACATTCAAACATGGATTATGCTCACATTGACTTGGTTTCAACATGGATTATATTCTCACATGTTTTATGATTATATCATCGATTTTATATCAACATCGACTCTGTCAGTACACAAACTGTTCAATATATCATCTCTTTATTAACGATTATATTTTAGACAACTGTTGAATATTCTTATTTAAATTCTTTTCAAACCTTCTTGAGATTCATTCCACATGATATTCAAATACATTTTCAAGTCTCTGTGGATTTCAAATCTTCCTCCATATCATGCTGTATCTTGTAGTCTTCGACATTTATTATGATGGAATAAATCTCTGCATGATATATCTTTGCCTATATGACTTGTGTCACATAAAGTCATGCTTTATGTGATGACAGAATGGCATTTCCTTTTTGGTGTATCTTTATATAGCACGACTACTAATGTTGACTGACAGGTTAGACAAATATAAGTTGTCTATGTGTCAGCATTTATTGTGTGCAGGGTTTCTGGTAGAAACGCACGTTACAAAGATGGACCTATCAAACTGATAGAAGCTAGAAGATTCAGCCAATCTTCCTTTGTATATGAATGTCTTCCCTAGCATTGATGGCTGAAGGTTTTCTTGCTCCAGACTTCGGACCATTCACTCCAACGTGCATAAAGATGTGAGACAACAGATACTTCAACGGTCAAATTATTTCAAAGAAGATAAATAGAAGACCGGTGACTCCATGCAGGAACATCCCTTTCTGGTGAACTTTTCAACCTCGCATTTGGAAGATCTTAGAAGGAAAGAAGAGCTCGCTTGTTCATTCAAACCCTGTGTTGCTCTTAGTTCTCCATACCAAACTACTTAGCCTTTGAGAGCTTGAGTAGATCTGAGAGAGAGTTCTTTGTTGATATTCTTTGTCTCTCAGACTTTGCCTCAGATCAAGCAATTTGTATTAGCTAGGTCTAGGGGCCATCCCCCTCTTACTGATTTTTTGTGAGTGTTCCTCTTTAGGTGTGAAGAGAAGTCCTGCTTGAGTAGGTGGTTGTTCCCTTCGGAAAGAAGGAAGACTTGTTACATCAGGTGCTTTAGTTCCTCTTGGGGTTGAGAAGAGAAGGCCAGTGTTGCTGGATGTAAGTGTCCTTGAGGGGGACTGTACCCTTGCTTAGTGAAATCCCAAGGTGTTACTTGGGGACTAGACGTAGGAATCCTTATGATAGGAGATCCGAACCAGGATAAAATTTCCTGTTGTCTGTGTGTTTACTCTCTTTATCTTTATTTAACACTAACTCTAACTATCGAACTTAGTGTTCTCTGTCAAGCATTTTATTTACAGGAATTACTCTAAAAGTTTTTTAGCAATCCATTCACCCCCCTCTGGGCTTGCTATCTGGGCAATAATTCCATCCCCTCTAGTACTCCTTCAAAGTGGGGCAGATGAACATCTCAGGGCAAAGTCAAGTCTGCAATGCCGTCTCGATACCCTAAAAGGAAGATTTTTCAAGATTCAGGTTCTTCTTGTGAGGATGGTTCATCATCATTCTCTGACGGTACATCTTCCTCAAACCCTAAACCATAGTTGCAAGAAGTTTCTTCCTCTGAGACCTCCAAGTCTCCGATGGCAACACCATCTAAATCTGTCCCAACTAAAGGAAGAACTATTTTGAAACTAAGGGCTGTTGATCTTTCTGATAATGAGCTTATAGATGCTTTTCCAGAATTTGTACTTTTGTTTGAGTTTCAAGGTTGGATCAAGTTCATCATTGAGTTTAGAACTCTCTATCCACGGCTAGTACGAGAATTTTATTTGAATCATGTGGATACAGAAGAAGGGTTTCAGTCAGAGGTCAAAGGTGTCAAAATCCTTGTCTCTGCAGATTTGGCATCTTAGTTATTTCAAGTTCCTAATTCTAGTGAGGATTATTGCACATATGAATTTGATCTTCATGAGGCATATTCACTTCTCACAGGCCTCCCTCATGATATGAAAAATTCAAAACAAACTAATGTCACCAGTTTCAATGCCAATTCCTTCCCCCCACTGCTTAGACGGGAGCATCATGTTTTTACAACCATTCTCACACCTCAAGGTGGTGGTCGGAATAGACTCACAGACATTCAGAGGTTTCTCTTATTTTGCATGAAGAAAAACATCAAAGCCAATTTGATTGAGATCATGTTTCAAATTATTTCTGAAACCATAAGGAAAGAACTCCATAGATCTCTTCCATTTGCTGCTCATTTAACTGCTGTATTTGAGCATTTTGGTGTATCTTTTGTGGATGAAAAAATTCAGAATATTCCTCAGAATAATGTCTATTGTTTGCACAATGTGACCAAGTTTATGAAATTTTGAATTGAGGGTGATCAAGTCACAAGAGGACCAGTTGTGGAACAGCCAGCAGAACACCTAGAAGAAGAGCCTGTTCCACATACAAAAATTCCTCAAGGAGATCCAGTGGAACAGCCACACATTGAGTCTGAAACTTCTTAAGCTGTGCCAACACAATCTACTCCACAAGCATCTCCAACCCCTCATCAAAACTTGATTGTTCCTACTTCCTTTTTCCATCAATATCACAGTTCAACATCCACCTCCTCTAGTGGTTCATCTGTCCCTCTCGAGCTTTACAAATTTCTTCAAGTTCAGTTTGATAACTTGAACTCTTCATGTAACAGTACGGCCGTTCGGATCCGGATTTATTAGGTCTACGTGTAGTGCTCTTGACCAAGAGATGGTCAATGGACAGTTTTCGTGGTTTGTGTACACAGGGTGAGCAGTGTGGGCTGGATATGCTAGTCCATTTGCACTACTGGTTCACTGTCTGTAATCGCAGTGGCGGAAGATGACGCGATTATGAACGCGTCGGCCTTGCTGGACGCGATTCCAGGAACCGCCTCTGTGACACATGGAAGGGGTTTACATTTGGCGTCAGATAGGGGGGATGCATTTAAAAGGTTTAAACGCAGTGTCTGCCTTGGATGTGATTTTGAATGTAATGTTAAAATGCTTCGTTTTGGCCAGACAGAGTAGAGAAGGCTCTGTCCGGCGCAGGGTAGGGTGCTATGGTGCCTTCCATGGGGTTTCCGATGATTTCAGCTTCCAGCGGCTCGTACGGCACGGGAACCACGCGAGGACGACGCTCGGAGCATGGGTGTGCCGTCGGCAAGGTGGTTTGGGCGTCTTCCAGTTGGTAGGGAGACTTCCCCTTGTGATTCAATCGCTTTTTATGGTTTTAAAGGGCAGTGCATGTGGGGGTGGCTTTCTATGAGTTAATTATCATGATTATTGTTTTAAAACAAGGTTTACATCGATGGGTTGTGCATGGTATGTCTGTGGGGAAGGTGGGGTTTGGCCTGTGCACTGGACTCTGCTGTGTTTGGAAATGCGGCAAGCTTCCCCGATGTGTTCATGTGAACGCGTCGCTTTGTGTGGGCACGATATGGGGTTCTGGTCCGATGGGTGAGGCGGCGGCGTGAACGTGGTCCCTCGACCCGATGCGTTTTTCTGGAACACGTCTTAGCTATCGGACGCGTCTTGGATGTTGACTGATGGTTTGACCGATCGGGCTTTGTGGCGTCGTGTTGACCCGACTTGACTTGGTCGTGTCACTAAGGCCTGTCGCGACAGCCTTCGGAATAGCGTCTGAAAGGGGCGATGCGACATGGTCGCGGCACTTGGCCCTGTCGTGACAAGGTTTGGAGTAGCGTCCAAACTGGTCGATGCGATTTGTAAGGCATCGACTATCTTTGATGCGTTTTAGCTTCTACGGTGGTTTTGTGTTGGGTGTTGGGCAATGAAGGTCTGGTGTAGACCAAGCCTGAGTCTGTGGTAATATTTAATGTGTTATGTAGTGTGAGTTGCCATGGAGGTCACAAGGTGAGCAATGACAAGCGAGTTATGTTCTGGTGTTGGTATGCTTATGTGTTGTATTAAGCATGCCTATGTATTAAGATTGTGTTCCGATATGGTTAATGTGTGTAGATCTAATATGTGATCATGGTGGTCATATGATGACCTTGTTAATGAACGTTTGTGTGTAGGATGGCTTGAGGGTCACAGGGTGACCAATGATATGCCATTCCTTACACTTGAGTACCGTGAGTTGTGTATGTGTCGGCGTTGGTTGGCTTGAAGGTCACATGGTGACCGTTGACAAGCTAAGCTTGACACTTGTATACCATGATTTATAATAAAGGATCATATATCATGGTTTGTGTGCTTACCGAGTCTGCTACTCTGGCGCCTATTTCGGAATACCTCTTTAGTAGGTTACCCTAGCACTGGGTGCTTAGGGCTTGTCCCGGTACTAGAGTACCGTCGAGGTCTGTGTCATCTTCCTGGACACCCTCCTCTTGCATTGGAGTAGTACGTCCAGCTGAGGGGAAAGACGACAGGGGACAACGACTTGTGTTGTGTGTGTGGCCATTTGTAGCGTGCTCTTGGTTGGGGGACGACACCAGTAGTCGACACTGGTCCCCAGCTAGTCCTATTTCCAGTGCCTCACTTTAGGGTTATCGACCAGAGTCCCTACAGGTGTCAGGCTTGAGCCTGCAGGGTGTGTGACCTATAGGTTGTGGTGGTTTATTAGTCTCCACTGTTCTTGGCTTGTTGTTGTGGAGCGGTAGTTGGACCTTCCGTCCGTGACTGCGAGACTAAGAGATTGTTCTTGTGCTTTGTTGTCCGGGTTGGATACTGGCGTCATGAACCAGTAGTCCGTTCCTGAGTGGTGGCGTCGTCTCTGTACCAACTTGTGTTTGACCACTGGTTGTGGTTTGTATGTGAACCACTGATTAAGGTTATATTTGTGAAACCGTTAACCGTTGTGGTGTGCCTTGGATGTGGCACGGTTCTGTGCTTCAGTGTTGTACCTTGTGGTAGCAGGTACATGTACCCCTCATAGGTAGAGTTGTGTTGTGGTATGTGAGTCCGACCTCAGCTGGTGTTGAGGTGAGACTGTGCGTACTGTGGAGGTCTTGTGGTGTGACTCTCCACGTGTTAAATAGAATGGTTTCTGATGATGGTTTGGTTTATGGGTGCTGGCTGGTTGTCGCCAATCCTAATACTTCGTGTGTGTGGTTAGCCTGTGAGACTGTAGCCTAGGCAGTGGTTTGTCGGTGAGGCTTATGGTCGAGGTGTTTTAGTTGAAGGGTGGACTAGCGGTGTTAAGCTAGTTTTGCGTTTCCCTTTACTTTTCAAGGACCAAAGTTTAACCGGTGTGTTTATGATTAGTTGTAGTTTAACATGCTTGTGTGTGCATGTTATGTTTCGGTTGTCGGTGTTTCTAGTGAGACCCTTTTGGGGTTGCGGTCTCTTTTGTAGTTGTGTTTCTTTGTGGGAGGTCCCTACTGAGCCTGTGACTTGTTGAGGCTCACTCCCTTACAGTGTGTTTTAGGTGTTGGCCGACTTAGCAGGCGTTGGCTGACTTCGGCGTGGTTTACACAGAGTTGTGCAGACTTGTACCACCAGTAGTAGAGTAGTTGAGTCGTTTGACCTTGTGCTCCCTTGGGGTATGCCCCAGGTAGTTGTACTCTTTAATTGGACTTGTAATATTGTAATTTTGGACTATTGTACATTGTGGCTTACAGTTATATACACTTGTACTTTCTTGTGTTATATACTATAATTGTGGTCTTTTATATTCGTACTGGACATGTGTCAGTGATATCCCTTGTGAGACTTCGGTTCGATCGTGGGAGGCGGATCTTGATATGGACCCTTATTGGGTATAAATATCCAGGGCCGTTATACTTCAATGAGAGAGAGGACCACAAATTTTGAGCTCAGAATTCAAAGGCTAGAGAACACTATCAACAATCAGTTTCTAAGGCAACAAGAGTTAGCTGAACATGCCACTAGAAGATTTAACAGACTGGTTGGAACATTAGGTGAAGCTTCCACTCAACTATCATGTCATCAATCTGAATTGCAAGCATTACTTTCTGATATTCTTGAGCATACACAACATAGCATTCACACTGGACAAGAGGCTGTCACGCAAGTGTCCAAGTGTATACTATCATTTGCTCATTTTGTCGAAGACATGGAGCACATCAAGGAGCATACAACTCATATTGATCAGGAAATTGCAGAACTTAGAGCTGATTTTGACAAAGTGTGGAAGGTCAGAGATGATGTTAGTACTGGTGATAGCAGACATGCCATTTCATCCACTGCTTTTCCTTCTATGCCTCATGGCATTGATCAGATGACAGTTCATATTTCTGAGAATTTGAAGAAAATGGAAGAAACATTGCATACCAGACTAACATCTGTTCAATTTCAGTTGATGAATAATTTTGGTGCTTTGGAAGCCAAAATGAAGACAATTGATGATAAGCTGCTTCCACCTCCATCTCCACCTCAACGAAGCTATGTTCTTTTGATGATGTCAAAGGGGGAGAAAGGGTGTAATGTGTGATACTTTAGTTCTTTGTTGATGGTTTAAAAACTTTGTTGATTTATTTTTTGATTGAAACATTGCATGTTATGGTTGTTTTTGATGTGAATATCAATGAATGTTGTGATTTTTTGACAAATGCTGTGAATTTGTGATGTGATTGTCTTCTTTATATGACATGGAATGGTGTACATTATTGCTTTAAAACATCTTGTTTGAGTAAACCAAAATGATAAATGAATCATAGTTGCCATCATCAAAAAGGGGGAGATTGTTGGATCTCTTGTTTTGATGATGTTTAACTATGATCTATACAAATGTTAATATCATGCTTCAATCACATCTAACACTATTTTTAATGTTTAGTTCACAGAAATGTTGACATGATGACAGTGGTGTCGATACAATTCTAATAGTGTGTCGACACATGATTCAATCCCAGCGTAAATGATCATGAAAGGAAGTCAGTTGTGTCGACACAAGTTCAATGTGTGTCGACATATCTTGTCGATCCAGTAAGCAGTGAAGTGTGAAAAAGCCAGTGGTGTCGACACAAGTTGGTTGTGAGTCGACACATCCTATGCATCTAGAAAACAGTCAGAAGACAAGCAATCTGTGGTGTCGACACAGGATGATTGTGTATTGACACATCCTATACCTCCTAGAAGCAATGCTTTTGGTCTGTGGTCAGGTGTGTCGACACGATTAAAATGTGTGTCGACCTAAGTGACCAGTCAATGCTGTCAGGACTCAAAGCAAGGAACATGTCTCGACACATAACTCAAGTTGTGTCGACACACTTCGACTTATGTTCCAACCTGATTTCTTGGACATGTGGAAGGATTTGGATCAAGGCTTTTGAGTGGGAATTCTGTGCCCCCAAAACTCCAAGGCACCTCATGGGTATATGAGACTATAAATGCCCATTATCCACACAACTTTTGGGGACACACACCTCAGTTCCACATTCTCCAGAAATAGAAGGTGAAAACAGAGTGAGGCTTCATCCGTGCAGAATTGCTGTCCAGATTTAAAGAATGGGGATCCAAGTATCTTGGCTGATCAACGTCAAGTGGAATTCCGAGATTCCAGAGTCTACATCTCTGAGCTGAAGCTGGAAGTCTGAATCCTCATCTGGTAGCAGTATAAGGGGAAATCGAACCAGCTCTTTCCAATCTGCAATTCACTTGTTCTATCTGGTTCTTCATCCTAAACTCATCTCATCTTGTGTGTGTTGCTTGTGCTCAATTTCACGTGTGTGTTGAGATCTGAGATCTCTGTCATCTTAGAGTGTGTGTGTTGTAGTGTGATGTAAGACCCCACCCCCTTGGGCCCTTGGCCCCGTCCTCTAGGTCACGATGGGCGTCGTGGCTGCGACATGGTTGCGGTAGAGCGGCCTGCCAAGACAGGATTGGCAGTTCGTGTCGCGACGGGGGTGGGCGTCGCGTCCTTGTCGCGTCACCCTTGGCTGTTGTGACTGTGTTCTGACACGACTTGACTACTGTCCTGTCTGTCAGAAGGGTCGTGTCGGGTGGCAGGGTCGTGCGGCGTTGACGCGACCTACCAGACCGTCGCGTTTGCTTTCTTAGTCTTTGAGGTTTGACCGCGCTTTTGTGTCACGGCGTGGCGGGCGGTCGCGACATGGTGACGACGTTCCTGGGCGTCGCACAAGCATCTGAGGGGCCATCTGTTTAAAACCGACAGCACGCCCATTTCCCCCTCTCGCCCTCTCAACTCTCTTTCTCCCCTCACCCTCCCTTCTCGAGTTTCTCTTGTGGTTTCTTGGCGGATCGTGGTGCTTGAGGCGTCTGTGCTGAGCTGGTGTCATCCCGCTCGTGCAAGGGGCGTGTTCATGCCGTTTGGAGTGAGGAGGAGGAGGCGTTCTTTCCTACGAAAAGGCTCTAACGGGTTCGTTCTTCGTGTGGAGGTAGGGACCCTTGATCCTCTCGCCCTAAGCATGATCCCCTTCCCTCTAGACTGTGTTTTCCTTGTTGTTTGGGGCTTGGGAGTGTGAGAACTCCATGCTCGAGTTGAGTGAGGTTTCTTTCGAGCGTAGATCCATGCTTAGAGGGATCATGGGTGGTTTGGTGGATTCATTGCTTTTAATACATGTTGTGCATGATCCCCTACCCCCGCTTGTGAATGTATTTAGTGTTTTAAGGAGGGTTCCTAGAGGGATTGCTCTGGAACCCTGCTCGGCTGGAAATGCGGCAGCCTCAGAGGCCGCGACCATGTCGCGACGGCGTGCCCAGTCACGACGTGGTCGCGATGCGTTGAGGTCGCGACACAATATGTGTCACGACGTGGTCGCGACGGCCCGCCTTGTCGCGTTATTGACCGAGAGACAGGTTTTTCTGTCAGACACCGTTTTCGCTTCGCTTTTGCTGTGCAGTGGCACCTGTGCTAGTTCCCTAGTGCGGTCTATGCTAGTCTTTCGCCCAGTGCTCGGCACTTGAGGGCCTGTCCTGTGTGAGAGGTTATTACCGTTACCTGGGACCACCATCCTTGGGAGCCTGTTGAGGGAGTACTCCGGGCTATGAGTGCATTCGAGTTGGCAGCCACCAGGCGGACTCTAGAGCTTAGGGAAAAACGGTGGTTAGGACAGTGGCGTGTTAGTCACTTGCAGAGCTCTCGTGGGTGGTCTGGGACACCGAGGACAGTTAGGAGTTCTACCCGGCGCAGGCCAGCCAGTCCTTCTTCTCATTGCCTCGCTCCTTATGGCCCCGAAACCGTTTGGAGAGGTCAAGCGTGGGACCGTAGTCCGGCCAGACTACGGTGGTTACTATTGTGTTACTCGTGTCCTACCTCGCTCTGACGAGACGTGAGGGTCAGGATCCGGGTTGAGAATAAGACGTCGGTGGACGCACATGACCGTGACTAATGGTAGTGCTTCCGTAGCTAGTGTTCTTTGTCCTGGCGAAGTTTCCTCCGTCTGTGTTGCTAGCCGTGTGGTGGTCACATCGAGCAGTCGTACGGAGTTTCTAACCGTGTGTACTTTCTGTATCATGCTAGCTGTAGTTCTGCTTCGCACTTCCGTTGTAGGTAGAAGATATAAACTGCTGTCATTTATTTTATATATTTCTATTCTCCTGCCTATTTGGAGCCAGTAGGAGATTGGTAGTCCCTACTAAGCTTCTGTCGTGAAGCTCATCCCTCCTTTTCCAGGTGAGACTTCGCAGCAGCAGCAGGGCTCGCGCCGGGCGGAGGAGACGGGGCGGTAGTTGGAGTCCCCGTAGCTAGCAGTGGTTCCCCTTTTTCAGTGTACGTCACCCTCGGGGTATGCCCCTAAGGGACTTGTTTCTCCCCCTGCCTTTTACTTGTACTAGCGTGCGTGCGTTGGGACTTTACTTAGAGTGGTACGTGGTGGACTCACTCTCCTTTCTATTTCTACACGTACACTTCTAGTTTAGCAGTTGACGTTTACTTCCATTACATATCCTGTTAGACATAGCTTATAGCCCTTCCGGGTCCCCGGATCCGTGGGCGGCGACCGCGAAAATCAGGTCGTCGGCGTGGTCCGAGGGTCTGGTTCTCGGGTCGTTACAGTTGGTATCAGAGTGAGAGTCTGACAGGACTTGTAATGGATTTGAACTGCAACAGGAAGTCCCAACGGTAGTACAAGTACACTGCTAGCCGCCCGAGTGATATTGTTAACCCTTGTTAGTTGTGTATCGTGTAGTGTCATGGCTCCGCGTAGGCGCAGTCTGGCTAGGCAGCTGGTTGAGCAGCAGGATGAGTCCGAGATGCCCGTGCAGGGGCAGGTTCAGGAGGAGATGTCAGCAGACGAGTCTGTGGCATAGCCTCAGGCTGCAGCAGCAGCAGCAGCAACGGCAGGTGGGCAGCAGCAGCAGTAGTACCAGCCCAGCCGCAGCAGTACACACGCTGGTTTCCCTTAGCAGAGCAGTTCTTTAGGAACTTGTACCAGGGAGCGTACCAGCCCGCGCAGGTAGCAGTAGGTTTCAGTTTCCGGCACCCCCTCCAGCAGTACCGGAGCGGCAGCAGGTAGAGCCAGAGGTGGAGCAGCCAGAGCGTCAGCAGCGGTCGGGCACTGGGAGTACCCGGGTTGGGCAACGGAGGACGGCGGTTATAGATGACAAGACCACTCTCCTCGAGAGCTTCCTACGCCTTCGGCCACCGATGTTCCACAGTGAGTATGATCCAGACAAGGCAAAGAGCTGGACCCATGAGTTCGAGCGTATCTTTGAGACCATGGAGTGCGCTGAGGAGGAATAGGTTCGGCTGGGGGTGTACCAGCTCAAGGGAGCAGCCCATGAGTGGTGGAGAGTTCAGAGGCAGACTCACTTCTAGGGGCAAAGGTTGGATCACATCACTTGGCAGCGGTTTTCGGAGGTCTTCCACGGCGAGTACTTCCCCGACTACGCTCGACGTGAGAGACGGGACCATTTCCACGCGTTGGTTCAGGCCGACCTCACAGTTTCGCAGTACCACCAGAGGTTTGTCCGGTTGTTGAGGCATGTGCCTCATGTCGCAGGCAATGATCAGGCATGTGCAGAGAGGTTCATAGCTAGACTTAGGCCAAACCTGAGGTGGGGTGTGATGTCACACATGTGTACCACCTTGGGAGAGGCCGTGGCGAAGGCCACCGCCTTGGACAGGGAGACCTGGCAGCCTCAGCAGCAGCAGCCGCAGCAGCAGCAGTAGGGAGGAGCCTCTTCTAGGTCCACGTCTTACCAGCGTCCAGCAGGTAGCCGCGGTAGTGCGACTTCCTCTTCCTCCGGCTGGGGCAGTTCCGGCGGCACTGGGATTCGCTCGTAGTTTAGGAAGTTGTCTACTAGCGGAGGTGGTCAGAGCCGACAACAGAAGCGCCAGTCCAAGTTTGCAGAGCAGTCAATTGTCCAGGGAGCTGAGCAGGGCAGTCAGGAGGCCGTTTGCTACACTTGTGGCTTACTGGGCCACTTCAGGAGGGATCCCCCATGGGGCAAGCCCCACAGTGCAGCAGCAGCCTCAGTACCAGTACCCTCTTCAGCAGCAGGCACTGCGTCAGCAGCAGCGAGGATAGTTCCAGCAGCAGGCTCAGCAGTTTCCGCAGCCGTAGTAGTACCAGTCGTACCAGCACCAGCAGCAGTACCCCCAGCAGCCGCCGCAGTAGCAGCAGCCCCAGCAGGCGCTGCAGCGTGGGCGTGGTCGTGGTCGCGTGATGGCGCTCACCCGGGAGCAGGCAGAGGCGTCAAACCTTGTTATAGGTACTCTACCTATCCTTGGCAGAGCTGCTCGTGTTTTTGTCGACCCCGGTGCTTCTTTGTGATTTGCTTCTGAGGAATTCTATGAGTCCCTTGCTCGTCGCGCTCATGAGAGGTAGTATGACGTGATGGTCGATCTCCCGTCTGGTGACTATATACGTTCCATTGGTTACCTGGAGGGTGTGGCAGTCGAGGTTGAGGGTCACCAGTTGCCTGCTAGGTTGTACGTACTGCAGCTTAGCGACTTTGACGTCATCCTGGGCATGGACTGGTTGGAGGCTCACTCAGCCATTGTTGATTGCCAGCGGAAGACCATTCGGTTTAGGATACCTGGAGAGCTCGTCCTCTACTTCCGAGGTATCCGGTCTACCCGTCGGCCATTTATTTCCTTATGTAGAGCTCGTCGTTTGATCCGCAATGGCTGTGTGGCGTACCTTGCTTCGATTTGTTCTTTGGAGCCTAGCGGATCTTCAGGTTTTGACATGCCGGTTGTTTCTGAGTTCTCCGACATCTTTTTGGAGGATCTACCTGGTTTGCCGCCTGAGCGGGAAGTAGAGTTCTCCATCGAGCTTTTGCCCAGTACGATGCCTTTGTCCAAGGCACCCTACCTGATGGCCCGGCAGAGCTGTGTGAGTTGAAGTGCCAGTTGCAGGAGCTTCTTGAGCTAAGCTTCATTCGCCCGAGCCGTTCGCCGTGGGGCGCGCATGTTTTATTTGTGCGAAAGAAGGATGGTAGTCTTCGTTTGTGCATCGATTATCGGCAGTTGAATCAGGTTACTGTGAAGAATGGGTACCTGTTGCCGAGGATCGATGATTTGTTTGATCTGTTGCAGTCAGCCCGAGTTTTCTCGAAGATTGACTTGAGATCCGGTTACTACCAGATGCGGATCAGAGAGTCAGATGTCGGTTTGACGGCTTTCCGTTCTAGGTACGGTCACTTTGAGTTCGTCGTGGTGCCATTTGGGCTGACGAACGCACCCGTAGCATTCATGGATCTGATGCATAGGGTGTTCAGTGAGTACCTAGATCGCATTGTGGTTGTTTTTGTCGATGATATCCTGGTCTACTCGACTTCTGAGGAGGAGCACGAGGAGCACTTGAGGATCGTGCTGGAGACCCTGCGGAGTCACTGCCTTTATGGCAAGTTCGACAAGTGCAAATTTTGGCTGAGGGAGGTGCACTTCCTCGGGCACGTGATCTCGGGTTCTGGTGTGGCAGTTGACCCTTCCAAGGTGGAGGCCGTGTTGTCGTGGGAGCAGCCCACATCGGTGTCAGAGGTCCGCAGTTTTCTGGGTCTGGTAGGTTACTACCGTAGGTTCATTCAGGATTTGGCCAAGATAGCAGCGCCGTTGACCAGGTTGACTAGGCAGGACGTCAGGTTTGTTTGGTCAGAGGACTGTGAGCAGAGTTTTCGAGAGCTGAAGGCGAGGTTGACTTCAGCGCCACTGCTAGTCTTTCCATCGGGCAGCGGTGGTTTTGTGGTCTATACCGATGCGTCGAGGTCAGGTTTGGGTGCCGTGCTGTTGCAACACGGTGGGGTCATTGCCTATGCTTCTCGGCAGCTCAAGAAGCATGAGGGGAACTACCCCACTCACGACTTGGAGGTTGCAGCAGTGGTGTTTTCTCTCAAGTTGTGGAGGCACTACCTGTATGGCAAGACTTTTCAGATCTTCACCGACCACCAGAGTTTGCAGTATATCTTCACCCAGAGGGATCTGAACTTGTGGCAGCGCCGATGGATGGAGTATTTGAAGGACTACGACCTAACCCTCTCCTATTACCCAAGAAGGGCTAACGTCATAGCCGATGCTTTGAGTAGGCGCATGCGCTTGAGTTCGCTGATGGTCAGAGAGTGGAGGCTGTTCGAGGAGTTGTCCCAGGGAGTGTTCGTTCCGTCAAGAACCAGAGACCGTGTGGTAGCGAGCAGTTTGTCAGTTCGGCCGTCAGTGTTTAGGCAGGTGTTGTAGGCTCAGCAGGCAGACCCACAGTTGGAGAACATTTTGCAGATGCCAGATGTTGAGCTTGGCGAGGATAGTGAGGTCAGATTCAGAGGCTGCTTGTACGTCCTGAGGGGCGCGCCAGGTAGTTTTGTCAGAGGCTCACAGATTGAGGTATGCTGTTCATCCTGGCTCCACCAAGATGTACCATTGCTTGAGGAGGTCCTTCTGTGGCCAGGGATGAAGAGGGGCGTGGCAGAGTTGTGCTCGGTGCCTTACCTGTCAACAGGTGAAGGCTGAGCATCAGCGTCCTAGTGGTGAGCTGCAGCCGTTGCCCATTCCCTAGTGGAAGTGGGACGACATCACCATGGACTTTGTGGTGGTTTGCCCTGCACCCCGCAGAGGCACAATGGTATTTGGGTAATTATGGATCGTTTGACCAAGGCAGCGTACTTTCTTCCGATCAGGATGTCGTGGTCAGTGGACAGGGTAGCCAGGCTGTACGTGGACAGAGTTGTTTCGTTGCACGGGATCCCAGTTTTAGTCGTCTCCGACAGAGATCCGAGGTTCATGTCAGGTTTTTGGCGCAGTCTTCAGAGAGCACTGGGTACAGAGTTGAGGTTCAGCACAACGTACCACCCTCAGATAGATGGACAGTCAGGGCGGACCATTCAGACACTGGAGGACATGCTGAGAGCATGTTGTTTAGACTGGAGCGGCACTTGGGAGTCGCACCTTCCGATGGTAGAGTTCGCGTATAACAACAGTTATCACTCGAGCATCGGAAGGGCACCATACGAGGCTTTGTATGGTCGCCCATGCAGGACACCTCTTCACTTGTTCGAGGTTGGAGAGAGGCAGCTTTTGGGACCAGAGTTAGTGCAGCAGTGTGCAGATACAGTCAGTCTGATTAGGCAGAGGCTTCGGGCAGCACAGAGCAGACAGAAGAGCTACACAGAGGTCTGCAGGAGACCGTTACAGTTCAGTGTTGGTGACCTTGTTTTCTTGCGGGTCTCGCCGACCAAGGGTGTCATGAGGTTTGGCAGAAAGGGAAAGCTCAGTCCGAGGTACGTCGGGCCTTTCCCTATCAGTGAGAGGGTCGGCGAGGTGGCCTACAGGTTGAGTCTTCTGACAGAGCTAGCAGTTGTGCACAGTGTGTTCCACATTTCACAGCTCAGGAGGTACATCGCAGATCCTTCGCATGTGTTGGACTACTCGTAGCTGGAGATAGCGTCAGACTTGTCGGTGCCAGAGTACCTAGTCAGTGTCGTCGACTGTAGAGTTTAGCAGTTGCGTAGGAAGCAGATTCCGCTGGTGAAGGTCGTTTGGCAGAACCGCGTCGGTGGCGAGGCCACCTGGGAGAACGAGGATGAGATGCTGGAGTAGTTCCCTTACTTATTTGATTGATTGGTATGTTACTTCTCCTTTCACTACTTTCTGTTTCGAGACTGAGATGTTTTTATTTCGAGGACGAAATGACTTAAGGTGGGTGGGATGTAAGACCCGGCCCCCTTGGGCCCTTGGCCCCGTCCTCTAGGTCGTGATGGGCACCCTGGCCGCAACATGGTCGCGGCAGAGCGGCCTACCGCGATAGGATTGGCGGTTCGTGTCGCGACGGGGGTGGGCGTCGCGTCCTTGTCGCGTCACCCCTGGCTATCGCGACTGTGTTCTGACACGACTTGACCACTGTTCTGTCTGTCAGAATGGTCGTGTCGGGTGGCAGGGTCGTGCGGCGTTGACGCGACCTGCCAGACTGTCACATTTGCTTTCTCGATCTTCGAGGTTTGACCGCGCTTTTGTGTCGCGGCATGGCGGGCAGTCGCGACATGGTTGCGACGCTCCTGGGTGTCGCGACAGCATCTGAGGGGCCATCGGTTTATAACTGACAGCGCGCCCCATTTCTCCCTCTCGCCCTCTCAACTCTCTCTCCCCCCTCACCCTCCCTTCTCGAGTTTCTCTTGCGGTTTCTTGGCGGATAGTGGTGCTTAAGGCGTCCGTGCTGGGGTGGGTCATCCCGCTCGTGCAGGGGGCGTGTTCGTGCCGTTTGGAGCGAGGAGGAGGAGGTGTTTTTCCTATGAAAGGCCCTAACGGGTTCGTTCTTCGTTTGGAGGTAGGGACCCTTGATCCTCTCGCCCTAAGCATGATCCCCTCCCCTCTAGACCGTGGTTTGCTTGTGGTTTGGGGCTTGGGAGTGTGAGAACTCCATGCTCGAGTTGAGTGAGGTTTCTTTCGAGCGTAGATCCATTCTTAGAGGGATCGTGGGTGGTTTGGTGGATTCATTGCTTTTAATACATGTTGTGCATGACCCCCTCCCCCCCTTGTGAATGTATTTCGTGTTTTGAGGAGGGTTCCTGGAGGGACTGCTCCGGAACCCTGCTCAGCTGGAAACGTGGCAGCCTCGGAGGCCATGACCATGTCGCAACGGTGCGCCCGGTCGCGACGTGGTCACGACGCGTTAAGGTCGCGACACGCTAGGGTGTCGCGACATGGTTGCGACGGCCTGCCCTGTCGCGTTATTGACCGAGAGACATGTTTTTCTGTCGGACACCATTTCTGCTTCGCTTTTGCTGTGCCGTGGCACCTGTGCTAGTTCCCTAGTGCGGTCTACGATAGTCTTTCGCCCGGTGCTCGGCACTTGAGGGCCTACCGTGTGAGAGGTTGTTACCGTAGCTTGAGACCCTGATCCTCGGGAGCCTGTTGAGGGAGTACTTCGGGCTACGAGTGCGCTCGACTTGGCAGCCACCAGGCGGACTCTGGAGCTTAGGGGAAAACGGTGGGTTATGACAGTGGCGTGTGAGTCACTTGCAGAGCTCTCGTGGGTGGTCTGGAACGTCGAGGACAGTTAGGAGCTCTACCCGGCGCAGGCCAACCAGTCCTTCTTCTCATTGCCTCACTCCTTACGGCCCTGGAACCATTTGGAGAGGTCAGGCGTGGGACCGTAGTCCGTCCAGACTACGGCGGTTACTATTGTGTTACTCGTGTCCTACCTCGCTCTGACGAGACGTGAGGGTCAGGACCCGGGTCGAGGATAAGACGACGGTGGATGCACCTGACCATGACTAGTGGTAGTGCTTCCGTAGCTAGTGTTCTTTGTCCAGGCGGAGTTTCCTCCATCTGTGTTGCTAGCCGTGTGGTGGTCACGTCGAGCAGTCGTACAGAGTTTCCGACCGCGTGTACTTTCCGTACCGTGCTAGCTGTAGTTCTTCTTCCGCACTTCCGTTGTAGGTAGAAGATATAAACTGCTGTCATTTATTTTATATATTTCTATTCTCCTGCCTATTTAGAGCCAGTAGGAAATTGGTAGTCCCTACTGAGCTTCTGTCGTGAAGCTCATCCCTCCTTTTCTAGGTGAGACTTCGCAACAGCGGCAGGGCTCGCGCCGGGCAGAGGAGACGGGGCGGTAGTTGGAGTCCCCGTAGCTAGCAGTGGTTCCCCTTTTCAGTGTACATCACCCTCGGAGTATGCCCCTAAGGGACTTGTTTCTCCCTCTGCCTTTTACTTGTACTAGCGTGCGTGCGTTGGGACTGTACTTAGAGTGGTACATGGTGGACTCACTCTCCTTTCTGTTTCTGCACGTTCACTTCTAGTATAGCAGTTGACGTTTACTTCCGTTACATTTCCTGTTAGACATAGCTTATAGCCCTTCCGGGTCACCGGATCCGTGGGCGACGACTGCGAAAATCGGGTCCTCGCGGTGGTCCGGTCCGAGGGTCGGGTTCTCGGGTCGTTACATGTGATCTGTAAGATCTGCTTGGACTGGCGACATAAGCTATTTTGTGTGTGTGTGTGGATGGTGGACGTAGGATACACAATTGTGTAATCCGAACCACCCTAAATCCTTGTGTCATTGTGGTTTGATTAGTCTTTGCCTTAGATGATTGGTAGGCTCGTTGGTAACGCACCACTTAATCTGTCTAAGCTGTTCAAAATTGTGCATGAGTCATAGATCTAAGTTTCTCTTAAGTTTTTCTGAGTTTGTAATCGTTTAGTTTTCAATTTAGTTGAAATCTATTGAACCCCCCCTTCTAGATGTCATCATAGCTATTTTTTCGCTGTCTTTCGCAACACTCAAAAACTTCTAGAATTCTGGGTAGGCGGCAACATCAATTGCCGTTAAGACTAGGTTGGCGGCACACAATGCCGTGGTCAACACACTGTTGACGTCAAACACCCTTGACGTCAACACACTATTGATGTCAAGATCCCTCAACGTCAGCCAGTCACTATTCCAGAAAGGCCCATTAAGGGTCCAATAAGGCCCTTGGCCTTACAACTCTAAAGAAGATAGAACCAAAATCAAGGATTTTGACAAGAAATTTCTTGGAGAACAAGAGCAAACAAGAGGTCACATGTACATAAAATAATGGAGCTTTGAACATGAAAATCTCGCAACATGATGGATGAAACTTGGAAAAAATATGGGGCTTTGGTTACTAGTATCTTGGACTATCTATAGACGAGATTAATTACATTTTTGCTTGAGAAATTCCCTACCTTTGGTTGCTTCCGGCACCAAGGTTTTTATAGATCGAAGTAGATGATAAGGGGATAAAGACTACTCGAATCCTTGCTACCAGCTCATTCCCTTGCTCCCAAAAAATTGTCCAACAATGAAGAGAAAGATTTAGGGTTGGCTATGGGGGTCTTACGATGGTTTTATAGCACCATGATGGTAAAATTTCTGCATTTGTAGCTTCCTAAACTTTTGATAGGAGTTCTACCAGGAGTTATTTCATTATCAATCCATCCCTATGTTTTAGGAAGCAAACACGTGTTTCCAGTTTAGTCTTGGGTTTTAGACATGATTTGTGGCCCCATACTTTCCATGTTTATCTTACAAACTCCTTATTATTATCGAGTATAAAATTAACACAATTTCCTTATGTGGTTAGTTTTAAAACTTCCATAGGAGTTGTTTCCTTAACAAGTCCGTCCCTATTTGGTTAGTTTTAGGGAGCAAATCTAGACTCCTCTGTTGGATTCGTGTTTGGTTATGATTTATACTTCTCATTTTTATCTTAACTATCCCTTTCTTATCACCGGTATACAATTAACACACATTTATAGTTTGGCAATGACCGTTGACTTCTACATGTATAAAGTCATACATGATTTGGTCGTGATCAGTCGAAGCTAATTTCATCATATCCGAAGTCTAACCTCATTATATCCGAAGTCTAACTTCGTCATATACGAAGTCCACTTCATCAACACGATTTGGTCATGGTCAATCGAAGCTAACTTTGTCGTATCCGAACTCTAACTTTGTCATATATGAAGTTTCATTTTGACTGACAATGTTGTATCTTGGTCAGTCGAATTGATATATCGATTGCCTTGCACATCGATTGCCTTTATAATCCATATCGATTGGTGACCCACATTGATTGGTCCTTAAACATCGATTGCTGACCAACATCGATTGTCATTAAACATCGATTGCTGACCAACATCAATTGTCATTAAACATCAATTGCTGACCAACATCGATTATCATTAAACATTGATTGCTGACTAACATCAGTTCGTCCTCAAACATCGATTGCCTCTATAATATTGATTGCCTTTTAAGCAAACATCAATTGCTATTATGTAAAATGATTGTCCTAGACATTGATTGCCTCTATAATATCAATTGCCCTTAAGCAAACATCAATTGTTGTTATGCATATCGATTGCCCTTAGGCAACATCGATTGTTGTTATGCACATTGATTATCTTAGATATCAATTGTCTCTCTAATATCGCGATTGCCCTTAAGCAAGATCAATTGCTATTATATATAACGATTGCCCTTAGGCAACATCGATTACTATTATAATTTTACCGATTGATGTTATAAACATAGTTAAATATCGATTGCTGACCAACTCATATCGATTGTTGACTATTTTATCCATGGTCATATCGATTGGTGCACCTTTAATCACCCTCTTTACTAATATTATATATATATATATAATTTTTTATTTATTTAAGATTTAAAAATCCAGGTTGTTACGTGAGAAAATGATCAAACCACAAGACACTATGATTTAGAGTGGTTCGGCAAACACCCCCTCGTGTGCATCTACATCGTTTCCACTTACTTGTTTTCCCAGGTACAAGTTACAGATCCTCACACACGATTGTTTTCGAGGACAACACATACCCCACCTCATTTTTTAGGGACGAGATAACCCAATTTGTATGTGTCGCATGCACTACACAGCAACCAAGTGCTCACAAAATGAGCACACACATAACCGTTCTTGAATGAATTGAAAACAACCCAATTAAGAATGTGACAGTGGGAAGAAAGATAGAATATAAATCTCAAGAATTCCCCTTGTCTCAATATGGAGAGTTGCTGCAAAAGCTAGAATGCCAGTGTAGAACGTACGTCGATCTCTCCACCAAAGCATTCTGGATATTGCTGGGATGTAGCATGATCCTCTGGTGCTTGGTAGGAACTCCACACAGCAACAAGGGCATTTTCTACGCTTAATTTTGAGGTTGTTGTAGACTTCTCAGAAATTTTGCCAAAAACTGTTGTTGAACACAAAGCTTCTTGTTGGATATGTGGGTTGTCTTGTGTCTCTCTCCAAAAGGGTTGCTTTTATACTAGAAGAAACCTGGAGAACTTCAAAGAGTCATCTCTATGCAAAACAAAGCATGTAACACCCCATATAAGAATATGTTAAATGGACTAAATCAGCAAACTACCAACAACTCGGACTAGTCTTTTCAGAGCTCGAACAGGAAAGAACTCTGAAGTTAAGCTGCTCATTTGGAGTAGTCCTAGGATGGTGACCTTCCTGGAAGTCTACAACTAGTATGGTTTTGTGGGCCAGTTTTGTTGGTGGGTCATCACAAATGGTATCAGAGCCTTGCCTAGCAGAAGTGCAGGACCTAAGTGCCACACAGGGCAAAGTGCTACACCTATAGGAGGCCACCTCTTGAGGCCATAATGGCGCAAAGTGCTACATAGTGGGAGCCACCACTTGAGCCTGTGGGGGCCATCTCTAGAATCCTGCCTGTCTAGGGTTTGATTGTGTGCTATATGTGAGCAGCGATGAGGACATCCCTTATATAAAGGGGGTAGATTGTAACACCCCATATAAGAATATGTTAAATGGACTAAATCAGTAGACTACCAACAACTTGGACTAGTCATTTTCAGAGCTCGAGCAGGAAAAGAACTCTGAAGTTAAGCGTGCTCAATTGGGAGTAGTCCTAGGAAGGTCACCTTCCTGGGAAGTCTACCAACTAATATCGTTGTTGGGCCAGTTTGTTGGTTAGGTCGATGCAGTGCCCTAGAATATTTTGTTGGATTGAATTATGTAACTGTGTGTATGTTTTCTGTATTAACAGTAAATTGTGAACTTGACGTCAAGATTTACTGACGTTGACTACAGTTAACGACATGATCGATTGCTATCTAATGTCTGTTAACGACAAGGGTTGTGCTGTTTATAATTTTATTGAATATTTGGTTTTTCGGGCTAGTAGTTTGATGGCATGATCGATAGACGTGTACTTCATGGTCGACGACGACATGGGTTGATGTAAACTTCACTTGCCAGTTTTTATTGTTACCGTTCCGGGTGTCCGGGGAGAAACATCGGCAGTTTCAAAGGCACTTAATGGAAGGATCGGGGCATTTTTGGTTCAACGGTCGGGATGATGCTTAGATAATCTGTAGGAATCCTTATAAACCTTGTTTCTCTTTTGGGAAGGGTTTTTCCTCCTATTGCAGAGGTGAGAAAAGAGGGCCGAAGGAAGGGTTGCTGTGCAGTGTTCATGCAATCTAAAGCAAGCTGGACCAAGGGAGAACTTCAAGGATCTTGAACAGAGGGTTGTCCAAGCGTGGTTGCTGTTCTGGAGGTCACATTGAGCGTTTGAAGATGGTGGAAAGGACTGCCTTGTGACCAAGGCGGGGGTCTTCAAATCTTTACTCATGACTCTAGGAGGAGGGTTAGAGGCAAGTAACATAGGGGAATGGTTTAGGATAGTATGTTCTATAGATTTACCATTTCTACATATTTTTAAATCCATGAATAAAAATGTAGAAACGGGTTAAAGTTCTATTATTTCATGTGCGGTTTCTGGGTTTTCTGGTCGGATGAACTAAATCAACATCGACCGCCGTTTATTTTATGTAAATGTCAAGCTTTTGGATATCTATATATATATTAACGGTGCCATGTGCCGCCGTCACTGATATTAACGACAGGGAATGTTGACGTTAACCTGTGTAACGGCAGCATACCGTGCCGTTATGTTCATCACTGTTGTTTTCTACAAAATCCTGATTCTGTGTATATTCTGTGAACTATGCATGCGTAGGGTTTTCGATTAGGCTCTGTTATGTATAATCTTTACTGTTATGCAGCAGGAAAATCATGGCAATGATGTATGGATTATGTATGGCTATTTTAAAGAATTTTCTTTGATTAAGTAAATAGAAAATGAAATAGTTGTAAGCTTAATCCATGTCGTGATGTTATAATTGAGAATTGTACTGTTGTTGGCTTTAATTACAGACCTATTGTGCTCAGTTTTAACACAGTAATTGCATATTCTTTTACTGTTGTACCATGTTAAGTAGTTCAAGTTTATGAGAATTAATCATATGAAATGATACAGAACTCAAAAAAATTGTGAAAATTTTATATGTGTGAAGCATGATTAGAAATAGAATTTCTTTAAAAATTTTGGACATTTCAAGGCACTGTACGTAATGTTACGATTTTCTGAATTATGAAAATGTGCATGGAAATTAATAGATGGAGAAAAAGAGTATGAATGTTGAACTATGATGAAATCAGGGAAGGTAGTATCATGATAGGTTACTGTTGTACAGTAGAATAATAATTTCAGAAATGAGAAAATGTGTTGTGTAATCTTGCATTGTAGACTTGCCAATTATGCATGATTTTATGAAAAAGCATGATATAATTTCATAATTGCATGAAAACATGTATTTATTCTGAAATGATGTGGCCAATAAGACATTGCTATTATGGAGATGTCTACATGGAACTACACCTTAGAATGCCCCTATGGTAATGGTTCACGTACATGATTGTCTACATGAATCCGTGAGCAACGGATTGAAATCCGGAGGTAGACAAATTCATACTAGTTTAGGTGGGAAGGACTTTCCCGGTATTGTGCAATAACCAAGACTTCATCACTGTTTTGCCTAGGTGATAAGTGAATGTTTTTCTATACATGATCTCTATTAATAGTAGGGCTATGTCTTGGCAACTATACTACATGCTAAATGAATTAGAGCATGTTGATAGGAAGAGATATATGGTATCAAGGATAAGAAATTGATATGTTATCATGTTTTAAAAAGTAATTATATGATAAATCTTGAACTGTCTTTCCTTATTGCTTGCTGGGTCTAGTAGACTCACACATGATTAACATTTCAGGAGAGGCTGAGGATACCGAGGAGTTAGTACACTCTGACTCTGAGCGTGAGGACGTGGAGGCTTACTTTGAAAGTGTATTTAAGAGACTATGTATGTGAGAATAAGTTGTAATTTGAACATTATGTTATTTTTGGACATATGAACTGTTATTACTTTGAACTAATGTAGTTCTTCTTTTATGCTTTAGACTTGGTATTTGGATATAATGTTGACTGAAAAATAAATTTCATATTTTGTTGCAACCTGTTGGAATTTAATTGTCATTTATGTTTATCTCAATCTGAACCGATTATTGTGGATATTTTCCACTATAATAACACTATTGGATCCGATGTGAGTTGGTACAACTTTACCGGTCTAAGAGGGGCGTTACAAGATTAGTATTAGAGCGGTTCTAGGTTGAGCATGTACATAAATTAAATATCAACATTGTGTTCATATCCTTATGTCTGCATAATGAATTATCCAAGATTTATGAAGAATAATAGGTTATCATAACAAATTCTTATTTTGTAAACTATGGCTAGCCATGGTCGTAGAGGAGCAGGCTCGGCCCGAGGCGATGATCAGTTGGAAGTTCGCAGGCCCCAGCTCAGCAGGCGTCAGATCAAATAGGGGTACCCTTACCGCCCCCACCACCACCAGTGGACTATGGAGCATTGATGCAGGGACTTGTGCACACGATGCAGACCAAGGCACAGATGACAGCTGCCTTGTAAGCGCAAGTGCAAGCTGAAGTTGGTACTTAGGAAGTGTTACCAAGTTGTTGAATTGAAGAATCCAACTAAGAACTCAACTTGGATGTAGGTGTAGGCACCTACTCAAGAGGCAGGTATTGGAGGTGTATCGATGATGGAGCAATTCAGGTGGATGACCTCACCTTTCTTTAAGGGGGAGAGTGATTCAATTGTGGCGGAGAGTTAGCTGCGGGAGACGGAGAAGATCTTTTGTGCTATACGATGCACGGAAGAGGAGCGGGTGACACTAGCCACATATATGTTGTAGGTAATGATGATTCTAGAAGTGATGTGTGTTGTTTCTAGTACATCTTTAGATTTATCTACCTTCTTTTGCAGGAGCATGCCGATGTGTGGTGGTCGTCAGTACTACGCACACAGTTCGGGGATGGAGCTGTTGAGGTTCCATGGATTGAGTTTGTTCGCTTGTTCAGGGTGAAGTATATTCCAGAGCATGTGTAGGATCGCATGGAGTAGGAGTTCTTGACGTTGACCCAAGGGTCAATGAGTGTGCTAGAGTATGAGGCTAGATTTGTGGAGCTGACAAAGTATGCACCTCACATAGTGGCTGATGAGCGGAGGAAAGTGAAGAAATTTATCATGGGACTGAAGCCGTCCTTGAGGACTAGACTTGTGGCATTCAGGCATCGATCGATGGAGGAGGCATTGTCAGCAGCATGGATGCAGGAAGTTGAGATGGACGTGTATCTAGAGGAGAAGAGGGCTTCTTTGAAGAGGCCTGGATCAGCATTTTAGCGGCAGAACAAGAAGAAGAAGACCTCAGTGTTTGCATTTAGGGCAGTGGTACTAGCGAGAGTGGCTGCATTGACTACGAGTAGTGGCATAGTTGTGGAGAAGCCTTTGTGTTCTTAGTGTGGGAAGAGTCACAGAGGAGATGTTTGTTGGGTGACTTATGGTAGATGCTTAAGGTGTGGTGACAAGAACCATAAGATCTGTGATTGTCCGAAGATGGCACAGCAGATAGTAGCGGCAGCAGCACCAGCAATAGCTAGACCAGCACCGAGAGCAGCAGCGAGACCGAGGGCTCAGGCTCGAGTTTTTGCTTTGGCGAGAGATGAGGCTGAGTTGGCAGAGCATGTCACAGAAGGTACAGTTTTGATTATGGATATGCATGCTCGTGTTTTATTTGATACTGGTGCTACGCATAGCTTTATCTCCGAGAAGTTTACAAAGGTCTTGATGAAGGAGAGTGAATTGGTTTCTGAGGTATTGGAGGTTCCGTTATCTGTTCATACTCCAGCTAGAACAATGTTGACTGGGCTGTGTTTTTTTTCCCTTCATGTGAGTATCGAAGAGCGAGATTTGCCTGCTAGCTTTTATCTATTGAAAATGAAGGACTACAATGCTATTTGGGGCTTAGACTGGCCGAGGAGCATTATGCCCTTATGGATTGTAGGAGGAAGATCATTATTTTCCGATTCCTGGTGAAGATTAATTTTTCCATCCTTTACCCAAGAATATGATGGGTAAGTTTGTGATCTCAGCACTGAAGGCAACCCAGATGTTGAACAAGGGTTGTAGTGGTTTTCTTGCTAGTGAGGTGATATTTGAGGATCCGAAGAAGGCATTGACCGTGGAAGATATTGAGATTGTCCGAAATTTCAGTGATGTTTTTCCCGAGGACTTGTCTGGTTTGCCACCTGCAAGGGAGATTGAGTTTGGTATTGAGTTGGTACCTGGTACTTCACCTATATCTATTGCTCCATACCGTATGGCACTAGCGGAATTGGCGGAATTGCAGAAGCTTCTGCAAGAATGGCTACACAAGGGTTTTATTCGGCCAAGTGTATCACCTTGGGGAGCACCTGTACTTTTTGTGAAGAAGAAGGATGGGTAGATGAGGCTGTGCATTGACTACCACAAGTTGAATCAGGTGACTGATAAGAACAAGTATCCTTTGCCTCATATTGATGACTTGTTCAACCAATTTCATGGAGCATCTGTGTTTTCTAAGATTGATCTTCGTTTCGGCTATCTTCAACTCTGAATCAAGCCGAAGGATTCTTCTAAAACGGCTTTTAGGACAACATATGGCCATTATGAATTCCTAGTCTTACCATTTGGTTTGACAAATGCTACAGCGATTTTCATGTACTTGATGAACATGGTTTTTTGGTAGTATCTTGACTCTTTTATTGTGGTTTGATGGTGTGTTGATCTACTCACCTGATGAGGAGTCTCACCGGGGGCATTTGAGGATTGTGCTTGATGTTTTGAGAACGCACAAACTGTATGCCAAATTTAGTATGTGCAATTTCTGGATGAAGGAGGTTCATTTCTTGGGGCATGTTATTTCTGGAGACGGTGTTTCTGTGGATCCGACAAAAGTGGAAGCTGTCCTAGATTGGGAGACACCAAGATCATCTGCCGATATCAGGAGTTTCCTTGGTTTGGCTGGTTATTATAGAAGATTCATTAAGGGGTTCTCTTCTATTGCGGCTACATTAACAAGGCTGACGAGGAAGGGAGTTAAGTTCGAGTGGACTGAAGCTTGTGAAAGAAGTTTCCAGGAGCTGAAGACTCGATTGACTACAACACCAGTGCTTGTGTTTCCTAATGGTGTGGATTCTTTCTCTATCTACACGGATGTTTCAAAGACTGATCTTGGCAGTGTTCTAATGCAGGGTGGACAAGTTGTTGCATATGCTTCTAGGCAACTTAAGGAGTATGAGCACAATTATCCAACTCATGATTTGGAACTGGCGGAGGTGGTCTTTGCTTTAAAAATCTGGAGGCACTATCTGTATGGAGTGATGTTTGAACTTTTCTCTGACCATAAGAGTTTCTCCCAGAAGGAGTTGAATTTGAGGCAACGGAGGTGGATTGAATTCTGAAAAGACTATAATTTTGAGCTTACTTACCACCCAGGGATAGCCGATGTGGTGGCGGATGCATTCAGTAGGAAGAGGCAGATGTTGCGACAGTATTGGAAGATGTTAGAAGATGCAACGGGTTCAATGGCCGTTCTAGAGCCATAATTGTGCAACATGTTCTTAGCTCAGTTGACCATTAGATCTTCTGTGCATGAGAAGGTTCTTGCTTTGCAAAAAGACGATGCACTATTGCAGGAATTGGTTGGGAAATCTTGCATAGTATGTAGCGGTCCTCTCCGTTCAAACCCGTTAACCTAATAACGAGCCTGATCTGACTCCGCCTCCTGTGAACGAGCCGAAGCCTCGCAAGGGATACCATTCACAAGTCCGTAGAAATATAAAGGAAACAGCTCAAATATATATAATATTTTCATCTCACAAATATTTACATGAAATATGCATAGCCATTTCTCAACAGTAACTAAACACTAGTACAAAAAAGACCTGGGGCACATCCCCAGGTGTACAAAGAAAGAAAATTATGCTGTTGTGGTGCAGACCCAACTCCGCTACAACGTTGCTCAGAGGTAGATGAAGGACGAGAAGCCTCCTGCTATCCCTCACCTAAAAGGAGTAGGGGTGAGCCTCACGAGTCACTAGCTCAGTAGGGAAACTCCCCCAGAAACCAAGCTAAACAAAACTCACAAGTAGCAAAGCAGGAAGCTACGCTAACAATTTATAGAACTAGCTGAGCAGGATATTAAAGCTATAAATGCCACTTATCACATGCTATTAACTGATTCAACTTTAATAAGTAAACAACAAACCACAACCAGGTGTACGTGCTAAAGTAGGAAAACGCCACACTCGGGCCACGAAGACTGGTTCGCGACACCAGCTACTACCCAGGCAAACCATACAGGACTACCTCTCAGTCTCGCAGCCACGGACTAAAGGTCCAACTGCCGCTCCACTAGAGCAAGTCAAGAAATCTGTGGAGACCAACCAACACCACTCCTATAGACGACACTATCGTAGGCCCATGCTTAGCACCTTTAGGGACTCCGGCCCGAGCTCCCTAAAGTAAGGCACTGGAAAACAGAACTAGTTGGGGCCCAGTACATCTACTGGTGTCCGTAACCCCCAACCACGAGCGCGGTACAAGCGAAAAACACAAACTATCTAAAGTCGCTATCCACTGACGTCTTTCCCTCAGCCGGACTCACAACTCTACAGAAGAGTGAGGGTGTCCAGGAAGACGACACAGACCTCAACGATACACAAGTACCGGGACAAGCCTCGAGCAGTCACGTGCCTGGCTCCTGGGGCTCCCAACTGAAGAGGTAACCACGGTAGGCGTTGTACTACTCGCCACGCACACACAAACCATGTGAACAACAAGCACCTCGAGCTCTACAGGTGCCAATGCACCGCCTACCAACACCATACACGACACATAACGATAATCCGATAATGATAAAACCTTGCTCAAACATATAGCCCTCGGAACCCTTAACGCGACAGGGTCCCTGGTCGCCTTTAGAAAGCGGCCCTTTAATATGTCGCATTTAGAAGCAGAATGCGACGGCTCGGGTTGTCGCGTTCAGAATGCGACACCTAGGTTCGTCGCCTTCACAGGAGAAACCCTAATCCGGGATCCCATCTCCGGATTTCACATGCAAGCCATGTAAAACATCAAAACTATCGATTATTCATGCTCTATACGATGCCCTAGCATGATATCTAGCATCTATAAAGCCATTAACAAGCCACACATGCATCACACACAATCTGCAACGTAAAACGGGGCAGAATCTCCCTACCTTCATGAAGAACACGAAGAACAACAATCACCTGGCGTTTCTCCCACACCATACGACATCCTCGCTGTAAGACCACGCCGAGAACGACCCCAAAACATCAAATCACCCCAAATTCCACCACAAAACTACTTCCCTGGATGAGCAGAGCTTTCTGAGCTCTGTTCGGCCGACCTCAACTAAAAATGCCTCAAGTTGAGAACGCGACGCAGCCTTTTATCACGACTAGAACGCGACATAGGAGGCCATCGCCTTCCCATTGCCGACATCAGCAAGCCTGCTCGGTGCACGACACACGGAGGACATGCAAACGAAGATCTCAAACAGAGGTAACCAGAATGTGACACTCAAGGCCGTCGCATTCAGAATGCGACGCCTAGCCCTGTCGCGTTCATAAATAGTGAACCAGCGGGTGCTTTGGGCCCAACCTGCCGGCCCACAAAGCCCCACAACTTGTGTAAACACCTGAAACACACACAAATGGGCCACACACTGGCCTCCACAACCACTAAACTACGATCCGAACGGTCAATACGCTACATTACTATCACCTAAAAGAAATTTCGTCCTTGAAATTTAAGAAAAAAGCTCGACACCAAAAAAAATTTCAATCAAACAAACGTGGTGCTATCACCTAAAAGAATTAAAAGCTTACTCAAATAAGTATGGATATGCTTTCTTCATTCCTCTGTTAATTCCCACCTATCTTCTCCGCCCTGTCTATTCTCCCATCTGACTTTAACTAGTTCTATGTCTTTATTTTTGAGCTTTTGGGTTCTGCGACCTAAAATCTGTGCTGGATATTCTGGCATTGTCATATCTGGCTTCAAATCATCTCTTTGATAACCGAAAACTTGAGAAGGATCTCGAATATATCTTCTAAGCATGGAGGCATGGAACACGTCATGTGTGTCTGTGAAATCTGCTGGGAGATCCAATTTATATGTTGTCTCACCAATTCTTTCTATTATCTGGAATGGGTCAACATATCTTGGACTCAATTTGCCTTTCTTACTGAACCTGAGCACACCCTTAGTAGGAGAAACCTTTAGAAAGACATATTCTCCAACTTCAAACATCAAAGGCCTGTGTCTGTTGTCTGCATAACTCTTCTGGCGACTCTGTGCTGTCTGAAGCTTTTCCTTAATAAACTTAACAATTTTTGCACATTGCTGAATTAATTCTAGACCCATAACTTGTCTCTCGCCTACCTCATGCCAATTCAGTGTTGTCCTACAAGGTCTACCATACAATGCTTCATAGGGTGCCATTCTAATACTTGCATGATGACTGTTATTATAGGCAAATTCTACCATACCCAGGTGATGCTCCCATGTACCTCCCCATACTGGACAACAAGCTCTCAACATGTCTTCTATAGTCTGAATGGTTCTTTCTGTTTTCCCATCTGTCTGTGGTTGATAAGCTGAACTGTACCTCAATTCTGTGCTAACCACTCTCTGCAAACTCTTCTTGAAACCTAAAGTGAACCTGGGATCTCGATCTGAAACAATGGTGACTGGAATTCTATGTATTAGTACTATTCTTTCTACGTATAACTTAGCTAATCTATCCACTGACCATGACATACTTACTGGCAATAATCGGCAAACCATGGTCAATCTGTCTACAAAAACCGAAATACCATTATGACCTGCTGATGTTCTGGGCAAACCAACTACAAAATCCATGGCAATATCATCACATTTCCACTGTGGAATGGGTAACGGCCTGCAACAATCCTCCTAGCCTCTGGTGCTCTACCTTTACTTGCTGACACACTGCACATCTTGCTATGAATTCCGCAATCTCTTTCTTCATATTAGGCCACCAGAAATGCTTCTTTAAATCTTCATACATCTTTGTACTGCCTGGGGGGATGGTGTATCTATATTTGTGAGCTTCCTCTAGCACTTTTGCCTGACGTCAGCATCCGCTGGCACATACAACCGACCCTTGAGTCTGACCACACTGTCATCATTAAGAGTCACCTCTTCTAATTTCACAATATCAGCTAAACTGTCATATGTTCTCTGCGCTTCCACTATCTATCAATATAGAGAAGGTTCCACTATACTTGTAACTCCCCGACGCGGAATATCGGAGTGAGATTATAGTTATTAAATAGTACAGAGCGAGAAAATAAATAACAAACCATTGTACATCTGGATAACACCAAATAAACTCCAATTTCATTAATAATCCACCAGTCATCATTACATTCACTAATAATTCATCAAACTTCAAAACTAACTATTACATCAACGTATCAAAGCCAAAACTAGGGCCCAGAGTACTTTATTCAAAATCAAACTATTACATAAATACTATCTGACTCACTAACTCATAACTATACTAACTGACTACTACTAGAAAGCCTTGGTTGCTAAAAAATGGGTCACTCCTGAGCATCATCCTCAGTCCCATCCTCGTGAGTGTGGTCATCGTCATACTCGCCTGAAACACATTAAATAAAAGCGCAGGATGAGCGAATAATGTCGACTAGGACTTAATATCTCGTCTGAACAAGCAGGCTTTAAGTGTTTAACCTTTTATCAAGCAGGGTAACTAACAGGAACGAGCAAGTATGAGAATGATCAGGTATAGTCGTGTCAGTAAGATCACAAGACAAGAATACCTTTATAGGTAACAAGTACAACAAATGTTTTGGCCATATATCAAGATAACAAGTAAATTGCACAGCAGTGCACAAGCAAGTAAATCAAGTAACATGCGTTTGGTCGGTCATCTTATCAACCACAAGTCAAGTATCATGTACAGGAATGTTTGTGAATAGTCTTAGATCAATCTTGCATGTCATGCGTTAGATGTATGACAATCACCTTGATCATTAGACCCTCACGAGTTATAGCCTTTCAGGTGCTCCTCCCAAGGACCAGATCGGGCCCTTATAATGTTGCCTAGCATAGTCATGTTTTTATCTTAGACAATCACAAAATGGCTAAGAGAGTACCAAGAATAGATGAGAGTAGCAGATGAACTAGACGAGAGTGTAGAGAGAACGTAAACAGATGAGAGTATCGAGAAAGTAGATGAGATAGGGACATTTCCGTAAAATGACGCGAAACACAGGATAGTAACGGTTGCACGGCACTAGGTCGGGTACCGCAGTCTGGCAGAAGTCACAACCGCCCCTTAGCCGTGCCAGGTACACCGGTTAGGTGGTCCGGCGTGAACCAAGACAAGAAGGAAACACTAAGGCCATGGATCGTATTGATCCCTAAGGTGTAACGGGTTTTAGGGTACAACCAGCTCGTTGACTAAGGACGTGCGCTAAAGCCAAGAAGACTTACGGAGGTCTTGACAAGGATTTCCTAGTCCAATCGAGAGTATTCCCGGTGGAGAGGTGGTCCAAGTCACGAGAAAGTGTGTAGAAAACAGGTCCGTCGTGCCTCGAGTGCTCGAAGGCCGAGGGAAAACAGTAACGGTAGATAAAATGCGCGAGTAAAAACGGAAACAATTGTATTTAATAAAATAGGGAATTTAATACTAATTTACCGAATACATTATTGTGTAATTTAATATGGTCAAATGGTAATTAATAATGTTATGTATGTGCAAGTGTAAAGAAATCTTGAGAATATGATAAGTCGTGCAATGTCTTTTAAATAATTATTATTTCATGCGATTATTAACAAATATAAATAATCAAATTGTTACTGTTCAAAACAATGCATGATTAGGGTCAAACTTGAGTCATATAGCTTAATTGACAAAGGCATGAGAGTAATTTCATGTTCTGGCCGAAGTCTCCAAATCGCAGCGGACCTACCCGTTGCGATTCAAGTCGCGACGAGCGGCTCGTGCACAATCCGCAACCGGTCGGCCTGGCTTGGACCGGAAAGGAAACCATGACGCCTTAGGCCGCTGCGTTCTAAATGCGATGCGCCTGCAGGGCACGACTTGACTGGTATCGCGGGGGATCGCGCCATCGCGATATCAGGACGGTCTGACATTTTTTCCCTTTTTCCATGGTTGATCAGATTTGACACAAGGCTCTTCTAAATTCAATATAAATGTATAATGACCCAAAAATCACAAATCCAATTTCAAATGAAAGTAGACACATAGATCTATCAGAATGCATGATTAATTTGAAATTAGACAAGATTTAGGCATGCTTTGTACATGTTACATTCCGATGACCTAAATAGGTGCAGTCAAGGTTCAAAAAATTAATTAGAGATGAATACATGATGAAAAATTCCGGAACTAAGGCGTTTGTAAGGCCCTCGAATTTTACTGCATTATTGCATGTAAATAATTTGTGTCATGTATGTACGTATGTATGTATCTACGTATGTATTATTGGTATACTTATGTGTGTATGTGTATAGCATAAGTATAAATAATGTATGTAATGCTTGATGGTAGTGTGTACTTGATAACGTATACATATAGCATGTATATAGGTGTAAAAGGTGCATGGTTTCTGCATATTTTAGAGTTCTGGACGAATGCCAGATTGGCGTCAATAGCATGACGCCGATGAGGTGTCAGCGTCCACCCATGGACGCCAACACTAATCCCAGCGTCTAACGATGTGGACGCCAACTTCTCTAGCCTGCATGCGCAGCAGAGCCGGAAATTCCGGAAGCAAGGCAGCTCACCCATTGGGGAGATGTCCCCCAACAATCTGAAACACATCTTGTCACCCCTTGGGTGGGAGAGAAGCCTCTCCCATATGTCTAAACCCGAATCTGCTTCCCCAACCCCTCTCTTCACCCTTTTGCAAGAGAGAAAGAAGAGAAGAAACCCTAGTTTCTGAACTGAGGAAAACCCCCACTTTGGAACCCAAAATCCCTCAACCTAAAGATTGTTCCGGAGACCTGCTGCTTCAAGGAGGTTGCTGGATCGACGAGGAAGGCCTCCCCGACCTTGGAAGGCACTGGAGCTCGCTCAGGAACCCGGAGTCAAGCATTTCTAAGAGCTTCTTAAGAGGACAGCCCAAGGAGAGCTTCACCGAGCCTTAGATCCCTTGGTGCATTTTCCTAAAGGCAAGTACCCCATTCATAACATCCCCGTATGTGTCTAGGTTGGTTTTACTATTTTTGTGCATTTTCCCTCGTGTCCTAGACCCTCAGATTCACCCTATCTTGAGAGCTCGGGTCTGTGTTCTGCACAGACCTGCATTGACGGCAAAGTCCCTGGTCGCTAAGATCATGCTTAGCATCCATCGACTATGACGTTTACCTTGAATCAGCGGCAGAGACCGCCGCCAAGTTCATCTGGACAGAACAGCAACCTGTTCTGCCCTCCTATACGATTATTTTCGATATGTTTCACGATGAGGTTATACTATAAATCATTTATATGTATGTATAATGTTGAGGTGATGATGTGGTGTGTGGATGAATGAGTGAGCATGGTGGTGATGATAGAAGCTATTTTGTTCCATGAAATTACAAGCATGATTAGTTGTTAATCTTGTCAATCTACTGTTGCATGATTTAGGACTAGCCTGTATGCCCAAGTTTGTGAGGATCATGCATGTATAGATCAGCCTTATTCTGAAATTTGAGATTTTGCCATGCTTGTGTAAATTATTGAAAGTGTTGTTTGGGAAATAGGAATTGTGCATAAGTCATGATAAATCCTTGGTAAACCAGGTATCACCCCATAAATTGAGGAATAAATTCTGTAGCTCTATACATGTAGGGTTCAGACAGTAGCTTGCTAAAATTGTGACTTGTGTATAATTCCATATCGACTTAAATTACGAATGGCATGAAAAATGGATGTTTATTTTCTGTAAATTCATTTTAACTTAGAAAAATTTGAAAAATTGCATGAAGGGTCATGAACCCGAAATTAGTTTGTGATTAAATTTTCAGGTCATTTGGATCAGAGCATGATGCCTTATGAAAATTTCCATGAAAAATGTGAAATTGATGCATGTCATTGTAAAATGTGTTGATTCTTGTTTAATCCAACGTGATTAGTGGAATTACCTGCTTCTTAATGTCTGAAATCTGTAGTGTCATGTTAGGAAAACAGAGGCATGTGCATGTGAGTGAGAAAGTGAATGAAGTGAGAGTGACATGTGTCAAACCATGTGTAAAATCGGTAAAAATGTGTAAATGTGTAACTGTGCCAATGTGACACTGCTTCCGTAGAGGGCAGTGGAACCATATCAGGGAAAAGTCCCCCTGAGAAAGTTCAATGTGTAAGTGACCCTAAGGGCATTAGGGGAAATCCTAGAGGTGGACAAGTACCACTGGTTAGGGTAGACTTGTTCTCCCGGTCTGCGCAGTCCAAGAGTCGCCATTGTAATGCCTAGATGGCGTCTATGTGTAATGTGATGTGTATATGTCCTTCTTTGGTGGTTTGGACTATGTTTCACGGCACCTAAATGTGTAACGTGTATGTGTTCATGTGTTAATGTGTAAGTGAACAACGTGAAATGTGTATGTGTAAAGTGCAACCATGTGAATTGGAAACTTGTGTAAAGAAAATGTGAAACTAAAAATGTGAGAATATGACATTGAAATCCATGTGAGACAAATCTGAAACCATGTGAAATCAGTAATTTCATGTTGTTATCATCATGTTTATATGTGCGAAAATGTCTAGAATCTATGTTAGGGATAATTAATGAGCATGTGTACAAAATGGCATGATTGGTTGTTCACGTGGTATGTTTTAAACAACATTGTAGCTCTCATGTGTAGGTTTACAACCATTAAACCATGTGAACCAGCAACATAAAGCATGTGAAAATGCCTATGTATGTGCTTAAGAGCATGAAAAATCAATGCTAGTTGTGTTTTCCCTTCATATATGTACAGTGTTCATGTTGGTAGCTCTCATGTCTTGGTTCATTAAAGGCAAAATTTCATGAGTAAATTGAATAGAGAGCATGTGATAGGTAAGTTTTATTCTTAGAAATCTGAAAGCATGATCCATGTATTAAATTGTAGAATTTTCATGATAGGTTGCAACCTTCAAATGACTAGCATGCCATATGTTGTAATTTGTGAATGCACATGTAGAAACCACTATGACTTATACGTGTATGTTATGAGTAGTGTTGCTTGCTGAGTCTTTAAGACTCACTTCTTGCTTCGGCGTACAGGTATAGACGGTGACGAGGCTCTCGTGGAGGAGACGGTAGAGACGGACTCCGAGCGCGGAGTTTAGATTGTTGGAGCAGTGCACCCCTTTTGTGTTTTCATAGTATGTAAGAACTTGAATATTGTATTAGTTTTAATGGAAAAAGGTATTATTGTGGACATCTATGTATTAAATATTCAGCAATTTAAATTATGTGAACTTTTAGCTCTTAATATTAATTGCAAATTTCATGTATGTTTAATGTGGATGATGAATGAATGAAGACAGTTGTCTTTTACTTCCGCTACTCTGTTGTATATTCGCGTGTATCTCAGCTGTTCGTATCGTTTGGGTAAATGTCCCACTGTGATGACGCTCGCTATACCGACGTGGGTTGGTATAACCGTACCGGTATAATGAGGGCCGTCACAGAGATTGGTATCAGAGCAACCGGTTGAGATTGCACATGAATATACATAAGTCATCATCTTCATTGCATGCTAAGTATGTCCACATGTGTAGAAAACACTAATGAGAAGTGAAAGATAGATAAGAAAATGGTTAGAAAACCTTAGTAACCTAGCTCTAATGGTGGCTGAAATTTTAGTACAGCCATGGCTTCGAGAAGTAGGCGTGGTGGAGCACCGGCCCGTGAGGACGAGCCGTGACGTGACGAGCGGGCAGAGCAACAGGCCCCAGCACCGCAAGGCCCTATACTTCCCCCACCGCCGCCTGTGGATTATGGAGTATTCATGCAAGGTCTGGTGCAAGCCATGCATACGCAGGCTCATACCCAGGCAGCACTCCAGGCACAGTTGGAGGCCCATGTGGAATAATGAAACAACTATTAGTTTGCTATTTAAATTGTATGATATTGTGTTTATTGTGTATTGCCTATTGTTTAATGTAGCATGCTCAGGCACCAGCTCAGGACCATGGTGCACCTTCCATCATGGAGCGGTTCAAGAGGATGACCCCACCCTCTTTTAAGGGGAGAGTGATCCATTAATGGCAGAAAGTTGGTTAAGGGAGACAGAGAAATCTTCCGAGCCATGAGGTGCCCTGATGAGGATAAGGTGACATTAGCCACCTACATGCTACAGGTAGATTTTTAATTTTGTATGTTTGTATGTTCTACTTAAGTTAGAATTTGTTAGTTGGTGCTTATGAAGGTGTTTTGCAGGAGAGAGCGGATGTATGGTGGTCCTCCCTACTACGTACACGCTTTGAGGACGGAGCAGTAAACGTGGCGTGGGACGCGTTCGTGAGGCTCTTTCGAGCCAAGTTCATCCCAGAGCATATCCAGGACAAGATGGAGCAGGAATTTCTCTCCCTGACGCAAGGCTCCATGACTGTGCTGGAATACGAGGCAAGGTTTTCTGAACTTTCTAAGTATGCACCGTATGTCATAGAGGATGAGCGCAGGAAGACAAAGAAGTTCGTGTTGGGACTCAAGCCATCACTGCGGACGAGACTTGTGGCGTTTGACCACCGCACACTGGACGAGGCCCTCAGTGCTGCCTGCAGGCAAGAGGGAGAGATGGAGCAGTATCTGGAGGAAAAGAAGGCTTCGCAGAAGAGGCCACCAGCGACATTTCAGCGGCAAGACAAGAAGAAAACGGTGTACCAGACACCGCAGCGGTCTGTGGCAGTCAGCAACTCTCAGGTACCTTCTGTACGTTCCCCTGGTGTGAAGAAAGAGTGTCCCCATTGCGGGAAGACACACGGTGGTTCCGAGTGTTGGTTGGTAGTGGGTAGATGCTTGAAGTGTGGGAGCAGCGACCACAAGATCAAAGATTGCCCAAGACTTCAACAGGGAGCTCAGCGTGGAGCGCCAGCCCCAGCAGTAGCGGCAGCCGCGCCAGCTACAAGAAGACCAGGAACGCCTCGAGCCCCAGCTCGAGTGTTTGCTTTAGCTCGTGAGGATGCCGAGCAGGCGGAGCATGTCACCGAAGGTACGGTTTTGCTTTTAGGTGTGTACGCTCGGGTTTTTTTTGATATGGGTGCTACTCACTCGTTCATTTTCGAGCGGTTCGCTAGGCAGTTAGCCCTAGAGTCAGGCGTAGAGTCTGAGGATTTAGAGGTCCCTTTGTCTGTGCACACCCCTGCAGGCACAGTATCGACTAGGAAGTGCATTCCGTCGTTACCTGTGTGCATTGAGGATAGAATCCTAGACGGTGTTTCTTCTTGCTAAAGATGAAGGACTATGATGCTATTCTTGGTCTGGATTGGTTAGAGGAGCACTATGCATTAGTGGATTGTCTTCGGAAGAGGATTGTGTTCCGCATTCCTGGTGAGGACGAGTTCTCTCACCCCTTGCCAAGGAACTGGGCGGGAAAGATGGTCATCTCTGCCATGAAGGCGATGCGCATGGTGAACAAGGGTTGTGACGCTTTTCTTGCCAGCGTGGTGTTAGTGCCAGAGGCTGATGAGTCACCTACTCTTGCGGAGATTGAGGTAGTGCAGGATTTTCCAGACGTCTTTCCTGATGATTTGTCTGGATTGCCACCAGATAGAGAGATAGAGTTTACCATAGAGTTGCTTCCGGGCACCTCTCCTATCTCGAAGGATCCATATTGGATGGCACCTACGGAGTTAGCCGTGTTGAGGAGGCAGTTGCAGGAGTTGCTTGATAAGGGATTTATTCGCCCTAGTGTTTCCCCTTGGGGCGCACCTATATTGTTCGTCAAGAAGAAAGACGGGTCACTTAGGTTGTGCATTGACTACAGAAAGTTGAACCAGGTGACTGTGAAGAACAGGTATCCCTTACCTCGTATTGACGACTTGTTTGACCAGTTGCGAGATGCATCAGTCTTTTCTAAGATTGATTTGCGATCTGGTTATCATCAGTTGAGGATTCGGAGTGAGGATGTGTCCAAGACGGCGTTTAGAACCCGTTATGACATTATGAGTTCTTGGTCCTTCCTTTCGGATTGACCAATGCCCCTGCAGCGTTCATGGATCTCATGAACCGGGTGTTTAGGCCTTACTTAGATAGCTTTGTTGTAGTGTTTATTGACGATGTGTTGGTATACTCTCCGGATGAGGCCACGCACCATCAGCATCTGAGGTTAGTGTTAGAGGTTCTTCGTGAGCACAAGCTGTATGCTAAATTCAGCAAGTGCGATTTTTGGTTGCGCGAGGTTCATTTCCTCGGGCATGTTATCTCCGGCGCTGGTGTTGCAGTTGATCCAGCGAAGGTCCAGGCAGTTATGGATTGGGAGATTCCCAAGACCCCTTCGGAGATTCGTAGTTTTATTGGGTTAGCTGGTTACTATCGGCGATTCATTGAGGGTTTCTCATCCATCGCCGCCCCCTTGACAAAGCTGACCAAGAAGGGTGAGAAGTTCGTATGGTCTGAGGCATGTGAGCGTAGCTTCCAACTATTGAAGGCTAAGCTTACTTCTGCTCCGATATTGGTATTGCCTAGTGGTCGAGAGGGCTATACCATTTATACGGATGCGTCTTAGATTGGTTTGGGCGGTGTGCTCATGCAGCAAGAAAGGGTAGTAGCTTATGCTTCTCGTCAGTTGAAGGAGCATGAGAAGAACTATCCGACTCATGACTTGGAGCTCGCAGTAGTGGTTCATGCACTAAAGATCTGGAGGCACTATCTTTACGGTGTCAGATTTGAGGTGTTTACCGACCACAAGAGCTTAAAGTATCTTTTCTCCCAAAAGGAATTAAACCTGAGGCAGAGAAGATGGATTGAGTTCTTGAAGGATTATGACTTCGACCTTCAGTATCACCCTGGGAAGGCAAATGTTGTAGCGGATGTGCTGAGTAGAAAGAGGCCATCTCTCCAGCAGGATTGGAAGATGATGGAAGATGCGGCGTGTGCGTTGACTGAGTTAGAGCCATCGCTATGCCAGGCTTTTGTAGCTCAGTTATCCCTGAGGTCCTCAGTTTTGGATGAGGTGATCGAGCAAAAGGAAGCCGACCCTAGACTCTTAGAGTTAGTGGGGAAGGCGGGCATTGCTCTTGATGAGGACAGTGTGATTAGATTTCAGCACCGTGTTTGTGTCCCTGATTTAGTAGATGTCTGTGAGCATGTGTTAGCGGAGGCTCATAGATCGCGATTCTCTATTCATCCGGGTAACACTAAGATGTATCAAGACCTGAAGAGATCATTTTGTTGGTCCGGCATGAAGAAGGATGTTGCAGATTATCTGTCTAGATGTCTAGTATGTCAGCAAGTGAAGGCCGAGCGACAGCAACCATCCGGCCTTATGCAGAGGATGGATATCCCAGTGTGGAAGTGGGAAGCTGTCACTATGGATTTCGTTTCGGGTTTGCCTCGATCTAGAAGGGGCAATGACTCGATTTGGGTAGTTGTAGATAGATTCTCGAAGACTGCTCATTTCTTGCCTATGAAGAAGAAGCAGTCAGTAGAGAGTTTAGCTAGATTGTATGTTAGTAGTGTCATTAGAATGCATGGTGTGCCAAAGTCGATCATTTCGGATCGAGATCTGAGATTTACTTCGAGATTGTGGAAGGATCTTAAGATGCTTTAGGTTCGGAGCTGAAGCTCAGTTCGGCGTTTCATCCCCAGACTGATGGACAGTCCGAGAGGACTATCCAGACGCTCGAGGATATGTTGAGAGCGTGTGTCCTGGATTGGAAGGATGATTGGGAGCGTCATTTACCTCTAGTGGAGTTCGCATACAACAACAGCTTTAATGCGAGTATTGGTATGGCTCCATTCGAAGCGTTGTATGGTAGGCCCTGCAGATCTCCGTTATGTTGGGAGGAGACTGGTGATAGGCAATTGATCGGACCGGAGTTAGTTCAGGAAACATCGGATAAGATCCAGCTTATCAGGAAGAGGCTTGTTGCGGCACAGGATAGGCAGAAGAGTTATGCCGACAACAGGAGAAAGGATTTGGAGTTTGAGGTTGGCGATCATGTCTTCTTGAAGATATCGCCTACTCGTGGTGTCGTCAGATTTGGCAGGCAAAGTAAGTTGAGCCCTAGGTTCATTGGCCCATATGAGATTCTCCGACGTTTGGGCAGCGTGGCATACGAGCTAGCTTTACCCCCAGCTTTGGCTAGCGTTCACCCTGTATTCCACGTATCTATGCTCAGGATGTATGTCAGAGATCCGTCTCATGTGATTAGTCATGAGCCAGTGGAGATTCAGCCAGATCTTTCGTATGTTGAGCAACTAGTAGCTATTCTTGACCGGAAGGTTCAACATCTCCGGAACAAGAGTATTGCGTTGGTGAAGGTCCTATGGCAGAACTTCTCACGGGAGGAGGCTACGTGGGAGCTTGAGGATGCGATGAAGAAGAAGTATCCCCTTTTGTTTGAGTAGTGTCGTTCTAACTTCGAGGACAATGTTTCTTTTAAGGGGGAGAGGGTGTAAGGCCCTCGAATTTTACTGCATTATTGCATGTAAATAATTCGTGTCCTGTATGTATGTATGTATGTATCTATGTATGTATTATTGGTATACTTATGTGTGTATGTGTATAGCTTAAGTATAAATAATGTATGTAATGCTTGATGGTAGTGTGTACTTGATAACGTATACATATAGCATGTATATAGGTGTAAAAGGTGCATGGTTTCTGCATATTTTAGATTTCTGGCCGAAGGACAGATTGGCGTCAATAGCATGACGCCGATGAGGTGTCAGCGTCCACCCATGGACGCCAACACTAATCCCAACGTCTAACGATGTGGACGCCAACTTCTCTGGTTTGCACGCGCAGCAGAGCCGGAAATTCCGGAAGCAAGTCAGCTCACCCATTGGGGAGATGTCCCCCAACGGTCTGAAACACATCTTGTCACCCCCTGCGTGGGAGAGAAGCCTCTCCCATATGTTTAAACCCGAATATGCTTCCCCAACCCCTCTCTTCACCCTTTTGCAAGAGAGAAAGAAGAGAAGAAACCCTAGTTTCTGAACTGAGGAAAACCCCCACTTTGGAACCCAAAATCCCTCAACCTGAAGATTGTTCCGGAGACCTGCTGCTTCAAGGAGGTTGCTGGATCGACGAGGAAGGCCTCCCCGACCTTGGAAGGCACTGGAGCTCGCTTAGGAACCCGGAGTCAAGCATTTCTAAGAGCTTCTTGGGACAGCCCAAGGAGAGCTTCACCGAGCCCTAGATCCCTTGGTGCATTTTCCTAAAGGCAAGTACCCCATTCATAACGTCCCCGTATGTGTCTAGGTTGGTTTTACTATTTTTGTACATTTTCCCCTCGTGTCCTAGACCCTCAGATTCACCCTATCTTGAGAGCTCGGGTCTGTGTTCTGCACAGACCTGCATTGACGGCAAAGTCCCTGGTCGCTAAGATCATGCTTAGCGTCCATCGACTATGACGTTGACCTTGAATCAGCGGCCAGAGACCGCCGCCAAGTTCATCTGGACAGAACAACAACCTGTTCTGCCCTCCTATACGATTATTTTCGATATGTTTCACGATGAGGATATACTGTAAATCATTTATATGTATGTATAATGTTGAGGTGATGAATGTGGTGTGTGGATGGATGAGTGTGCATGGTGGTGAATGATAGAAGCTATTTTGTTCCATGAAATTACAAGCATGATTAGTTGTTAATCTAGTCAATCTTCTGTTGCATGATTTAGGACTAGCCTGTATGCCCAAGTTTGTGAGGATCATGCATGTATAGATCAGCCCTATTCTGAAATTTGAGATTTTGCCATGCTTGTGTAAAATATTGAAAGTGTTGTTTGGGAAATAGGAATTGTGCATAAGTCATGATAAATCCTTGGTAAACCAAGTATCACCCCATAAATTGAGGAATAAATTCTGTAGCTCTATACATGTAGGGTTCAGACAGTAGCTTGCTAAAATTGTGACTTGTGTATAATTCCATATCGACTTAAATTACGAATGGCATGAAAAATGGATGTTTGATTTTCTGTAAATTCATTTTAACTTAGAAAAATCTGAAAAATTGCATGAAGGGTCTTGAACCCGAAATTAGTTTGTGATTAAAGTTTCAGGTCATTTGGACTAGAGCACGATGCCTTATGAAAATTTCCATGAAAAATGTGAAATTGATGCATGTCATTGTAAAATGAGTTGATTCTTGTTTCATCCAACGTGATTAGTGGAATTACCTGCTTGTTAATGTCTGAAATCTGTAGTGTCATGTTAGGAAAATAGAGGAATGTGCATGTGAGTGAGAAAGTGAATGAAGTGAGAGTGACATGTGTCAAACCATGTGTAAAATCGGTAAAAATGTGTAAATGTGTAACTGTGCCAATGTGACACTGCTTCCGTAGAGGGCAGTGGAACCGTATCAGGGAAAAGTCCCCTTGAGAAAGTTCAATGTGTAAGTGACCCTAAGGGCATTAGGGGGAAATCCTGGAGGTGGACAAGTACCACTAGTTAGGGTGGAGACTTGTTCTCCCGGTCTGCACAGTCCAAGAGTCGCCATTGTAATGCCTAGATGGCATCTATGTGTAATGTGATGTGTATATGTCCTTCTTTGGTGGTTTGGACTATGTTTCACGGCACCTAAAATGTGAATGTGTAATGTGTAACGTGTATGTGTTCATGTGTTAATGGGTAAGTGAACAACGTGAAATGTGTATGTGTAAAGTGCAACCATGTGAATTGGAAACTTGTGTAAAGAAAATGTGAAACTAAAAATGTGAGAATATGACATTGAAATCCATGTGAGACAAATCTGAAACCATGTGAAATCAGTAATTTCATGTTGTTATCATCATGTTTATATGCGCGAAAATGTCTAGAATCCATGTTAGGGATAATTGATGAGCATGTGTACAAAATAGCATGATTGGTTGTTCACGTGGTAAGTTTTAAACAACATTGTAGCTCTCATGTGTAAGTTTACACCCATTAAACCATATGAAATCAGCAACTTAAAGCATGTGAAAATGCCTATGTATGTGCTTAAGAACATGAAAAATCCATGCTAGTTGTGTTTTCCCTTCATATATGCATAGTGTTCATGTTGGTAGCTCTCATGTCTTGGTTCATTAATGGTAAAATTTCATGAGTAAATTGAATAGAGAGCATGTGATAGGTAAGTTTTATTCTTAGAAATCTGAAAGCATGATCCATGTATTAAATTGTAGAATTTTCATGATAGGTTGCAACTTTCAAATGACTAGCATGCCATATGTTGTAATTTGTGAATGCACATGTAGAAACCACTATGACTTATACGTGTTTGTTATGAGTAATGTTGCTTGCTGAGTCTTTAAGACTCACTTCTTACTTCGGCGTACAGGTATAGACGGTGACGAGGCTCTCGTGGAGGAGACGGTAGAGACGGACTCCGAGCGCGGAGTTTAGATTGTTGGAGTAGTGCACCCCTTTTGTGTTTTCATAGTATGTAAGAACTTGAATATTGTATTAGTTTATCATGGAAAAAGGTATTATTGTGGACATCTATGTATTAAATATTCAGCAATTTAAATTATGTGAACTTTTAGCTCTTAATATTAATTGCAAATTTCATGTATGTTTAATGTGGATGATGAATGAATGAAGACAGTTGTCTTTTACTTCCGCTACTATGTTGTATATTCGCGTGTATCTCAGCTGTTCGTATCGTTTCGGTAAATGTCCCACTGTGATGACGCTCGCTATACCGACGTGGGTTGGTATAACCGTACCGGTATAATGAGGGCCGTCACAGCGTTTGAAAGATAACAAGATGTAGTATTTATGAGAATTTTCTAATGGTGTGGGATCAAGTATGAACGGAGTTCACAAGCAAACATGAAGGGTCAGGTGCATGGTTCTGACAGAGATTCAAAGAATTAATTCTGCCTAATGGGAGATCGAAATAGAGCAAGACTAGGGCCGTTTGAAATATAATAAGATACAGTATATATGAGAATTTATCATGGCATGAGAGCAAGTACATGTGGGGAATTAGAGAAAATATGAGATTTCTGTTCATGGTAATAGCAGGGATTCACGAATTAAATTCGCCCAAATGGATGAGCGAAATGCAACTAGACCAGAGGGTTTTTGAAGAGGATCATGAAGTCTACCTAGTGTAATTGTTTCACGATTTTAGCTTGAGAGATTGCCAACCTTTTGTTGCAGTAAAGAAGATGCCCTAGTTTGGTGGTGAAAATCAGAAAATCCAACCTCAAAGCCTCCTCCTCTCCTTGCTCTTCCTCCAGAACTTCTCCTCTTCGTCTCCAAAGGTCTTAGTACGAAATTGAGGTTGATAGGGTTGGATTGGGGTGTCTATGACTTGCTACAAGAGTCATTTCACCTAAAAACTCTTCATTTCCTATTAAATTTTGAATTTCCATAATTATCACCTATTTTTATTGCTATTATCTATCTAATTAGGTAAGGGAGAGAGCTAAATTCATGTCCATGGGGTTAGGATGAGGTAAGGAGTCTTATTTTGGATAATTACCATAATTTTAGGCATTATCTCACTCTTATTTAATTTATAAATCAATTAACTCCGAATTTCTTATTTTTCTGCCCCTTTTCTATCACTTATCCACCCATTTGGCTTGGGGAGAACACCAATTTCGTGGCTAAGAAGTTTGGGCAGGTCTAGGACTCTTTTTAGGATGGATATGGACTATTTAATAATTAGTTAAACCCTTTCCTAATTACCAATTATTTTTATTCCGAATTTGACTTAATTATTTCTCATCCCATGATGGACTAACTATATTTGGGCCCAATCTATTAGGTTTGGGTTATTAGAGTAACCCATTAATAATTTAACTTAATAAGTATTGCTTTAATTTCCTTTTATTCTATGTATTCTCTCTTTATTCTAATTAAATCAATTTGCCTCATATATTTAAATAATAATTAGTATTAAAAATTATGGTTGCTACAATACTGCTTGCTAATATTGCTCGTCGCTGACTATTTGGCACATATAATGAAGTCTCTGCCACTTCTTCATACAATTTCCATTCTCTGATTATAAGTTGATTCATAACTGCATTTCTGCTCAATGCATCTACCACCACATTAGCTCTACCTGGATGGTATGCCAAACTGAAGTCATAATCTTTCAAATATTCCATCCACCTGTGCTGCCTCAAATTCAGATCTTTCTGGGAGAAGATGTACTTTAAACTCTTATGATCAGTGAAACCTTTCACCATACAGATAATGCCGCCAAATCTTCAATACAAAAACAACTGCTGCCAGCTCTAAGTCATGTGTCTGATAATTCTCTACATGCTTCTTTAACTGCCTGGATGCATATGCTACCACCTTTCCATGTTGCATTAACACTGCTCCCAAACCTCTCCTCGATGCATCTGTGTACAAAACAAATCTGCCACTACCTGACGGAATCTCCAGTATAGGTGTTGTGGTAAGCCTCTTCTTCAGCTCTACAAAACCGCGCCTATAATCTGAAGACCACACAAAGGGTACCCCATTTTCTTGTTAATCTTGTGATTGGAGCTTCCATCTTCAAGAAATCCCAGATGAACCGCCTATAATATCCTGCCAAACTCAGAAAACTTCTAATCTCTGTTTGTCTTTGATTCTTCCCATTTCATCACTGCCTCCACCTTGGCCGGATCAACTGCAACACCTGCACCTGATATTACATGACCTAAAAACTTAATCTCTTTCAGTCAAAACTCACATTTGCTAAATTTGGCATACAATTGATGATCTCTCAAAGTCTGTAATGTGATCCTTAAGTGTACTGCATACTCCTCTTCTGACAGTGAATATACTAGTATATCATCAATGAAAACCACAATGAACTGATCAAGATACGGGTGAAATATCCTTTTCATCAGATTCATAAATGTTGCTGGCGTATTTGTCAACCCAAATGGCATGACAACAAACTCATAATGCCCATATCTTGTTCTGAAAGCTATCTTATCTATGTCTTCTTCCTTGATCCTCAGCTGATGATACCTTGACCTCAAATCAATCTTGGAAAATACCTTGGCCGATTGGAGTTGATTGAATAAATCATCTATCCTGGGGAGTGGAGACTTATTCTTGATTGTAACCTTATTCAATTGCATGTAATCAATACACATTCTCAAACTGTCATCCTTCTTCCTGACAAACAATACTGGTGCTCCCCATGGCGATGACTGGGTCTGATAAAACCCTTCTCTAATAATTCTTGCAACTGCTTCTTTAATTCCTTCAACTTTGCGGGTGCCATTCTATAAGGTACCTTTGAAAGTGGCATACTGCGTGGCTGTAGCTCAACTGTAAAATCCACCTCCCTGTATGGAGCTAACCCCGACAAATCTTCTGGAAATACATCTGCAAATTCTCTAACTACAGGTACTGAATCTACAGACATATTGGAGTCAACTAAACTAACTGATACAAGGTACGCTACACATCCCGCATTAATCAATCTTCTAGCCCCAAGTGCAGAAATAATAAACTTAGGAGTGTAGAAGGGCATACCTTGAAACTCAAACACTACTTCACCAGGCCTGCAGAATCAGACTCTCTTCTTTCTACAATCTACTAGTGCTCCATAAGCTTCTAACCAATCCATCCCCAAAATCACATCATACTCCTGTAATGACAAAGCGTATAACCTTGCTGGCAATTGATTCCCCTAAATCATTATCGGAACCTCATCTAAGAAACATGAAGTAAGCATAAAACCTCCAGAGGGAACCTCTACTATCAACTCACACTGCCTTTCTTCTAAGGGATGTACCATGCTATCCAGAAAATCCTCGGAAATAAACAAATGCGAAGCACCCGAATCAATCAACACTCTAGCAGAAAAATAAAAAAGAGGTAATATACCTTCAATTAGATTTGATGCTTCTGCCTGAGCTCTAGTGACTGCCATAACTCGACCCTGTCATCCTCTTTTGTATGGTGCACCTCTGCCTCGCTCTACTGGCTGCTGGATTGGCTGCTACTTCTGAGTCCCTCTACCATAACTGTATTCCCGAGGAAGTGGACAATTTCTAGCTAAATGTCAGCCCACAATTATAACATCGAAAACCCAGAAAAGCTGTGGGTTGTCCTACTGTACTCTACTGCGACTCCTCCGGTGATGGCCTAACACCTCAGCCCTACTAAAAACTTGGTTGAAAGCCCTGCTGCCTGCCACCTCCTCGTCCTCTAAACGTCTTCTTTATTTTACCACCCCATTTTTCAAACCTTGATGATGATGATGCTCCTGAGGGTGCCTTGCCCTTACTGATACCTGTGGATTGCTGTGGAAGCCGAAAGCTACCTGTCCCTACTCCTCTGGACTGCCTAGCCTGCACAGTCCTCTCCAGAATTATTGCTCTCTGCACTGCTTCTTCCATTGTTCTGCACATCAAGGGGATTACTGCATCCTGAAGCTCTGGTCGCAAGCCTCGAATAAAGTGTTTCACCATCATTACATTATCAGTTACCACATATGGGGAATATCTACTCAACGCCATGAATCTCATCTGATATTCTAGCACTGATAGGTTCCCTTGCTGTAATGTCCAGAACTACTCCGTCTTGGCCTGTTGTATCTGAACTAGAAAGAAAGTATCGTTGAAGACCGTCAAAACTCTGGCCAGGTGATGGTGTCCTCTGTCCTTCCCACAAATAATGTCTACATCTTCAATCTCCACCATTATTGTGCAAATCCACACAACTGATAGGCAGCTAGCAACACCCTGTCAGCCTGTGAACACCTCATAATAACAAAAACTCTCTCTATTTCATGCACCCAATGCTCTACTGTGTCGGGATTTGGACCTCCTGAATATTTGGGTGGCTGCAACCGCAAAAACCTCTCCACTAGTGATGTAGGCTCCTCTACACTGACTATCCTCGTTGGTACTCTAGGGGGTATAGGTAGAACGGGTGGTACCTCAACTACTGGTGGTGGTGCCACTAGTACTGCCTCCTCCACTGTCGGTGGTATGGCTGTCGGCTGTACTGGTGCATAATGATCCAATCTAGTACAAATCTCTGTAAGACTCTCCCATATTCTTTCTATCATTTGATGCGTAGTCTCCTCGGGTTCATCTCCACCTCCTCCCCAATCTCTCTTGTGTGCCATTTCTAATCTTGCATAAATGTCCTTCCAACCACACAACACACAACAAATCAATACAAAAACCAGGGTCAACTACCAGCAGTGGGCTAAAGTAGAGAACATGCTATGTAAATTTCTGATTCCTTTATATTCACATAGACATTTCTCTGATACCAACTATAGCGGTCCTCATCATTCAAACCCGTTAACCTAATAACAAGCCTGATCCAACTCCACCTCCCGCGAACGAGCCGAAGCCTCGCAAGGGATACCATTCACAAGTACGTAGAAATATAAAGGAAATAGCTCAAATATATATAAGATTTCCATCTCACAAATATTTACATGAAATATACAACGCAATTTCTCAATAGTAACCAGACACTAGTATAGAAAAGACCTGGGGCATACCCCGAGGTGTACAAAGAAAGAAAATCACACTGCTGGTGGTGCAAACCCAACTCCGCTACAACGCTGCTTAAAGCTAGACAAAGGATGAGAAGCCTCTTGCTCTCCCACACCTGAAAGGAGTGGGGATGAGTCTCATAAGTCACTGGCTCAGTAGGGAAACTCCCCTAGAAATCGAGCTAAACTAAACTAACAAGTAGCAAAGCAAGAAGCTACGCTAACAATTTATAGAACTAGCTAAGCAGGATATTATAGCTGTAAATGCCACTTACCACATGCTATTAACTGATTCAACTTTAATAAATAAATGTCAAACCACAACCAGGTGTACGTGCTAAATTAGGAAAACGCCACACTCGAACCACGAAGACTGGTTCGCGACACCAACTATTAACTCAGACAAACCACACAGACTACCTCTCAGTCTCGTAGCCACGGACTAAAGGTCCAGCTGCCGCTCCACTAGAACAAGTCAAGAAAGCTGTGGAGACCAACCAACACCACTCCTGCAGATCACACTGCCGCTGGCTCATGCCTAATACCTTTGGGGACATCGGCCCGAGTCCCTAAGGCACTGGAAAATAGGACTAGTTGGGGCCCAATACTTCTACTGGTGTCTGTAACCCCCAACCACGAGCGCGCTACAAGCGACAAACACAAACTCTCTCAAGTTGCTGTCCCACTATCGTCTTTCCCTCAGACAAGCCCCGAGCACTCACGTGCCTGGCTCACACAAAACTTGGGGCTCCCAACTGAAGATATAACAATGGTAGGCATCATACTACTCGCCACGCATACATAAACCATGTGAACACCTTGACAACCGCGTGAACAACACGCACCTCGATCTCTAAAGGTGCCAATGCACCGCCTACCGACACCATACACAACACTTAACAATAATTCGATAATGATAAAACCTTGCACAAACATGTAGCCCTCAGAACTCTTAACGCGACAGGGTCCCTGGTCGCCTTCAGAACGCGGCCCTTCGATATGTAGCGTTCAGAAGCAGAACGCGACTGGTCGGGCTGTCGCATTTAGAACGTGACACCTAGCTCTATCGCCTTCATGGGCGAAACCCTAATCCGAGATCCCATCTTCGGATTTCCCATGCAAGCCATGTAAAACATCAAAACTATAGATTATTCATGCTCTATACGATGCCCTAGCATGATGTCTAGCATCTATAAAGCCATTAACAAGCCACACATGCATCACACACAATCCGCAACGTAAAATGGTGCATTATCTCCCTACCTTCACGAAGAACATGAAGAACAACGATCACCTGGCATTTCTCCCACTCCATACGACATCCTCGCAGAAAGACCATGCTGAGAACGACCCCAAAACATTGAAACCCCCAAATTCCACCACAAAACCTCTTCCCTAGCCGAGTAGAGCTTTCTGAGCTCTCTTCGGCTGACCTCAGCTAAAACCTCCTCACAGTTGAGAACGTGATGCACCCTTCTGTCACGACCAGAACGTGACGTAGGTGGCCGTCGCCTTCCCATTGTCGACGTCAGCAAGCCCGCCCGGCATGTGACACGTGGCGGACATGCAGACAAACATCTTAAATAGTGGTAACCAGAACGCGACACTCAGAGCCGTCGTGTTCAGAACGCGATGCCTAGTGCTGTAGCATTCATAAACAGTGAACCAGCGGGTGCTTTGGGCCCAACCTGTCGGCCCACAAAGCCCCACAACCTGGGTAAATGCCTAAAACACACACAAATGGGCCACACACTGGCCTCCACAACCACTAAACGACGATCCGAACGGTCAATACGCTACATAGTAAGAGATGAAGATGGTGTGATTCATCTGAATCATCGGTATGTGTCCCTAATGATGTGGATCTGCAAAAGGAGATTCTGGAGGAAGCACATAGATCACAGTTTTCTATTCACCCAGGCAGTGGAAAGATGTATCAGAATCTGAAGCGTTCATTTTGGTGGTCCAGCATGAAGCAAGATGTTGCAGATTTTGTAGCTAGATGTTTGATATGTCAGCAGGTAAAGGTAGAGCGTCAGCAACCTTCTCGTTTGATGTAGAAGCTAGATATTCCTTAGTGGAAATAGGAACAAATAAGTATGGACCTTGTGACTGGATTGCCTAGATCAGATAGAGGGAATGACTATATATGGGTAATTATTGACAGATTCTCGAAGAGTGCTCATTTTCTTGCTATGAAGAAGAAGCAGTCCATAGATAGTCTGACTAGGCTGTACATTGGTGGTATTGTGACGATGCATGGTATTCCGAAGTCGATCATCTCAAATCGTAATCCGAGATTTACATCTACATTTTGGCAGAGTTTGCAACAAGCTTTTAGCACTTAATTGAAGTTGAATTCAGAATTTCATCCACAAACAGATAGACAGTTCGAGCGGACTATTCATACGTTGGAGGATAAGCTCAGGGCTTGTGTTCTTGATTGGAGAGGAGATTGGGAATGCCACCTAGCTCTTGTGGAATTTGCATACAATAAAAGTTTCCATTCGAGTATAGGTGTGGCGCCATTTGAGGCTTTATATGGGAGACCTTGTAGATCCCCATTGTGTTGGGAGGAAGCAGGAGATCGGCATCTGGTTGGGCCGAAAGTGGTCCAGGAAACATCGGTGAAGATTCAGTTGATTGTGTAGAGATTGAAGGCAGCACGAGATCGTTAAAAGAGTTATGTGGATTCGAGGAGAAAGGACTTGGCTTTTAAGGTTGGAGATCATGTATTTCTCAAGGTGTCACCAACCAAGGGTGTGGTGAGATTTGGGAAGAGAGGTAAGTTGAATCCTATATTCATTGGCCCCTTTGAGGTACTGAAGAAGATGGGGAATGTGGCATACCAGCTAGCTTTGCCACCATCCTTGGCAGGAGTTCACCCGGTCTTTCATGTATCCATGTTGAGGAGGTATGTTCGAGCACATGTGATTAACTATGAGCCAGTGCAGTTTCAGCCAGATTTGTCCTTTGCAGAGCAACCTATTGATATTCTGGATTAGAAGGTTCAAGAATTGAGATCTAAGTTTAGTCATTTTGTGAAAGTCTTATGGAGGAATTTCTCACATGAAGAAGCAACATGGGAACTTGAAGAGATGATGAAGAAGCAATATCCATCATTGTTCGGCAAGTGTTCTAATTCAATCTTTGAGGATGAAGATTATTTTAAGGGGGAGAGGGTGTAGTGTCCTAGAATCTTTTGCTGGATTGAATTATGTAACTGTGTGTATGTTTTCTGCATTAACAATGAATTCTGAATTTCATGATCTTGACGTCAAGATTGACTGATGTTGACTACAGTTAATGGCATGATCGATTGCCGTCTACTGCCTGTTAACGACATGGGATTGTGCCATTTATAATTTTCTTAAATATTTAGTTTTTTCAGGCAAATGGTTTGACGACATGATCAATGGACGTCTACTTCATGGTCGACGACAACATGGGTTGACGTTAACCTGACTTGCCAATTTTTATTATTACCGTTCCGGGGAGAAAAGATTGGCCGTTTCCAAGGCATTTAATGGAAGGCGTTTTTGATTCAAGGGTCAGGATTGAAGCTTAGATAATATGTAGGAATCCTTATAAGACCTTGGTTTGTCCTTTAGGAAGGGGTTTTTCCACTGTTGCGGAGGTAAGAAAAGAGGACCGAAGGAAGGGTTGTTGTGCAATGTTCGTGCGATCTGAAGCAAGCTGGACCAAGGGAGAACTTCAAGGATTGTGAGCAGAGGGTTCTCCAAGAGTGATTGCTATTCTGGAGGTCGGATCAAGCATTTAAAGGCGGTGGGAAGGACTGCCTTGTGACTAAGGCGGGCGTCTTCAAATCTTTACTCGTGACTCCAAAAGGAGGGTTAGAGGTAAGTAACATGAGGTAATGGTTTTGGATAGTATGTTCTATAGATTTACCATTTTTACATATTTGAGACCCATGATAAAAATATAGGAAGGGGTTAAGGTTCCATTGTTTCATGTGCGGTTTCTAGGTTTTCTGGTTAGATGAACTAAACGTCAACATCGACCACAATTTATTTCATGTAAACGTCAAGCTTTTGGATGTCTATATATATATATATATATATATATATATATATATATATATATATATATATACAGCGCTACATGCCGCTGTCAACTGATATTAATGACAGGGAATGTTGACGTTAACTTGTGTAAACGGCAGCATACTTGACGTTAAGTTCATCACTGTTGTTTTCTACAAAATCCTAATTCTGTGTATATTCTGTGAACTATGCATGCATAGGGTTTTCCGGTTAGGCTCTGTTATATATAATCTTTACTGTTATGCAGTAGGACAATCATGGCAATGATGTATGGATTATGTATGGCTATTTTAAAGAATTTTCTTTGATTAAGTAAATAGAAAATGAAATAGTTGCAAGCTCTAATCCATGTCATGATGTTGTAATTGAGAATTGTACTATTGTTGGATTGACTTACAGACCCATTGTGATCAGTTTTTACATAGTAATTGCATGATTCTTTTACTATTGTACTATGTTAAGTAGTTCAAGTTTATGTGAATTAATCATATGAAATGATACAGAACTCCGAAAATTGTGAAAATTTATATGTGTGAAGCATGATGGGAAATCTAATTTCTTTCAAAATTTTGGAATTTTCAAAGCACTGTACGTAATGTTATGATTTTATGAATGATGAAAATGTGCATGGGAATTAATAGATGGAGAAAAAGAGTATGAATGTTGAACTATGATGAAATCAATAAAGGTAGTATCATGATAGGTTACTGTTGTACAGTAGAATAATGATTTTAGAAATGAGAAAATGTGTTGTGTAATCTTGCATTATAGACTTGCCAATTATGCATGATTTTATGAAACATGTATTTATTCTGAAATGATGTGGCCAATAAGACATTGCTATTATAGAGATGCCTTCATGGAACTACACCATAGAATGCCCCTATGGTAATGGTTCACCTACATAAATCCGTGGGCAACAGATTGAAATCCTGGAGGTAGACATGTTCTACTGGTTAAGGTAGGAAGGACTTTCCTCGGTATTGCGCAATAACTAAGACTTCATCACTGTTTTGCCTAGGTGATAAGTGAATGCTTTCTCTACATGATCTCTATTAATAGTGGGGCTATGTCTTGACAACTATAACTACATGCTATATGAAATGAACTACATGCTACATGATATGAACTACATGCTACATGATATGGACTACATGCTACATGAAATTGATTACATGCTACATGACATTAAGTACATGTTATAGGATTTGACTATATGCCATGCCTCATGAAATTTTTATTATGTGATGTAATCCACATGTTATATGAGATTGTCTTATTCTACATGACAAGTTATCATCCTATGTAAAGAGTGAATGCTAAATCAATTAGAGCATGTTGATAGGAAGAGATATATGGTATCAAGGATAAGAAATTGATATGTTATCATGTTTTAAAATGTAATTATTTGATAAATCTTGAACTATCTTTCCTTGTTGCTTGTTGGGTCTAATAAACTCACACTTGATTACCATTTTAGGAGAGGCTGAGGGTACTGAGGAGTTAGTACACTCTGACTCTGAGCGTGAGGACGTGGAGGCTTAGTTCTTTTCTTTAAGAGTGTATTTGATAAACTATGTATGAGAGAATAAGTTGTAATTTGAACATTATGTTATTTTTGGACTTATGAACTGCTATTACTTTGGACTAATGTAGTTCTTCTTTTATGTTTTAGACTTGGTATTTGGATACAATGTTGATTGAAAAATAAATTTCATATTCCATTGCAACCTGTTGGAATTTAATTATCATTTATGTATATCGCAATCTGAACCGATTATTGTTGGATATTTTCCACTGTAATACCACTATTGGATCCAATGTGAGTTGGTACAACTGTACTGGGTCTAAGAGGGGTGTTACAAAGCAAGAGTCACATTCTCGAAAAGGAGTCCGCATAGAATTGGAAACTACGTCGCCCAAATTGGTCGACCTAAACCCTCAAATCAGTTGTTCGATTTTGAGTCATCTATGATTGATGCTTCATACAATCAAGGTCCCACTTTCACTGTTTCTTTAACTGGCACTTCAATTGGCTAATCGATCATCTGATTCTGGAGAATCGGTCGATCGATTTTTAAACTGTTCCATGTCCAATGTTACTGGAAGAATTGGTCGTTCAATTTTGCCAAATTGGTCATCTAATTTTCTGACTGTACCCACACCCAACTTTCTAGGAAATCAATCATCCTATTCTAGAAATTGGTCGTCCTATTTTTTTATTTGATTGTTAGTTTCTATACTTTGTCAGCCAGCCTTTTATTTCTATTTTGGCTTAGCCTTGGCCTTTGCGATGTCCACTTCCAACATGACTTTTGGACTATTTTGCTGCACACTTAACACACAAATTAGACCCTCAAAATAACATTACTTTTGGACTATTTAACATGAATAGCAATTGGTGCTTTGTGATATTATTAACATAAATGATAGTATTTTTGTGATCATCAAAATCTACAGAGTACAATATAGTGTTCTTATTGTGCATTGTATTTCTCAAACTTGTCTCAGATCAAGTCTCTTCTATTGTTTATATTTGAGTTTGGTCTAGGGACTCTTAGATATCTCTTTGAGATCTAGATTGTGCCTCTTCGGTTGAAGAGAAGGCTTGATGTGCAAGCGTTGTTTCTCCTTGTGAAGGGATGACCAGCCGTGTACTGGGGGTTTGTCCAACTAAGGGATTGTACTAAGTGTTCCTATTCTGTAGAAGGGAAGACTAGTTGAGCTAGGTTTGTATATGTCCTTAAGGGGTTTGTACTGTTTGTTTAGTGAAATCCCAAGTGTTTTTGGGGACTGGACGTAGGACTGAGTAGAGACTTAGTGCCAAACAAGGATAAATCTGTGTCTCTTCTGTGTGTGATTGCTTTTGTATATTTTCGCTATTATTTAACACTAACAATTACATTTAAGATTTATCTTTGAGCTATAAACTAACACTAACCATCACGTTTTGTGTTTGAATATTTAAGTTTCAAAAATCTATTTAAGGAACCCATTCATCCCCCCTTTTTTTAGGCTTGCTAAATAGGAAACAATAATAGTTGAATTAAAATTGTCTTGATACAAGTCAATGACAAAACTAAATGAGAAAAAAAATGATGTTCATTGACGAAGTAAAAAGATTTACTTTTGGGAAAAACAAAATTCAAATTTTAGATAATAGAAAATCAAGTCTCTAGATAGAAATGAGAAATAAGTCTCTTAGATAAAAGACCAAAAACAAGTATCAAGAGATAGAAAAAATCAGTCTCTAACTCATTAAGATAAATGAGATTCAAAGACTAAATAGAAATCGAGTCTCAGGAGCCATAGAAGAATCAAATAACACATCTTACAAAATCAAGTCTTGGGACATGAGTTCAAACGAGTCTCAAGAACAATTATAAAATCAAGTATCTAAGAAATCAAGTCCCAAACACAAACTAAAAAATGAGTCTCATGACAAAAAGGAAAATGAGTTCCAAGTTTAGAATCTAGTCTAGGTAAATTGAGTCTCACATTGAGACTAAATCGAGTCGCACTCTGAAGGAAAATTAAGTCTCACGTTAAAAGAATGAAACAAGTCTTTCTCTGAGTTCCAAAAAATGAGTCTCATGAAATCAAGTTGTACTCAAGGAACTGAAACCAATTCTTACTTTAAAGAAAATGAGTTTCACTTAAAGGATAAAAATCATCATTTTAAGAACAAAAAAAGTCTCATAAAAATGATTCTTTGCAACATGACAAACAATTATGAGTCAAAATCAAGTCTCACGTTGAAAGATAAAATCAAGTCTCACGCTAAAAGATAAAACAAGTCTCTATCAATGAACTAGAAAATGAGTCTTTCTCTGAAATTGAAAATAAGTTTCACTCACAAATGAAAATGAGTCTTTTAGAGAACAACAAAATGAGTATCATGAAAATCAGTCTCCATCTCAAATTTTGAATTCAAGTCACACTTATCGAACTAAGAAACATGTCTATCACTCAAATAATTTGAATTATGACTATTGCTCAAAATTTAGTTAGAAACAAGTCTTACTCTCTATGAAAACTAATTCCTTATTCATGTTTAAATCATGGTAGGGACACCAATAACCCAAGACACCGTCAGTTGACTACACAGAGTCTGTGGCTAGAAGTCATGGACTTTTGGTTGCATGCCATGTAGTTGTTTCTATTTTTTTTTAATTTTTCCCATCATTTTATGTGTTTTTATGTTATGCACTTGAGTTGGTAGTTGATATAAACCCACTAGAGCCATGGGCCTCTTTGTACTAAAGCCCATTAGGCCCTAGGTGTTATTTAGATCTTAGGGGAAGGGTAAAATTGTCTTTGCCTTGTGGCTCAGGGAGAGGGGAAAGATGCCTTTGCATTGCATTTCACCCTCTGTAAAATGGGAGTTCGTATGGACTTGAGAGTTAGGCATGGTGAAGAAGAAATCGATTTGAACTATGTTAGGTTCTCCTCTCTTTCTTCTACGTGAGAAGAGCGACCCTTTGTATGGAAGTTCTGGCGTGAGGACGTCAGGTGTGAGACCGTTTAACATGAGAACATTGTTGGAGCATGCACACATACCTGCAGTGGAAGCGGATTCCATGGCGGTGCAACCACGAGGAGGATGACGACGAGAAACACCAGGTGCTGGAGGAGACGACCGTAACCCTACGGGAGTCTCCCTGGTATCCTCATTCTATGTCACTGGATGTCTTATCTGTCTATGGGGAAGACAGAACATATATAGAGAGGAGGGACCCGTCCAAGAGATGCCTTATTGGGATCCCACCCATAAAAAGAACTCATGGGCCACATATAGGTTAGGCCCATCAAAATATCCTTTTGACTAGATCGGCAGCGTGCATCCTTAATATGTAGCCCAAACCTGATAAGTGGACCACCTTAGTAGGGTCTGAACCTAACATTCTCCCACTCGGTCCATCTTATCATGAACATCATCAAAAATTTCGTTTCGAAATTTTTTTGATTTCATTGGGTTGCACCTGTGAGGAAAACTGATATGCGCGCTCAATATAAAACACAAAACCATACACTATTCCAGCCAAAGGATCTATAAGTCCAAATTGTGAAAAATCAAATGATCTGAGTCATGGCGGCAAATACATTCAGTCATGTACCACCTTCCATGTACCACAGTATTACCAACTTTCCACAACTGAACACTATATTTAGCACTGCAAACAAACTAAAACCTGATGTTTGTCTGCTGGTCACCACACACACACACACATGTGTATGTATTCTACCATTTACAAACAAAAACAAGTGCACATAACAAATGTAATGGGCAGAAAAATAAATAGAGAATCATGATATAAAAGTGAACAAAAATAACCATAAGTGTCACAGCATATTGAGAGAACTAACAAGACCCATCCGTGTCACATGACTACAAAAAGTGTTAGTAGGTAGCCCTTTAGTGAGAGGGTCAGCCACCATAAGACTGGTCTCAATATGCTCAAAGGACACATCATGATTTCTCACTCTATCTCTAAGAGCAAAATACTTTATATCTAAGGCTCTACCACCCTTGGATGCCTTATTATTCATAGAGTAGAAAACCGCAATGGAATTGTCACAGTAGATCGTCATCGGCCTAGCAATGAAGTCCACAAATGGCAAAGCTGTGACCAAATTCCGCAACTGAATGGCCTGTTCACTAGCCTCATAACAAGCAATAAACTTTGCCACCATTGTGGAAGTTGCTACGATACTTTGCTTTTCACCGCACCAACTTACAACTCCCCATGCCAAGAGGATGATGTAACCTGAAGTAGACTTCCTAGTATCAAGACAACTACCATAGTCAGCATCTGCATAGCCAATGACCTCCAACTGATCTGATCTCCTGAATGTGAGCAAGTAATAGATAGTGCCTCTGAGATATCACATGACCTTCTTGTTAGCCTTCCAATGATCAATGTCTGGGTTACTCTGGTACCGAATGAGCATACCCACAGCAAAAGCAATGTCTGGACGTGTACAAGTCTGGAAGTACATCAGGCTCTCAACTCCTGAAGCATAAGGAATTGACTGCATCTGCTTCCTTTCAAGGTCATTCTTGGGGCACTGTAATTCACTGAATTTATCTCCTTTAAGTATTGGTGCCTTATCCGGTGAACAAGAGTGCATATTGAACCTCTCTAAGATCTTTGAGATGTAAGCTTTTTGAGAAAGACCAAGAGTGCCTTGTAGACACCCGATTATGACTAATGGGTTGAACCACATTTCTTGCTACCTTAGTGGGCCCCTAATTGGTCACTCACCTTGAGCCCATCATTTACCTTGATTTGAGCCCATTAATCCATTAAAAATACCTTGAAATCCCGAAATTAATCATTTGAGAGTCCCTAGAGGAATATGACTCCTATTTATCATGTGGTTAGAAAGAATAATCCAAGATAATTTGGGTTCCTTGTCGCGACACATCGTGGCGCCGCGACTATAGTCGCGACGGGTTGGGCCGCCGTGACAGCCCATGCATTATCCATGCACGTGGGCAATGCTGTCGCGTCCCCCCGCACCGTCGCGTCTCTAGTCGCGACCCTACGATCTAACGCGACAATGCCCGAGATCTCTGACCTCCGTAACCACACCCTATTTATCCTCCCATGCACTTTGACTTGGTCTATGAGGGTTATCCCGAACCCTTGGACGGATCCTTGGCCCTAGGGACTCTCCTAAGCTCTCCTAAGGACTCTACACCCTATTTTGATAGAGCTTTATCCCCATTTTTAATTTCCAAATCTTTTTGAGGAGATAATACCTAATTTTCTCACTCCAAGCTCTATATAAGGAAGGCCCCTCCTCATGGACGAGGGGAGCCTCATGATTACCCCGAAGGGCTACCGAAATTTTCTCTGAACTAGACTTAGCCACGCAGCCACTCATTCTCATCATTCCCTTCACATTCCACTCCTCACAACTCACTCATTTCACCATTAATGGAGAAAGGAATGTGAAGAGGGCGACTCCAGCAATCTCCTGGACCCTTTGCACATCATCGGAGCTGCATCCACGCCAGGAAGTCACCCTAATGGGGCTCATTTCTCCCCCCTTCTTTTTTCTATTTCCCCATGCATTTTATGTTTTTTTTAAATAGAGCACATCGATCATCCACCCACATTTTCCCACACCCATAGGGGTTAAAAAGAATAATCCAAGATAATTCGGGTTCCTTGTCGCGACGCATCGTGGCGCCGCGACTATAGTCGCGACGGGTTGGGCCGCCGCGATAGCCCATGCATTATCCATGCACGTGGGCAATGTTGTCGCGTCCCCCCGCACCATCGCGTCTCTAGTCGCGACCCTACGATCTGACGCGACAATGCCGAAGATCTCTGGCCTCCGTAACCACACCCTATTTATCCTCCCATGTACTTTGACTTGGTCTATGAGGGTTATCCCGACCCCTTGGACGGATCCTTGGCCCTAGGGACTCTCCTAAGCTCCCCTAAGGACTCTACACCCTATTTTGATAGAGCTTTATCCCCATTTTTAATTTCCAAATCTTTTTGAGGAGATAATACCTAATTTTCTCACTCCAAGCTCTATATAAGGAAGGCCCCTCCTCATGGACGAGGGGAGCCTCATGATTACCCCGAAGGGCTGCCGAAATTTCTCTGAACTAGACTTAGCCACGCAGCCACTCATTCTCATCATTCCCTTCACATTCCACTCCTCACAACTCACTCATTTCACCATTAATGGAGCAAGGAACGTGAAGAGGGCGACTCTAGAAATCTCCTGGACCCTTTGCACATCATCGGAGCTGCATCCACGCCAGGAAGTCGCCCTAATGAGGCTCATTCTCTCCCCCCTTCTTTTTTCTATTTCTACATGCATTTTTATGTTCTTTTTAAATAGAGCACATCGATCATCCACCCACGTTTTCCCACACCCACAGGGGTTTAAAATCACCCCAGTGCGTTCCCACCATGATCTTCCATCTCACTTCGTCTCTTAGAATAGATACTACACTTTACATGTTCTAATAGGGTCTTTTCCTTGTGTTTTCTTTGATTGGCAGGCAAGCAAGCAAGGTCTACGAGAAGCTCTGGTGCTCTGGCCGGCTGGAGGACTAGAAGAAGGTCACAACATCAATTCTCCCGCATTCAGAGAACGCGACAGCCTGGGGTGACGTGACATAGACGCATCGATTTCTACTGACGCAATAATAGAGACGCGGCGGCCATGGCAGCCGCGACACCAGGTCAGTTTCCTGTTCTCTTCCTTTTTCCTGGTTTAAGTTAGCCATTGTCATTCCATATCATTAGGCAACTTATCTAGGTGGCGATCAAATCCTTTTCCCATGCTATCATATTTGATATTCATGTCCGTGTCGAGGGGAAGCCAATCCCTGTGATTACACCTTTTGGCGATCACGGTGGGACCTTCAGTGCTACCCTCGTAGATCTAACTTGCTTGCTTGCCATATTTTTTCTTTTTTTTTTCCTTTTGGTGCCCTATTAGTCTTCTTTGTTCTTTGTTTCTGCTTTTTGCCCCCAGTTCGTGTCGCGACGCATCGCGGTGACGCGATAAGGTCGCGTCGCTGGACAACGACGCGATAGCAGGTCATTTTTCTTCTTATACCTGCCTTACCCTGCTTCTATAAGATCATGCATCCTTGTTCCATGTATATGTGCCGTGTATTGTCGTGTTTTTGGATGTTAGAATCCTGTTAGGGTTCGGGTTTTCCTTTTAGTTCTTATTTGTAAGTTTTCAGGTCGAGTCGCGGCGTAGCGTATGGACGCGACATGGTCGCGCCACCGGTGAGCGTCGCGTCAACAGGTACGCTCTGTTTGTTAATGCTTCCATCCATGAATCAGTTTTTTGGGTGCTTCCTGATCCATGCTGTATTGATTTAGGGTTTTGGTGCTTTTACCTTCTGGTAGGGTAGTCTGTTCGAGTTGGGTTGGTGACCCGCTGTGTCTTCGGGCCTCTGTCATTATCGCGGCCGCTCGCGCTGTCGCGATAGGGTCGCGGCGTACCCGGCCGCCGCGACTCGGCCCGAGACCCATCTGGTCGCCCTGTTTGTTTCTCATCTATCACTTGTGCATACATTTCGGGCATTTAGGCCCATTGCATACGCTGCTAAACCCATTTGATCAGGTTCCCCTTGGTTGAGTGAGTCCTCTCACCTACGAGCACTCGTAGGCTGACTCGGGCCCGCCTTCCGAGGACCTCCGTAAGTCCCCGTGGCCGTACGCACGTTGCGGTTCGCCGGGCTGGTTGTACCAGTTGCACCCTTAGTTTGAGCCATCCTCGTAAGTGAGTGTGTACCACCCTTAGTCATACCGGAGCACTTGAGTTCATTCCTATCAGGGACCGCATGACCGAGTGACATCCCTTTAATCAATTCACTTAAAAGGTCAAGTTCGAATCTTAAGAAATTTGCGTTGTAAGCATGATAACTTGAGTGCTTTGATCCCCCTTCTCCTCTCTGTCTTTCTTGTCGTGATAGAGTTTAGGTGTGTCCCCCCCAAATTGGTTGGAGGGTGTATGCGTCATTGTTTAGGGAGATCGAGTCAGTCCCCTCCGATCCTCGTGCTTTATCATAATCCCCTCTTCGACATGGACCAATTTTGAGTCCTTGCCGACGATGCCCTACCCCTTGGGTTGCTCGAGGAAGTGGCCCAACCTTCCATGGCCACTCTCCGGGGCATATCCAGCCTCCCTCCATTACTGGGATCCAATCCCGTCCCCCTTCTCCTCCCGGGGATGATGACCCTCACTCTCAATTCAGCCAGCTCCTTCCTCACCTCACTCCGGACCAAGTCCGAGAGTTCATAGCTGCTGCCAAGGGGAAACAACCTTTATCTCCCCGGGGTCAAATCCAGCCCGACCGGCGGAGTCCTCCGTCCGCGTCGCTTCAGCCCCTCACCTTTCTTCGTCTGGGGCAGACCCTACACCTCTCCGTCCTCGGGCCATTCATTTTTCAGAACCAAGCTACCTCCCCCCACGAGATGTTCGGCCTCGGTCTCCTCCCACTACATATTATACGGCCGAACCAGCTCCGCTTCCTCGCGAGAGGTCTCACTCCTTCGAGCAGCCACGCTCCCTTGTCCCTACGCATCAGATCCAATCTCCTTCCGATTTCTTGGCAGAATGGACAAGTATGAAGAAGGAGCTTCATGACCTCCGGAGGCAAATTGATCCTCGGAAGGTAGCTGACATTGCCCTCCCATCCTTCCAATACCTCCGGGTGCCTCCCCAGTCCGAGCTCCCTGTATATCGTCGATACTCTGGGGTAGGGGACCCCTATGTTCATCTGAAGGACTTCGTTTATGAATCGGCGCCGCACAAGTATGACCGCCATCTCATGGCATATTTGTTCAGAAAATCATTAGATGGTCCAGCCTTAGAGTGGTTCTATTCTTTGCCTCCCGAGGAAGCCGAGGATTTCCAAATCGTCCAAGAAAGGTTTCTGCAGCAGTTTCAAGATCGGGTGGGACCCGAATACTCTTTTGTGGATTTGGTAGCTGAAAAGATGAAACCAGAAGAGGATTTCTCCACCTATGCTGACCGGTGGCGCTCTCTGGCCGCCAAAGTCCGTTGCCCAATGCCTGAGGAGGAGAAAGTAAAGTGTTGATCTCCAATGCCACGCCCACCTACCGAACTATTTTGGCCATGAACGACATCTCTACCATGCACCAATTATATAGTCGAGCCCGTTTCATTCAAACCCAACTCAAGGACTCGCCTATACATTCCATGTTCGAGACCCCCAAGGCCCGTTATGCTAAAAAGCCGCAAGGCCCAGTCACCGAGGGGATCCAGACCAATGAACAAGTAGGTGCCGTTAGCAATCCCCAAGGCCCAGTAGGTAGGTCCCCCTATACCCAGCAAACCCAACAGTCTTGGAACAACAACAACAATAGGCAGCCACCTCCCCAAGGACAAAATCTCCCTCAAGATCAGCGCCAATACTCCCAGGTTCCTCCACCTCAAAATGGCTATGCCCCCAGAAACCCAATGGGCCCAAGAGAGCCCAATACCCTCCATTACCCGAATCTCTAGCTGATGTCTTTGCAGCCCTCATGTCTCTAAATGCCTTAAGACTCCCTCCTGAGAAGGCGAATTGGAATATGGCGGCCGATCAAACAAAGTACTGCGTCTATCATCGTCATCCGGGCCACAATGTGTCCGATTGCTTCCAATTCCGGGACATGATATACGATCTCCATGAGCAGAATCAGATTGATTGGGCAGAAATGAAGAGGTTGATCCAAACTCTGAGGGACCAGCAAGGCCAGAGGCAACAGCAGCAACAACAGAGGCGACAGCAGCCGCAGCAACAACAGCAACAACAACAGCAACAGCAATACCAGCCTTTCCAACAGCAATACCAGCAACACCAGCAACAGCAACAACAGCAGCAGCCGCAGCAGCCGGCGAACGACCTAGGCATAGTCCGTAACCCCATGCCACAACATCAACCTGCTCCGAACCCTCAACCAGCTCCACCACCTCCTCTGCCCGCGCATGTTAACCCCGTTATCCACCATGCACCACCAGAAGCCCAGTGGGTCTTCGATGACGACCATGAGGTGGGCCAGCTTCTGGCTATTTCTCACGTCACGCCCACTGTTCCCGCGCCTGCATCCGCCATACCCCCTCCCTTTACACCCCATATTGCCACCATCACCTCACCATCCTATCCTCCCGTCATATCACCCATCATCCCTCCACCAAACAACACCCCTCTCTCCCCTACGCCAGCGCCACTACTAGCCAGCCCTTCTATCCTTAACACCCCCACCCCTCCACTCCACCATAATCTTGCCCTCCGGAGCGGGCGAATGTTTCATCGGATGTATCCTAACGCATCCATACCTATGCCAGGTCAGCAAACCAACAATCAGCAGCAACAAGATGCAAAAGAGATTGATCCGGCACCGGGAACTCAATATGACATCCTAAAGCATCTCGATCAGACTCCCGCCAAGATCTCCATATTGGAGCTCATTAAGAGATCGCAGACTCACCAAGATGCTCTCAGAACTTTTTTGCAAAGAGTCATGGTCAGCGAGGACATGAATCCGGACAACCTACCCTCAGTGCTCTCAATAGTGAACAGAGGACCCACCATTACCTTTTCTGATGGCGAGTTGGCTGCCCCCGAAGCCAGAAAAATGCCCCTGTGTGTGACGCTTACCATAAATAAAGTGGCAGTCGATGCAGCTCTAGTGGACACAGGAGCCTCCATTAATGTATGTCCACTAAGCACTCTTAGAGATTGCAACATATCGGAACGTCAATTACAGCCCACGCCTACCACTATTGCTGCATATGACAATTCGCGACGTGCCTGTCACGGGGTTATCACTTTGCAAGCAGAATTAGGCCCTCTCGTCATGTCTGTGGAGTTCTATGTGCTGAACATTGATCACACCTACAAAGCCATTCTAGGGCGCCCGTGGATCGAATCATTAGGGGCAGTACCCTCTACAGCGCATCAGTGTCTGAAGTTCCCTTTCCAAGGGCGGATAGTCAAGGTAAAGAGTATGACGACAACGCATACAGTCGAAGCCGTTGAGAGAGTGCTGCCATCAGTATGGCCGTCCAATAAACCCATAATCTCGGTGCTTGATGTTAACTACACTTGGGCCTATACTTTCTCTTCTAACCGCCCAATTGGGTCTCCTCCTATAATGGCAGTCAGGAAGGATGTGAGCAAGAATACGAAGGGGTGGGACATCATGTTCAGGCTGGGTTATCAGTCAGGAAAAGGCCTGGGTGCTCATCTTCAGGGGCAAACCAAGACTGTCGCCACCGCTAAGAAATTCACAAAGCGTGGCCTTGGATATTCAGAATGGGCCGCTTTCTCATCTCCTCCACAATCAGACCATGGACCGCTCACTTGGTCCTTATACGAGCATTTTGTCAGAGGGCCCATTCAGCCCGGATATAACACCACCATAGAAACGCCAAGATCAGCCTATCAAACTTTAGAGGAGCAGCGACCCAACAAGAAGAAGAGAGCTGAGGAAGATACTGAGGATCCGGATCAAGATGATATTGTCTCATCAGTTAGTCTGTTGTTTGAAAAATCAGAAGCTGAGGAAGAAAAGCTGAATTAGAAGACCTTATTTCTGCGGTCAATCAACTGTTCAGTGAAGAAGATGTGTCACAAGTAGCAGCATTATCAGCATCAACAACCACCGCCAGGCGACAGTTGCCTGGAATTGGTGAGGAGAACCAGTCAAATCATTTACCCCTACTTATACAGGAGTTCTGGCCAGGGTCCTCCCGGCCTCCCACTCACTTTGTCTCATCCATACTCGATGTTAATATTAGTTTCATTCCTTTGCCTCTTCCCTTCATTGTCCAAATCTCGCCCGCCGCCATTGAGGCATTCATTCGTCCTTCACCCCGCCTCGCCATTTCCTTCAACGGTTCGGTCTTGTCTTTTTTCGAAGCCATTTAATTAATGTAGTTCCTTTTCATAAAAAAAAATGAAAAAAAAATGACAAAAAAAATGTGTGTGTGTGTGTGTGTCCCTCCTGCTCCTGCTTCCGACGGCGATCCCCGTCACCCCCTCCTGCTCCTGCTTCTCGACGGCGATCCCCGTCACTCCCTCGTGCTCCTGCTTCCGACGGCGATCCCCGTCACCCCCTCCTGCTCCTGCTTCCGACGGCGATCCCCGTCACCCCTCCTGCTCCTGCTTCCGACGGCGATCCCCGTCACCCCTCTCCTGCTCCCTCTCTCGACGGCGATCCCCGTCACATCTGCCCCAGCGGCCATCGTCGTCATCCTTTCGCTCCAGTCGTGCCTTCACCTGGTGGTCAGACATGGCCATTCCAGGCGATTCGGGTGAGGGGCCTTCTGCTCCCCTACACCCCGATGCTGTTGCCGGCACCCTGAGCTCGGGTGGCCCGCTCCCTCCTCCAGCTCCATCGGAGGATCTTCGCGGCCCTGCCGCACCCGTGTTTTCCCTTCCATTAAACCTCTGGACGCTTCTCCAGAGCCTCCTGTAAATATCAAATCTAGCTCAAGTTCAGGGGTAGTTTCTAGTGAGTCCCCGTCCCGTCTAGGAAGAAGAAGGGTAGTGGCGTACCCCGTAGATACCTCTTAGACTTAGTCCATAGATGTGGCGCTCTTCTAGCTGTCAAAGAGTTCATCAAAGAAGCGGTAGTTCTGGACTTAGAGGAGATGCCGATAGAGGAAGGGCTAGACGACGGCTTTGGGATATATGAAATCGTAGCCGAAGAAGACCCATTAGATGAGAATGGTGTTGAGATAGAGGATGCTGCTGAGGCGTATGCTAGTGGTATGAGGAGATTCGATGAACCTACCTCAGCAGTCGACGAACCTACTAAAGAGGTAAATGTGGGAACGCAAGAGGACCCCAGGCTCTTAACCATAGCTTCTGGTCTCCCGCCTGAAGAAGAAGAAGAGCTCATAGAAATGTTAAGGGAGTTCAAGGATTCATTTGCCTGGTCCTATGATGACATGCCTGGCATTGACCCCGATTTGGTGGAGCATAGGTTAATTTTGAAGCCAGGGGCAGTTGCCGTTAAACAGAAGCTAAGGAGGTTCCTCCCCCACATCGCTTTAAAGATGAAAGAGGAGATTGATAAGCTACACAAAGCCAAGTTTATCCGTGTAGTCCTCTATCCTTTGTGGGTGGCAAACATCGTCCCGGTGATGAAGAAAGACGGAAGAGTGCGCATCTGCATAGATTTCCGGGATTTGAATAAGGCATGTCCTAAGGACGATTTCCCGCTACCTCATTTGGATGTTTTGATCGATAATACAGCAGGGTTCGAAACTCTATCGTTCATGGATGGGTACTCCGGCTATAATCAAATTCGTCTAGCCCCGGAGGATCAAGAGAAAACCTCCTTCACCACCCCATGGGGAACATATTGCTATGTGGTCATGCCGTTTGGACTAAAGAATGCCGGCGCCACTTATCAAAGAGCAATGTTAGCTATCTTCCACGACATGATACATATTGATGTTGAGGTTTACGTGGATGATATCGTGGTGAAGTCGCGAACTCGAAGAGAGCATTCCTCCGTGCTGGCCAAAGTTTTCCGTCGCGCACAAGAGTATCAATTGAAGATGAATCCAAAGAAGTGCGTGTTTGGAGTTTCCTCAGGGAAATTATTAGGCTTCATAGTTAGTAAACGGGGGATTCAAATAGACCCGCACAAGGCCAAGGCAATCAATGAGATGCCTCCTCCTAAGAACATATCTGAGCTTCGAGGTTTGATTGGTCGGCTGCAGTTCATAAGGAGATTCATATCTCAGCACTCTCAAAGATGTCGTCCTTTCTACGAACTTTGAGAGGAGGAGTTAATTTTGAATGGAATGATAAATGCCAAGAGGCCTTCGATGAGCTCAAAAGTTACCTTATGAATCCGCCCGTGCTTCAGGCGCCTATCCCTGGGAAACCCCTAATCCTATATCTGTCACTGTTGAGGACTCCCTAGGAGCTGTCCTTGCTCAGCATGATGAATCCGGCAAAGAAAGGGCAGTCTACTACCTATCTAGGCTATTCAATCCTTCCGAGCTCAAACTCACCACAATGGAGAAAACTTGTGCAGCGCTAGTTTGGGTAGTGCAGAAATTGAAGCACTACTTCCTAGCTCATAAGGTGAGTTTGATTCTAGAATGGACCCTATTAGGTATCTCCTTGAGAAGCCAGTTCTCGCCGACAGATTGGCACGCTGGCAAAGTTTCCTCTCTCAGTTTGATATCTCCTTTATTGTTCAGAAAGCCATAAAAGGGTATGCCATTGCTGAGCACCTTGCTCACCTCCCTCTTCCTCATAGTGATACGGTTCAGGAGGAATTTCCCGATGAAAACCTATCACTTGTCTCTCACGATCCCTTCTGGTCACTCCATTTCGATGGAGCTCTCAATTCTAGGGGACGGGGCATAGGTGCAGTCTTGCTCACCCCAGAAGGGATCACCATTCCTTTGGCTTATCAACTCCAGTTCTACGCCACCAACAACATCTCCGAGTATGAGGCTCTCCTAGCCGGTCTTAAGCTTGCCTACCTTTTAGGTGCCCGTCACCTTAAGATCATAGGAGACTCTCAGCTCGTTCTTCGGCAAGTCCTCTCTACCTATCGCACTCGTGACCCCAAACTCAAGCCATATCAAGATCTGGTCACGCTCCTCGCCAAGCAATTCCGTCAACTCATCTACATTCATACTCCTCGCTCCCAAAACATTCTGGCCGATGCTCTGGCATCGTTAGCTTCGTCTCTCTCCTTCCCTCTCAGCCGTAGCGCTGAGACTATCACCGTTCAGAGATTAGAAGCTCCCTCAACTCAGGATCCTTGGTTCTCAAACCTTAGGAGCTCCCTAGTGTTGAAGGCAGAGAAGAAAGAAGCGAAGGAGTTGTTGCTTGTTGAATTAGGGGAATTGATGGAAGAAGAGAGGCCGTGGTACCATGAGATTGAGCAGTTTTGCAGAGACGGTACCTTCCCAGAAGAAGCTGAAGCAGAAGATAGGCGAGCTATCCGTAGAGCGGCATTAAAGTATACCCTCGTGGGTGAAGTCCTTTACAGACGCGCTCTAAATGGAATGCTCCTCAGATGCGTGACCGATGAAGAGGCTTGGAAGATAGTGGAAGGATCTCACTCCGGTGAATGCGGAGGGCATGTGAATGGTCAGATGTTAGCCAAAAAGATCCTTAGGCAGGGCTACTACTGGCCAACCTTAGAAGAAGACTGTGCCGCCTACGTTCGTAGGTGTGTCAGATGCCAAATCCATGCCGATAAAATCATGCTCCGTCTTCCTCTTTGCATCCACTATCTTCTCCTTGGCCTTTCTCCATGTGGGCCTTTGATATCATCGGGCCCCTTGGTGATCCTAATGCTCAGATAAAACAAAAATCCTTCATCCTCACTGCTACTGAGTATTTCACCAAATGGGCCGAAGCAGAAGCATTTGCAGAAATCAAAGGTTCGACTGTGTGCAGGTTCATCATGAAGAACATCATTGCGCGGTTTGGAGTACCTGGCAGCCTCGTCACCGACAATGGACCCCAGTTCATATCACAAGACCTTCAAGACCTCTGTAAGAAGTTCAATATTTCTTTGCATCATTCGTCTCCTTATTATCCACAGGGCAACGGCCAGGCCGAAGCCACGAACAAAACACTTTTAAAATTTGAAGAAAACTTGTGAGTCTAATAAATTCGCTGATTGGCCAGAAAAGCTAATTGAGGCTCTGTGGGCCTACCGCACCTCCATCCGCACACCTACGGGGCAAACCCCTTTCTCACTTACATACGGAATGGAAGCGGTATGTCCACACGAGATTCTCATCCCTTCGCTAAGAATTCAGTTGGACAAAGAACTTAATCCCGATGAACATCGGGAGGCGTTACTTACACAACTAGAGCTCTTAGACGAACGCGTCTAGCTGCAGCCGATCATGTGCTTTCATATCAAAATAGACTCTCAAGGTCTTTTCAAAAGAAAGTGATTGAGCGTAATTTCAAGAAGGAGACATGGTTTTGAAGCGAATTTTCATAAAACCTGGAGGTCCAAGGTCAAAACTGTCTGCAAATTGGGAAGGGCCGTACGTCATTAAAGAAGTGTACCCGGGAAACGCATATAGGTTAGTTAATGCCGATGGTGATGAACTCTCTCACCCATGGAATGGATTATATCTTAAAAGATTCTACCCCTGATCAACAGTCTTTGATAACAACACCAATTAATAAGTAGCCATTTGCCAAGTGTCTCGCTCCCTCTCATATTGACGAAATAATATTTATGTGCAATCACGTACTCAACATGGTAGCCTAAGGTCATTGTCCCTTCATATACAGTGTTCTCGCTTAGCCCTTGCTCGGGGAAACAAAAGGTCAATTCTCTCCCTACTCGGACAAGGTCTAGGGGCAAGGGGAAGGCTAACCTGTAAACCTGCAACAGTATAGACCATGTGTTTGAAGTCTCAAGGAGGGACGGGCAGTTCTAAGAAAAGCATATAGCACAAAAATAAAGCGACGAAATGACAAAGTGAAGGGGCATGTTAAAGAGTGGCAGTACAGTTCCCGCGGGACGCCCTTGAGCCCGTCGCACGCATGCCCCAGACAAAAGAGAAAATACTGTGGCCCTAAAGTCCCTGGACAACAGATGAATAGCACATGTAGCTTATTTGTTGCAAGTCTTACAAGTCGGCAACCCCGACTCCAAGATTAAGTCTTATCTATTTATATTCCTATCCTCCCTAAAATGACCAGAGAATCCTTGCTTGGTCTGTTGTGGACATTGTTGTCACAGGGGCAAGAAAGCTTAGCAGACCTAATATGAATATGCGTTGCACATAAATCTTACTCGCCAAAGTGAGATAGAGGTAAGGCTCACGGTTAATCGCTCAACATTAAGAAGTGTTGTATCAAGGATTTAAAATTCTCAAAAAAAAATCAAAAAAAAAAAAATAACAACAAAACAAAAAAAAAAAAAAAATCAAAGATCCCCAAAACCAAAAAAATAAAAAAATAAAAAATAAAAAATCCAAAAAAAAAATCAAAGATCCCAAATAAAAAAATTCAAAATCAAAAAAAAAAAATCAAAAGATCCAAAAAAAAAAAAAAATTCAAAAATCAAAAAAAATCAAAAGATCCAAAATCCAAAAATATATATAGTTTTTAGAAAAATAAAAGGTGTGTACATATTGCTTTTCTTTAGCATGCATTATTTCATAGTCTTTTCGCCTATTTAATAAGGCTCGGCCCCTTGACAAATTGCGGAGTTAGCTTTTATCATGTTCTGTGCAAGGGGCCGAACTAAGAACAGATCTAATTTGTTCTTCTAAGTGTGTGCAGGAACAGAGATTTTAAAAGCAGAGTACGACGTCGCGCTCAGAAACTCTCTCTCTCGCTTGTTTGAATCGCCTCTCACTCGTGTCAATCACAAACCATTCATTTATCATGAATATTGGCATAAAAGTAAAACTGCACTAAGGTATGAACAAAATGTACATAGATAAAAGGGGAGGTGGCTCACAAGACTCCTCACTGACCACCACCACTCTCCCGGATCCCTCTCTCCTATCTGGAGGTGGCAACATCTCGCCACCCCCTCTGCCATCATGGCGCTACCCTCGCCCTGACGGTGCGTCCTCCTCCTCGTTCCTCGCCTGCTGGAGGAACCCGCTAATACTGCCGACGGAGGCCGGTCGCCCTGCTGACGCTCGCCCGCTCCGGCTCCGACTGCGTGAACGGCCTATATCCGTCACAATCTGTGAAGGCTCCGCGCCAGTGTCTGCTGTGCCAGCAACTCTGCACGCAGTCGGGTGACCTCCTCCTGATCTCCGGGTGGCCTCTGTACCCGCAGCGTCGCCAGCTCCCGGGTCATCTCCGCCACCTGTGCCTCAGCTGCCTCCGCCCGGATGCGCAGAGGTCCCTCTCGCTCTGCAACGTCATGGCTTGCTCGTGAGCCAACTCCAAGTCTCTCTCCTGCACAACAAGTAATCAATCAGCATCATTTGGAAATAAACGACAAGTGTTTAAATGAACTTACCCGCTCCTCCAAGTGCCTCTGAGCCTCCTCAGCTCTCAGCACTGCCCCTGCCAGTCGAGCCTCCATGAGCGATGGAGAGCCCCCTGCGCTCCGAGAGGAGGAAGCACCGCCTGCTCCGGTACCCCTCACTCTCTCCAGCTCACTCCGCTGCACGCAAAAGGCATGTCAGTTTCAAAATTTTGCTTAAATCAAAGGGGCTGAAAGTGAACACAGTACTTACCAGCTCTGTCGTCTGCCTAGGGCTGCCTCCCGATCTTGCACCGCCGACTGGAGCAAGGCTCGGAGCGATGCGATCTCACCAGTCACGTCCACCTGCAAGGAATTGCCAAATCATCAGTTCTAATCATTAAATCCGAATTCTTTGAGCGTGGTTTAGAAGTTCTACCTGGTGTCGGGCGCTCTTGTATACCTTTCCTCCGTACTTCAAGGCGTACGCCTGGAGGTAGGCATCGTCAGTGGTCGCGTCGATCTGACCCCCTGCCTTTCCGCTCCCAGTTTTCTATCTGCTCGCGCGCCGCTCCCTCCAGTCTGTCGTGTCGTGAAGTCCCGAAAGCTCGACCCGGCGGCGAAACCGGTCCCGGACGGGGAACTCCACAACACTCTGCCTGAGGCCAAGGAGCGCTGGGTCAGGAATAGGTTCAGAGGTAGCACAAGGTTCAGCGCATGCAACCACACCGACCTACCGAAGTAGGGGCGGGCCTGCACCAACCAAGGCTGTCCCTCATCACCCTCCCCAGATATGGCTGCCAAACCACCTGCAAAAGAGAAGTAATCAGTCATTTCAAGCAATAATTTCAAAAGGCAGGGATTAAGGTACTTACATCCAGATAAGGGTAGCTGTCAATGACCTCCTGTAGGCGCTCCAGCTGATCAACCAAGTGGCGGGTGTCTCGGCGAGAGTCCCAACGGCGTGCAATGGGCACGAGGCCCGACCGTGTGAGATCCCCTCTCCCCAGGGCCGGGGGTGTAGATAGGCCCAAACCTGCAAGATGAAAGACAAATCAGTTGGCAGTTAAGCAAAATGATGTTTAAATCCAAGAGAGTTAGGAGAGAAGGTGTACCTGAAGGAAGGGGGTAGAAGCCGCTCGTAGACGTCTGCCGCTCTGAGGCGCTCAAACCGTCGAACTGGTGCGCTAAGAAGGCTGCTCCCCAAGCATACCCCCCTACCTCACCTAGGTCCTCTAGCAAGGGCAGGAAGCGGCAGTGGACTGCGTCGCCTCTCGTGGCAAACAAAAGTCTACCAAGAAAGAGAACGAGAAAACGGCGCAAGTCCAGGTCCGCCTGCGGCCCGGGCTCGCTCGCAAGCTCCCTCTGGTGACCCTAGCTAGCCTCGCCAGGTACTCATCCTCGCTCTCCCCTGCATTCTTCCCCGCCTCAAACAGACCTAGACTCTCCTGCAAGGCTACCCTGGGCACTAGAGAGGACCTACGCTCTACTGGGAGGTCTAGGAGGCGCTCGGCTAAGTCGTGATAGCAGGGATAGGTGTAGCCGCTCACTGCCCGCCCATAGACTCTAAGCCCTGTGATCCGGCTCACATCCTCCAAGCTAGGGATCATATGCCCCCATGGGAATGCGAAGGCACTCGCCTCGGTCCCACCTGCTCCGCAGGGCCTGGGTGAGGGCGGGTCCACCCTCATCCTCTCGATCCTAAAGATCTGCCCGAACCCATCTCCTCTACTCGCTCTCGCTGGAAAGGGGGGAAGCTAAGAAAGCAGCCAGCACCAGTGTCCATGACACTCGAGCCCTCATTTCACCCTGCAAATTCATTCAAGTTCAATTTCAGGTTTTATTTGTGTGTTCGGTCAAAGTCGCGACAGCTGTTGCAGCCGCGACCTTGTCGCGACGTGCGGGCCACCGCGACCTTATCGCGTCACCTTCGTAGGTCGCGATAAGGTCGCGTCTGCCTAGACGTCGCGACACTGTCGCGACGCCCCGCCCCGCCGCGACACCATGTCGCGCGGGTCGTGCTGACGCGTTCTCAGAATCAAACGGCCGGAGCCCCTTTTGTTTGATCCTCATTTTCATGGCGTTTCGCCCTACATTGCCCTCTAGGGGCTCCGTTTACCTCTATTCTACTACCATTCAAGGTTTGAGGAAGGGGCACTTACCGTTTTCATGGCTTTGGCTCGCCTCTTCCGCTTCCTCCACATTCGCGACCGGGGTCATCCCTCGTCCTCCCCACTCCCATCGTGACCCGGCACCCTCCATCTGCCGTCGTGAGCTCTGATGCTCCGCTTGGCGTTTCCTTCGCGATGAGCCCTCGCCGATGTCTTTCCTCCTTCCATGCAATAAGGGTTGTCTTGGTTGAGTTTTGAGCTAGCAAGAAGGTTGGAATGCAGGGGAATGGGGGAAAGATTCGAAGGTTTGAAGTTTGGGTTTTGAAAACGGAAAGGAAGAAGGAAAGGGGGCCGTTTGTTTTTGAATCGATCGGTTCATGACGCGACGCAGCGGGTGGTCGCGTTCATGTCGCGACCCTCGGCTGCCGCGACAGTGTCGCGACACCCCGCATGGCCGCGACATAAAGGCGACACCCCTGGCTGTCGCGTCATCAACAGAGCCCTTCCGTTTGCATAAAATTCACTCTATTTCATTTAAATGCAAAGTCTGTTACATGCTCTAATTCATTCTAAACAATCAAACAATACTTTCAAATCCTTTCCTAACTATCATCTGGCTTACAATTCAAATCAAATCAAATCAAATCAATTGTTCCCTCCCACAGGCTGAAGTTTCTTCAAAGCTTCAATGTATTCCATGATTGCTTCGTCATCTTCTTCCACCTCGGCTTGAATCGCGCTCGTCGCGCATCCTTCCCAGTGGACGATGGCACTGCGCATGTCGCGTTCGTCCTGTGCATCGCCCCTCTTCCTCTCTTGGATAGGTGGGAAGTGTGATAGAAGTGGAACCACCGTGCGAGCCGCACCGCATTGGAGATGGCAGCGGTCCGGGTTGTAGGAAACTAGCGCCCCTTGCCCAGCAGCCTCAAGGCGAGCCCGTGCGTTGAGGAAGGTGGATTGTCCGGTCGTGCATGAATCGTGGGCGCATGTCAAAATCCGCCACGGTCAGACTTCGGAGGTATTGGCGCCAGGCTAGTATGCCCTTCACTTGAGCCGTTTTGCACCATGCCCGAGGGCTCATTGTGAAGCCGCCCACCCACGTACGCCAGTGGGTGATTCAGCATTGTCTTGCATTCCATGGTCAGGTCTCCACCGCCGGAATTGAACATGCATCCCCATCCAAAGCTCAAAGGCGACGACCGATCCATAGAAGGGACCCCGAGTGCTGCAGAAGTCAGGCCAGCATATAGAAAGACCAGGACGGCTTGCCCAATTTTCATACCTGTCGGAGATGGAGTTCAAAGATGCTAAGATTGCCGAAGGAGTGATGGCACCGTTGGCTTCCGGGAAGAGTATGACGCCGCAAACAGCGCTACGTGCCGCTGTCAACTGATATTAATGACAGGGAATGTTGACGTTAACTTGTGCGTTTCTAGGTACACTTGTTAATCGTTGGATAGGCCGTTAAGTTAGTTAAGCACGGGGACGATAGATTCAGGCCTACACCGCGGTTGTGGGTAGTCTCTTGACCCGTTCTTACTTGACTTAACAATATTATCCTTGATATTTTATTATATTTCTCTTTTTTTGCATTCGTTTTGACAATTTCTTTTACTTTAGCCCAGCATGCATCATGTAGGACGTTGAATTTTCCTGACTCATTCTTGACCATGATGAGCTCGTGTTGAGTGCCCAATCATCCTTCATGTTCCAAACAAGAAATCCATTCCACTCCGAATCGGAAGGTTTGCCTTCGAGCAAGTTGTTCCCGTCAGATTGACAAGAATTTCCCTGTCTGGATTCTCCATCCAAATATTCATCTTTTCCTTTGATCCGTTTTGGTTGCGACCGCTCCCAGGATAGAGTCATGAGTTACCTGCCTGGCACGCACATGTCCTTCCAAAACGAAACCCGCAGGCCAATCGGCTAGGGTATACCTCTCAATCGAGGGGTTGATCGTCCTCTTTTCTCTTTTCTCTCCCTCGTCCAGACTTGTGCTCTTCTTTGCATTCTACTCGAACAACCGACTCGGGGCTTTCACAAGGATTCCAATTGCCTGTTAGTTAACATCGGGTGTCTCTTCACCTTGGCCTCCACTTTTCAGTCCACTCCGCGTCATCTCCGTTCCACCGTCACTTCATGACATCTCCACGCCATTTCCGCTTCGCTCCCCTGCAAAGTAGAAGCCAAGGAGGGGCAATCTGTAGACACCCGATTATGACTAATGGGTTGAACCACATTTCTTGCTACCTTAGTGGGCCCCTAATTGGTCACTCACCTTGAGCCCATCATTTACCTTGATTTGAGCCCACTAATCCATTAAAATTACCTTGAAATCCTGAAATCAATCATTTGAAAGTCCCTAAAGGAATATGACTCCTATTTTATCATGTGGTTAGAAAGAATAATCCAAGATAATTCGGGTTCCTTGTCGCGACGCATCGTGGCGCCGCGACTATAGTCGCGACGGGTCGGGCCGCCGCGATAGCCCATGCATTATCCATGCACGTGGGCAATGCTGTCGCATCCCCCCACACCGTCGCGTCTCTAGTCGCGACCCTACGATCTGACGAGACAATGCCCGAGATCTCTGGCCTCCGTAACCACACCATATTTAACCTCCCATGCACTTTGACTTGGTCTATGAGGGTATCCTGACCCCTTGACGGATCCTTGGCCCTAGGGACTCTCCTAAGCTCCCCTAAGGACTCTACACCCTATTTTGATAGAGCTTTATCCCCATTTTTAATTTCCAAATCTTTTTGAGGAGATAATACCTAATTTTCTCACTCCAAGCTCTATATAAGGAAAGCCCCCCCTCATAGACGAGGGGAGCCTCATGATTACCCCGAAGGGCTGCCGAAATTTTCTCTGAACTAGACTTAGCCACGCAGCCACTCACTCTCATTATTCCCTTCACATTCCACTCCTCACAACTCACTCATTTCACCATTAATGGAGCAAGGAACGTGAAGAGGGCGACTCCAGAAATCTCCTGGACCCTTTGCACATCATCGGAGCTGCATCCACGCCAGGAAGTCGCCCTAATAAGGCTTATTCTCTCCCCCCTTCTTTTTTCTATTTCCCCATGCATTTTTATGTTCTTTTTTTAAATAGAGCACATCGATCATCCACCCACGTTTTCCCACACCCACAAGGGTTTAAAACCACCCCAAGTGCGTTCCCGCCATGATCTTCCATCTCACTTCGTCTCTTAGAATAGATACTACACTTTACATGTTCTAATAGGGTCTTTTCCTTGTATTTTTCTTTGATTGGTAGGCAAGCAAGCAAGGTCTATGAGAAGCTCTGGTGCTCTGGCTGGCTGGAGGACTAGAAGAAGGTCACAACATCAATTCTCCCGCATTCAGAGAACGCGACAGCCTGGGGTGACGCGACATAGACGCGTCGATTTCTACTGACGCGATAATAGAGACGCGGCGGACATGGCGGCTGTGACACCAGGTCAGTTTCTTGTTCTCTTCCTTTTTCCTGGTTTAAGTAAGCCATTGTCTTTCCATATCATTAGGCAACTTATCTAGGTGGCGATCACATCCTTTTTCCCATGCTATCATATTTGATATTCATGTCCGTGTTGAGGGGAAGCCAATCCCTGTGATTACATGCCTGAGGGTCTATCTCTGATGATCTCAATGCCAAGCACATAGCAGGCATCACCCATATCCTTCATCTCAAAATTCTTAGACAAGAAAATCTTTGTTTCATGCAACAAACTAAGATCACTACTAGCGAGTAGAATGTCATCCACATACAAAAGCAGGATAGTGAACTGACTCCCACTGACCTTTAAGTAAAGGCATTTGTCAATGACGTTCTCCTTAAACCCAAAAAACATAATTTTCTCATTAAACTTGAGAAACCATTGGCGAGAGGCTTGCTTAAGCCCCTAAATGGATTTCCTTAGCTTGCACACCATGTGTTCTTTTCCTTCAACATGAAACCCTTGAGGTTGTTCCATATACACTTCCTCATTTAGGTCCCCTTTGAGAAATGTCGTTTTCACATCCATCTGATGTAGTGTAATATCAAAATGAGCCACCAAGGCTATGACCACCCTGAATGAGAGCATTTTACTCACTAGAGAAAAAGTCTCATTGTAGTCAATGCCTTCCCTTTGAGTGAAACCCTTAGCTACCAATCTAGCTTTATATCGTTCAACTTTACCTTTAGAGTCCACTTTAGTCTTGAATATCTATTTACATCCAACACGTTTGGACCCTTTAGGCAAGTCAACAACTCCCAGACCTGATTTGTAGCCATAAAGTCAACCTCTTCTTTCATGGCTTCCAACCAGTAGGTAGACTTTTCACTATTTATGGCCTGTGAGAATGACACGGGACCATCAATGTTACCCCTGTGAACACTATCCTTCTGAAGATATACCACGAAGTCATCACATATAGCAGATCTTTTAACCCTTTCGGATCTACACAGCATTGGCCCCTAATCCACCTGTGGAGGTGGTAGGCCTATTTGCCCTTGATCCATCTATAGAGGTGGATTGCCTATTGGCTTCTGATCCACCTCTAGAGATTGTTGACCATCTACAATAATTTCAGGTGGTTCCTGAGTTAAGGAGGTGGGACAACTGCAACAAGTTGCTCCCCCTGCATATCATTCTGAGGAATGAACATGGGAACAAAGTTGTCAGTTGTTGCAGGTGTACATGCCTGATCCTGCAACTCCTCAAAAGAAAGCTCTCGAGGAGTTCCACTCTCGCTAACTCCACCATCTTCTAGAAACCTTGCTTTATCTGACTCCACTATGATGAGCACATGTGATGGACAATAGAATCTAAATCCTTTGATTTCTCTGGATAACCAATGAAGAATCCACTGGTTATTCTGAAATCAAAAGCCTTTTCATGTGAGTTACACAATCTGGCCTCAGCTGAACATCCCCATGTGCGCATATAGCTCACAGAAGGTTTCCTACCACACCACAACTCATAAGGAGTTTTAGAAGTAGACTTCATAGGAACCTTGTTTAGAATATGTGCAGCTGTCTTTATGGCCTCTCCCCACAATGATAAAGGAAGAGTCGAATGACTACTCATTGTCTTGACCATTTCGGTAAGCGTTCGGTTCCTTCTTTTAGCAACTCCATTATGGTATGGACTGCCAAGCGTAGCGTACTAAGCCACAATGCCTTCCTCTTTAAGGAACCTAGCTAATGGTCCTGGTCTTTGACCCATCTCGGTATACCTTCCATAGTATTCGCCACCTCTATCTGACCTAACTACTTTGATAACCTTTCCTGATTGTCTCTCTACTTCCTTCTTAAAATCCTTAAAGACATTAAACACATCTGCCCTTTCAAGAAGTAAGTAGAGATAGATGTATCTAGAGTAGTCATTTATAAAGGTAACAAATAACTTTTGCCCAATTAGACAGGGTGAAAAGGGACCACAAATGTCAGTGTGTATAATCTTTAATGTTTCTGAACTTCTAGTGTCATCCTTATTCAGCGAGTGTGTAAGTTTTTCTTTAGTACAATCCACACACATATGAAAGTCAGTAAAATCTAAAGAGTGTAGAACACCTTCTCCCACTAACTTCTTCAGCCTCTTTATAGAGATATGACCTAGTCTCCTATGCCACAACATTGATGAGTTTTCATTTATTCTACCACGCTTATTGCCAACTATATTATGCTGGGAATAATAGAATTGTTCAACCACACGATCAAGACACATTTTATATAAACCATCAACTAATAAACTAGTACCAATTACAACTGAATCCTTGATAATCCTAGGAGAATTTCCAAAGAGAAAGTAAACTCCTCTCATATCAAGTTTTGATACTGAAATTAAATTTCTAGAAATAGATGGAACATAGAATGTGTCCTCCATATCAAGAACAATTCCAGATGCTAAAGTAAGCCTATAAGTCCCTACAGCCTTCACTTGTGAATGTGTCTTATTCTGTGAAAGGTGCTTTGTTCACCTTGATGTGGAGGCCTTTGGAATAGGAACGCCTACATAGATTTAGAAATATGAACAGAAGAACCAAAATCAACCCACCAAGTGCTTTCAAGAACATCTACCAAATGAGATTCATGACAAACATAGGATGAGAGATTACCTCTGCCTTTCTTTTCCAACCATGCCTTGTACTTCACACAATCTTTCTTTAGATGTCCAGCTTGGCGGAAGAAGAAGCATTTGCCATTTTTGCCTTGTTTCTTCTTTTTCTTGCCCTTCTTCTAGACATTCTTGCCCTTCTTAGCTTGAGCTTCTCCTTTATGAAAGGTAAAATTAACCGGATTCCTTTCTCCCCTTCAATCTCTCTTCCTCCTGAACACACATGGTCATCAACTCATTTGGTGACCAATTCTCTTCATGTGTGTTATAAGAGATTTTGAAAGCCTCATAGTCACTAGGAAGAGAGTTGAGGATGAAATGCACTATGAAAGCATCAAATATGGTAACTTCCATGGCATTCAACTGGGCTGCAATATCTCCCATCATCATGATATGCTCTCTAATACTGCCACTACCAGTGTATTTTATTTAGGAAAGTCTGGCCATTAACGTGCTGGCCTTTGCCTTGTCAGAAGTGACAAATTGTTCCTCAATAGCCTTTAGAAATCCTCTAGCAGTCTTCTGCTCTGGGATTGATCCCTTAATGTTTAGACTTACATGCCCTTGAAGGAATAGTAAACACAAACAGTTGGACGTCTCCCACTTCTCATAAAAGCTTTTTAGTTCTATTGTGCTCTCGGTAGTGAGCTCAGCAGGTTGTACATCTCTGAGAGTAATATCAAGATCCATACACCCTAAGGCCAACATTTCTCTTTGTTTCCATTCAGTGAAATATGTCCCAGTCAAATAAGGCACTTGATCTGTGAAAGGTGCAAATAGTGAAGAAGTAGCTGAAACACAAATTACATGCTCACATGAATATGGCTATTGTAACTTAAGCAAGTTATGAGGCATAAAATTAAAATTCTAGTGGACAACTTGATCATAAAACTATTACAATGCACACTTTGATAACAAGAAAATTGCACGTTTGGGTACTAAAATTTTCAAAAGTCTCTATGCACAAAATAATATTCTATCCTACTTATGTCACGAACATGAAGTACTCCTTTGGGAGTTTAACTCCACTTCAAAGTCATAAGCACAAAACAAAATGTTATCACATAATATGACATCATTAACCTTTAAAGAGATACTCTATCATTCTCTATGCATATATAGGCCACTTTGGTGGTCAACTTATACACTTGGAACAATAAAATGTCTCTTTCCATAAATTGATGTCAACATGCATGCTTACATTATATGTTGTTAACTATCTTGAAGAGCTCAAATTTATCAATCCTCATGCTTAGTGCCACTTTGGTGATCTACTTAAACACTTGGATATGAAAAATTATCCTCTAAATATCACAACAAAAACCTTAAATGTAAGCAAGAGCATATACACAAAATTATTGCAATCTGAAAATTAGAGACATAAATGCATGCAAATAACTAAAATGGAGGTCACATAGCACCAAAATATCTCTAATGCCACTGTAATAATTAAAAGTGCATAAACAATCTTTAAATAAGCTAAACATCCACCAAATGGGGCATGAAACATGAGTAGCCTTCTATTGCACAAATACCCCTATAGTTTGCATAAATATCTACTATATTGCAAACATATCTTTTAGTTTTTTTCTTGTATCCTAACTATTTGCAGAATTGTCTCTATGTCCTTTAATAGCCATTAAGGGGCCTAGAATAGTCCAAAAGGATTTAATAGATCCTGATAAGGATACCCAATAATGGATATTAAAAGATAGGAACAAAAGAACCTTAAGTAAACAATTTTAAGACTTATCGGATATAGATAAAATAAAAGATACTTATAGGTATAAGTGCAAATCAGATTCGAATCCTTAATGGTATCCAAATTTGGATCTTAAATGGTTCCATAATAGACCTAATATCCAAAATCGAACCAATTATCCAATATCCAAACTTAAGCCCAAAAAACTGGATCCAATAAGAAATGGATCCACAACTTAATAAACAGGGGTGTAAACATAAACATGAAAAGTTGGGGAGGCAAAATGGTCAAAGACCCATCTTCTTCCTCACCCCAACTCCCTCCTCGCAACCACAGGGGGGGAACCGCCGTGGCGGTTGGGGAAGGGATGCCAGTGGCGGCCGGACCCCTGTGAGCCGGAAACGACGCCGGCGACGTCGTCCGGCTAGGATCCCAGCACAGCGCACATGGGTCCACCCCACTACCGCACCCTGCATGTGGGGAGAGCAGTGCCTATCATAGCCGCCTGCCCATCGCGCCCGCGTAACGCACGTGGGCCGCACTGGCAAGGCAGCACTGTAGTTGCCCCCCTGCTGAGTCCCGCGCATGACAGCAGGCCGCTCAGGTGAGGAGTGCCACGGCCTGCTGCACACTGCGCCCGACCCTCATGTGTGCGGGCCAGTGGTAGCGCCGTGGCGGTCCTCCTACCCCCGCCCCCCTTCACACCCAGCTCGGTGGAAATCCGCATGGGGCAAGACGACGCCCCCCACATGCACCAGTGCAGTGCGGCCTACGGACTCAGGCGACTCCTTTTGCGCACGGGAACGAGTATCTCCTACTCTGATCAGTAAGGAAAGCAACGAACGAAGATCGAAGCTCAAGAAATCCAATACGGGCTCTGATACCACATGTTGGAGCATGCACGCATACCTGTAGCGAAAGCGGATTCCATGGCGGTGCAATCATGAGGAGGATGACGACGAGAAATGCCAGGTGCTGATGGAGACGACCGTAACCCCACCGGAGCCTCTCTGGATTCCTCTCTCTTTGTCACTAGATGTCTTATCTGTCTATGGGGAAGACAAACCATATGTAGAGAGGAGGGACCAGTCCAAGAGATGCCTTATTGGGCTTCCACCCATAAAAGGAACCCATGGGCCACATATAGGTTAGGCTTAGCAAAATATCTTTTTGACTAGAACGGCACCGTGTATCCTTAATGTGTAACCCAAACTTGATAAGTAGACCACCTTAGTTGGGTCCAAACCCAACAAACATTTGACGTGAGGTCATCCAATTTGAGATCGCCTGGTGTGGGGCTGTGTTATCCTCACTATCTCCTCTTTCACTTCACCACCCATTCCTCTGCACTACAAATCCATCATCCCCAACATTGCCTATGTCAAATCAAAAGGATTTGTTTGATCTAAAAGAATATTTTTTCCTAGGAAATAATCAATACCTTATTTTTGCTAAAGTATGTTGTCTATAGAGGGAAACCATGGATGGGTTTTCATATTCTTACTTGTATTTAATGCATCTCTTAGAAGTATTCTAAGGAAATCTCTGAATAAAATATTTTATATAGTCATCGTATACGTTATTTTTCCTTAAACAATGTTGACTTTAGCTACGGGGCAGAAAGAAATGTTACTTTTTGCAAGTATGCAAAACTCACAAAAGATATTCTAAGTTCAGACAATCTGCACAACGAGATTAGGAGAACCATATCTCTGAAGACTTTCATAGGAAAATAGAAGGAAATATGAATATCATTTAATGCTTTGGAAATAGCAAAATTCAAGGAAGCTAAGTTTAACAGACATGAATTGTGTCTAATGAATGAACTCGTCAGTCTAATGTTGTATCACTAAATATAATGGGCGTGAATTAAGATTTAGAGGACATCTTTCAACCTAGCAATTTAAACACAATATTAGAACATGACAACATCATCATCTGAAGGTAATGAAGGAAGAGAAGCTCAAAAGCAACAAATACAAGACTTCCTAAATTTATATACTGAAGAATTGAGAAGAAAATTCACGCATTGAAATCTCATATTCCATGTGAAAAGAGAAAGAAAGAGAGAGAGCAAAAGCCATCCATGAAGCTCATTCAAGTTCTTTAATAGATAGCATTTGAAGCTCTCGTTCAAATCAACTTCTTCTCAAGTTCTTATTGATTCCAACTTCAAAGGGGAGAAGAAAAGAGAAGCCTTCAACAACACATTCACTCATCTTTCATAGTTGATGCCATAGTGAAACTTTACCATTAAATCTTTCATTTTCTTGTTCTCGGTGTTTCATTCTGAGCATTTATTGGAAAGCACAACTCTATTAGGTCGAGTGAGAAAGAAAGGTTGCCTAGCCATTTATCATTCAGGGCAAGAAAATCCCTATAATGGCGACCAGCTAGGGTAGATACTAGTGAACTTACTTCTAACTCAAGGATAAGGGTTGCTTGCCGAGACATTGCCAGTGAGCTCATCTTCTTACTCTTAAAGAGAAGTACCTTCTAGAAGAGTATTCTGTGAGTTCATCTTCTTGCTCATGAAAGAAGAAAAAGTAGTTGTCGACAGATAGTGGATAAACTCTAGAACATGTGGTTCTACGGATTAGATGTAAGGCTGAGTTGGTTAATACCAAACCAAGATAAAATCGTATGTCACTTATGTGTGTGTGTTTGTCATGTGTCTTTCATAGCCTTGCATACATTTAAGAGTCCAAGGACTTTCTCATTTTCATTGTAACGAACTCTCACACACTAAAGAAATTAGCGTCGCCATATAGAGTGAACAAGCCATAGTCAACAAATTTATTCATTTTATGTAAAATACTCTTTTAAATATCAGATTTTAAGCTTCAAACAAATATAACCCATTCCCTCCAATAAGTCATAGTCTGGACAATAGAGTTGACCCACGCATCGGCTCTTACATGTTTGGGACAGGCTTCATCAAAAAGCTTCATTGGTATCATGCGGATGGCTACCATTCCAAGGTGCAAGCTTAATGCACTTTAAACTATATATTGAGCAAGTAAACTTGTTTAGTTTCCACATAATCTCACAACTTCCTCTTCTAGTATTGTAGTTTCCTTTCTAACTTTCTACATAATTCCACAACTTCCGGTTCTAGTATTGCAGTTTCCTTTCTAACTTTCATTTTTCTTGATAAGACGTTGGACATTAATCTGCCCAACTAAGGCAACGTTTGGAACTATGGGTGAAAAAATAAAAATAAAAAATCTGATTTTACACCATTTTCTGACACATGGGAGATTGTAATCATGAAGTTAATAAGTCAGTTTTTTCGTTTGGAAACAGTAGGATTTAAAAACAATTGTTGAGATCTTTTACTGTATTGCCCTTCACTTTTTTTGAGTTGGTACAGTGGATGTCAGGTTTTTTAGACTTTTTCTTTAAAAATCGCTGGGCAGCCCTGAGAAGCTGTCTTTGAGGTCCTTTTGAAGAGAGAGAAAAAATGCAAGGTTTCTCTCAATCTCTTTCTTCCCACCTAGAAGCATTTATCACCAAAATTAAAGTGGGCTACTGTTCTTTGGAAACACTTTTCAAACAGTCAGAGATTCTTCCTAGAAATCGCTCCCATGTACATTCCCAAACGGTGCTTAAGATTGACACACTAAAGTGTATTAGTGTGTGACGAGAAGTCTATCAAGTCTTTATTGTTAACTTATACGATTACTAAATAAATGTGGTCATATTATTAGAAAAAAATCCAAATTTTAATCAAAGTTGTTCATTAAAGATAGTCGAGAATTCCCATGTCCAAAATCAACTTATTTATTAGTTGTCTAATTTTGTGTTTCAAGTTTGACTTGCTATCTTAGTCGATTAAGCCAAACCAAAATTACTTCAATAGAGTAAAAACCCAGAAGCCTGTTCTCACTTTATATGCGGTTGAAGCATGATTTGGCGTGTCTGACCAAACTAGTTAGGTACATATGTGTGCTAGGCATTTTCCGGTCTTAGCACACACTACAAGAAAAAAAGGATTTTTTTGATAGCCACATTTCGTTGGAATTCCATTGGTAATGAGAAATTTCTGACAGAATGTGGCCGTTGGAATATCCAACTCGCTAATCGTCCATGGAAACTAACTCTATCGAAAATTCGTCAAAAATTTTTAACAAAAAAATTCCGTTATCAACTTCGTCGAAAACAACTCATCAAAATTATAATTTTTGATAGATTTGTTTTGTTAACAATTCTGTTGAAACTTTTCAGATAGATATATTTTTCTCGAAAAGCCATCAGAAAGTCCCTTATTTTTTCTTTAAAAAATTATATTTATTTTCAACAGAATATCATTCAATTGAAAATTCTGTCTGAAATATTTCCGACAGATTTAACTCCATCAGAAAGTCTGTCAAAAATAGTTCTGATGAATCTTGAGTCTGTGGGAAAGTCCATCGTAAATATTTTTGACAAAATTTTCTTCCGTCAAAAATTCTACAAAAAATGCTGGCATATTTTTGAATTATATTAAAAAAGTTATTTAAAATAAAAAGCATCTAAATAAAGAAACAACATCAACCACAATAAATAAAGTAATAATTACATTTCAATATGTAATTCAAAAGTATCATTTTTTTACAGTAGAATAAAAAAAGCAAGAAATGTCTTCTGCGTCCTCCATGTCCTCATGCACCCCGTCCAGCTTGTTTCCTTTATCACCACCTACTCGAAGATCCTATGTTAAAAAAAAAATAACATTAGACATATATGAATAAAAATGTGAAATTAAAAATTATAACAAACAAACACTCACTTAAGGAGCCTATGCTACGGTCGAGGCTACTCCTTGAGGCAAAATCGTGACCTAGGAGAGGAGCCTATGTAATGCGCATCTCGATGCTCAACATCTACTACTAGATGTTGTCGGTAAAGTGCAACATCTTCTTTCAGACCATGTCTCTAATATTGCTCAAAGAAGTTCTGGGGTCAAGGGGCATATTGAAGGCACTCATGCTGGATAGGGCTGTGCTTGAACTCTAACAAGATGACATCATCGCACTAATGTCCAGGCTCTCTCCAAAACTATACAATTAGCATATCCTTGCTAGGCCAACAGCTGCCACCCATACCCTAAGATCTAACTCCGACTACGACATGAGCTCCTCGTACTTCTACTACAAGAAAAATAGCATATGTCAACGGCTTAAGGCCGTTGACAAAAATTAAAAACCCATTGACAAAGACTTATGTCGATGGCATGTGTTCGTTGACAAAATCGTCAACATCTTGGTCGTCGACTTATCATATGTCAACAGAAAATTAAGCTGCTGACATAAAACTTTTTTGTCAGCGGCCTTAAGACTGCTGACAAAAAAATTTATGTCACAAAAAAATTTTATGTTAGCGGCCTAAAAGCAGCTGACAAAAAAAACTTTTGTCAACGATTTTAAGGCCGCTGACAAATGTTACATTGTCAACAGGTACATGTTATCATGACTATTCCTTGTAGTGTTCTCAGGCATATGTTATCATGACTCTTGCAAAATGAATTAAAAAGATTATAAATGTTATATTAATTATTTATATTTAAAATTTCAGTAAACTTTTATATATGTAGACTTACTGCCATCGAGTGACCTCTATTGCTGACGAACAAATCAGTCCCCTTCTTATTATATGGGTCTTATCAAATATGTTGTGTCCCTTGTTTTGATGATGTCATAGACTATGTCTAACTATGATATATAATTTACATGAATACTAAAGTATGTCCTAACTCACTGATATTCATGACAGGCATTAACACAAACTCAAAAGATTACATGTGTGTCGACACAGTTTACTCAAGAGGTTGACACATGTAGCTCATCCAGTGAACTACATGCGAGAGTCAAACAAATGTGTCGACACAAGTTGAAGATTAGGTCGACATATGTGGTTCTTCCAATGAATGCTAAATGGAAAAGAACACAGGAGGTCGATGTTGCCTAGCTAGCAAGCCCAGAGGGGGGTGAATAGGATTCTTAAAAATTATTTAACACTCAAAGCCTGTTCACAAAACAGTCATACAAAACACACTTTGCAGATTGTTGGTGTTAGTGAATCGAAAGATCAAACACACAAAAGCAATCACACGACACAAAGAATTATCCTGATTCGGATCTCCTCTCCTTAGGAGTCCTACGTCCAGTCCCTGAGCAATATGTCAGGATTTCACTTACAAGAGTACAGTCCCCCTTAAGGACATTACAGCACCCAACACCCCAGCTGGTCTTCCTTCTCCTGAAGGGAACAACACCCTGGATACCCCACCAGGTCTTCCTTCACAACAGAAGGGAACAACAAATGGATACCCCACTAGGTCTTCCTTCACGACCGAAGGGAACAACACAAGAAAATGTGTCAAAGAGATGATGCCCCTAGATGACGCTTATAGAACACTGCTTGATCTGATGCAAGGACTAAGAAGAAAGAGATCTACAATCAAGGACTCTTCTCAGACAAAAAAGCTCTCTCATAGACCTCAACTCAGCACAGAGAGCAAGTGCTAAGACTAATGGGAGTTTTTGCTTGGCTCTAAGAAAGGCTTACAGAAGGTTGAAGGCGATGGAAACTTCTTATTCTCTAACCATTCTACTTCTTGTTATCCTTCAGGAGCTTCATCCTTCTATATATATCATCATTTGAAATTCGAACGTTGAAGTGCCCGTTGTCTCTATGCATAAGTGTACGTTAGACTACTTGACACTTGGAAGCTTCTAGTCAACAGTCCTTTATCCTTTCATGCACGCAAAGAGAGAGAGGATCTTCTGTAATCTCCTTTGGCTTCTATTTTTCCAATGTTATATGACAGATGCTGTCAGAGACCTGCACATATTTAAAGCTTGAACGATAGACAACTAAGCTATCTCTTGTTGTCAGTCAATGTTAGAACGAATGTTCATCAAAATAGTAATGTCATTTTGTTGTTCTAAAAGTTGTTTATAGAGTACGATATGATAATGGAAGATATCGTCTACATTCATGTAGTGATACGTTCAGTCTTCATAAATGCATAGCTATCATAAATTTACGTGAAGACTTTGACTTTTCAACGTATCAAAAATTAGCTCGAAAATTGAATCGTTGTCTTCCATGAAATCATTATATGCATAACTTATGAAATTGTTGTGCAAATGAGTGAATCGTTCTGCATTAATAAGTAATGAGATGCATATACAAATCGTTATATGTATTAGTAATCAAATCGTTATGAAGTTATAAACAAATTGATGTACAAATCGTTATGACGTTATAAGCAAGTCAATGTACAAATTGTTGTGACGTTATAAACAAATCGATATATAAATCGTTGTGATGTTCTAAACAAATCGATATACAAATCGTTCTGATGTTATGAACAAATCGATATACAAATCGTTGTGATGTTCTGAACAAATTGATGTACAAATTGTTATGACGCTATAAACAAATCGATATATAAATCATTGTGAATTACTTAATGAATCGTTATGAAAACAAGTCGTTACGATGACTTAAGAAATAGTTACGAGAGCAAATCGTTATGATGACTAAAGAAATCGTTACAAGAACAAATCGTTACGATGACTAAAGAAATCGTTACGAAAGCTAAAGAATTTGTTACAAGAACAAATCTTTACGAACCACTTAATGAATTGTTGTGAGGGCAAGTTTTGCGATCACTTAACGAATCGTTGTGAGGGCAAATCGTTGCGATCACTTAACGAATCGTTGTGAGGGCAAACCGTTGCGATCACTTAACGATTTAACACATGGAATCCTTGTGAGTATGGAATCGTTATGAAACTAAGGAAATCGTTATGACCTATAGTGGAAATCGATGTGTACTTAGACAAATATTGATGCTTTGAGTTCACATTATTGTAGTGAGATGAATACTTACTTGATTGGCTTGTTTTCCCATGGTTTATTTCCTGTGCTTAGACTTCATAGAAAATGAGTTAGTAACCTTTATCATAGTTTTTTTAATCACCAAAATAGATGTGTAATTTATTTAAATTACATGGTGATAGACTAATCATCAATCTCCCCCTTTTTGGTAATGACAAAACTTAATAACAAGCACACATTATCTAAAATAATTCTAAGTATGATTGTGGAAATAACATAAGGAATGTATTTCAGAAATGCAATATTTCTCCCCCTTTTTGTCATTAAAGCAAAAAGAGTAAATGCTTGAGACAAAGAAGAAGAGAAGAGATAAATGAGAGAGCACAAAAACTATATTGGATTAAACATGAGGGGGTACAGGGAGATAGCTATTTGGAGAAAGAAGAGAGGCATGCTGGGAAGTAAGTTCCCAAGCCTTAATCTCCTGTTCTTCAAAAAGTTGTTGGAAGATGCCAGAATCTATAGAGAAAGATGCACCCATCTCAGGACGCATGTGCTCAATGTAAAGATGCCGCTGATCTTCTAAGAAACGCGCATACTGATTCTTATCAAGGGTGAATCGAAAAATGCCTTGACTTCCCAAAACTGGCACGCTGAAGAAAGTGAGCAATGGTAACATGATAGAAAACTGATGATCCTACAGGTCCTTTCTTAAGGAAATAAAAGCGGAGTACCGCGCAGCCTATTGCACAAATAGTTCCTGAACTGGATTGATGGAATTCAAGTCCAGAAAAGTTTCAGCAGAGAGAGGTGGCTTGCCTGCTCGGACCAAAGAGTTGTTCAAGGATTCCAACTGGAGAGCAGATTGATTGTAGTACCTCTCCCAATCTGTGGGAGAGAGCCTTTCACATTCAGACATCAAGGGAGCAAGCACTGCAGAAGAGATGTGGCCCAGATGAAATTCACGAAAGATAAACCTTTGAAAGGAGGGAAGGCGACTCTGCTGAGCTGAGATTCTCCCCATGACTCTGGCAAATCTTTCAAAGGCATGAGAGCCAACGGAGGAATCCAAGACCAAGGAGTGTAACTTCAGAAGAAATATGACTTCAGGTATCTGCAGAGTGGTGAAGACCACTGGGAAGGGGCAATTAATGGGACTTTCAGATCGAAGAGTAGCAAGAGCCCCATGGAATTGGCCAAACTGAACTTCGGGTAGCTTTTGCAGATAACGAAAATCATTGTAAAGCTTGAAGCACCTGGTGATTCTGATTTCTTTGAGAATGAAAGGGCCCCAAAGTGCTTGGTGATGAAATACAAACCATTTAGAAAGGGTGAGAGGATGATCCTGTCGAGGGGTGTTGTCTGTTCTGGAAAGAAGATACTTGTTGTAGAGAGTCTTATGCCCCTTGGCCCATTGATCTTCAGTCTTGCATTCTACTAATTGGAAAATTTTGAGTTGGTCGGCATTGGAAAGGTGGCAGTAGGGAAATATTACATTAAGGTGATCAGTAAGATTGAGAAAAGGAATGCCAAATAGGTTGGCTAGAACACATTTTTCGAGATATTCATAGTAAATTGGTCTCCTTCAAGTTTCAACTGTGAGGGAGTACCAAAGAGGAGGAAATAGAGGTTTAGAGGAAAGATTAGGAGTTTTTGAAATTTTCCTCTTTTTAGAAACAGGACTAGAAGAATCAGTCCTGTGAGCATGTGAAGCAACTGCTAGGATTGAGATGAGTGTGGTGCACTCCAACTCATCCTCAAATTTATTTTGAAAAACACTAGCAAGTCAGGGATCAGTAGGAGTAACTGTAATAGATGTAGGTGGAATAGTAGGATGAAGGAATAATTTAGGAGAAAGAATAGTGGATGGCTCGGCTGATGAGGGACCAGATGATGAAGAGGCTCTAGCTGATGAAGAAACTGAAGGATTGATAACAACTAGAGGAGAGGGAGAAATGGATGTGGAAATGGTAGTGGGCATGATAGGAGATGAATAAGGTTTAGAGGGAAAAGGTTCTGGAGATGAGATGGTTCTTGGTGCAGGTTGTTTGAAGGTAGGTGGAGCTGGAAGAGCTATGGAAGAAGAAGGTGGTGAGGGACGGTTTGGTGTTGCAAGAGATGAAGACTCATGGGCTTTGGGAGCAACAACAAACTCAACTACTCTTGGATCCACACCTTTAGAAATCAATGGCCCTGGTGGCCCAACCACAACTTCAGATGGCCCTGATGGCCCCAGCTTCTCAACGCCACAAGTTGATTCCACTGCAGATATTATATTCTCATCATTTTGTGGCCCGAATGGCCTTGTTGATGCCTTTGGAAACTGCCCTGATGGTCCTGCATTTTCTTCTGCTGACCTTGGCCCCGATGGCCGCCCTGATGGCCTTGCATTACTAACTGGTTCAGCATGAGAGAGATCTAGAGGGGCAGAGGTGGTCTGCACCCTTGAAGAGATGAGCTTCTTGACACTGTCAAACTCACCTTTCATCCATCTGCATAATTGCTTGAACATTCTAAAATCATCTCTCAAGCTATGAACTTCAGTGGACACAATTCCAAGTTCATTTGATACAGAAGTTTGGCTGATAGAGATGGACTGAATATCTGATTGCATAGATGAGATGGCTTTGCCTTGCTCATTCAACCTTCTGATGACAGACTTCAAATTGACTTTCAGTTGTTTCTTCTTTGACTTTCGATGAATTACACGTTTCCCTTTTTGGCTTGCCTTTGCAATGGGCTCCACAAAATCAGCATGTTCCTCAGTGAATTGATCATTGATAGAAATATTTTCAGTGTGCTCCCCTTGAGGTGGTCCTTCTTTCTCAGATGATTGCTCCCCCTGAGCAGGAGCATCTTCCATTTGATCTTCTTCAACAGTGATTTCTTGCTCCCTCTGAATGGGAGCTTCCTCCACAATGATTTCTTCAGTGTGGCCTGGAGCCACAGTTTCTGCCACTGAATCACCACCAATTTCTGACTCCTCCTGAGCACTTTGGATGGAGTCCGGCACATCCCTGAGTATAGTGGCTACTCGGGAAGAGGGAGGAGGATCCACTGAACTATGGACAATAGGCTCAATGACCTCTGGAGGGATATCCTCAATTCTACTGCTGGATATTGTGGCTACTGCTGCTTCAGCTCTTTCAATTGGAGCTTCTACTACTGCTGATGGTTCTGCTTCAACAGATGGTGCTGCTGCTACTTCTGGTCCTGCTGCGGCTTGAACTGCTTATTTGACCTCTTGGGCTTTTCCAATGTTGGCTTCACCTTCAGAGACAGAGGTCTTCGACCAAACCCCATTGACAACTGAAAAACCACTTTTCCTTAAATTTCTTGACCGGATCGCTTGACCCATCTTCTCAGACACATCTCCTACTACACATGCTATAGTGCTGAAAAATCTTCGTCAGGAGATGGGCATAAGGTAAAGAAACATTCAGCTTGCTCTTAGTATCCCATACCTGAGAGCTTGCAAACTTCATCCTTTTAATCATGAGCTCTGCAATGTTCATTTCTTGGTTCTTGATAGCCCACAACATTAAATCTGAATCAGCCCTAGTACAAGTTGAAAAGGTAGCACTTCTGGGAACCACAATCTGACAAACTACAAAGTGCAGGATGCGATTGAATGCATTCAACTGGTTTACATCCACTTTGTCATCTTTCGATCTGAACTCGGGACCAACTATCCCTAAACCCTTTTCTTGGATATTCACAGTGTGAACTCCATTGTGTCTGGAGGTAGTGACACCAAAGAGAGATGATAATAAGTCTCGTGTGACCTTAATCTGAGTTCCCTTGACCATAGAAGTCAAGGTCCCGTCAGCCTCTGACTTCAGACACACATAGAAGGCTTTTACTAGGTCCGGAAAACTTACTTCAGAGATAGTAGCCATCTTCGTCCACTTCAATCTGTCCAAATCTTCGACGATGCTCCCCATTCCATTCTTATGCAAATCTGCCACATCCACTGCTTTGTGACCGCATAGCCTGACTTTCACAGACGCAAACCTTACTTGCTGTTCGGCGGTAAGAAATTCGGCTCTGTATCCCCCGATGCTGCCGGAACTACCAGAAGAGGCCATGGATGTGAACGGAGAGAGTTTCTGGAGGACTGGAAAGAGGAATGGAATAGAAGCCCTCAAGAAATTTTTGGCAGGAATTGGTTGGAAGCTTGAATCTAAGAGAGTCGATGCCAGAGTCGATAGGGTATCGCCTCAGGCAGAAGGAAGAAGATGATGAAGAGATGTGAATCGTTGCCGCACAGATTTCGGAAAAATTAAAAGAATGACTTTTAGAATTTAGGGGCGCCATGATGGCAGAAAACGACAAAACTGACTAGATCGATAGGAATAAACTCTTATAAAATAATGAACCATCATGACAAAATTAAAAGGATTAACAATAATTGGAATTTTGCTCAAATTTTTGGGAGGGAAAATAATTTAAATTCTGAAAATTAATATTTCTGTTTTAAACAAATACATCTTTCACAATTTACACATGCCTAATTCCCCTCTAAGGGAAGTAAATCTCACTTCAGGTAAGGCTCTGTGAAGATGTCTGCTAACTGATTGTTTGTATCAATAAATGAAATATCTATGTTCCCATTTGCTACATGATCACGAATAAAATGATATCTAACCTCAATGTGTTTAGTCCTTAGGTGCTATACTGGATTCTTGATCAAATTTATAGCACTGGTCTTGTCACATAACAATGGAATTGTCTTGATATGTAGTCCATAATCCTCAAGTTGTTGCTTGATCCATAGGAGTTGTGTACATCAACTTCCAGCAACTACGTACTCAACTTCAGCTGTTGACAGTGCTACTGAGTTTTGTTTCCTGAAGGACCATGATATCAGACATCCTACAAGGAATTGACAACAACCACTGGTGCTTTTTCTATCTATTTTGCATCCAGCGTAGTCAGCATTAGAGTATCCTACTAAGTTAATTTCAAATGATTTTGGATACCAAAGACCTAAGTCATGAGTTCTAGCTAAATATCTAAAAATTCTTTTTACTGAAATTAGATGAGATTCTCTAGGATCTACCTGATGTCTAGCACATATGCATACACTAAATAAAATATCAGGTCTACTAGCAGTTAAGTATAGTAAGGATCCTATCATACCTCTGTAGATTTTATGATCTACATTCTTACCATCTTTGTCACTGTCCATTCTTATTGATGTGCTCCTAGGTGTTAACAGTGGCTTAGCATTATCAAATCCGAACTTCTTTAAGAGTTCTTTGGTGTACTTAGCTTGGCAGATGTGAGTCCCTTCCTTTCCTTGTTTGATTTGCAATCCAAGGAAGTAGTTGAGCTCTCCCATCATGCTCATCTCGAACTCTCCCTGCATAAGCTTCTCAAAGTACATGCAAAGAGATTCATTAGTGGAACCGAATATTATGTCATCAACATAAATTTGAACAAGTAATATATGTTTGACCTTGGACTTGACAAATAGTATACTATCTACTTCACCTCTAATGAAACCATGGTCTAATAGAAATGAGCTAAGCCTTTCATACCAGGTTCTAGGTGTTTGTTTTAAACCATATAGAGCTTTGTGTAGTTTAAAAACATGATTCAGAAATTCAGAGTCATCAAAGCCTGGAGGTTGTTCTACATAAACTTCCTCCTTAATAAAAGCATTAAGAAATGCAGACTTTACATCCAATTGAAATAATTTCACATCTAGTGCAGATGCATATGCAAGTAGGATTCTAATAGCCTCAAGTCTAGCCACTAGCGTGTATGTTTCATCGAAATCTATGCCTTCCTCTTGGGAATAGTCTTGAGCTACCAATCTGGCCTTGTTTCTTATGATCACACCAGCTTCATCCAATTTATTTCTAAACACTCATTTGGTGCCAATCACTGGATGATCTGATGGTCTAGGAACAAGTGACCAAACCTGGTTTCTCTTGAACTGATTCAGTTCATCTTGCATGGCTAAAATCCAAGATTCATCAGAGTTGGCTTCATTGACTGTCCTAGGCTCTATTTGAGAAACAAAAGTTAAATAATCACATGAAATTATGTTACCTCTTGTTCTTACCCCTACAGATGGATCACCAATGATGTTTTCAGGAGGGTGATCTTTCTTGTGTCTCCACTCTTTTGGAAGATTTTGATGAGAAATATCCCTCTGTTGGAGGTCTTCCAGAGGTGGATCTTCCTTGTCCTCAATTTATATATTCTTTAATTTCTTGGAAAATTCATCTGCATCATCATTATCACTATATTCTTCCTTTCTCAAGGAAGGGTTAGTTTCATCAAAAATAACATGTACTGACTGCTCAATCAATAAAGTACATTTATTGAACACTCTATATCTTTTTAGTTTAGAAGCATACCCCATGAAGATGTCTTCATCTGATTTGGCATCTAACTTACCAATATCTCTTTCATCGTTATTGTGGATAGAGCATGAACATCCGAATGTCCTAAAGTGACTGATCTTAGGCTTCTTTTCTTTGAACAACTCATAGGATGTAGCAACCTGGATTTTTCAAAATAATAATAATAATAATAATAAAAGTTTAATAATAAAAAGAATAAAAGTAATTAGAAAATCAAAGAAAAGAGAATTAAATAAAACCCATCAAATGAAATTAGGTAATGGGCTCTATTAAATGGACCCATTAGAAATTTGTGGGAAGGGGAATAATAGAGAAATACCCAAAATTCGTAACTAAAATATTACTTAAATAGAAAAGAGGTATTTAATGCATTAAAAATAAAGTTTGAGTTGGATTGGGATTCCTAAACCTACCCTAATGGGTTGGCCATGAAATCCTCTCTCTCCCAACCAAATAGGAGATCTCTTGCTTAAAAAGGGGAGAGGAAAATAGGAGATTCAGAATTTAATAGAAATTAGACTTAAACTAGGAAAGGGAATAGGGAGAAGCTTAAATACTTCTCTTAAACCCTCATGGCCGGCCCTAGCTTGTACCAAGAGGTTCCTGGACCAGGAGGAGAGGCCAAGAGGAGGAGATTTTGTGGAGAAGAGGGATCCCTCATGTTCTTCCCCGAGTTCCTCAAGCTCTTAACCCTAGAAGAGGAAAACGATCAAAGGTAGGCATTCTCACAAGCATAACCCATGAAACCTTTTCTGTAGGATGTCTCGTCTATCAGGAACAAAAGCCCTTTGGTTTCATAATTTTCCATCGAGCATATCTTCCGTTCTTGATTTTCCATATTCTGCAACTGACATGACCCCAAATCCTCTTCTAAATTCTTGATCTCCTGGTATACTCAGCCCCATGCCATGAGATTTCTACTGTAGGAACTGGTGCATGTTAAGCATCTTTTGCCCCTAAAAGTCCAAAATTTGATTCATCCTATCTTGCGAATTTAATCGTTGATCTCAACTATGTACTGTTTCATGTTCATCATGCATACCCGTGTTTAAAACATGTCTAAACCCTGATTGTTTTCCAATTCCTATTTATTGTAAGTACCCATGCATGTCTAGGTCGTTTTGCAGCTGGTTTTGTGATTTTTCATTGACTATACAGTTAGTTGTGATTTTCTGAATCACCCAGTGTCAAATAGGGTATGTTCTGGCTCGTATCCAATGTAAAGTCTTTTCCCTGTCAGACTCGGGCGCAGACCCTGTGAACGTGATGGCCCGATAGGCCACATTCACAAGGGCCATCGCGACAGTGCCCTCTGTCGTGATCTGATCGCGATAGGGCCTATCGTCGCGATCTGCTGCACGACCTGACTAGGCCTATCGTGACCTATACCAGACCCCGTCGCGATCTCAATTGACCCGTCGCGACCCTCGTTAGGGTACGTCGCGATCTTGGTTTTTGCAAGAAACCCCCTGTCTCAGCAATGTTTGATTATCTACAATGTTGGTACTCTTGTTTAACAGTCATGCATATAGAAATTAACACTTGTCATAAATTAAACATTCATGTATGATTAAAATCCATGCACATGATCTTTTTTATCTACAATTTTCATGACACTTACACACACTTTGAACCATCCAATTATGGCATAATTTGGCATGAAATTATTTCATAATACATCTGGTAATTTATGTAATTAAATTACCATATTTTAAATATACTTATCTATTGTTTCTCGCGATGTTTTGGAATACCGATATCGACGCTCCACTGTTCTAGAACTCCTCTAGAACGTCGGGCACTTGTTTCTATATACACACTTTCTCTTGACTTGGATGAACTCTCCGTCAGATACTCCTTTTGCTAGACTAGTAAGTCTTTGTTCAAGACCTCCGTAAGTCTCCTTTGTCTATGGATTCCCACATGGTCAATGAGCCGGTTGTACCCTAACACCTATTACACCCTTTAGGGATCAATATGGTCCAAACGGCTTTTAGAAATTCACTCTCATCATGAGTCACGTCGAACCTCTGGACCTATGCTTAACATGGCCAGTGGTAAGGTCGTGAGTTTCGCCTGACTGCCAACACCAAATGTGCATGTTGTGCAACTGTTACTATCGTCTATTTACTCTACACATTACCTGCAATGACCACTAGCTCTCATCTACACTCTATTCGCTCATCTATTCACGTTCACTCTACTATATCGTCTATTCATCTTGTGCTCTCGTCTACTTCTTGGTACTCTATATTGGCCATTGACTGATTGTCTAAAGATAAACAATATAACTAATGCCTGGCAATATTTAAAGGGCCCGATTTGGTCCTGGGATGTGCGCCCGAAAGTGCTAGTGCCCATGGGAGTTAAATGATTAGAGTGTTTGGCATTACACTCAAGTGCTATCTATCATGACTATCTAAATGACAATCAAAAGTGTTATGTTCTCTCATTGTCCATTGACAACGAAGTGCTATGCTATACTCGTTGTGCTATGCTATACTCATTGTGCTATTTGTACTATGGCCATCTTGCTATACTTGACCTTATGCTATCTTGCTATTATTGTGCTATTCCCGACACTTGTGCTATTGTTGGAATGTCTATATTTGGCAAGTCTTGTTATTTCGTTCACATGCTATCCTACTATCTTTTACTTGACTCTCTCTCTCTATCATTAGTTACTCTGCCTTTAATGCATTAATTACTTAAAGCCTGCTTGAGCCTGAGATTTAAGTCCTACTGGGCGATGTTCGCTCACCCTGCGTTATTTGTCGTTGTGTTCTTAGGTGAGACCGAGGATGAACCATACACTCAAGAGGACGGGAACGACTTGGAGTGATGTCATGAGTACCCTAGTGTCCTATTGCTATGATTAGCGTTGTAGTAGTTAGGTTTGAAGTTTAGTCATTTGCCTTCTTTCAGTGAAATTGGGCCCTATAGATTGGCTCTGATATTAGTGGTTGTAACTAGGCATTTGAAAGTATTAATGGAATGAATTTGCTTTAGTATTATTCATTGCAAAATGGTTTGATGTCTAGTACTCGCTCTATACCCTTTTCTTGCAGCTGCCTCGCGTTCTGATATTCCGCGTCGGGGCGTGACATACGCAGTCTTCTTCAAAATCGGCCTGATCATTACTCTATTGATGATGTAGCTTGTTGTGTTGACTGCTTCAGCCCAAAAATATCTTGGCATGTCATAATCTGATAACATTGTTCTTGCCATGTCCAATAAAGTCCTATTCTTTCTCTCAGCAACTCCATTCTGCTGTGGTGTCCTTGGTGCTGAGAAATTGTGCTCTATTCCTTAGTCATTACAGAATTTTACGAATTTATCATTTTGGAATTCTCCTCCATGATCTGACCTGATTCAAATAATGCTGAACTTCTTATCTTTCTGAACCTTTTTGCTGAAACTTACAAAGCTATCAAATGTATCATCTTTGTGTTCCAGAAAGGATACCCATGTTAATCTTAAATAGTCATCTACTATAACGAATCCAAAATTATTTCCTCCAAGACTTGTAGTCCTCATTGGCCCAAATAAATCCATATGAAGGAGTTCTAAGGGTTTGGAGGTTGTTACCATAGTCTTTGACTTGAAGGATGACTTAGTGTGCTTTCCTTTTGCACATGGACCACAGACACTGTCCATTTTTGTGCTAACCTTTGGCAGACCTTCCACCAGGTTTCTCTTGATCAGCTTTCTCATGCCATCTAGACTGCAGTGGCCCAATCTTCTCTGCTACAACTCAGTTGACTGCTCTTTGCTGGCTGCTAAACAAATGTCTTGATCTTTCAGCTGTTCAAGGTAAAGTACGTACAAAATCTTCTCTCTGTTGGCTTCAAAAATCACTTCTCCATCCTTCATAATACTACATTTCGATTCTTGAAATCTGATCTGATGTCCTTTGTCGCATAAATGGCTAATTCTGATAAGGTTGTGCTTCAGGCCTTTTACACATAGAACATCTTCAATTATTGTCTTGCCTTTGCTGCTCACTGATCCACTGCCTATCACAGTCCCTTTTCCATTATTTCCATAGGTGAGTGCCTTCTTCAGCTTCTAAATGGGTAAACAGCCTTCTGTTTCCTGACATATGCTTTGAGCATCCACTGTCCAAGTACCACTTGGATGCCCGAGGTTTTTCCTGAAATGAAAACATCAAGTTTTAGGTACCCAAGTTCTTTTGGGTCCTGGTTGGTTAGTGTCATCAGTTTTTCTTTTGATTATCCATCCTTTATGTTTAGTTGGTCATGTTATTTTACTATGACCTAGCTTGTTGCAGTGACTACAACATGTTGTTTTAGTTACTTTTTCATATAGAGTATATTTAAAGTTTGATTGATATGCTATATCTTGTTCAGGTACAAATTTTGGAGTTGGATATATTTTAGGGTATATTGTTGTATCGTCATTATCTGGTGGAATGTAACTTAACACATTCTTCTTTTTACCTGATCTTCTGGCTCCTTTTAGTATTAAGGATTTTTTACCATTAGTAAATTTTTCTAACGTACTTGATAGTTTTTCATTTTCTTCTATTAGTCTTTTGATTTCCTTTTTTAATTCGTCTGAACTTTCTTGTATTTCTAATTTTGTTATTGTGTATTTTTATCGTTTAGATTTTCGCATAGCAACTCATTTCTTCTTTTAAGTTCACTAACTTGCTTCTCTAGTAGTTCATTTTCTGATTTTAAATATGAATTGGTATTTTCTAGACATGCAACATTTTTCCTTCTAGCTTTTAATAATTTAGATACCTCTTTATATTTATCATACAGTTCATTAAAAGTATCTTCTATGTTATCTGAATCAGAATCATTACAGGAATCAAAGGATGAGTCAGAGGTTACCTTTTCTGCGATATCTGTCATGAAGGCTAGGTTAGTCTTTTCTTCTGCCTCACTGTTTAAGCTTGACTCGCTATCCGAGTCACTGTTGTTGTCCCAAGCTACTACCATGGCTTTCTTCTTATATCTTCTGAACTTTCTTGAACAGTCCTTCTTTCTGAATTTAAATTTCTTGAGCTTTGGACACTCTACCAAAGCTTAAATTTCTGGCACTCATAACAAATTGGTTCATTCTTCTTTATGTCCTTTGCTTCAGGTTTCTTGAAATCCTTTCCCTTTTTGAAGTATCGTCTGCCAGATTGATACTTCTTTTTCTTGGCCAATATCCGTTGTAGTCTTCTAGACATCATTGCTTCTTCTCCTCACTATCTTCACTACTGACTTCATCTTCTGATTGTTCCTCAGAGCTGCCTTTTGCTGCTTTGAGGGCATTTATGTGCTTCATTCTAGTGGATGATTCTCCTAATCTCTCCATGTTTATCTCATGGGCCATGAGGGACCCAATGAGCTTTTCCAATGACATCATTTTCAAGTCATTGACTTCTTCTATAGCTGTTACCTTGGGAGTCCAAGAAGATGGTAGGGATCAAAGAATTTTCCTTACCATGTCTCCCATCTCATAGCTTTTTCCTAATCCTGCTACCCGTTGGTGATGTCTGTAAATCTGCTGAACATTTGGGTTATAGATTCTCCTGGCTGCATCTGGAACCTTTCATATTGTGTCACAAGAATGTCTATCCTGGTTTCCTTGACTTTGTTGGTGCCTTCATAAGTGATCATGAGATTTTCTCACATTTCCATAGCGGATTTGCAGGCAGATACACGGTTGAATTCCTTTTTACTGAGGGCACAACACAAAATGCTTTTGGCTTTGCAGTTGAGAGAAATCTTCTTTCTATTATCTTCTGTCCAGTTGTCTCCGTTGTTTAAAACAACTAGATCGCCTTCTTCTACTATAGACCATATTTGGAAATCAAATCCTTGTAGGAAGTATTCCATTCTTGTTTTCCAGTAGGTGTAATCTTCTCCGTCGAATAGCGGTGGCCTGTTGACTGACTGACCTTCTGAGTGACCTTGGGCTGCCATTTGATCTTTTCTCTTCAGATCATTGGATCTTCTTCTTTGTCGAAGAGACTAGCTTTGATACCACTGGTTGCCCAGCTAGCAAGCCCAGAGGGGGTGAATGAGATTCTTAAAAATTATTTAACACTCAAAACCTATTTACAAAACAGTCATACAAAACACACTTTGCAGATTGTTAGTGTTAGTGAATCGAAAGATCAAACACACAAAAGCAATCACACGACGCAAAGAATTATCCTGGTTCAGATCTCCTCTCCTTAAGAGTCCTGTTGGGTTTACTTGTGCCTTAATGTTTTTGATGATGTGTTTTTTAATGAACATTGCAATTGATGATGATACAATGACTTATTTGTGAAGGACATGAATGACATGATCAAGTGTCAAAATGATCACTTTTGTATTCATTACATCTCACTTAAAATATCTTTTAATGTAGGTATGAATGCATATAAGCCAAGCAACATGATTTAGGTGAAAAAGAACAAGAAAGAAACTTCATGTGATCACCTGTCGACAGCCAAGAAATCACCTATCGACAGATAGACATGATAGAATAAAACAAGGTTCTGGAAGCACTCAGAAAGCAGTACCTGTCGACAACCAATATGTTCTTGTCGGAAGATGAAGTGTGCCTATTGACAGCAAGACAATATCCGTCGAAAGATCTAGTGTTCCAGAAACATGAAAACCAGAACTGGGCAATAGTTGTCGACAGCAACATGTCGCCTATCGACAGACGTAATTTTGGAAAGATCCGATGATCAAGATATGATCCATATTTGGGTGATTCTTTCAAGCATGTCTCTCCATGTTTGGACACCCATATATATAGATCATATAGGGTTATTTTCGTAGAGAGAGACGACAACTCCAAAACCCTAAGCAACTCAAGAGAAAAAGTTCCCATATGCTGCTCTACTTCAAGCTTTCGTTCAGAACAATGAAGAAACATCTTTCGAGGGGTGTTGAAGTCAGGTGGTCAACAACTCAAGCTTCTCCATCAGTTGATCTACATCCAAACGAAGCCTGAAGTCGTTCTAGACTACCAACGAGAAGAGTTCTTCATCAGGATTTGGTCTTCCAACTCAGAACTCTTCTCTGTTTTCGTTCCTTCTATACTTTTTTGTGTGTGGTTGTGTTTCAAGCGTTCCTTGTGCTTGATTCACGTGGTTTAAGTTGTTTTGATTGTGTGTTCATATCAAACAATGTGTGTGTGTGTGAGTTGTAGTGTTGAACTTGCTTTTAAGCAGTTGTTTCTTCGTGTGTGTGTAGACGGTGGACGTAGGATACACAAGTTGTGTACTCCGAACCACCTTAAATCATCGTGTCTGTGGTTTGAACGTTTTACGTTAGATGATTGGTAGGCACGTTGATCTCTTACACGCTAGATAACTTGCTAGTCTTTCTATCCATAATTAACACACATCTTGATTCGATTTTAACTCTATTTAAGATATCGAAGAGTTTGTGTCTCCATCGAAAAGAAGGCTAAAATATTTTTAATTGGGAGTAATCTATTCAACCCCCCTTCTAGATTACCATAATAGGCAATTCCGCACATCCTTCAATTGGTATCAGGGCTCGGTTTCTCCGATTTTTGTTTTAATTACTTGATCATACGATCAGGAGATTCTCATCTCGTGGAATCTAACAAGGGGTATATGGCCGAGGGACACTCAGTGACCAGACCACCCTTCTTCGATGGTACTGATTATCCTTATTGGAAAAACCGTATGCAGGTGTACCTGAGAGCTCAAAATTTTGAGCAATGGAAGATCGTCTCCAAAGGAGCATATACACTGCCAGAAGATGAAGATACATGGACAAAGGACCAGATTGCAAAGGGAACTCTCAACTGGAGCGCACTGAACATGATGCAGTGCGTTGATTATCCTAAAGAATACTCAAGAGTCTCCTTATGCACTTCAGCAAAAGAGAGGTGGGACAAACTTGAAGTTATCTACGAAGGTACGTCCGAGGTAAGGGAAACCAAAGCAAGCATGCTAGTTTCTGAGTATGAAATGTTTAAGATGATTAATGAAGAAACTATCTCAGATATGTTTGTTAGACTCATGCTAATAATAAATGGATTGAAAGGTCTTAAGAAAGAATACTCAGAAAGTGACTTAGTGAGGAAGATACTTCGGTCTTTTCCATCCTCATGGAACACTAAGGCCACTGTCATTGAGGATTCAAAAGATCTCTCAAAGATGAAATTGGATGAATTAATTGGTTCCCTAATGACATATGAAATAAATGTGAAAAGAAAAGAAACTGAAGAAAATGCACGAAAATCAATTGCCTTGAAAGCATCCAAGAAAAATTCTTCAAGTTCCAAAAAAAACGTTCATTAGGAAAGTGATGAACTTGAAACTTCTAGTGATAGTGAGAATGTTGAAATGGCCATGCTCACTAGACAATTCAAGAAATTCCTGAAGTTCAAAAGGAGAGGGTCAGGTAACTCTAAACCCTTTCAAAAGAAGGATGTTTCAAATAGATTTGATTCTAACAAAAAATCTGACATTGTATGCTATGAGTGCAAGAAACAAGGGCACATGAGAGGAGAGTGCCCTGAGCTCAAGAAAAAGCTGAAGAAAGAAAAATTCACCTTCAAGAAAGCCAAGGCAATGTTGGAGACTTGGAGTGATGAAGATGAGGACGCACAAGAAGCCTCTGGAGATGAAGAAATTCAGTGTCTAATGGCAAGAAGCGACGACTCCAATGAGGTAAACTCTTCCTTTGAAACTTATACTGTTGATGAATGGGAAGAAGCATACACTGTCTTATTTGAAAACTTTTGTGAATTCAAAGCTGAAAACAAAACACTGAAAAAGAAAATCAACTCTTTTGTTCATAACACAAACAGTAATGAACAAATTGCAAACTTAAATAAAGAGATTGAAATGATGAAAATTGATGAAGAAGCTCACAGTGAGGAAATGGACAATCTGAAAATTAAACTGCAAGAGAGTGAAACGGAGAAACTAACTCTAACCATCTCTCTTGAAAATCTTCAAAATGAACTTGATGAGATTAAGAAAAAATTGGAAAAGGCTGAAGGGGACCTTAAAGGAAAATCTGAAGATTTAACAAGGTTTGTAAGGGAAAGCAAAATCTTGATGCTATTCTAGGATCAAATATCTTTGTTGCAAGTATGGGATTGGATTTCAACAGTAAAACAAAAGAAAATAGGACAAACTTTGATAACCTCTTTTGTTGATTCTAACCCAAGCACAAGCAATCAAGTCCCTTCCAAGAATAAGAAAAGTCAAGCCAAGGGTAAGAAACAGGAACCCAAGAAAATTAATTCAGCTGTTAACACAACTAAGAAGTCTTTCAACAGCCCCAAAGAGGGTTGTCGACAGGTCTGGAAACATGCTTCCAAGAAAAGTTAACTAGGCAACAAAAGGGTAAAATGCCACTGCATGTTCCTCAGAATAATAAACCCACTATTTTGAGAAAATCTTCATCATGCAATTTCTATAAGAAACTTGGGCACAATGAAAAACAATGTTGAAACAATCCAATAAATTGAAACTCAAACAATTTGGATTCCGAAGCATTACTATTTGGGATGAATGAAAAACTGGGACCCAAAGTAATTTGGGTACCAAAACCTCTTGTTTGATCCATCTATGCAGGAATGCCTAGCAGCCCAAAATCAAAACAAATGGTACCTAGAGAGTGCTGCTCAAGGCACATGACGGGCGACAAGATAAATTTTGTCTGCTAGTGGAAAAAACGGAGGTCAAGTTGTCTTTGGAGGTAACAATAAAGGCCAAATCATTGGATCATGTAAGGTCGGTAAGTATGCCTCTAACTCTATAGACAATGTATTGCTAGTTGATGGTCTTAATCACAATATGCTTAGCATAAGCCAACTGTGTGATAAAGGTCATAAGGTAGTTTTTGAATCAAACTCATGTCAAATTGTTGATAAGGAACATGAAGTACTAAGTTTTATGGAAAAAGGGTAAACAACATTTATCTAGTTGATTTGGATGATCCAAAAAATGAAAACTTGTGTCTTGTTGCAAATAAATAGGACGAGCTTACCTTGTGGCATCGTAGGCTTGGCCATGCAAGCTACAATGTCTTGCACAAGATCATGAGGCTAAAATTGGTAAATGGACTTCCTGAAATTTCTTTCAATAAGAATGAAAGTTTTTGTGATTCATGTGCACAGAGAAAACAAACCAGGAAATCATTCAAATCCAAAGCACCGGTAAGCACCTCCAAACCTTATGAACTTTTACATATAGACCTGTTTGGACCTACAAGAACTCTAAGTCTTAATGGCAAATGGTTCGGTTTTGTCATTGTGGACAATTTTTCTAGGTTCACATGGGTCAAGTTTCTGGCTCATAAGAATGAAGAACTGAATCTTTTTGAAGAATTCTTTAATAAGATTGAGCATAGCAATGTCAATAAGATATGCTCAATCCGCACTGATCACGGGGGAGAGTTTTACAACAACTCGTTTTCTGATTTTTGCAGGCACCAAGGTGTAGAACACATCTTCTCCTCTCCAAGGACTCCGGAACAAAACGGTGTCGTGGAGAGAAAGAACAGAACGTTGGTGGAAATGGCTCGCACACTTCTGGTCGAAAGCCAACTCCCAATGAGTTTTGGAAGAAGCAGTGAATACCTCATGCTATATTCTCAATAGATCCATGGTAAGACCTGTGACGAAGAAAACCCCCTATGAACTGTTAAAAGGTATGAAACCGAGTATTGAGTATTTCAGAGTTTTTGGCTTAAAAGTGTTTATACACAATAATGATAAAGTTGACTTAGACAGGTTTGAAACGAAAAGTGATCAAGGTATTTTTTTGGGATACTCAAAACACTCTATAGCATATAGGGTGTTTAACAATAAAACTCGAACAGTGGAAGAAACTCCACATGTTATTTTTGATGAGTATCATGCGAAACATAACAATTCAAATGCTCACAGGATTGAAGATGGAGATGAAGGAACAGCTCTTGGGGAACTACAAATAAAAGCAAGAGAAAATTCTAAAGTAGTTTCCAAGACTAAAAGTGGATATCTTCGCAAGTATAATGATGAAGATAACGAAAATATGTTCAACAATCAAGATGATGAATCTGACGAAGATCCACAAGAGGAAGAGCCTCAAGATGAACCTCCACAAGATCACCTTCCTCAAGTCCAAGATCAATCAGGTTCTTTAACAATAACAAATGTGAGGTATTCCAAAGATCACCCACTTGAACATGTGATAGGAGATTTAAATGATTAAGTTCAAACTAGGTCTCAGGTTAGACAAACAGTAGAACAAGATCATCTAGCTTTTGTCTCTCAAGTAGAACCTAAAAATGTTGAAGAAGCCTTAAAAGAAAATTCATGGATTGATGCTATGCATGAGGAACTTGGTCAGTTTCAAAGAAACAATGTCTGGAGTCTAGTTCCTAGAACCCCTGAGATTTCTGTCATAGGCACTAGATGGGTGTTTAGGAACAAACTAAATGAAGAGGGTAAAGTGGTGAGAAATAAGGCTAGACTGGTAGCAAAAGGGTATAATCAAGAATTTGGTGTAGACTTTGAAGAATTCTTTGCACCTATAGCTAGACTAGAAGCAGTAAGAATTTTGTTGGCATATGCATGCTCAAATAAATTCAAACTCTTTCAAATGGATGTTAGAACTGCCTTCTTGAATGGCTACATCAAAGAGGAAGTCTATGTCTCTCAACCACCGGGATTTGAGGATAATGACAAGCCTAATCATGTTTATAAATTGCACAAAGCTCTCTATGGTTTGAACAAGCACCCCGAGCTTGGTACGATAGATTAAGCAACTTTCTGGTAAGCAAAAACTACTCAAGAGTTAAAGTGGACCAAACTCTTTTTACTAAGAAAGTTTGCAATCACATTATAGTTGCTCAAGTTTATGCGGACGACATCATTTTCGGTTCCACTAACCCATCACTGTGTGAAGAGTTTTCAAAACATATGCACAGTGAATTTGAGATGAGTTTAATGGGGGAGCTACAATTTTTTCTTGGCTTATAGGTTAAACAGCATAAAGATGGCTTCTTCATTAATCAAGAAAAATATGTCAAGGAGCTCTTGAAACGCTTTTAGTTTGAACAAGCCAAACCTGCCTCATCACTAATGAGCATGAGCATAAAACTTGAAAATGATGAGAAAGGTAAACCAGTAGATGCAATGCACTTCTGAGGTATGATTGGCACACTCCTATATCTTACTGCAAGTAGAGCGGATATACAATTTAGTGTTTGCCTTTATGCTAGATCTCAATCTAGTCCAAAGTAAAACCATTTGGTTGCAGTTAAGAGAATTTTCAGATATCTCTCAGGTACGTATGATTTAGGTCTTTGGTATCCAGCAGGAAGTAACTTTAATTTGATATCATATTCTGATGCTGACTATGCAGGATGTAAATTTGACAGAAAAAGCACTAGTGGTTACTGCCAATTTCTTAGTGGTTGCATGGTTTCGTAGGCATCCAAAAAACAACACTCGGTTGCACTCTCCACTGCAAAAGCGGAATATGTTGCTGCAGGGAGTTGTGCGACTCAAGTGTTGTGGATTAAGAGTCAATTGTGTGACTATAACATTGATATTGGATGCACACCAATCCTTTGTGATAACACAAGTGCTATCAACCTTTCAAAGAACCCAATCCAAAACTCAAGGACTAAACATAGAGAAATACGTCATCATTTTTTGGGAGATGAGGTAGCCAACAAATCCTTGGAAATTAGCTTCATACCCACTGAAAAACAATTGGCTAACATCTTCACCAAACCATTGTCTGAGGACAGATTCACATCCTTAAGAAGAGAATTGGGTTTATGCAAAATTTAATGAAATCAATACCACATTGAGAGGTAATCACTTTGTGAATGGTGACTATGAGGTATATCAAATGGTGGTAAGTGGAAGATCAAGTTGCGCTTGTTCAGAAACTATCATTATGCGTGAGGAAATACTCTCCGCGAAGTATCCATAGACACTATCTTCATAAAGGTTATTTACTTCACAATAGGGTATCCGGTTCTCGTTAATTTTTGTCATATACATTTCCTTCTACCACTGAACTTCTTATTCTTGGATGGTTTTGGTTGTTGCATTGTGTGTAAGTGTTTACCTTGATTGTCAATATCATGCATGCAATTACTTCAATGATGTGTCCACGTGCACACACTATGGAGGAGTATCAAAAGGCTAGGTGAGTGATTGTTTAAGGAAAACACTTCATACTTCTTGTATTTTAATCCCTCACTTCTTGGTTGAAATTCCATCTCAAGTCGTAGCCTTCACACTATTTGTTCACTTGCCTGTCGACAGCCATATCCATAGCTATCGACAGCCGGGCCTTCCCAGAACACCAGTTCATCTTGAATTTAGTAGCTGTCGACAGGTCCAACGGTTGCTGTCAACAAATACACTCTTGTTGTTCAATCTTCATCATTTCTCATCCTCTCTCAATGAATATGTTCACAATCTTTGAATAAGGGGAGAATAGGACTTTATGCTCATTATCATTTATCATACTCATATAGTATCCAAGATATTAATTTACTCTCAATGATTTTGACATAATATTTTGGGCTTGGATCTAGGTTGTGTCATCTAGCAAACTTTGAGAAACTCAAGTGATTTCAACTTAATTCCATTGCATATTTCTTTTGGGGATGATCATGTCTCTTAAATGGCTTGATAAGTAAGATGGTATTTGCATTTAATGTTTTACATTGCCCTTTGACCTTACATAACCAGTCACCTTGTTGTTAAATAAAAACAAAAGTTGGAGAAATGCTACCTATTTCAAAAAAAAAAAAATTAATGCATGATACAAATTCAAATGGGATAAAGGCAGAGCAATGATCATTCTTACCGAGTAACTGGGGACATTGGCATCACCAATGTCTATCTTCGGGTCAAAAAGTTATTTCATCATCTCTGTTCAATGATATGATGGTCACTCACACTGAGTAACTGGGGGTATGGGTATCACAAATATCTACCTTCACGTCAAAAGGTGTCTGTGAACCTAATTATCACTTTTCAACTATTTATTACATAAAAGGAAAATCCCTCATTGCAAGAAATAGTGTGAAGCCTCCATCATCTCAACTCAAGGGCAACAGGTTGTCTATCATCTTTGGGTCATGTAGTCATTGTCTTCATTTACCAAATGAACATTACCACTAAGTCATATGATTTTCTTCGTTGGTTTTATTCAACGGGATTATCTCTATTTCACTTCAATGTTTGAGCATAGTTCTCTAAATGCCATAACTTAAGCTTCCCAGAGTATTTTCTCTCAACCATTGTCGAATATTTTTGTGTCTTCATACTATTGGGTATGACACTTGGTATTGAGTATAAAACCTATTCTCATCCTTAGAATCAAACGTGCATGCTCACTTCCATTCAAATTCCGTAAAAACTAAGTTCAGGCACAAAATTGCTAAGAAGCTGTCGACAACCACAGGGCTGCTGTCGACAGCCGACAGCCAGAGCTGTTTGGAAACTCAAATGGCATGTTTCTTAATCGGATTTTGTGGGTCCCCTTCTGCTTCAAAACATCACCCCACTTCCTTAAAAGGGCACCCACGACCCCAACACCCTTTCTAACCCTTCTACAACTCTTTTTCTTCCTCTCAACCTAATCTCTTCCATCCAGGGCACCGGACCTAGAATTCTGATCTTTGCATTTCTTCTCTCTCTGGTTCCCATTATCCACTCCAGTATCTCCTTCTCAACAACAACTACTTCTCCATGGCCTCAACGGGAAAACATGTTGCGTCCCGTTGCCGTCATCTTTCTTCCAAAGTCGGAAAAGGTTCCACAGCCCATGCTGAGCGTCGAAGCAAGCACCGGATGATCGTCTACCGGAGCTTGTCGTTCCTCGCAATCTCCATGCTTCTAGGGTCCGGGGAACATTCACCAAGTTTGTGGATCCTCGGTTCATGAACTTTGTGTCCATGGAAGACATGTTTCCTGGCCTTCAGCCCCTGTTCAATACTCAGAGTTGGACTGACTTTGTATCCTCCCACACATGGTTTTCTCCCACCGCTATGATGGAGTTCTACAACAACCTTCAGATGACAACGGTAGATGTACAATTGTATACCACTGTTAAGGGTACTCTCCTTTACATCACCCCAAATCTCTTCTCTCGTGCTCTACAACTTCCTAACTCTGGGGTGAATATTCTTGTCAACCCTCCATCTGCCACTGATTATTATACTCCCATCACCCATCAAAATATCATCCCATTGTGAACCGTCTTAAGCTCAATGCCAACTCTTTTCCTCCACTAAATCATCTCATCCATCACATTTTCACTACTATCATTGATCCTAAAGATGGAAGTAAGGAACTTGTCACCACAATCCACAAGTCCCTCTTCTACTACTTTTTGAAGAGTGAACAAATTAACCTTCCTATTGTCATGGTGGATCTCATCAAACAATGTTACACAATCCCCAAAGGTCCATGCCATATGCCTGTTCCATTACATCCCTTCTCTCATTCATTGGCATTCCCATCTCTAACTCCGAGTGCACCAAACTCAAACACAGAAGTTCTTTTGATCTTACTGCGGTGCATCGTATGGGGTACAAGTTTGGGGATGGGGTAGTAACCAGGACCCTCAAGGGCAAAGCTTCAAATGTTGCGGATGAATCTGCTGAAGAGCTGATGACGGTGATGATGAAGACTCCCAGGCAGAGCCAATGGATGCTCAGGGAGATGATCCTACTGATGCTGAACACCGTGAACCAGCTCCCTCTCTTCGGGATTTCATTGCTGGACAAATGGCTCAATTGCAACTCAAATTCACCATGGGTTTTGAGCATCTCAACACCCGTCTCGGTCATGTGGATATGAGGATGGATGCACTGGCCAGCACACAAGTGCAGTTACACGACCAGCTTTCCAGGCTCTCTACTGATTTTCATAGCTTCCGTCATCCCGATGTACCAAGGAATGACGATGTCTAGAGAGTCATTGGGTTATCTACGTCATAGTTCTCGATTTGGGTACTGGGTCACTTAGTCATTTGCGTCAGTCATGTATCTTTCCTTCTATTGCTTTCACTTTATGTCATGCAGTGGTGATCTTTTGTAACTTAGTGTCTGGCATGTTAATGAATGAAAAACCTCAGTTCCTTTACTTACATCTTATCCATGTGTGCATAATGTGTCTTTTTGAATGTTGTCAAAAGGGGGAGAAATCATCAATATGCATAAATTGAAATTTTGTCATCATCAAATAGGGGGAGAATGTTGGGTTTACTTGTGCCTTAATGTTTTTGATGATGTGTTTTTTAATGAACATTGCAATTGATGATGATACAATGACTTATTTGTGAAGGACATGAATGACATGATCAAGTGTCAAAATGATCACCTATGTATTCATTACATCTCACTTAAAATGTCTGTAAATGTAGGTATGAATGCATATAAGCCAAGCAACAAGATTCAGGTGAAAGAGAACAAGAAAGAAACTTCAAGTGATCACCTGTCGACAGCCAAGAAATCACCTGTCGATAGATAGACATGACAGAACAAAACAAGGTTCTGGAAGCACTCAGAAAGCAGTACCTGTCGACAGCCAATATGTTCCTGTCGACAGCAAGGCAATATCTGTTGACAGATCCAGTGTTCCAGAAACATGAAAACCAGAACTAGGCAGTAGCTATTGACAGCAACATGTCGCCTGTCGACAGACGTAGTTTTGGAAAGATCTGATGATCAAGATATGATCCATATTTGGGTGATTCTTTCAAGCACGTCTCTCCATGTTTGGACACCCATATATATAGATCATATAGGGTTATTTTCGCAGAGAAAGACAACAACTCCAAAACCCTAAGCAAGACTCAAGAGAAAAAGTTCCCATCTGCTGCTCTACTTCAAGCTTCCGTTCAGAACAAAGAAGAAACATCTTTCGAGCAATGTTGAAGTCAGGTGGTCAACAATTCAAGCTTCTCCGCCAGTTGATCTACATCTAAACAAAGCCTGAAGTCATTCTCGACTACCAACGAGAAGAGTTCTTCATCAGGATTTGTTCTTCCAACTCAGAACTCTTCTCTGTTTTCGTTCCTTCTATACTTTTGTGTGTGTGGTTGTGTTTCAAGCGTTCTTGTTCTTGATTCACGTGGTTTAAGTTGTTTTGATTGTGTGTTCACATCAAACAACGTGTGTGTGTGTGAGTTGTAGTGTTGAACTTGCTTATAAGCAGTTGTTTCTGCATGTGTGTGTGGACGGTGGATGTAGATACACAAGTTGTGTACTCTGAACCACCTAAAATCATCGTGTCTGTGGTTTGAACGTTTTACATTAGATGATTGGTAGGCACACTGATCTCTCACACGCTAGATAACTTGCTAGTCTTTCTATCCATAATTAACACACATCTTGATTCAATTTTAACTCTATTTAAGATATCGAAAACTTTATGTCTCCATTGAAAAGAAGGCTAAAATATTTTTATTTGGAGTAATCTATTCACCCCCCCCCTCTAGATTACCATAATAGGCAATTCAGCACATCCTTCAAGTCCTACGTCTAGTCCCTGAGCAATATCTTAAGATTTCACTAACAAGGTACAGTCCCCCATAAGGACACTACAGCAGCCATCACCCCTGCTAGTCTTCCTTCTCCCGAAGGGAACAACACTCTGGATACCCCACCAGGTCTTCCTTCACAACAGAAGGGAACAACACCCTGGATACCCCACCAAGTCTTTCTTCATGACCGAAGGAAAAACACAAGAAAATGTGTCAAAGAGATGATGCCTCTAGATCAAGCTTATAGAACACTGCTTGATCTGAAGTAAGGACTGAGAAGAAAAGATCTACAATCAAGGAATCTTCTCAGACAAAAAGCTCTCTCACAGATCTGAACTCAGCACAGAGAGCAAGAGCTAAGACTAATGGGAGTTTTTGCTTGACTCTAAGAAAGGCTTGCAGAAGGTTGAAGGCGATGGAAACTTCTAGTTCTCTAACTGTTCTACTTCTTGTTATCCTTCTGGAGCTTCATCCTTCTATATATATCATCATTTGAAATTTGAACGTTGAAGTGCCCGTTGTCTCTATGCATAAGTGTACGTTAGACTGCTTGACACTTGGAAGCTTGCAGTCAACAGTCCTTTATCCTTTCATGCACACAAAGAGAGAGAGGATCATCTGTAATCTCCTTATGTTTCTATTTTGTCCAACGTTGTATGACAGATGCTGTCAGAGACCTACACATATTTAAAGCTTGAACGATAGACAGCTAAGATATCTCTTGTTGTCAGTCAACGTTAGAACGAATGTTCATCAAAATAGTAATGCCATTTTATTGTTCTAAAAGATGTTTACAGAGTATGATACGATAATGGAAGATATCGTCTGCATTCATGCAGTGATACGTTCAGTCTTCATAAATGTACAGCTGTCACAAATATGCGTGAAGACTTTGACTTTTCAACGTATCAAAAATTAGCTCGAAAATTGAATCGTTGTCTTCCATGAAATCGTTATATACATGACTTATGAAATCATTGTGCAAATGAGTGAATCGTTCTGCATTCATAAGTAATGAGATGCATACACAAATCGTTATATGTATTAGTAATCAAATCGTTATGAAGTTATAAACAAATTGATGTACAAATCGTAATGACGTTATAAGCAAGTCGATGTACAAATCGTTGTGATGTTATAAACAAATCGATATACAAATCGTTATGATGTTATGAACAAATCGATATACAAATCGTTGTGATGTTATGAACAAATCGATATACAAACTGTTGTGATGTTATGAACAAATCGATATACAAATCGTTGTGATGTTCTAAACAAATCGATGTACAAATCATTGTGATGTTATGAACAAATCGATATACAAATCATTGTGATGTTTTGAACAAATTGATGTGCAAATTGTTATGACGTTATGAACAAATCGATGTATAAATCATTGTGAATTACTTAATGAATCATTATGAAAACAAGTTGTTATGATGACTAAAGAAATCGTTACGAGAGCAAATCGTTATGATGACTCAAGAAATCGTTACAAGAACAAATCGTTATGATGACTAAAGAAATCGTTACGAGAGCAAATTGTTACAAAGGCTAAAGAAACAGTTACAAGAACAAATCATTACGAACCACATAACGAATCGTTGTGAGGGCAAGTCTTTGCGATCACTTAACGAATTGTTGTGAGGGTAAATCGTTGTGATCACTTAACGAATCATTGTGAGGGAAAACCGTTGCGATCACTTAACGATTTAACACATGGAATCCTTGTATGTATGAAATCGTTATGAAACTATGGAAATCATTATGACATATAGTGGAAATCGATGTGTACTTAGACAAATATTGATGCTTTGAGTTCACATTGTTGTAGTGAGATGAATACTTACTTGATTGGCTTGTTTTCCCTTGGTTTATTTCCTATGCTTAGACTTCATAGAAAATGAGTTAGTAACCTTTACCATAGTTCTGTTAATCACCAAAATAGATGTGTAATCTATTTAAATTACATGGAGATAGACTGATCATTAGTCGACACAAGTTGAAGAACAGGTCGACGCAAGCTATTCCTCCAGTAAGCCTTAGATGGAAAAGAGCACAAGAGGTCGATGCAAGTTGAAGTGCAGGTCGACATAGGTTACTTAAGAGGACGACACAAGGTGAAGATTAGGTCGACACAAGCTATTCCTCCAGTAAGCGATAGATGGAAATGAGCACAAGAGGTCGACGCAAGTTGAAGTGCAGGTCGACATAGGTTACTCAAGTGGTCGACACAAGCTGAAGATCAGGTCGACGCAAGTTGTTCCTCTAGTAAGCGCTAGATGAAAAAGAGCACAAGAGGTCGACACAAGTTAAAGTTTAGGTCAACATAGTTTACTCAAGAGGTTGACACAAGATAGAGATCAGGTTAAGCAAAGAGTATGTCATGTAAGCTCATTCTGAAATCCAACGAAGAAAATCGACGCAAGAAGTCATGAGGACGACACAACTGAAGAATTTTGTTAGGATCTAATTAACACCAATGTGGGTCAACGCAGTGCACAAGGTGCGTTGACACACCTCATAACTTTTTCTTCTAGGAATAAAAAGAATATGTCAGCATGTTCACTTTGGGCACATGATCTGAGGGCCAATCATTGGAGATTCTTTGGCACACTTTACCAGATTTTGTAAGAGAGCTTTTTGCGGGAAAATTCCCCTAAAATATTGGGGATTTTAGGGGGTCCACCTAGAGATTCCAAGACGCCGATCAAAAAGGCGTAGATGTCTTTTTTCTAAAAGATGCACATAGAAAGAGAGAGAGGAATTGTAATAGAGATATAGAGCTATGAAGAAGAGGTCCTTGTAGAGGATTTCCTATTGGAGAAGAAGCTACTGCAACAATGCCAAGTCATTAGAAGCCTTGTTGCTATCAAATCTGATGAAGATAAGACAGAGCATCAGAAATTCAGTCTAATCTGAGGCATACAACCTTTAGGAAGTCATCAAATTGCAAAGGGCGATGAATTCAAGTCTAAAGAAGAAGCAACTTGAGTCTCAAGTGATGAATTGAGCAGATCTTGGGAGTCGGATCCAACCTATCGCAAGAGTGTTTGATGAAATCTCTGTCTCTTATCAATTTAACTTGTGCAACCTTTTTCTTTCTTCAAACTACAAATTGTTATGTATGTTTGCTCCGTCTGGAGTAAGGAGAATAGATCCTACACTTCTGAGTGTGAGGATTGTGAGATTGCTAATATCTTGAAGCTGTGAATTAGCGTTGAAGTTGTGTGGCAGTAGTGTTTAAGCTATGTATCAGCGATTATATGAAGTTGTGAATCAATTGTTTTTGTGAGAGTATCACACATTTGAATTGTTGAGTGAAGCCTCACTAGATTGTAGTGAGGGGTGGACGTAGGTCTGTGTCTGGGAGTCAAACCACCTTAAAATCTCCGTGTCATTTGTGGTTTACTGTAATTTCATGACTCTTTGATTTAAGTAGTTAGAATTTCAAATCACTAAATTTTTATGGGAGAAATCTATTCACCCCCCCTCTAAATTTCTATTTACTCAACAAACACGTGGTATCAGAAATTGGTTCTCCAGTCTATTGTTTTAACCACCAGGAGTATTTGAGTAAAATGGATTCAAAAGGATTCATGGTTGAAGGTCATTCTGTGAACATACCTCCCTATTTTGATGGAACTAACTATACTTATTGAAAAAATTGCATGTTGGTGTTCCTAAGAGCTCAAAATCACGAAATTTGGAAAGTTGTTTAGAAAGGACCATTCAAACTTCCAAAAGATGAGGACAAGTGGAGAGATGAGCAGATCAAAAAATCCAATATCAACTAGAACACAATGAACATAATACAGTGTTCACTTCATCCAACTGAGTTTTCAAGAGTCTCTTATTGTGCCACAGCCAAAGAGATGTGTGTAATCACGGGATTGTGCTCCCATTTTGAAATATTGTGAATATGAGAGGGATTAGGGACTGACCATGATCGCCACCAACACAGTCGCCTCGTGATGTGTAGATGGAGGGCTGACTACCTTGGAAAGGAAAAAAGTGAAAAGGAGGCGTACCTGATAAAGCGACAGATGGGGCGTCGCCTTGCTCTCAATTGAATGTGACGTAGGCGGCGACGCCTTCTGTATAGCGACAGTGGTCTGGTCGCCTTCCTCTTCTGTGGGGGGAGATTTGAGTTCTTTGCCTTCCTGCTCCTCAGCCGGCAGAGGGGCAAGAGCCTCACCTTGCTCCGACCTTCAAACACCTGCCAAAGTGATTTAAACAAGAGAAACACCCATTAGAATTCGTGTGTATGAAATCTATTCAATGAAAAGCATGTGAATATGAACTAATCTGGGAGGAACTCACAAGATTGGGGTTTTTAACCCCTGTGGGTGTTAAGTTTAGGTGTGTGTGTCGTGATCTAATGCTATTTTATGAAGAAAACAAGGCTATGCATGCAAGAATTGAATGAAATAAAGAAGAGAAAGGGAGAATAATTGTGTAGCCGATGGGAAAATGCCCTGGAGGGCTCTTCTGAGTCGTCTAGAGAAGAAACGCTCTTCTTGGAAGAGAAAGCTCTCTTGCTCAGCGAACTAATGAATCCAGCCTTGCCCCAAAAGATGCAGAGATGAGGTACTTATGGGTGATTATTCCCAACTCGAGTCTGAGAGGAATAATGGGAAGGAGTCCAACTATGGCTATGTATGGCTGCGCATGGGCAATTGGGACTTGGAAAGGGACATGTTAGGAAGGTCTCTTCCAAATTTGAAAGGATTTGGACGTGATTTGGACGTCCAAATGAAGCAATTACCATCTTTGGCATGTGTCAAAGTTGGCTTCGGAAAGGGTTGCCTATTTAAGGTCCAGAACTCGACGGCCTTTGTGTCACCTTCTTGAATACGACGCCCCGATACGTCGCCTTCCTCATATGGAAGGTGACTTTAAGTCATTTTGCGATTTTTCAAGGATTTTTAAAATATGGATTTAAGATCGCGACATAGGGGCTGTCGTTTTCAAGAACGTGACATAGGACTTGTCGCCTTCAGTGACTTTTCTGCATTTTGGCCATGCAATGTGTCCAATCTCCATGTGCAGCCTTCAGATTGAAACATCAGACTCGTAACTCAGAGAGCTATAGTGAGAGACTGATTTGACCGGGAAGGGTCCTCCAGGGCGATGAACTAATGGAAATGATGTCATGATCGAAGAAAGCCATCTTGACGATGATGAGCCAACATGGGGCATCAATGATACGACAAGGGATTTTACTCGACTTACGAGTCAGAAATGGGTGTCTACAATGTGGAGTACAACAAAAGTGAAAGAAACAAAAAACCAACATGCTCATTTCTGAATATGAAGCTTTTAGAATGAAATTTGATGAAACAATTTCTAAGATGTATGCTAGATTAACTATTTTAACAAATGGTATTAAGAGCTTGGGTAAAACATATACTGAATATGAGCTTGCGGGAAAAATTCTTAGGTCCTTGACACCTATATGGCATAGTAAGGCAAGTGTTGTAGAAGAATCTAGGAATCTATCTACCACTACAGTTAATCAATTAATTGGATCATTGATGACTGATGAATTAACTCTTAAAAGGACAGATGAAGATGTGAAGAAAAGAAGCCACTGGCTTTAAAAGCCAGCCCTAGTGCTAAGGAAATTCCTGACAAAAATGAATCATCCAGCTCAGGAGAAGACTAAGGTGAGTTTGCTTTCCTAACCAAAAAGTTCAGAAAATTATTCAGAAAAGAAGGACAAGGTTTTCTTAGAGGAAGATCTCAGGTAAGTAGCTCCTATAAATTTAAACAACCATGAATAAGAGATCTGATAAAATTGTCTATTACAATTGCAGAAAAGTAGGATATGTCAAATCAGAATGTCGTGATGCTCAGAAGAAAACTCACACCAAGTGGAAGAAAAATAAGCCCAAAGCAATGATTAGAACTTGGAGTGAGGAGGAAGAAGTTGAAGAAGAAGAAAGCTCAGAAGATGATGAACAAGATACTAAAATTTGTTTGATGGCAAAGGGAGGAGAAGAAGTGGGAGATGAGATAATGTCTCATTTCGAAGATTTTTCATTCAGTGATTAGGAGAAGGTTTATTTTGAACTACTTGAACAATATGATGAAGTAAAAAGAGAAAACCAAAATGTCAAAAAGAAGATCAATCATATTTTCCATGATAATTCCTTAAAAGAAAAGGATGATCAATTTAAGAAAGAAATCTGTGAATTGAAAGAAAATATTGATGAATTGAAGTTAAAGGAAAATGAACATGAAAATGAAATGAAACTTCTTGAAGTAAAATACGATGCCATCAAAACTGTCAACAATGGAATGCAAAAAGAAATTGAAGAACTTCAAAAGGAAATATCAAGAAAACAAGAAGCCATAAAAAAATTTGTCAATGCTAGAAATAATTTGGATCCCTTACTTGGAAACTTGGAACAATAATGAACTTCAAAAAAGAAGGGTTAGTATTAAACCGAACCAAGAAAAAAGAAATTGGAATGAAAACGATCACATTTGTATCTACTACAAGTACAAAATCTACGAACTCAACAAAGAATACAAATGAAAAAACTCATAAAAATGTTGAGGAGAAAAATGGAAAAATCTCTGCAAAGCAAAAAGCTAAAGAAAAGTCTCAAGAGAAATCCAATGGTAAAGGTAATGTTGACACTGTTCCCAAAGAAGGTCAATCCAGGTTCTATGAACAGACTACTGGGAGTAATGTGAGTCGACACAACATTCACACCAGGTCGACACATATGTCTCATGGAAACTAGCATTGGCAACAAAATGTATGGGTAGGTCAGCACATTCAAAATGATAGGTTGACACATCTGCAAACTCTTTAACCACTGGTACCCTCTCTACAGACTTACTTGCCTCAATTAAACTGATTGATGCTAGATACGCTACACACCGCATTAATCAATCTTTTAACCTTAAGTGGAGAAATAACAAACTTAGGAGTGTAGAATGGCATACCTTGGAATTCAAACAAAACTCCTGGGGGATGACAGAATCTAACCTTCTTCATTCTGTAGTCTACCATTGCACCATAGGCTTCTAACCAGTCCATACCCAAAATCACATCATATTCCTTTAACTGTAATGCATATAATATAGCTCGCAACTGATTCCCTTGTATCACTATCGGGACCTCATGTAAATAATAAGAAGTAAGCATAAAGCCACCAGAGGGAACCTCCACCACTAGCTCACACTGCCTCTCCTCTAAAGGATGAACCATACTATCCATGAAATTCTTAGAAATGAAAGAATGTGATGCACCCGGATCAATCAATACTCTAGCACAAAATTCAAAGAGAGGCAATATACCTCCAATCAGGTTAAATGCCTCCGCTTGTGCTCTAGTAATAGCCATAACCCGTCCTCGTCCCCTCTGGAAAGACGGACGTCTACCTCGCTCTGCCAGTGGCTGCTGGAATGGTTGTTGCTGTTGTGGTGCCCCTCTGCCATAGCTATACCTTCTGGGATATGGACAATTCTTGATTAAGTGCCCCGATTGATCACAATTATAACACCTGTATTTTGGAGGAACTATAGGTTGCCTAACTATGCTTTGCTGAGACTCCTCCACCTTTGGCACTGGTCTAAAACTCGACCCTGCTGAACACCCTACTGCCTACCACTACCTCATCCTCTGAATATCTTCTTCAATTTAGAACCCCATTTTCTGAACCCTGATGATGATGATGATGATGCTCCTGAAGTCGCCTTGCCCTAGCTAATGCCTAGGGAACGCTGTGGAATTAGAAACTACCTCTCTCTATGGACTGCCTAGCTTGTAGAGTCCTCTCCAAAATACCTACTCTCTGGGCTGCCTCCTCCACCGTCCTACACATCAGAGGAATTAACGCATCCTGCAATTATGGTCGCAAGCCGCAAATGAAGTATTCCACCATCATAGCTTTATCGGTAACCACATATGGTGCATATCTACTCAATGCCATAAACCTTATCTGGTATTCCAATACTGACAAGTTCCCCTACTGCAATGTCCTGAACTACGCCTTCTTCGCCTGTTGAATTTGAACTGGAAAGAATGTATCCTTGACCACTCCCAAGAACTCTGGCCATGTAATAGTATCTTCTGTCCAGCCTGCAAACATTGTCTGCATCTTTTGCCTCCACCATTCCTATGCAAATCCCCGCAGCTGGTAGGTAGCCAGAATCACCCTGTCGGCCTGCGGACATCTCATAGTGACAAAAACTCTCTTAATCTCATGTACCCAGTGCTCTGCCGTATCCAGATTCGGGCCTCTCAAATACGTTGGTGGCTGCAACAGCAAAAATCTCTCCACTAGTGCTGTAGACCACTACAAGAAAAAGCGGGATTACCGACGGACTGAATCCGTCGGAAATCCGTCGGAAAAGGCGCCTTCCGACCGCTTTCCGTCCAAAACTCGTCGGAAACATTCCGTCGGAAATAATTGGTCAGAAATTTCCGACGGATGAAAATTCCGTCGGAATTCGGTCGTAATTTCCGACGGATTACATCCGTCGGTAACGGAGTCAGTATTTGCCGACCGAATTGCCGACGGTCTTTAACCGTCGGTAATGTATGTTTTCCGACGGATAATTATCCGTCGGTAATTTATCCTTTCCGACGGATAAGTATCCGTCGGAAAATCGTCGGAAAATATACATTTATTTTTTAAAAAATAAACAAATAAAATACATTGCTACAATGTCAAACCTGCTACAATATTCATAAATTTAACAAATACTAACAATCAACATAAAATCATAACATACAATAAATATAAAGTCATACAGAATAATAAATACAAATATCAAGATAAATCTGCTGGATCGTCTGCTGTCCCTGCCTCGTCATCGTCTGTAGCTGGATCCTATATTAAAACAAATTAAAATGAGAAACATTAATAATAAATAAAAGACATACATTATTTTCAATAGTGAAATTTAAAACTTGTGAAACAATAGTATTTTTAGATCCGTTATTTCAGTTGGGTGTTTTTAGATCGGTCGTTTGAATGGCCAGACCAATCCGGAGATCCAAATTGGATTCCGTCAGTTTCTACACGTCGCTTTAACCCACCCGGTCGTGTCGGAGAAAACGACACGTCGATCCGATCCCTATTTGGGATTTTGGACCCCCGGGTTGTGCGTGTTAAGACTTTTATATATGAAGTTGAGTGTTTTTAGATCGGTCGTTTGAATGGCCAGGCCAATCCGGAGATCCAAATTGGATTCCGTCAGTTTCTACACGTCGCTTTAACCCACCCGGTCGTGTCGGAGAAAACGGCACGTCGATCCGATCCCTATTTGGGATTTTGGACTCCCAGGTTGTGTGTGTTAAGGCTTTTATATGAAGTTGGGTGTTTTTAGATTGGTCGTTTGAATGGCCAGGCCAATCCGGAGATCCAAATTGGATTCCGTCAGTTTCTACACGTCGCTTTAACCCACCCGGTCGTGTCGGAGAAAACGGCACGTCGATCCGATCCCTATTTGGGATTTTGGACTCCCGGGTTGTGTGTTAAGGCTTTTATATGAAGTTGGGTGTTTTTAGATTGGTCGTTTGAATGGCCAGGCCAATCCGGAGATCCAAATTGGATTCCGTCAGTTTCTACACGTCGCTTTAACCCACCCGGTCGTGTTGGAGAAAACGGCACGTCGATCCGATCCCTATTTGGGATTTTGGACTCCCGGGTTGTGTGTGTTAAGGCTTTTATATGAAGTTGGGTGTTTTTAGATTGGTCGTTTGAATGGCCAGGCCAATCCGGAGATCCAAATTGGATTCCGTCAGTTTCTACATGTCGCTTTAACCCCCGGTCGTGTCGGAGAAAACGGCACGTCGATCCGATCCCTATTTGGGATTTTGGACTCCCGGGTTGTGTGTTAAGGCTTTTATATGAAGTTGGGTGTTTTTAGATCGGTCGTTTGAATGGCCAGGCCAATCCGGAGATCCAAATTGGATTCCGTCAGTTTCTACACGTCGCATTAACCCACCCGGTCGTGTCGGAGAAAACGGCACGTCGATCCGATCCCTATTTGGGATTTTGGACCCCCGGGTTCTGCGCGTTAAGGCTTTTATATGAAGTTGGGTGTTTTTAGATCGATCGTTTGAATGGTCAGGCCAATCCGGAGATCCAAATTGGATTCCGTCAGTTTCTACACGTCGCTTTAACCCACCCGGTCGTGTCGGAGAAAACGGCACGTCGATCCGATCCCTATTTGGGATTTTGGACCCCCGGGTTGTGTGTTTTAACTTTTTATATATACTTGGGTGTTTTTAGATCCGTCCTTTGAATGCCCAACCCAATCCGGGGATCCAAATTGGATTCCGTCAGTTTCTACACGTCACTTTAACCCACCTGGTCGTGTCGGAGAAAACGGCACGTCGATCCGATCCCTATTTGGGATTTTGGACCCCCGGGTTGTGTGTTTTAACTTTTATATATACTTGGGTGTTTTTAGATCCGTCCTTTGAATGCCCAACCCAATCCGGAGATCCAATTGGATTCCGTCAGTTCCCACACGTCACTTTAACCCACCCGGTCGTGTCGGAGAAAACGGCACGTCGATCCGATCCCTATTTGGGATTTTGGAACCCCGTGTTGTGTTTTGACGCTTTAAATATACTTGGGTGTTTTTAGATCCGTCAATTGAACGTCCGACCCAATCCGGAGATCCAAATGGATTGCGTCAGTTCCAACACGTCACTTTAACCCACCCGGTCGTGTCGGAGAAAACGGCACGCCGATCCGATCCCTATTTGGGATTTTGGACCTCCGGGTTGCGTGTTTTGACCATTTATATATGCTTGGCCGTGTTTTTAGATCCGTCCTTTGAATGCCCAACCCAATCCGGGGATCCAATTGGATTCCGTCAGTTTCTACACGTCACTTTATCCCACCCAGTCGTGTCGGAGAAAACGGCACGTCGATCCGATCCCTATTTGGGATTCTGGACCCCGGGTTGCGTGTTTTGACCATTTATATATGTTTGGCCGTGTTTTTAGATCCGTCCTTTGAATGCCCAACCCAATCCGGGGATCCAAATTGGATTCCATCAATTTCTACAAGTCACTTTAACCCACCCGGTCGTGTCGGAGAAAACGGTACGCCGATCCGATCCCTATTGGGATTTTGGACCCCCGGGTTGCGTGTTTTGACCATTTATATATGCTTGGCCGTGTTTTTAGATCCGTCCTTTGAATGCCCAACCCAATCCGGGGATCCAATTTGGATTCCGTCAGTTTCTACACGTCACTTTAACCCACCCGGTCGTGTCGGAGAAAACGGCACGTCGATCCGATCCCTATTTGGGATTTTGGACCCCCGGGTTGTGTGTTTTAACCTTTTATATATACTTGGGTGTTTTTAGATCCGTCGTTTGAATGCCCAACCCAATCCGGAGATCCAAATTGGATTCCGTCAGTTCCCACACGTCGCTTTAACCCACCCGGTCGTGTCGGAGAAAACGACACGTCGATCCGATCCCTATTTGGGATTTTGGACCCCCGGGTTGTGCGTGTTAAGGCTTTTATATGAAGTTGGGTATTTTTAGATCGGTCGTTTGAATGGCCAGGCCAATCCGGAGATCCAAATTGGATTCCGTCAGTTTCTACATGTCGCTTTAACCCACCCGGTCGTGTCGGAGAAAACGGCACGTCGATCCGATCCCTATTTGGGATTTTGGACCCCCGGGTTGTGTGTGTTAAGGCTTTTATATGAAGTTGGGTGTTTTTAGATCGGTCGTTTGAATGGCCAGGCCAATCCGGAGATCCAAATTGGATTCCGTCAGGGGAAGGGGGGCCGGGTGGGGGGGAGGGGGGCTGAGGGGGGTGGGGGGGAGGGGGGATCGTGCAGGGGGCGGGGGTGGGGGGGAGGGGGGGACCGCACAAGGGGGGAGGTGGGCCGGGTGGGGGGGTGGGAAGGGGAGGGGGGCCGAGTGCAGGGGGGAGGGGGGGCGGGTGGGGGGGAGGGGGGCCGAGTGCAGGGGGGAGGGGGCCGGGTGGGGGGGTGGGAAGGGGAGGGGGGGAGGGTGGGGGGGAGGGGGGTGAGTGCAGGGGAAGGGGGGCCGGGTGGGGGGGAGGGGGGCTGAGTGCAAAGGGGGAGGGGGGATCGTGCAAGGGGGCCGGGTGGGGGGGAGGGGGGGACCGCACAAGGGGGGAGGTGGGCCGGGTGGGGGGGAGGGGGGCCGAGTGCAGGGGGGGGGGGGGGATCGCACAGGGGGGGAGGGGGGCCAGGTGGGGGGAGGCCGGAGGACGGTGGCGGGGGTGGGGAGAGCAACTCACGCGAAGGGGAGCGGCGGCGGCGGGCGGCGAGACGGCGGCGACCGGCGAAGGCGAGCGGCGGCGGCGGCGACCGTCGCGGCGACCGGAGGCGAGAGCGAGAGAGAGAGGAGAGAGAGAGAAGAGAGAGAAGAGAGAGAGCGGGAGAGGGAAAGAGAGCGGGAGAGGGAAAGAGGGGGGGTTTCGCGGGACAGGTGTAGTCTGGTTTACCGACGGATATTCCGACGGAAATATTTCGTCGGAATATCCGTCGGTATTATTGAATTACCGACGGATATTTCCGATGGATTAATTTCCGTCGGAATTTTCGACGTTTTCCGACGGATATATTTCCGTCGGAATATCCGTCGGCAATACCGACGGAAATTAATCCGTCGGAAATATCCGTCGGTAATCTCGCTTTTTCTTGTGGTGGACTCCTCTACACAATGTAGTCATACTGGTACAACTGGAGGTACAGGTACAACAGGTGGTACCTCAACTCCTGGTGGTGGTGGGGGTGGTGCCACTGGTACCGGTACTGCCTCCTCATCAACCTGTGGTGCTGCAGCTACTGGATGGGCCAGTGCCTGCTGGTCTAACTGTGTCCGAATCTCTGTGATACTCTCCCATAACCTCTAAATCAACTGGTGTGTAAGCTCCCCGAGTTCATCTCCACCACCTCCCAAATCTCTTCTATTAGCCATTTCTGATCCTGCACATACATCATTCCAACCACATAACAAACAAACAAATCATTACAAAACTAGGGCCAACTACCAGTAGTAGACTAAAGTATAGACTAGGCTATGTACATCTCATATTCCTTCATATTTACACGGGCCTTGCTCTGATACCAACTGTGACGGTCATTACCGTTCAAACCCGTTTACCTAATAACGAGCTTGAACCGACTTTGTCTCCCGTGAACCGGCCAATGCCTCGCTAGGGATATCAACACACATGTCCGTGGAAATATAAAATAACACACTGATCATATATGAGATTTCATATCATACATATATTTACATGCAATGTATATAACCGGTTCTGAAATAAAGTCTAAGTGTAGAGTACAATAGCCTGATGCATACCCCTAGGCACAACAGAAAGGAAATTACATTGCTGGAGATGTAGGCCCAACTCCGCTATGATGAGGCTCCGAACTAGATGATGGACAAGAACCCTTCTGCTCTCCTTCACCTGAAAGGAGAAGGGATGAGCCTCAGAAGTCACTGGCTCAGTAGAAAAACTCTCCAAAAAGACGAAACAACACCAAACTCACGAGAAGATATAATAAAGAACCATATAAAATAAAAACAGTAATTAAATAGACAGTTCTAACATTAATAACATGATTCAACCAACAGCAAATAAACGGCAAACCTCGCTTCAGTGCACGAGCTAAAGAAGGGTAACGCCACACTCGGGCCATGAAGTCTGGTTCGTGACACCAGCAACTGACCCGGACAAACGACACATGACTGCCTGTTGGTCTCACAGCCACGAACGTAAGGTCCAACTACCGCTCTACCACAACAGGGCCAACAAATAGTGGAGACCAACCAACACCACACCTATAGACTACACTGTTGTAGGTCCATGCCTGGCATCTTTAGGGACTCCGGCCCAAGCTCCCTAGAGTAAGGCACTAGAAAATAAGACTAGTTGGGGTCCAGTATGTCTACTGGTGTCCGCACCCTCAACCACGAGCGCGCTACAAGTGACCGAACACAAACTCACACAAGTTGCTGTCCCACTACTATCCTTCCCTCAGCCTGACGTACAATGCAAACACATAAGTGAGGGTGTCCAGGAAGATGACACAGAACTCGACAGTACACACCATACCAGGACAAACCCTGAGCAACACGTGCCTGGCTAACAATGAACCTGTGGTATCTGACTTGAGAGGCAACCACGGAAGGCGTCATACTACCCAACTTGCCACGTACGCTCAAAACATGTAATCCTGACATTCACAACCTCATCATGTGTCAATGCACCACTTATAAACTCATAATACATAAAATAACAGTCACACAGTCACATAGTAGGAGACAACTCATTGCACTATGAAGCCAAGACAAGGGGGTCGGGTGGTTGCCTTCTAAAATGCGACGAACACAGATGTTGCTATTTAAAGGCCGAATCGCGATGTGGCAAACCATCACCTTATGAGCTGAATTGCGATCGGTCATGTCGTCACGTTCAAAACGCGACGACTGGGTCTATCACCTTTTCAGTCGAGAAACCCCACCTAGACATCATCTTTGGAAATCTTAAAAACCACCCTGTTACAGTGATAAAACCCACATGTATGCATTTAAACAAGAACTTATACAAGATTTCTAATGACTAAAACCATTTCCATGCAATGAATACCTCAACTCCAATCCAAACAACCCTAAAACGTTAAGAATTCCCCTACCAAACCAAGAACGTAGAGAATCATGCTGCCCAAGTGTTTCTTGCGCTGCGAACACCCACCTCGTGGCGAAAACGCACCGACCATGGTCCACTAACTCCGAATCTCTTGAAAATCTCCCATGACAGTCCCTCCTTTGGTCGAACACTGCTTTCTGCACTATTTAACCAAGGCTCGAGCAAAACACATCACAGGCTAAATCGCAACGTATCGGGCCGTCGCGTTCAAAACACGACGTACCCCGCCATCGCAATTAATCCGCGATGCACCTGTACGCACCACGTGGCACACATGCAGCCACGCTCAAGAAAAACGGTGACTAAATCGCGACATAGAAGGTGGTTGTGTTTTCTCAGAAACGCGACGCATGTGTTGGTAGCGTTTTCAAGAAGTGAACCAAAGGTATGTTGGGCTTGTATTTCCAACCATCACCCCACACAACCTGCTACACACACACCCAAACACAACCAATAGGCCACACATTGGCCACCAGACCCATTAAACTACAATCCAGAAGGTCACACTATTACATTACTGTCACCTAAAAGAAATTTCATCCTCTAATTTCGGAAAGAAACCTCAATACACAATTTAAATAACCATACATAGTACTATCACCTAAAAGAATTAAAAGCTTTTCAAACAAGTATGAATACATTCTTTGCATTTCCACTACCAATTCCCAGGTGTCTTCAACTCCCTGCATGTTCTCCCATATGATTTTCACCAATTCAATATCTTTATTTATCATTTTTTGTGTTCTCCACCCTGTGATCATCACTGGATATTCTGACATAGACATATCTGGTTTCAAGTTATCTTGAGTATAACTAACAATCTGTGAAGGGTCTCTGATATATCTTCTCAGCATAGAAACATGAAACACATCACGTGCATCCATGAAATCTTCTTAGAGCTCTAGTTTGTATGTTGTTTCGCCAATTCTTTCTAAAATCTGAAATGGACCTACATACCTCGAACTTAATTTTCCCTTCATGCTGAACCTTAGAACACCTTTTATGCAAGAAACTTTCAAAAACACATAATCACAAACCTCAAATTATAATGGCATGCATCTTGTATCTGCATAGCTTTTTGTCACCTTTGAGCTATCTAAAGCTTTTCCTTAATAAACTTGACCATTTCTGCACATTGCTAAACCAACTATGCCCCCATAACTTGCCTCTCTCCTACTTCATTCCAGTCTAAGGGTGTTCTACACAGTCTTCCATATAGAGCTTCATATGGTGCCATCTCGATACTTGTATGATAGTTGTTATTATAGGCAAATTCCACCATGCCTAAATGCTGCTCCCAACTGCCTCCCCAAACTAAAGAACAAGCTCGTAGCATGTCCTCAATGGTCTGAATTGCTCTTTCCATTTGTCCATCTGTCTGGGGATGGTATGCTGAATTGTATCTCAACTCGGTACCAACCAGTCTCTGTAAGCTTCTCTAGAAACCTGATGTGAATCTTGGATCCTTGTCTGAAACAATAGTTATTGGGATACCATGCAATGGTACTATTCTGTCCACATATAGTCTTTCCAGTTTGTCCACTGTCCATGACATACTCAAAGCTAATAATCTGCACACCTTTGTCAATCTATCAACAAAAACCTAAATTTCGTTGTGACCTGATGCTGACCTGGGTAAACCTATCCCAAAATCCATGGTTATATCATCCCACTTCCACTATGGAATTGGTAATGGCAGCAATAAACCACCTAGCCTCTGGTGCTCGCTTTAACCTATTGACAAATCAAACATCTTGCTATGAATTCCACTATTTCCCTCTTCATGTTCGGCCACCAAAAGTGCTTTTTCAAGTCTTGATACATTTTTGTACTGTCTGGATGAATAGTATATCTGAATCTCTGCGCCTCTTCCAAAACTTTCTGCTTCACTTTTGCTTTAGCTAGGACATACAGTCGGCCATTGAATCTGATCACACAATCATCATCAATGGTGACATCTTCATCTTTACAATTTCAATCAAATTCTCATCTATCCTCTAAGCTTCTACTATCTGCCAGTATAATGAAGGTTCCACAATGTCACACCCCAACATTTAGCAACGAAAAATAAACATCGAGAGCGTGAGCGATACAAGTGTACGTATCACAATCGAGTAATCTAGAGTAACACCTAAGTATAACACAAGATATGAGGCAATAAGATTGCCAGCCAAATAACCTTTATTTCATTTCCAATCAACTAGTTTAAACATCTTACATCATCAAAGCCCACAACAGGGCCCAATATTGTATCTCAAATACATTTGACATCAAAAGAAACTAGACCTAACTATTACAAACTCATTCCAATATTAATCATCTTGGCTGACTAGCTACGTGGACGAGTTCAGTTGAGTAGCTCATCACTCGTCCCCGGTCTCTTCATTTTCCAGTTTCTCATATTCATTACCTGAAAATATTAAGGAAAGCAGGTGTGAGCGCACTAGTGCCTAGTAGGATTTACATCTCATGGTGCGGGCATGCTTTACGTAATTAACATGTTAACATTGGCAATACTATCATGCAATGCTCATGACAATAACGATAGTAACAAATCCAAACTATAACATGTACGATGATGGTTCAATAATAGTATATGACAATTCTCATGTAGGACAGAACCATTATCAATGCACTACTACAAAAGTGACATACTTAGACGGCTGAAAGCCGTCTACAAAAAACACATAACCGTCTACAAAATATTTTGTAGATGGCTACGCAACCATCTACACAGTCGTAAACGATTAGTTCGTCTATAAAAGATATGTAGACGGCTATTTATAGCCGTATATAAAAATAGTATAAGTAGACGGCTATATAACCGTCTATATACTTAAGTAGACCATTTATTCGCATGTCTATAAAAATAAGATATATAGACGGCTATTGTAACCGTCTATAAAAAATATTATGTAGACAATTAAATAGCCGTCTACAAAAAAAAAAATGTAAACTGCTAAAGTGAGCGTCTATTGTAAAAATATATGAAGACAGCTACAACAGCCGTCTACATATCTTTCATTTAAAAAAAAAAAATTTTTGGTCTCCCGTTGGTGGAGCAGAGGCTGCAGCTGACCGCCGGAGAACCTTCATCATCCGCCCCACGACGGTCCCCGTAGATGGCCGCCCACCCCTCCGTGCACATTGACGCTGCCTTCATCGGCTTCAAGGTCGGTCTTCTCCAAGGCTGGGAGCGCCATCAATTGCCGTGCGGGGAGCTTCCTCACGGCTGAGATGGTGTTGAGGGCCACGATCTGGGGGCGCACTCGACACTGGGAGGCGACCCCGACGAGGGAGGAGAGGGCGGCGTCGACCGCATTGGCCTCGGCTGGTTTCCCGTTGTCATCGTCGGCCAGAAGATGGATCGGTGAAAACCAGAAAAGAGAAGAAAGAACTGGGAAGAATCTGTCAATACCTTGCTGGTATGGCGAGGCATCCATTATATATCACCAAGAGTCCAACAGGTTCCAAAACAACACAAGAGTACCTTCGGGACACACAACACTAAAGTCCTCGGGCACAGTACAAGACCCCAACTACAACACAGCCAAAACAGAGTCCCGGATGCCCTGTTCAACTTCTGTTTCCTAAACTGCCACCAACTCGCGGATTTGACGCCGAGGGAGGGGGATTCGAATTTCAAGGCGTGAACGTGCATGCCATTCCTCAGCTGGCGAGGCCGCCCGTTCAGGAAGGAGCCGAGCGTCGTGCGTCGCATGAGCAGTCAGGCCGAAACCTGCCCTCCGGCGGTCCACCCCTGCGCCCGCCGCCGCGCGTCGCATGAAACACACCTGCAGCGCGAGGCGCAGAGGACAAATACGCGAGGCCGGCCGCGACTGGCGCCCGTCCCCGGCGCATCCCGCGGCATGATGGCGGGCGCGTCTCGATCGCCAGAAGAAAAGTGGGAAGAAGAGACGACGTGGGGCGTTCCGCTTTCCCTTCCAGTCGTCCTTGCTGTTATAAAGGAGTGGAAATCAAAAACCGTGGAGAGGATGCGGGAAATAATTTTTTTGGGTGGATTTGGAATTTTGGAGAAGAGGATGACCGGGAAATGATTTTTTTTTGCGGGGAAGAAGAGGCGCGCCAATTTGTTTTGGAAAAAGCTAACGGGTAGTGCTGTACCACTAATGCTTATGTAAAAATATATAATTATTATATATTTAATTATTATGTATATATTTAGTAAGAATTAATTATATCTATTTATTTTCTCTACAAATATATTCATATATATAATGAATATATTTTAGTAACATATGGAACTTTTTTAAAAAATTATTTTACAGTCATATATTAAATAATTATTATATTAAACAATTATTTCATATCTGACCATCACAATATTTTTTTGGCTCAATAGTCATTAATTTTTTTTATTACAAAGTATTAGTATCAAAGTATAAATAATAAAATAAGATATATAAGTAAACATTGAATATATGTTATTATATACTTATAAGTGCGTATATAGATATAAATATAGATATTATACATAGATTCATAGACATAGATATACAAATATACATAGATTATATATAAACAAAAAGACAAATATTTATATATAGATATAGATATACATAGCTACATAGATTATATATAAACAAAAATAACATATATATATATATAGACACACATAGTATAGATACAGATATACATATACATATATATAACATATATATAGATATAGATCTATGAGAGAGCGAGATAATAAATTTTTTTGGCAAAAACCGGCCGAGAGGATGGCGAGAAATAAAATTTTTGCTGGGGTTTCGAGAAGAGGATGGCAGAGAAATAAAATTTTTAGCTTATGTAAATGTATATAATTATTATATATTTATTTCTTTTGTATATATTTAGTAAAAATTAATTATATAGATATTATATGTAGATATACACATGTATAGATATAGATATACATAGATAATAGATATACATAGATACATACATACATATACATATATATAGAGATAGATATACATACATACATACATATATATATATATATATTTAAAATTGACTATTAAAATAAAATCAATTTACTCACATGAGGGGCCCGTGCTGATGTCGATGGTGCTGCTTGAGGAGGAATGCTGACCTGGGAGAGGGCTTGAGAGATAGCCTGGGAGAGATATAGATAGATACTTAGACTATAAATAAACAAAAAGACATATATATAACTAATATATATATATATATATAAATAGATGCATAGAAATTCGAGTTTATAGATCAAAGTTCTATAGAATTACAAAACCTATATAGATATATATTTATATATATATATATATATATATATATATATATATATATATTACATTGATATATACACATATATATTGAAATAGAAATAGATATACATATATATTATATATATATAATTCACATATATATATATATATATTCAATATCATCTTCTTCAAAAAAAATATTTTTAAAAATTAAATTAAAATTATCATAAAATGTATCATCATCTAATTAACTTGTGTTTAAAATGTTATCTTAAATTGAACATTGTTTAAATATAAAATAAAAATTTTACAAAAATTTAAATTAATTTGATTTCGTAACATATCTAGACGGTTTTAAAAAACCGTCTACAAATGTTACATACCTAGACGGCTTGAGCCGTCTACATTTATAATATTTGTAGACGGTTAATTGGAATCGTCTACATAACTTAGATATGTAGACGGTTTGAAAAAGCCGTCTACATATGTAACGTTTGTAGACAGCTTTTTTAAACCGTATACATAGCATATGTAGACGGGTTAGTTACCCATCTACAAATGTTTCATATGTAGACGGTGTAGAAAAGCCGTCTACATATGTAACTTTTGTAGACGACTTTTTTAAACTGTCTACATAACATATGTAGACGGTTTAAAAAAACCGTCTATAAAGGTTCATATGTAGACGGCTTTTGTGAACCGTGTACATATCTTATATAAGTAGACGGTTTAAAATAGCCGTCTATAAAGGTTCTTTTTATAGACGGCCACGATTTACGGCCGTCTACGTATACTATAGTTCTTGTAGTGATGGGATAGATGACAGTACGATCACTTGACATATAGAAGAAATTCAATAGCATGTTGCATGTACAATTGATATCTCAAGTTCAATTTCGTACAATTTCAAATGGACAATGACATGTAGGATTCAATAACGATGACATGTACAATAGATTTGGCCATTTAACGTATAACAGTCAACCAACCAATCAATCAATCAATCATTCAATAACAGTGTGGAGATTACCCAGATCAATCTTGCATTCAATTAGGTGATTGCCAGACACCTCAATGGATCATGTACTCTTGCGATTTATAAGTATTTCAGGTGCTCCTCCCAAGATCGGACTGGGTCCTATTTGCACAGGCATAGTTGTGAATCGAAGTTCCAATAGTTTCTGGTAATTCCATTCATTCAATTGTGGCCAACATGATTTTCCAAGCAATGGACAATAATGAACTAAGGATCATGTCAATGATGATAGAGAACAATGCAAGGGAACATGATCTAGAATAATTTCGGCAATACAACGACCTATTATCTTTAGTTCAATCTTTACATTTAATGGCTTGGTTTCAATGTTATCAAATCACTCTCACGAGAAGTAGATAAGAAGAGAAGTGCATTCTATCGACCACGTGCCCAGCATGAACGGAACGGCACCCTCCTCAGCAGGGACACCTCGAGATCGAAGAAACGCCAAGAAAATGCAAGGGGAGCTCAGAGGGAAAGAGAGGGGGAGAAGATGGAGAGGAAGAGGGCGAGGGGAAGAATGGGGTGTGGCGTTCGGTTTTAAACTGACGGCCCCCAGAACGTGATCAACAGACGCGGTGCGACAACGAACGTGTCGCGACGCCCGCAGGTGGTGCGACCATGTCGCGACGGCCATCCCCGGCACGACCCTAAAAAAGCGGTCAAACCTCGAAGACCAGAAAAGCAATCGCGACGGCTTACCAGGCCGCATCAACGCTACACGTCCCTGACACCTGACAAAGCCGTTCTGACAGAAAGGATAGCGGTCATGTCTGTCAGAAATGCAGTTGCGACGCCATCAAACGCCGCGACAAGAACGAGGTGGCTGGGTATAGCGCGACCCAACCCTGTCGCGGTAGGCCAATCTGGTGCGACCAAGTAACGGCCATGGCGCCTGTCGCGACTCGGAGGACGGGGCCAAGGGCCCAAGGGGGCCGGGTCTTACATCCCACCCACCTTAAGACATTTCGTCCTCTAAATAAAGACAACTCGGTCTTAAACCGGAAGGCAGTACAGGGAGAAGACATACCAATCAATCAAATAAATAGGGGAACTGCTCCTGCATCTCATCCTCGCGCTCCCAGGTGGCCTCGCCACTGACGCGGTTCTGCCAAACAACCTTTACCTACGGAATCTGATTCCGGCGCAACTGCTACACTCTGCGGTCGACCACTATGACCGGGTACTCTGGTACTGACATGCCTGGCACTACCTCAAGCTGTGAGTAGTCCAACACATGTAAAGGATCTGTGATGTACCTCTTGAGCTACGAAACGTGGAAAACTCTATGCACACTTGCGAGCTCTGTCGGAAGACTCAACCTGTACGCCACCTCTCCGACCCTCTCGGAGATAGGGAAAGGCCCAATGTACCTGGGACTGAGCTTTCCGTTCTTTCCAAACCTCATAACACCCTTGGTCGGCGAGACCCGCAAGAAAACAAGGTCACCAATGTTGCATTGTAACGGTCTCCTGCGGCTGTCTGCATAACTCTTCTGTCGGCACTGTGCTGTCTGTATCCTCTACCTGATCAGCCTGACTATATCTGCACACTGCTGCACTAACTCTGGTCCCAACAGCTACCTCTCTCTAACCTCGAACCAGTGAAGAGGTGTCCTGCACGGGTGACCATACAAAGCCTCGTATGGCGCCCTTTCGATGCTCGAGTGGTAACTGTTGTTGTAGGCGAACTCTACCATTGGAATGTGGGATACCATTGGAAGGTGGGACTCCCAAGTGCCACTCCAGCCCAAGCAGCATGCTCTTAGCATATCCTCCAAGGTCTGGATCGTCCTCTCAGACTGTCCGTCTGACTGCGGATGGCATGTGTAGACACCCGATTCTGACTAATAAGTTGAACCATATTTCTTGTTATCTTAGTGAGCCCGTAGTTGGTCACTCACCTTGAGCCCATCATTAGCCTTGTTTTGAGCGCATTAACAACTAAAATTGCCTTGAAATCCCGCCCATTATCGCTTGGAGAGGGTCCTTGGACCTAAATAACCATTATTCTTTCACATGATTGGCTGATAATTCGCAGATAATTGACTTCCTTGACGCGTTGTATTGTAGCGCCGCGTCTCAGTGTCGCGACGCCACGGGCGACTGCGACAGCCCATGCATATTCATGCACGTGGGCATACTGTCGCGACGCTCCGCCCTGTCGCATCTCCAATATCGCGGCCCTACGATACGCCGCGACAGCAGTTGCGCGTGCAGGCCTCTGCAACCAACTCCAATTTATCCTCCCATGGGTTTATCTTTGTCTCCTGGGATTATCTCAACCCCTTGGGTGAGATTTGGGCCCTAGGGACTCTTTTGGAACCCCTAAGGACTCTCCCATGCGATTTTCATTGGCATTTATCTCCCATTTAATTTATTATCCATTTTGATGGGATATTCTCTCTCAAAGACTTATAAAAGCAAGGCCCTCTCCTCATGGACAGGGGAGCTCCGATTTTCACCCCGAAGGGCTGCCGAATTTTCCACTGAGTTATACTTAGCCTCGTAGCCATCTCATTTCCACTCCTTCCCTCACATTCCACTCCACAAAACTTGCTCATTTCATCATCTATGGAGCATGGAGCATGAGGACGGCGACTCCTACCCTTCCAGAAGCCATTGCACGACATTTGGGACGACATCCACACCAGGGAGTCGCCCTCATAGGGCTCATTCTCCTCTCCTTCCCATTCTCTCTATTTTCTCATGCATTTTTATGTTATTCCTAGATAGGTTGCATACCACTTTCCCTCCCACGTTTTCACACACCCTAGGGGTTTAAAAACCACCCCCAGGTTCGTTCCCACCATGCTTTCCATTTTCTTTTCATTTTTGGAATAGATACTATGCTTAACTTGTTCTAATAGGGCTTTTCTTGTTTCTTTTTATTTTTGCAGGCACCAAAACTTGTTTCCACGAGGAGCTCTCATCCTCTGGCCGGCTGGAGGACGGGAAGGAGGTCCCATCCATCATCTCCCGCACAGAAGAGAATGCGACGGCGGAGGGCGACGTGACACAGAGACACGTCAAGGGCAACCGACGCGTTACCAGGTCATTGCGGCCAATGAGACTGTCGCGACACCAGGTCCATCCCCGTTCTCTCTCCCTTTCCTAGTTTAGTTAGCCCATGTTATTTTATATTCATTAGGCAACTAGCTAGGTGGCGATCACATCCTATTTTCCATGCTATTAGATTTAGTACATGTTCGCGTGTTGAGGGGGGGCACAATCCCCCTGATTATAGTATGTTGTGCTCAACCTAAACTCTGTGCCCAGTGCTCTCTGTAGACTACGCCAAAACCCTGACGTGAACCTCGGATCTCTATCAGAGACGATCGAAACTGGAGTTCCGTGCAACGGTACAACTCTGTCCATGTACAGCCTAGCTAACCTATCCACTGACCAAGACATCCTGACTGGAAAAAAGTGCACTCACTTGGTCAAACAGTCCACGATCACCCAAATACCATCATGACACTGCGGAGTGCGGGGCAACCCAACCACAAAGTCCATGGTGATGTCGTCCCACTTCCACATAGGAATGGGTAACGACTGCAGCTCACCACCAAGATGCTGATGCTCGGCCTTCACCTGCTGATAGGTAAGGCACCGAGCGACAAACTCTGCCACATCCTCCTTCATCCCAGGCCACCATAAGAACCTCCTCAAGCAATGGCACATCTTTGTGGAACCAGGATGAACAACATACCTCGATCTATGAGCCTCTGACAAAAGTGCCTGGCACGCCTTCTCTGGAACGTACAAGCGGCCTCTAAACCTGACCTCGATGTCCTCGTCATGCTCTACATCTGGCATCTACAAAACATCTGCCAACTGTGAGTCTACCTGTTGTGCCTACAAAACCTGCCTGAACACTGACGACCGCACTGACAAACTGGATGCCACCGCACGGTCTCTACTCCTCGACAGGTAGAACACACTCTGGGACAGCTTCTCAAACAGCCTCCACTCTCTGACCATCAGTGAACTCAAGTGAACGCGCTTGCTCAACGCATCGACCACGACGTTAGCCCTACTTGGGTGATAGGAGAGGGTTAGGTTGTAGTCCTTCAAATACTCCTTCCATTTGCCCTGCCTTGAGTTTAAATCCCTCTAGGTGAAGATGTACTGCAAACTCTGATGGTCGGTGAAGATCTCAAAATCCTCTCCATACAGGTAGTGCCTCCACAACTTGAGAGCGAACACCACTACTGCCAACTCCAAGTCGTGGGTGGTGTAGTTCTCCTCATGCTTCTTAAGCTTCTGAGAAGCATAGGAAATGACCCCACCACGCTGCATCAGCACGGCACCCAAACTTGATCTCGACGCATCAGTGTAAACCACGAAACCACCGCTGCCCGATGGCAAGACCAACACTGGCATTGAAGTCAACCTCGTCTTCAGCTCTCAGAAGCTCTACTCAGAGTCCTCTAACCAAACAAACCTGACGTCCTGCCTTGTCAACCTAGTCAATAATGCTGCATCTTGGCGAAATCCTGAATGAATCTCCTGTAGTAACTAGCCAAGCCCAGAAAATTGTGAACCTTGGACACTAATGTGGGCTGCTCCCACGACAACACGACCTCCACCTTGGTAGGGTCCACTGCCACTCCAGAACCCGAGATCACGTGCCCAAGAAAGTGCACCTCCCCAGCCAAAATTCGCACTTGTCGAACTTGGCATAAAGGTGGTGACTCCACAAGGTCTCCAGCACGATCCTCAGGTGCAACTCGTGCTCCTCCTCAGAAGCCAAGTAAACCAAAATATCATCAACAAAGACAACCAAAAAATGATCTAGGGACTCAATGAACACCTTATGCATCAAATCTATAAATGCAGCAGGTGTGTTCGTCAGCCCAAACGGCATCATGACGAACTCATAGTGACCGTACCTGGATCGGAAAGCTGTCAGGCCAACATCTGACTCTCTGATTCGCATCTGATAGTAACCGAACCTCAAGGAATGGACTGCTCAGATAATTCTAAAGGTAACTCTTGTTCTAATGGTGGTTGATCCACCTGTGTTTTCTCAGTAGGAAGGGACTGACTTTCATGTGGATCCTCAGTAGGAAGTGGTTGATCCACTTGTGGTTCTGGCACTTGTTTCAATACTGGACCTCTGGTAACTTGAGCTCCTTGAATCTTGAACTTCATGTATCTCACAACATTGTTCAGACAATATATATATATTATACTGAGCTATTCTTTGAACTCTCTCATGAGAAAATGAGACACCTGCCTTCTTAAAAATAGAAGTTAACTGTGCAGCATAGGGAAGAGATCTATGTAGTTCTTTCCTTGTTGTTTCAGACATTATTTAAAACATGATCTCTGTGTGATCAACCTTGATCTTTCGTAGCATACAAAATAGCAAGAATCTTTGGATATCTGTGAGTCCATTTCTTCCACCACCCTGAGGTTCAATAATGGTAGTGAACATATGATGTACTAAGTGATGTAGAGGTGGAAAAGTGTTGGGATTCAGACTTGCAACATGTGTTTGCCTTGAACCTTGCTTATCATAAGGTAATCCAGTAAGCAGTGAATAAGCATCAAGAGGATCAAACTGAAATGTATAGAAATCTTCACCAGAATTAGGAATGCAAAAGATTTGATGTGTTAAGTCATGGGTGAGAGATTTTCGCACCTCTCACTTCAGATGTAAACCCCTTTGTTGTATCAACAAGGTTTTTGTAAAATTCTTGGACAAATCTTGGATAAAAATTCTCTTGCTCACTGATGAACTTGAGCCATCCTTGAAATTCAAATAGAGGAAGAAGTATTGGAAAGGTAGTTGATAGATATATATCATGAATGTTAACTGACCTTGGCTTCAAAATCATATGCATTTCAGGCTCTGTAGATCGTGGAATATTTTTAGATTGAGACTATGATTCATCAGATGAAGAGGATGCTTGTTGTTCTGTGTTAGGGCTTAGACTATTTGTGCTTTCGTCTGATGAGGAACTGGTTTCGTCAAAAGAACTGGGGTCTCTAAGTATTCTGTGTTTAGGGTACCTGGGTGGCACAATAGACTTGCCTTTGCTCTGGGTTGTAGACTTGGAACGTTTCGGGGATGTACCAGAAGGGATGGTATCACTTTTCCTCTTGGTAGGATCATTTATGAACTTTGATCTCCGTTCCTGTAACGCCCCGCTTAGACCCGGTACAGTTGTACCAACTCACATCGAATCCAATAGTGGTGTTACAGTGGAAACGTCCAACATTAATCGGTTCAGATTGAGATATACACAAATAACAATTAAATTCCAACAAGTTTGCAACGGAATATGAAATTTACTTTTCGATCAACATTGTATTCAAATACCAAGTCTAAAGCATAAAAGAATTACTACAATAGTCCATAGTAATAACAATTCATAAGTTCAGAAATAACACAATGTTCACATTACAATTTATTCTCACTTACATAATCACTCAAATACACTCTCAAAGTAAAGAACTAAGCCTCTACGTCCTCACGCTCAGAGTCAGAATGAACTAACTCCTTGGTGTCCTCAGCCTCTCCTGAAATGTTAATCAAGTGTGAGTCTACAAGACCCAACAAGCAACAAGGAAAGACAGTTCAAGATTTATCATATAATTACTTTGAAAACATGATAACATATCCAAGTACTTATCCTTGATACAATATAGCTCTTACCTATCCACATACTCTAAATCATTTGTCAATCATCCTTTACATAGGATAGTTACTTATCATGTATAGTAAGACAATTCATATAACATGTGGATTTCATTATATAATAAGACAAGCATTTAAACAATATCATGTGGCATGGCATATAGACAAAAATCTTATAACATGTAGTCAATGTCATGTAACATATAGTCAATGTCATGTAGCATGTAGATATAGTTGTCAAGACATAGCCCCACTATTAATAGAGATCATGCAGAGTATAACATTCATTTATCACCTAGGCAAAACAGTGATGAAGTCTTGGTTATTGCGCAATACCGGGAAAGTCCTTCCCACCTTAACCAGTAGAACATGTCTACCTCTAGGATTTCAATCCGTTGCCCACGGATTCATGTAGTCAATTTCATGTAGGTGAACCATTACCATAGGGGCATTCTATGGTGTAGTTCCATGTAGGCATCTCTATAATAGCAATGTCTTATTGGCCATATCATTTTAGAAATTTAATAGCATGTTTTCATGCAATTAATATCTACATAAAATTCTTTCATGCTTTTTCATAAAATCATGCATAATTAGCAAGACAACAATGCAAAATTTCACAACACATTTTCTCAGTTCTGAAATCACAATTCCAATGTACAACAACAACCTATCATGATAGTACTTTTACTGATTTCATCAAAATTCAACATTCATGACCCCTTTTTCTCCATCTATTGATTTCCATGTACACTTTTATCATTCAGAAATTATAACAGTAAGTACAGTGTTCTGAAAATTTTGAAATTTTCACAAAAATACTATTCCTAGTCATGCATCACACATATAAATTTTCACATTTTTTTTGAATTTTGTATCATTTCTTAGGATTATTTTTCATAAACTTAGACTAATTAAGATGGCACAAAATGTAAATGAATCATACAATTACTGTGTAAAAATTGAGCATAATGGGTTTGTGATTCGACCTAATCAGTAGTACAAATTCTCAATCATAACATCATAACATGGATTAAGCTTGTAACTATTTCACTATCTTCTTACTTAACCAAAGAAAACCTTTTAAAATAACTATGTAAAGCCCATACAGTATTGCTATGATATTTTTGCTGCATAATAGTAATCATTTACACATAATAGAGCCTAACCGAAAAACCCTACACATGCATAGATCACAGTGTACAAACAATAATCAGAATTTCAAAAAACAACATTGATGAACTTAACGACAAAGTATGTTGTCGTTTACACAGGTTAACGTCAACATACCCTGTCTTTAATATTAGTTGATGATGGCACATAGCGCCATTAATATATAATAGACGTCCAAAGCATTGACGTTTACATGAAATAAATGGCGGTCGATGTTGACGTTGAGTTCAACTGGCTAGAAAACCCAGCAACCCCACATGAAATAATGCAACTTTAACCCCTTCCTACTCCTTTATTCATGGGTTTAAAAATCCATAAAAATGATAAATCTATAGAATCTACTATCCTAAGTCATTCCCCCATGTTACTTGCCTCTAACCCTCCTTCTGGAGTCACGAGGAAAGAGTTGAAGACGCCCACCTTGGTCACAAGGTAGTCTCTTCCACTGTCTTGAATCGCTCGATCCGTCCTCCAGAATAGCACCCACGCTCAGAGATCCTTCCCAATTCTTTAAGTTTCCTCTCTGTCCAGCTTACCTCGATTTGCTCTAAACACCGCACATCAACTCTTCCTTCGGCCCTCCTTTCTCACCTCCGAACCAGTGGAAAAAACCCTTTCTTAAAGGCGAAATCGAGGTCTTTTAAGGTCTCCTACGCTTTGTCTAAGCTCCAATCCTAACTTTTTAACCAAAAACGTCCTGATCCATCAATTAAATGCCATGAAAATGGCCAATCTTTTCTCCCCAAAACGGTAACAACAAAAACTGGAAAGTCAGGTTAACGTCAACATATGTTGTTGTCGACCATGAAGTAGACAACCATCAATCATGCCGTTAGACGATTTGCCCGAAAAACCAAATATTCAAGAAAAATATAAACGACACAATATCCTGTCGTTAAAAGATAGTAGACGACAATCGATCATGCCGTCTACTGTAGTCAACGGAATTGAAGATTGATGTCAAGTTCAACAGTTTACAGTTCAATATTATATGCTGAAGCACATACATACAATTGCATAATTTAATCCAGGAAAAGATCTAGGGCAGTACAGTTCCACTAGTTCATCTTGGATGATCACACCTTTTGCTGTTGCTTTTGCCTTTTCTCCTCTCTTTAGAGTTTGCTTAGGAGCCATAGAGATTTGTGAGGGAAGAGTAGAATCTGGATAAAAATACAGAACCATGGGGCTGCTTTCCTATGGAAACGGGAGAGAGTAGGGAACTCCAAACGAGGGAAGTTTGAAGATGGAGTGTCGACCTAGGGTTGGGGTATTTGAAAACGGAATCAACACTGACAAAAAGATGGTAAGATGAACCGGCAGTTCATCTGACCTAATCCAGAAGAAAATGTCAGGTGAGGATGTGTCAACACATCATGAGAGTGTGTCAACTTGAAGGTCAAGTTGTGTCGACACCAGAGAAGAGTATGTCGACTTGTGAGAATCAGAAACAAGAATTTGTTGAAATAGAGGAGAGAAAAATCTTTAACATGATAAAGATGACTTTATTAAAGTTTTCAGGGATTTTTAATATGTTAAAGAGATCACTTACAAATTCTTTTCATCTCCCCTTTTTCAAATTTAATGGTTTGAAAAATATTAGTCAATGTTTGACCATGAAAAGTTCTAAAAAAAACTTGAATCAAATTTAATAGAATTAAAATACTTTCTTCTTTATCAAAACATTCTTTTAGTCCTTACCTAGCAGTTGCAAAAATAAATCCTCTAGAATAAGTTTCAACCAGTATTGACATTAAATAAACTAGAAGATCTGAGTTAGGCACAGTGTTCAACAGTTTTTTGTTTATTGTATTTTTTTCTTGTAGTGAGGGTAAAGAGCAGTCAGATATATTACTACTTTTTTACACAAGTATACATGGTTTTTACACACTGGAGTCCCTGGTTACTTGAGAGTACTAATCATTGTACCTCAAGGGGTTGATGTAAACTTTTTAACATGAGAATATATGTTTATCAAACGCCAATATTCCTAGTTACTCAGTTAACATTTAATTTGTACATTTTGATTGAACCACTTAGAGCAGAGATAGCAAGACACTTCATGACATACATGGCTCATCACTTTTTATGAAGGTTGGTAGTTTCTTATTTTCTATGCCATTGCTTTTGTAAGGCCCTCGAATTTTGTCCTCTTATATAGGTATTTGGTTGTGTGAGGATTGATGTGCTGTGTAGGTAGCTTGGTGTATATATATATCTTATGTGTGTAATTGAGTGCATGTGTATACATATAAAATTATTCATATTTGTACATGTATATAAATGTATGTAAATATATTTATGTTATTGAATATTGAATGTATGTAAATGTATCTTATCTTGTAAAAGTTACTTATGTGTATTGTATATGTAGTATTTAAAGTATACATTGTAAATTACATGTGTATGTATTGTGTAAGTATAGTTTTAAGCATTTTAAGTCCTGTCCGAAACCCAATTGGCGTCAACATAGGTGGACGCCAACCCAAAGTAAGCAGCCACATCGATTGACGCTAATCCTAGACTGGCGGCCAATGATGTTGATGTTAATATCCCAGATCTGTTGCGTCTTCATATCCGGAAACACCTCTGAAAATATCACCTCTGTTTTGATAACCGACCTCCAACGGTCAGAAACCTTACCTAAATGCGTATCCGACCCATAGCCTATAAAAATAACCATCGCCGGTCAGATCTAACCCTTTTTGCTCTCTTGAGAAAAACCCTAACTTTCATGTGCGAAACCTGATCTTTGAACCGTGGATTCGGCATTTTGGCGACTTCTTATGATGTTCTTCCACAACTGGGAGGAAGTCTAAGCATCGAGGAAGAGTTCCTCGACCCTGGTGTGCTTCGAAGATCAACACAGAAGCCAGATTGAGGGAGATTTGGTGGCTCTTTGGCTCAGGACGGGGAATCCTCCATTTGTTGATTTTTCTAAAGGCAAGGAACCCATTCACGTTATCCCTGCATGCGTCTTGTAAGTCTCAGGCATTTTTACGGAATTTATTCGTGTCCTGGAACCCCCCCCCCCCTTTTCTATCAAATTTTTCAGAGTGCAGTTTGTGTTTTGCACAGACAGAAACTTAACGACATGATTTGCTGCCGTTAAGATCGAATGTTGGTGGTGGCCTTTGTTGTTGTTAACCAGTTATGCGGCCACCCCCATGCCGCTGAGTTCTTCAGCCAGGGACAGTGTGCTTATCTGCCCCATATAAATTATTTTTTAGACTTTCCGACATGAGGATATACTGTAAAAATTATATACGGTAAAGTAACTCTGTTGGATCATGTCTTTGAATTTTGGTGAATTTTTGTAGATTACAATAATTATTGAAATTTCTTGAATTATATGTTAGACAATTTTTAATCTTGTAAAATACTATTCATGTAGATCCATTTGGAATTTGTATGCTATGGAATTTCTGCATGATGTTTGTAGTGTCAGTCCATGCCATGAGACTTAGGAAATTTTCTGATGATTGTATGAATATTTAGATTTTCTGTAAAATAAAACAATTAGCATGTTTTATCTGTTTATAATCTCCAATAAATTGTAGGTTGCAGATTTAATTTCCAAAAATTGTATGTGATATCAAGACTGTGGGATAAAGATTTTAGAATAGATAAATACGCATATAGTACTGTGTACCAGGCTTAATGGAGTTCTTGATAAATTATGCAAAATGCCTGTTTGATTTATCAGTAATTGTGTATGACTCCGAAAAATATGAAAAAACTTTGTTGTGATGACTGATTTGTAAGCAGTCTGTGGTTAAATTTTCATGTGAATTGGACAATAGTAGGTACTGATTTGATTATTATATATTGAAATAACTAGTTAAAGCATGTTTAGAGTAATTAGTGATAAATTAGATAATTACAGTATGAGTTATGATTAAATTGTAAATTTTTAACTCTGTAAACAGTAGTACCATGTTAGGTAACCTGAATCATGTGCAAGTATGTGAATATAGAGTTAATGTGTTAAATGGTATGCAAATAGTGTGTAAATATATGAATGTGTATAAATGTGCCCATAAGACACTGCTACCCTAGAAGAAATGGAGTTGTAATGTAGTAGTGCCCCTACGGGAAAGCTCAATTATGATAAGTGTGACCCGAGGCAACGGGTACAGAAAATCCTCGAGGTGGACAGGTTCCACTGGTAATGGTGGGGAGGGGCTTCTCCCGATTTCTGCAGGAACCAAGACTTGATCACTTTGCCTTGTGATTAAGTAGCGAATGAGAATGTGTGAATGAGAAGTGTGTATCCTTCTAGTGGTGGTTTGGGCTGTGTCTTAGCAATGTATATAGAAATGTGTATGTATAAATGATATGTGAATTTGGCACAAGATATGTGCAAATGATATGTGAATTTGGCACAAGGTATGTGCAAGTGATATGAGAATGAGGCACATGTTATGTGCAAAGTAAAATGATATGAAATTGTAAATGTGAACAAGGTGTGTGAATGTGTCATGTCATTGAAATGCAAACAATGTGATTTGGTATAAGTGAACTATGAAATGGTGTAAAGTGCGAATGATTATGTGATTGTATAAAATAAATGTAATAGCATGTGAATCATTATATGAATGTGTTAAACTCATGTCAAAACAGCAAGCTAATCATGTTTATAATTGTGTTAAGTGTCTGAAAACGTACATAGAATCAATGCTAGGATTATTGCTTCCATTATGGGTGAAATCCATGTTTTAGTTGTATGCGTATAATTGTTTAATTCAGTTGATTTTTAGGATGGTTAAGCATGTAATTGAATGTGTAGAAATCATGTGATAGGCTTATACTTAATGATGATAAAGCGTGTGTCATGTTATTCAATGCATAGAAATCTCATGCATCGAATGTAGAGATTGCTCAGACCATGCTATATATATATATATATATGTTGAATGTTTCTTTTAGAAAATAGAACGCTCACATGATGTATGTATGAGAAATGTATATGGATTTGCTTGATGAGTCTATTACACTCACTCTTGCTTCGTCGTATAGGTGCAGGTGTCTCCACTTCTTCCGAGAGATTAGTCAGGAGTGACTCAGAGCGAGAGTAGGAGATTGTGGTGGAGACTATACTAATGTACTTTTCTTTTCATAGTATGTAATTGAGAGCATTATGTAATTCAGTTGTGGACAATGTATTTGATTTAAATTTCAGTTGTGTGAACTTTAATTTCTTCTTGTACTATATAGACTGTGGATAAATGTGGATGATGGAATAATAAATTTACATTCAGTTCTTTCATTTCGTTGTTATGTGCTCATATTTGTGTACGTCTCAGCCTATCGAATGTGTTGGGTAAATATCCCACTGTGGAGACGCTTTCTATATCGACGTGGGTTGGTATAACCATACTGGTATAAGAGGGTCGTTATAGCTTTGCCAAGAGAAAAATTAATAACCATTTGATACACTCTTAACCTTTCTCAAGGACAATACTAATTTTGAACCTTTTCAACCAAAGAAATCATATTACAGTTGAATTTCAGAGAATAAGAGAAAGTGGACTTGAAGAAAGTTTTAAGGCTATTAAATATGTACTCTTGTTGATTTCAAAAGTTTTAATGGTTAACTTCTTGAATGTCATAAATTCATTAAATTGTTTTTGGTCTGATGTAAGAAAAATCAGTCTATTCTTTAACTCCCCCTAAATTATTGACTTAGTAAAAATTCATCAAATTAAAGATTCATCTTCCTTAACATGAAAGAATATCAAATGAATATGTCTGTCAGGAGTTTGAAAGATTTGATGGCGATCAATGAAGGGGTGTGCCGACACATGATGTACTGTGTGTCGACACAAGATGTTGAGAAAAACCAGCCTCAAAGCAATGAACTAGTGTCGACACAGCACCAAATATGTGTCGACCTGATTCTGAACTAATTTAGCTTTTTTTTTAAAAAATTAAATTATCACAATCCCATTTTTCATCAAATCTGACTAATAGTACACTGTGTTCCATGAAGATTTATGCACTAACTCTTTTTCCCCTTTTTCAAATACAATCACTCCCCCTCAGAATGTGCATGAATGACATGTATGCTTTGCAAATGATACACACAAGTATATGCACAAATTTGAAGGATGAAATACATATAGAGTCATGAAAGTGTGCAAGCAGCTATAATTTAGTAATTTATTCAAAATAGAGAATCGAGTTTATTTATTGCATTTTGAAAATTCCAATTTCTCTTCTAAGTGTAGTGAATCTGTCTTCAGCCAAAGGTTATGTGAAAATATCTGCCAGTTGTTTTTCTGTTGGAATGAAATTTAGTTCAGTATTTTTGTTGGCAACCTAATCTATCAGGAAATGATGTCTTATTTCAATGTGTTTAGTTCTTGAGTATTGAATTGGGTTCTTAGAAAGATTGATAGCACTTGTATTTTCACATAGGATAGGTATGCATCCAATGACAATATTGTATTCAAACAATTGACTTTTAATACACAACACTTGAGCTGCACAACTCCCTGCAGCAACATATTCTGCTTCTGTAGTGGAAAGTGCAACTGAGTGTTGCTTCTTGAATGCCCATGACATCATGCACCCACCTAGGAATTGACAAAAACCACTAGTTCTCTTCCTATCAATTTTACATCTAGCATAATCACCATATGAGTGGGAAATTAAATCAATGTTGCAACCAGCTGTTTACCATAAACCCAAAACACATGAACTAAAGAGATATCTGAAAATTCTCTTAGTTGCAAGCAAATGGCTTTCTGTAGGACTAGATTGAAATCTAGTACGAAGACAAACATTGAATTGTATGTCAGGTCTACTTGCAGTAAGATATAGGAGAGAGCCGATCATGCCTCTGTATTGTTTTACATCTACCAATTTACCTTTTTCATCACTTTCCATTTTAATAGTTGTGCTCATTGGTGTAGATGCTGGCTTGACTTGCTCAATTTTAAATCTCTTCAATAATTCCCTGACATATTTCTCCTTATTGATGAAAAATCCATCTTCAAATTGTTTAACTTAGAAGCCAAAGAAAAATTGCAACTCTCCTATAAGACTCAATTCAAACTCATTGTGCATATGTTTAGAAAATTCTTCACACAATGAGGGATTGGTTGAACCAAAGATAATGCCATCCACATAAACTTGAACTACAATGATATGATTGTGGACACATTTTGTTAAAAGAGTTTAATCCACCTTACCTCTGGAGTAGTTTTTACTAACCAGGAAGTTGCTTAGTTTGTCATACCATGCTCTTGGTGCCTGCTTCAAACCATAAAGAGCTTTGTGCAATTTATATACATGGCTAGGCTTAAATTTCAAAACCTGGTGGCTATTCAACAAAAACCTCTTCCTTAATGTAACTATTCAAAAAGACAGTTTTAACATCCATTTGAAACAGTTTAAATTTATTGGAACAAGCATATGCTAACAAAATTCTTACAACCTCTAGCTTAGCTACCGGTGCAAAGGATTCTTCAAAATCTACCCCAAATTCTTGATTTTACCCTTTTGCAACCAAGTGAGCTTTATTTCTAACAACTTTTCGTTCTTTATTAAGCTTGTTTCTACAAACCCATCTAGTCCCAATAATGGAGTTTGTAGTGGGATTGGGAACTAGACTCCAAACATTGTTTCTTTCAAATTGAAGTAATTCATCATGCATAGCCTCTATCCAAGATTCATCAGTTAAAAGTTCTTCTAGGTTCTTGGGTACCACTTGAGAAATGAATGTCATGTGATCTTATTCAATTATATTCTTAAAGTGTGATCTAGTGTGGACCTTATCATGAACATTGCCTAGAACATTTTCAAGAGGATGATCTTTAGAATACACATCTTCATTTTTAGGCACCTCTTCTATTTCCAATAGCTGATTTGATTTCTTCACTAGAATATCTGCATCATCTTCTTGGTTCCTGCAAGAATTAGAGTCATCGGTATTTTCATAATATTCATCAAAGATGACATGTGGAGTTTCTTCCACAGTCCTTGATTCATTATTGAAGACTCTATATGACCTTGAATGTTCAGAATATCCTAGAAAGATTCCTACATCACTTTTCTTTTCAAATTTATCTAAATCTTGTTTATCATTGTTATGAATGAAGACTTTATATTCAAAAGCTCTAAAGTAAGTGATGTATGGTTTTTTACCTTTAAGAAGCTCATAGGAAGTTTTCTTTAGGACTGGTCTTACCATAACTCTATTAAGGATGTAACATGAAGTATTTATAGCTTCTTCCCAAAAAATTCTTGGAAGACACCTTTCAGTTAGCAAAGTGCGGGTCATTTCAACCAGTGTCCTATTTTTCCTTTCAACTACTCCATTCTATTAAGGAGTTCTTGATGAGGCAAGTTTGTGTTCAATTCCTTTACTCCTATAGAAATCAAAAAACAAGTTGTTGTCAAATTCTCCTCCATGGTCAGTAAGTATGGAGCAAATTTTCTTTATCTTTCCCTGCTCAATCTTATTGAAGAAGTTCTGAAAGTTTTTAAAAGTATCACTTTTGTGAAACACGAAGAACACCTAGGAAAATCTAGAAAAGTCATCAACAATGACAAACCCAAAACAATGCCCACTAAGACTAAGTGTCCTAGTAGGACCAAAAAGATCCATATGCAACAACTCAAAAGGTTTTGACCTAATTATGGGTGAAACATATTTGAATGACTTTCTAGTTTGTTTTCCTTGAGCACATGTAGAACATACACTTGCAATTTTATTTTTCTTTATTTTTGAGAGTCCATTAACAAGATTAAATCTAATCAATTTTTTTAACATATTTTCACTTGTATGACCTAACCTACAATGCCACGGTTGAAAAAGATCATGCTGATTTGCATCCAAACATAAATTTTCATTTCTTTTCACATTCAAGTCAACTATATAGACATTATTTATTCTTTGTCCAACAAATTTGATTTTTCAGTTTCTTTATCAATGATTTTTACATGCATCAGAATCAAAGATTACTCTCAGTCCCTTATCAGACAGTTGACTAATGCTAAGTAAATTATGATAAAGATTTTAACAAGTAAGACAATTTCAATGGAGTTTGAAGGATTCTTACCAACATTTCCTATGCCAATGATTTGGCCCTTGTTTTTACCTCCAAAAATTACTTGACCTCGGTCATTTTCAACCAACAAATAGAATTTTCCTTTGTCACCTGTCATATGCTTTGAACAACCACTATTAAGATACCATTTATCCTTCTTGTGGGCTGTAAGGCATTCCTGCAATGGAATTTAGAAAGAAGATTTTGGTACCTAAATTACTTTGGGTCCCATCAAAATTTTCAATTCACAGGCAATATGCTTAAGAATCCAAACTTGCTTGATTCTATGTGCATTTAAGTTATATCTGTAGTTTGAATCAGAATGTCCAAGCTTTCCACAAGTTTTGCATAACTTAAATTTATGAGATATGAATTTTTTATTGGTTTTCTGATTAAAATTAGATCTGATAACCGTCAGATTCTATTGATCATTGAAATGAACTTTTCCATGCTAAACTTTTATTTTGAGGTTTTTGATTTGATTTTGACTTTGATGCTTAAAGTTCATGGATTGATTCACTTGAATATTTATACTAGATTGATGGTGAGGAGATGTTTCTTTAACAAAAGATGTTATCAACGTTTGTTCAAACTTCTTTTTATTTTCAGATTGGAAACATAATCTATGCTTTGTGGTGTTTATTTGAACCCCTAATATTGCATCTAAATTTTATTTTCCTTTGACAATTTTGACAAGGTGTCCTTATCATTCAATTTCTTTGTGTGCTTTCCAATTCTCCTTGAAGCAGTTCTTTTTCTTTCTTGAGATTTTCAATTACCTCAGTCAGAATCTAATTTTCTTTTTTAACATTTTGATACTTTTCCTTAACATCATTAGGTTTTTCATTAAGAATTTCCATTTCATTCTTCAAATTAGCTACTTCATCATTCAGGAGATTGATTTGATCAGTATTTGAAGAATCGTGCAAGATGTTGTTGACTTTCTTTTTTAGAAACTTGTTCTCTGATTTATACTCACACATTTTTTCAAACAACGAAGCATAAGCTACTTCCCAATCATCAATAGAGAAATCTTCAAATGAAGTACTCATTTCTGTGTTTTACTCATTTCTTGCCATGAGACAAGTAATTTCCTCATCATCAGATTCACTTTCTTCTTATGCATCCTCATCTTCATCACTCTAGGTGGCTAGCATAGCTCTAGTCTTCTTGAACATTTGATTTTTCACTTTTCTTTTTAGATCAGGGCATTCTCCTCTCATATGCCCTTATGCCCTTACTTCCTGCATTAATAACAAATGATGTCAGTCTTCTTATTTAGATCAATTTTCTTATTGAACTCTAGTTTCTTAGAGAAATCTTTTTTAGTAAAAGGTTTGAGTTTGTCTTTTCCTTTCTTTCTCAGAAATTTCTTGAATTGTCTTGTCAGTAAGACCATTTTATTGTCATTTTCTTCATCAGAAGATTCATCATTGTCATCACCACTTTCAATAACATTTTTGGAACTTGATGTTGCTTTCAATGCTATTGGTTTCTTTGAAATCATTTCAGATGTATTTCTTTTCAAATTGATTTCACAAGTCATCAAAGCCCCTATAAGCTCATCTAATTGCATGGTGGATAAATTTTTAGAGTCTTCAATAACATTGGCCTTTTGTGTGCCATGTGGATGGAAGAGACCTTAATACCTTCCTCACAAGGTCATTGTTAGAATACTCCTTTCTAAGACCCTTAAGACCATTTACAATTAACATGAATCTAAAAAACATTTTAGATATTGTTTCATCATTTTTCATCCAAAACATCTCATATTCAGAAACCAACATACTTGCCTTTGTCTCTATTACCTCAGAGATTCCTTCATAAATGAGTTGTAATTAATCCCACATTTCCTTTGCAGACTTACATGAAGACACTCTGGAGTACTCTTTAGGGTGAATGGCAGATTGCATCATATTCATTGCACTCCAGTTGAGTGTTGCTTTACTAGTTTGCTCTATGATCCAAGTGTTTTCATTCTCTGGCAGCTCAGCAGGACCTTTATCCACAATTCTCCAAAGTTCATAATCATGTGCTCTGAGGAATACTTGCATCCTGTTTTTCCAATATGAAGAATCAGCTCCATAAAAAAATGGAGGTCTTGTGACTAAGTGTCCCTTAGCCACGAACCCCTTGTTAACATTCATAGCTGATCACTCTTGATTGTTAAATCAAACACCTATCAAGTGCAATGAGAACCCGCTTTGAGACCAAATGAAAAGTAGTGGATGATAGCTATGAAGAAATCTAGAAGGGGGGTTGAATAGATTTCTACCAATTTAAGACAAGCTCTTAACAAATTTAAGATTTATGAAGATTATGGAATTCACAATCGTGCACAAATTCAAATCAAGATAAATTGAGTATGTGAAATATGAATTTAAGAAATATTGGATGATAGTAGACTGACTAGCAAGTGTGCCTATCAATCATCTAACGTTGAAAGAGATCAAACGACAATAACACATGAATTTAAGGTGGTTCAGATTACACAATTGTGTATCCTACATCCACCATCCACACACACACACGAATATGCTTATGTAGCAAGTTTGAACAGTGCACACAAACACACACATGATTTGAGATGATCAAAAGCTCAAATCAGAACACACATGAAATTGAGCAGAAGGATTGCTCAAATTTCACACTACACACTGAATGATAAGAAGTTAAGATGCAGAACCAGTTAGACAATGAAGAATAGAAGAGTAAATAAGACTGGTTCGAATTTTCCCCTTTAATTCAAGTTGAGAGCTTTGGCTTCTAACTTCAGATAGAAGATTCAGACTCTTGAATCTATGAATTCGATTTGATCTTTGATCATCTTGAGCAATTGGATCCTCAATTCTTTAGATCTGGAGCATCTACAGACTTCAGATGAGACTTCTTTCTAGCCGCCACTTTCTGTTTCTTGGAAATTGTGAATTGATCTCTCTCTCTCTCTCTTTAGTCGTACAAGGATCATGGGTATCTATAGTCCCATGTGTCCACGTGGTCCCTTAAGGTGTGAGAGCACTAAATTCCTTCTCAAATCCCTTGATTCACAAGATGACACGTGTTCATGAATTTCAGGTTCTGAATCGACATTTGAAGTGTGTCAACACAGTCAAATTGTGTGTCAACACTTGAGCTTGACTTACTGTGATTTCTTCATTGGAAGTTAACCAGTGTCGACACACAATTTCCTTGTGTCGACGTACCTAACTGACCTGCAAATATAGGCTTACGGGGAAACATCATGTGTCGACACCCTGACAAAGGTGTGTCAACACCACTGACTCCTTTCTTCATAATTTGCTTATTGAAAGTGGAAGTTGAGTCGACACATGAAAGAACGGTGCCGACACCACTGGATTTTTTGTCACTAGAAATGCATATTGTGTCGGCACCCTAACAGCCCTTTGTCGACACCAATGACTTCATATCTCTTTTTCTCTGAGTTAAACATAAAATATTATGTTAGGCATTACATGAGCGAAATATTTAGAATTATATGGATCATAGTTAAACATCATCAAATAAGAGATTCAACACGAAGAACCACAAGCCTTAAAGGATGCAACAGACCACACCGGATCTTGAGGCACAAAAACACGAAGCACCAAAATATAGCCCAAGGTGTAGCATACACAACCACACCAACGACCCCAATACGACACAGGGTCCATAGTAGGGGACTCTTTACTAGAGAGCCACAGAAACCTACAAGCTCCAAGAGTGTAACGACCATGTCGGCTCCTAGAAGCACACCATACAGAAGCACCATCTCTATCACACTGGGTAGAGAGGGCCACACACCAAAACGGAGACACAAGAGCCTCCAGGACACGAGCTGAGGCAAAACCCAAGCACATGCGGAAACAACTCCAGCACAAAAAATCAAAACCAAAGAACTAGCACTACCTCACACTGAACAATAGGGCATGCCTCCTCACATCGTTTAGTCAAGCAATAAAGAATGATCGTGACAACAACCAGCAAGGACAGGTTCTCCGACCTGAAGGATCGAGGAAAAGGTGTGGATAAGATCTAGAAGGGGGGGGGGGGGGATGAATAGATCTATGCCACTTTTTGGCGGAAGCTTAAGCAATTTAAAAAACTTTTAGAATCAGAGGCAATTTTAATAGTGAAAAACACAGATTTGATGAAATGTTAAGTAAGTTGATAAAATAGATGTGAAAAACAGTTGATTAAGTGAATCTTAATCGATCCTATGCAAGCATCTAACGGATGATAGAATCAAATCACAAATAGACAAATGCACAGAGATTTGTAGGTGGTTCGGAAATCACCCATGTGATTCTTACATCCACCCCTCACACCCAGTGAGGATTCACTAAACAACCTGGGTAACACACCCACTGGAGCCAGACAACTCCAACACTTGTGCTTACAACTCACACAACTCTAGAGTAAGACTACTCTAGATCCCTGAGCAAGACTGCTCAACAAACACTTGAGTTCGACGACTCAAACTGAGCACAATGGCTCACAAACAACTTTGCTAGACTCCAACACAAGACATAGATCTTCTAGCAACAGATCTAGTCGAACATGAGAGCATTCATGAGAATTATGCAGAAGCACTTGCACAATCTCAAAATGTCTCAGAAGAACAGAAGTACAGTAAGAATTGTATGAAAGAGCTTCGTTCTTCAGTTGTACTCCCTTGTAGAAGCTCGGATTGGGAAGAGGCTTGGATTCTTGAAGTCCCAAACGATGCTCTGCAATTTGAACATGGGGATCTTCCTTGAAATCTTCTCCAATGGATGCTTCTACTTGAGGCGCTTCAAATGCTTCTTCAAGGATCACACCCCAATTCTCACAATTGAATTGATGAGAATTGGTCTTCAGAAGACACCAGGAGAGCAGAGGAGGGAGATGAACTCTTCTCGCCGCCAAAGAAAGCTTGTGGAAAGCTCCAAGAGTTTGTTGGGTCTCTTGATGTGATGGATGGCCAATTGGGGGCCTTTTATACCCAAAAGATTCCAAAGATACCCTTTAGGTACAAGGGCACACGATCCTAGGTTGATACATCATCGCCCTAGGATGACACGTGGCAATCATCAACTTTAAGTTGCAATCTTTCCATAGTGTGTCGACCTGCCCTGGTGGTGGTGTCGACACACTGTCCCAAATCTTAAAACAGGCTGTTCTGGGAACAAGGTCCAGTGTCGACCTGCTCTCATGTTGCGTCGACCTGCTGTCCCACTCTGCAAACAGATTGTTCTGGGAATTGATCCAGTGTCGACCTGCTCTGGTGGTAGTGTCGACCTACTGTCCCAATTCTGAAAACAGGTTGTTCTGGGAATTGATCCAGTGTCGACCTGCTCTGGTGGTAGTGTCGACCTGCTGTCCCAATTCTAAAAACAGGTTGTTCTGGGAATTGATCCAGTGTCGACCTGCCCTCATCCCGCGTCGACCTGAGTAGACTAACTCCTAGAATTTGCAACTCGTGTCGACCTGCTTTTTGACTAGTGTCGACACAGTCTCAGCATTTCTTCAGCTTTTTGCCTTGGGTTCTGAGGTGTTGTGTCGACACCATTGTAGGGTGTGTCGATACGATCTTTACAAAATGTATTTATACCTGAAAATTAAACACATATATCATTAGTTAAATATTTTATTATGAGTACAAATGATAAGTGTGCTTTGAAACATGTTTTTTGAATATAATTTTCAGGTCAAATGTGTTTATCATGTTTCAATTAGTTTGCATTCAAATCACATTTGTCATCATCAAAATAGGAGGGAAAATGATATGAGATTACACTTAACCTAACACGACCCACTGTGCCACAAGGAAACGATGGCATGAGGGAGAAACTAGCTCAACTCAAAACAACTCAAGCTAAGATATCTCCACCAAAAGGTCGCAACAATGTGCACCTTAGCACCAGAACGCCATGGCAAAGCACCACACCTCAAGCAACCTACAAGAAGCAAAGGAAGAAGGCACACAATGAGCCTCTTCCACATGCGAGATGCAAAACCGCAATGCAAAACTAGCACTCCCGTAAGAAGCACAAACAGCTGAGCAACCATGACACTCACCAGACCACCATCTGTGAGAGCATGCCGAGAATAGGAAAATGAAGCAGAACCATCCGAGCCACGAGGACACAAACAGTCCAACCAGCGCAACTGAGAAACTTGGAAAAAAAACAACAAGGTGAGTTGGCCAACGCAATAGCTAGACACACGATTAAAGCCACTAGACCTTGCCTGACAACACCTAAGCAGACTGTAATACAGACAGTCCAACCAGTAGCAACGACAGCTCATCTATAGAGAGAGAGCAGCAGCAACCAAAACAAACACGAGGTAGCCTTGGGAAGGACCTCCACCAGGAATGACAGAGAGTCATCCTAGGAGGACTTCAACAGAACAAATAGCCAAACCAAACAACACACATCAAACCACAAGGGAAACAAAACGGCGGCCCAAAACGAACACAAAACACTCCTGGGAAGAACCTCCACCAAAAATGACAGAGGGCAATCCTAAAAAGAACCTTCACTAGAATGAGGATGCCAAGCAACCAAACAACATAGCCTTTGGAGATGACACAACAACAAACAGAAGCAAACACAAAACAGTTCTGAGAGAACCTCCACAGAACACAAAGGCACTGCTCTAGAAAAAATGCCAGAATGCTCCAGCCAACCAAAAGCATACCTCAAACCTTGAGGTAGCACAGTAGTAGCCAGAAACGAGCATGAAATAGTCCTGGGAGAAACCCTCACCAAGACCACAACAAACGGTTCTTGGAAACCTCACCAAAACATAAGGCAACCAAGCGACACAACTCAACTACAGGGTAATGCAACAACAACCAAAAACGAGCACAACATAGTTATGGGGAAACCTCACATCCACCAGAACCAACATAGAAGAACTCTGAGAGCATCTCACCAGAGATCACAATCATCCAGCACAAGGTCGACAAACAAGCACAACCAAGTGTCGCAACACTTAACCAGTGACACAACACGGCGCATAGAACATCTGCTTGGCTCGAGCAATGAGCAGAGCACAACATAAAATGGCACACAAACACAAGAGATCACGCACACAACCAACACAACATATCCCAATAGGGGAAACAGCCAAGGGACGAACTCATTCGATTGGTTCCAAAGACAACAACCCTGCATCGGTGAAGGCTACACTGCACGCAGGCTGTCTCAGCCTTCGCCATACACCCACATACACACATGCTGGCGATGACCACGAGCACCATACCATACTTGCCTACAACCATCCTTTGCTCTGGGAAAACCACTACCACCGAGTCCACCACCAACTATGCCACCATGGCACAAACACACGGAACGACCACAGTCTCCATGTACGTAACACTGCAACAGTTGCAACCCTCCTGCAACATGCATTAGAACCCTACTGGAAAGCCACACACCTACAACACATAATTGAAGCACATGCCTAATCATACAAACTCCACGGATGGTGCCAACAATGTACTATTACTTTTCTTTAGGACAATTATAGTCATTAACTCATTACAAATCTCAATAGACTTCTGCTCTTATACCAACTGTAACGACCCAACCTTAGGAACCCCTAGCAGGGACCTTGGAGCCCCCGCTACCACCCACAGATCTAAAGATCCAGAAGGGTTAGAAGAATAGTCTAGTGAGATAAGCACTAAAGTCAAATAACTATAACAGTCTATGCAATATACAAGAGTCTATACAACATTTCCCAAATAAAAGCACAGGTGTTATTGTACTGTGTAGATTATGATGATCACAAAATGCCAATTGTTGTTCTTTCTTAAGAAGCTCCCAAAGCACCAATTCCTATTCATGTTAATGACTTGAGTAATTGACTAGTGTTGACAAGTCAACTTTTTTCAGTTGGCAAGTCGACTTGTGTTTCAATAGTCTTTTATAACATGTTCTATGAAGGATTTGTTTCAAGATGTCGACTTGTGTAAAGACATGAGTCAACTTCTGTGAATAAACAAGTTGACATGTTAAAAGACAAAGTCGACCTATGGAGCAAAGGAATCGACTTTCTATTCCACTTATTTGATATATTCAAGAGGTGTCGACACACCATGATTCACAGGTCGACAGATGGTCCATAGATGTCAACATGTAGAAGACACGAGTTCACTTTCTGTCATGCTTATTTGATAACTGCACAAGATGTCAACTTGTAAATGAAGAAAGTCAACTTATTGATTCCTGTTTGAAAAAAGTTAACTTGTTATATTCACGTTGATGACCCAATCAGTTGGTTTTTATTTATTTATTTTGAGGGTCTAACATGTATGTTAAGTGTGCAGAAAATAGGCCAAGGCTTAGGTACGACAGAGTTGAAGATTTACTGTGAAACTAACAGTTGGTCGATCGAACCATGATTATCAGTCGACTGAACTATGATTATCTATCGATCGATCGTTTAAGTGAACTCCATCCAGAAGCCAAGTGAAAAACGATCAACCGAATTCTAAAAAATGGTCGACCGAAATGATGATATCGATTGGAGAAGACAAGTGTTCCGATTGATGAAGAAGTACCCAATTGATTGATGAAGAAGAACACCAATCGATAGCTGAAGAACTCCAATAAATTGATGCAGAACCTTCTGATTGCAGAGGCCTTCTGATTAGTCAACAAAGCTTATGATTGGTGACCAAACTGAAGAGGCATACCGATTTGTGACCAAACTAAAGGACGTCAACAGATCCGGGGAAAATTGTTGACCGATCCTTCCAAGGAATTGCTTCTGAGGATAAGACCAAGAACGGTCAATCAAACTCCAACAATCGATCGACTGATGTGCATAATTGATTTGGAATGCAGACCATTTTGAAGAACAGTCGACCAAAGTCCATAAATCGATCAACTGATTCCGTCGTAGAGTTTCCTAAACTGCTAAGAATCTTTCCTTCTTTAGGACTCTTGCGAGGATTTTTCTAGGACTCTTTCTCTTTGGATGTGGACTACAAATGCAAGTGGTTCTGAAACCCTAAGAGATATCCCAATCATGCAAGAATGTTGTATCCCTTTGAACTAGGGTTTTGGGCAATCTTCTGGAAAACCCTGCAACAGACCTCAAGATCAAGTGTGGAAAATGTCTTAGCTGCTATGTGGAGTTGTTGTCAAGTACCAGATGTCATTCTACATCCAAGAAACGTCCAGGAGGCTTTGGTGGAGAGATCGAGCTAAGTTCTACACTGGTGTTCTTGCTTCTACAATAGCTCTCCATATCTTAGATAGGGGGAATTCTTGTGCTTATTGTTTATCTATTTTCCCATTGTCATGGGATTATTAGGTTGTGTTAAACTCGTTACATATTTTGTGTGTTGTGCTCTTGTGTTAGCAGTTGTGTGTATGGTGCGGGTTGTGCACTACACACCCTGAGTTGTCTCATCCCCTTGACACGAGGTGGGGTTGGTGTTGTCCCCGAAAACAACAATGTTTTGTGGGGGGGGGGGGGGGGATTATTGGCTTGTACACAAGGAAACAAGTTAGGAAAAAGCCCTCACATGGGTGTGGGGTAGCGAACGTAGGAGCACATATGGTGTGTTTGCCAAACCACTATAAAATCTTATGTGCACGTTGCAGTTTGATCCTTCACATTGACCTCTATTCTACACATGTTAGGATAGTTAGTTTCAACTAAAGTTTTATTATTCTATTGTTCATCTCACACGTTAGATTTTCTTAATTAAGTCTAATCTATACTTGTAAACAAGTTTTTAATTAGGTAATAACCAATTCACCCTCTCCTCTTGGTTGGTAATGTACACATTTACAAATGTATTAGATGAAATGTGTAGTCCTTAAGGGGCATACCCCGAGGACTTGAGAAACACAACTCTCAGCACACTCTGATACAAGAGCTCGCACACTCTTGCTCTCACCGCCTGGCTGGAGAGAGTAGGGGGTGAGCCTTGCGAACAAGGCCCAGTAGGGATTACAAGTCCCTTACCGACTAGAGCAGCAAGAACACTAGAAAGCAGTAAACTAGCTACACTAGAAAGTAGTAACTGGGAAACAACACTTTCTACTACAAAAAAGAGGAAATGGAACAACACCACGGCCACCAACCAAGGTCGGGCCACACACAACTCTCACAGAAACCAATGGAGTCAGGCACCAAGCGGAAGCAACCCTCAGCACACCTGCCGAGATAGAAGCTTTACAGAGACCACAAAGCAACCATGTGAGAATGACATCTCACCACAAGCACAACCACCTCAAACCTCCACGAGGTCGAAGGCCCACGAGCAGAACCATCCCAGACCCTAGATGAACCTCGAGGTCGGGAAACCACACACTAGTGCCACCACAGATGGGCACCAAAGAACGGAACCACGGTCGGGGCCCACACTAGGCACACTGAGAGAACACAAGAAGCGAAAACCACTAGAAGCACGAGCCCACACAAGGCCAAACCAATGACACCCACAGAACCTAGGCATGACCAAGCTTTAACCGCCATGTAGGTTAGGGCAACGGATCACACTTGAAAACATGGTAAGGGAAATGACTGCACCACAACAGCATCCACACCATCGCAACTGCAGTCGAGTGTACCCATAGGCTACTCACCGCTCGCCATCCAGCTCCTACCTACAACCTCCCAGGAAGAGTGAGGTCAGTGAGCCACAACAAGAGCATACCACAAGAACAACGAAAACCACAGTCTTGCCTAGCTGCGGCCCCACACCTGGCAACCACTACGTTGCTCCAGAACCACGCGGGGAGAGATAGTAGGAGAAAAGACTGTTTGGGCCGCACTAGGAAGAAAACACCTCAATGACCTTGACATCCTACCCCAGGTAAGAGAGTCTACAAATGACTCAGAGTCATCGTAACACCCATTTTCCCCTCTGCTACTAGGGTCCATAGACCCAAGCACGCCCGTAGCCCAGAGTACTCCCTCAATGGGCTCACAGGGACTGAGGATCCTAGGAAAATGTGAACAATCTCTCAACGGGACAAGCCCTTTAGTGCCGAGCATTGGGTGAATAGGCCAGGCAAGCACAACAAGAAACCATGCCCAATAGTTGGTTTGTAATCTACGACAAGCCTAGTGAGCATGAGGCATGCTCAGACTCTCGAGAAGAACATTGGCCAACCAAGCATGCACGGTTAAACCAGAACCTTGAAACACCACTAGTCAGTATAGAAAGTCTATCGCTCTGCTAATGATCGATTGGTCGTCAATCAATCGATTATTAGACGAACGTGACCCACCTAGCACCGCCAGTAGGACATGGTCACGAAGGTGTCTCCTTTAGCTACCAAACTTAGCAAAGCAACATGCCGCGTTCCCCACCTGAAGGTCACAAGGGAAAGCTAGCCCCGGGGATCCACACTAACACCCCAAATAGGAACAACGGGAAGCACCGACAACTAGCCAAGGAAACACAAACGCTGACGCATCAGCCACCTCGACACCACAGTAATGCGTCGGGTCAGGATGATGCCACAGAAACACTAATGCGCCAGACACCTTGACCGTGACAACCGGAAAGGTTAACGCGTCCAAGTGGTTGATGCCATCGTTCTAGTAATGTGTTCGGGCGACCTAATGCATTACCAGTTTGATGACAAACCGCAGGATCAAGTCATCCCAAGGGTCATCGGACTACAATAAACACACCACACGGGGGAGGGGAGCATGTGGAAACTAGAAAAGCTATCTACAAACCACAAGGAACTCCCAATGCACCTAGATCAAGAAGGCAATCCCTACCTTTGAATGAAGAAATAGAATCGTTGGGGCCATTCTAGTGTGAATGGCCACCTCCTCCTTGCTCCACACAAGTCGGGCAATGTCGAGACACTTCGACCCTACTCGAAACACACCAAAAGAGGGTGAGGGAGATATCTCCCATTGGAGGGGAGAAGGGAGACAAGAGAGGGAAGAAGAGGAAGAATGAGCACCGACCAAGACCTTAAGCCTTCAACACACAAAACACATCAGAGTGACCTACTGCGTCAACAAGCTCAACATGTCAATCTCCTCCGCCGCAATGACAACTTGTCCACACAGATGCCCATGACAACCAGACATGTTGTACTGACAAGCCTACCACGCTAACAGGCGTTAGATGACCCATGAAGAAGATTAATGCATCCCGTTGACCTAGCGCGACAAGTAATACGATGACAATTAACACATCGCAGGACCAAGATGCCTTAAAGACACTAACGCATCAGACCCCATTGACTCCTCACTAATGCGTCTCTCAGGCTGGACACATTAGGAGCCAAACACCAGAATCTGAAACAGGAACCTAGGGTATTACATGTCGGCCACCGTGACAGGTCCAACTAGGAACTTTAGTTGTCGGAGGAGGATGCTGGTCGAGGATGATTTGACTACAAAGATAGCCAATATTCTCGAAAAGATGTTCCTAGGGTTAGAGAGAGAGAGAGAGAGAGAGAGAGAGAGAGAGAGAGAGAGAGAGAGAGAGAAGTTGTAGGGGATAGACCAAGATAGGAGTGCCACCTATCCCCTTTTTTACTTCAACTCCCTTTGAAGGGTTCCTTGGGTGGAAAGAATCACTGATTTCTGATATAGGATTACGCTACCCATTGGGGGGATTCACACTATAAGAAAAAATAGAATTACCAACAAATTTTTCAGACAAAAGATTTTTTGAAAATATGTCGGCATTTTCTACGGATACATTTTCGCTAAAAAATCTTCCAGAAATCTAAATATATTTTTATGTCAGAAAACCATTGAATTTTTTTTACAATATTTCTGATTGTGTATTATCCATCGGAAACTTCTGACAGAATCTCCGACTAAAGCATGTCTATTGGAAATCCGTTGGAGAACCTACCCAAAATTCACCATCTTGCCATCATCTTCCCCAAACTCAATCCCCAACCAGTAGCCCAAGCCGATCGCCCCTTGCCTTTGGCCAACTGCCGCTCTACTGCCTCCTTCGCTGTGCTAGGTAAACTCTCTCTCTCTCTCTCTCTCTCTCTCTCTCTCTCTCTCTCTCTCTCTCTCTCTAGCCACCACCTCCCTCCCTCTCCCAATCGGCACCACTATAAGAAATGTGCAGATAGAGATCAATTTGAAGACTGAAATTTTCGGTCTAAATTCGGTGACAAATCTGAGACCAAACTATCACTGAATTATGTTCGATCTCAGGTAAACTATTGAGATCGAATATTTCAATCACAAATCGGTCTGAGATTTGTAACCGAATTGTAACAAAATATTTCGATCTCAAATTTGAGACCGAACTGTCACCAAACCATGTTTGGTCTCAACTACATTGTTCATTAGTAGGATAAATTTTTTAGAAAGAATATTTCAGTCACAATTCAGTCTTAGACTTGTGACCAAATTACCACCAAATATTTCGGTCTAAAACTGAGACTGAATTGTCACCAAATTCTATTCAGTCTCAACTACATTATTTATTAGTAATTTAAACTATTGAGACCGAATATTTTGATCACAATTCAGTCTCAAATTTATGACTGAATTGTCATCGAATATTTCAGTCTCAAATTTGAGCCCGAAGTGTGACCGAATCCTATTCGGTCTCAGATACATTATTTGTTAGCAATTTAATTATATTATAGATATAATTATCTATAATAATCTATTAATAGTTTAGTTATACAGATATAGTTTTTATAATTATTTTTAAAATAAAAGAAAATAAAAAACTTGTATATAAATATAAATTTATAAGTTCTATTTTTAGTTTAATGTATACATATACATATATACGCATATTATATTTGTGTATTTGTGAGTATATTATATTTGTTTAATGAATAAATATATAATAAAATTTTATTTTAAAAATATTTTAATAATTTAATATTAAAATTCTAAAAAAAATCAGAATTTATATTTTATATTATGAGATATTATAGTTTATTTAATATTATGTAGCTGATCGATTAGATTTTAGATCAAGAGCGAATCCAACAAACGGATTTTAGATTAGGATGAAATCCAACGGCTAGATTTCGATTGATAGTAGGTTGAACAATCTGATTTTGATTAGATGTAGAACAAAAGGTACATCCAATCATCAAATCTTGATCAAACATAAATCCAATAGTTCAGATTTAGATCCGTAGCAAATCTAATGTCCAGATCTTAATCAAATTGTTATAGATTGACAACAAACTCAACTAATCAGATGTTTATAAATTGAGAACGAATCCAACTAACTAGATTTTAAATCGGAATAAAAGCTAATAGTTTGATTCTGATTGATAGTAGATTCAATGGTCGATCTTGATTAACTATAGATCGAGAGTGAATCTAATTGATAAATCTTCATCAACCTTAAATCTAACTGTTAGGATTTAGATCAAGAGTAAATCAAACATGCAGATCTTGATCATATTGTTTTAAGTTGGCAACAAATCCAACTAATTATATATATATAGATCGAGAGTAAATCTAGTGGTCAAATTTTAGATCAGGATGAAAATTTAACGGTCGGATTTCAATTGATAGTAGATTTAACCGTCGAATCTTGATTAAATGTAGTTTGAGAGCGAATCCAATCATTAGATTTTCATCAAATTTAAATCCAACAATTATGATTTAAATCCAGAGCAAATCCAACAAGTGGATCTTCACCATGTTGTTTGGGAGCAACTTAACTGATCAGATGTACATAGATCAAAAATGAATCTAATAGTCAAATTTTAGATCTACATGAAATCCAATGGTTGGATTTTTATTAATAGTAGATTTAATTGTTAGATCTTGATGAGATGTAGATCGGGATCGAATCCAACCATCAGATATTCATCAAACTTAAATCTAACACTTATGATTTAGATCCGTAGTGTAGCGACCCTAAATATTTATGTCCAATAAGGTTCCATATCCAGACCTGCCTCCCGCGAATAGGCCGAAGTCTCACAAGGAATAGTTCACACACGTGTCTAATGGGAATATAAAAGACAACCACAAGAGTATAAGATACAAGAAAGTACATGTACTCATACTCATGAACAACAAATTAAACTACCCCAATACATTACTACATATCCAAGAGAAAAAAGTATCACTACCTAGGGCATACCCCGAGGGAGCAGGAGCTCACACAACAAAAACTACAACTCAATTGCTGGTGGTACAAGTTCGCCAAAATGTCATTGCAAACTAAACACACTGCTGGCACCTGAAAGGAACTGTAAGGGAGTGACCCTTAACAAGTCACATGCTCAGCAGGGTCCTCCCAAAACCAACCACAACCCAAACAAAAGGAAGGTAGCCAAGAGATTAACCACAAAGGGTCTCACTGGGAATGCTAACAAGAGAACTAATGAAATAAATATGTGCAAATAATAAACATAAGCAATCTGCATTTAAACATAGGTTTTCTATCCAACACCGCTCACATACACTAAAGAGAACAAAGGACTAGTACAGGAACACTAGTCCACCACAATAGATGATACCGACTAAACCACAAGCTATATAGGCACACTACCCACAAAAGCCAACAGACTGACAACAAAAAGCCAGACCACCCCACACTAAACCAATAGAACACACCGAATGACTGCTCATAGAAGGGTAAAAATATGACAAGTGGAAGGTCATACGACACGACCTCCACGGAGCACCGCTCCACCTCAACACTTGAAAAGACCAGCCCACAGTGTGCCACAACAACTAGCTACCCACAACGAGTACAGATACCTAAAACCACAAGGTACCACAATTGTGCCAATAGCACAGCACACAACGAACGAATATGAACCATAATTGGAGAGTCACCACTCGCAACTACAACTACTGGAAAACTCAAGTTGGAAGGAACGCCGCCCCCACGTGGGTAAAGACTACTTGTTCATGACACCAGTATCCAACCCGGATAACACAAGATAAGAACCACCTCTCAGTCTCACAGTCAAGGATGAAAGGTCCAACTGTAACTCCACAACCACATTGCAAACACAACCACCACCACGTTGCGGACCCAAGCCTAGCACCTTTAGCGACTCTGGCCTGAGTTCCATAAATTGAGGCATCGGAAACACAGAACTAGCTGGGGACCAGTACGTCTACTAGTGACCATCCCCCAACCACTAGCATACTACAAGAGGCCGAACACAACCACAACACATGAGTCACTGCCGCATTGCCGTCTTTCCCTCAGTCAGACGGCTACTCGACAAATGAGTGAGGGTGTCCAGGAAAACGACACAGACCTCAAAAATACACACAGTACCGGGACAAAGCCCGAACACAACCATGCCTAGCTCACAGAGAACCTGTGATACCTGACTAGAGAGGCATTCTGAAATAGGCGCCAGACCACCAAATTCAGCATCCACAAAAACCACGTTGCATGCAGAACTCAAGTACCTTTAATCTTGTAACCACAAACCATGAGAAAATACAATTGCTTATAACGGGTTATCATACAGTCTTTAACACAATCATATACTAATAAAGCGGTTGAACTCATAAATTACATAATCTTCATATGCTTAATATAATTAACATGATTAACAAAACTCAATAACTAACCATGCTCTAACCTATTAACTCTAGTACATATACTTACTAGCATTAGGCCCACTAACATAGCATAAAACATCACCCCATAACCAAGACAAAGCCCACACAGGACCTTCATAGCCCAACATAACTATACCCACTTCAGAAGGCAAAACGCGATGGACACAGGCATCGCCTCAAGAATCACAATGGCTCGACTCGTTGCCTTTACGCCAGCTGACATACAAACCTGCAATTGAAACACAATCGGGACGGTTCAATACGTTGCCACAAAGCCAATCGATTACCGAAACTCATGAACGCGACGAGACAACCGACGCCTTCAAGCCGATCGATTCTAGCACAACAATCAGAAGTCATAAACACGATGGGCCAAAGCATCACCTTCATAACAAAATGCGACGGGTCAAACAGTCGCCTTCTCAGAAAGAACCGTCATACCCCTTCTTCTTCTTCTAGGAATCCATTCCAAACATCATTTAAACTAACATTTAAACCTCTAAACTGAAACATACACCACAGTACACCACCACAACATAATTTTCTAAGCTCTAAACCATTCAATCAAAGTAAAACAAAGGGGAAGTCTCCCTACCAATAAGAAGAACACGAAGAATGCGAAGAACACCACACCGTCGGCGTGTCCATGCTCCGGACACCTTCCTCGTGTGGAAATCGCGCCGAGCGAACCTCCAGCAAGCCGAAAACTCCATGAATCACTGCATAATAGCTCCTCCCGGCCAGACAGGGCTTCCTCTGCTCTGTCTAGCCTGAAACCACCGTTTGAAATTGGAGTCAAAATCGTGACGTATTCAGCCGTCACCTTTAAAACATCTTAAACGCGACAAACAAGAACGTTGCCAATCGAAACTCAAAGTGACATGAAGCCGTCGCATTTCAAAATGTGACGACCTACTCCGTCACCTTATCCACCAGAAAACCTGTGTGCTATTTGGGCTAAAACCTCTGCCCACAACACCCACACTATGACGATCCTCGTCATTGAAGCCCAATAACGAGTCTGACCCGACTCCATCTCCCGCGAGCCGGATGAAGCCTCGCAAGGGATATCAACACACACATTTCCGTGGAAACATTAAAGAACACATTGAACATACATGAGATTCCATATCTTACACATATTCACATGAAATGTACATATCCAGTTCTGAACTAAAGTCAAAGTATACAGTACAATAGCTTAGGACACACCCCAAGGCACAACAAAAGAGGAAATTACTCTGCTGGAGGCGTAGGCCCGACTCCGCTACGATGCAGTCTCGAACTAAAAGAGAGACGAGAACCCTCATGCTATCCTTCACCTAAAAGAGATAGGGGTAATCCTCACGGGTCACTGGCTCAGTAGGAAAACTCCCTCAAAGGCCAGAATAACAACAAACGTATAAGAGCAAGAGTAAAGCGTGCATTTAAATAACAAGTAACACTACCTAGACATGGTACTATAGTTGTAAATAAATAAACCATTCTAGGATATGTACATGGTACAACCTTTAATATATAAACGACAATTCATATTGAAGTGTACAAGCTAAAGAAGGGCACGCCACACACGAGTCACGACAACTGGTTCCCAACACCAGCCACTGACTCGGACAAACCACACAAGACTACCTCTCAGTCTCACAACCACGGATGAAAGGTCCAGCTACCGCTCCACCTCAACAAGGTCAAGAAACTATGAAGACCAACCAACATCACACTTGACCACACAGCTCCAGGCCCATGCTGGGCACCTTTAGGGACTTCGGCCCGAGCTTCCTAAAGTGAGGCACTGGAAAAATCAGACTAGCTAGGGACCAGTATGTCCACTGATGTTCATGCCCCAACCATGAGCGTGCAACAAGCAACCGCACACCCACAATCACGAGTCACTGCCCATTGTCGTCTTTCCATCCACCAGACGTACAACATAAACATAGGAGCGAGGGTGTCCAAAAAGATGACAGAGACCTCGTTGGTACACACCGAACCGGGACAAACCCTGAGCACCATGTGTAACGTCGCGCATTTTTTGGATCTTTGTGGATACTTGCTTAGTGGGTTTGGTGGCCAGTGTGTGGCCCATTAGTCTATGTTTCAGGTGTTCTTGCCGGTTGTCAGGCTTTGTGGGCTGGTAGATTGGGCCAAAAGTGCTCACAGGTTTTTTGCCTGTGAACGCGACAGGGGTGTGCGTCGCATTTTGAATGCGACGGCCCTGGTGGTTGTGTTCTGCTTACCGACTGAGATGCGGTCCTCATCTGCATGTGCGCTATGTGTCGCATGTTGGGCGACTTGCTGATGTCGGCTTTGGGAAGGCGACGGCCTAGGATGTCGCATTCAGGTCGCGACGAAGGGCTATGTTGTGTTCCCCACCGCGATGTGTTTTTAGGCAAGGACGACCAAACAGAGCTCAGAAAGCTCTGCTCGGCCAGGGGAGGCTGCTGCGGTGGATTTTCGGGCGATTTGGCATTTTGGAGTGGTTTTCAGTGCACTCTCGCTGCGAGAACGTCACATGGAGTAGGGGAGACATCGTGCCGTGGTTGGTTTGCATGTTCTTCGCGAAGGTAGTGAGATCCCACCTGGTTTCGTTGCGTGGATCGTGTATGATGCATGTTTGGACTGTTTATCGCTTTATAAACAGTAGATATCATGCTAGGGCAATCATTAAAGCATGAAAAATGAGAATTAAACATGGTTTGTATGGCTTGTGGGGGTGATCCGGGAAGAGCATCCCCGATTAGGGTTCATGCCTATGAAAGCGACGGAGCCCGGTCACATTTTGAACGCGACAGGCCGACCCGTCGCGTTCAGGTTCTTGAACACGACATATCGGGGGGACGCATTTTGAAGGTGACATTACCCCATGTCGCGACCTCAGTCAAGAGGTCCTGTGGTGCATGTTTTGAATAGTAGGATTATCCGATTATCAGTATTTTATGTGCATGGCCAGTGCGAGCGGTGCGTTGGCACCTATAACGCTCTTTGAGTGTGCTGTCCATGTGGTTGACGTGTTGTTTATATGGTGGACGTGCTGTTTACGTGGTTGACACACGGTTAACATGGTTTGGGTGTGTGTATAAGGTTGGTTTGTGGTTACTGGGTAGTGAGGTTCCAGTGTGAACCTAGCCTCGACCTTTTAATGTCTTTTGCATGGTTATTAAGTGGTTATTATATTGTATTAATAGGGCAATGGAGGTCATCTCGTGACCAATGACATGACAAGATATTAATATATAGTGTAAATTGTGTATGTGTTTGTGTGGGCTAGCTTGTGGGTCACAGAGTGACCCGGACAAGCTATTCTTCATATGTGTACCGTGGTTTGTAATAATGATAATATATGTATGTATTGTGGTTTGTGCATTGCCGAGTGTGGTGGTCCGGCCCCTATTTCGGAATACCTCTGTAGTTAGGTACCCCAGGTTTTGTATGAGCCAGGCATGTTAGTGCTCGGGGTTGGTCCCGGTACTATGTGTACCGTCGAGGTCTTTGTCTTCTGTCATAGACACCCTCACTCCTATGTTTAAGTTGTACGTCCGGCTGAGCAAAAGACGACAGAGGGCAGCGACTTGTGTTTGTGGGTGTGCGGTCGCTTGTAGCGCGCTCGTGGTTGGGGGTATGGACACCAGTAGTCGACACTGGTCCGCAACTAGTCCAATTTTCCAGTGCCTCACTCTAGGGAGCTTAGGCCAGAGTCCCTAAAGGTGCTAGGCATGGGCCTGCAGCAGTGTGGTCTGCAGGTGTGGTGTTGGTTGGTCTCCACTGTTCTTTGGCTTGTGCTTGTGGAGCAGTAGTTGGGCCTTTCGTCCGTGACTGCGAGACTGAGAGGTAGTTCTTGTGTTGTATTGTCCAGGTTGGATACTGGCCTCAAGAACCAACAATCCGTTCCGGTGTGGTGGCGTCGTTCTTTCCGACTCATGCTTTGCCAATGGTTGTGGCCTGTGTATGTGTGACTCGCTGGTAGAGGTTTAGCCGTTGTGGCATGCCCTGGTGGTGGCACGATTCTAGTTGTGATTTCATTGTGGTACCTCGTGATAGTAGGTACATGTACCCTTTGTGGGTGGTTTTGTGTTGTGGTACTTCGTGTGCCAGTCCCTTCAGGTGTTGAGGTAGACTTGTGTTCTGTGGGGGTTTGTGGAATGACCTTCCACCTGTTGTGATTCTACTCGTCTTCGAGTAAGCTTCCGATTATGTTTTGATGTGAGGTGTTGCTGTGAGATGTATTGGCTAGCTGAAGTCAGTCCTATTACCCTTCGTGGGTAGGTAGCCTATGAGGCTTGTAGCTTAGGCCACTAGTTATTGTAATAGTTTGCATGTGAGGCATGTGGCCTAGGCGTTTCAGTTGTAGAGCGGACTAGCAATGTTGTGCTGGTCTTGTTGTCTCTTTATCCTCTGGGATTTGTGTCAGCTAGTGAGACATATTGTTTAGCTGTTATTATTTATGTTTTGTTGTGAGCATGAAATGGTTTGGCTATTGGTGTTGCCAGTGAGGCCCTCTAGGGTTGAGGTCTCTTTAGCGTTGTGTGTTCCTTTGGGTAGTCCCTACTGAGCCAATGACTTGTTGAGGCTTACTCCTCTACAATTCTTTTTAGGGCTTACCGTTTGTATGGCTTGCAAAGGCGTTGTGGCAGACTTGGTTCACCAGCAGTAGTGTTAATTGTGTTGTGTGAACTTGTGCTCCCTCGGGGTATGCCCCAGGTAGTTGTACTTTTTAATTATGTTGCCCAGCTAGCTAGCCCAGAGGGGGGGGTGAATGGGTTATTAAAAATTTGATCTTTGATTAATACTTGTTCACTAAAAAGATTACACAACAACTTAAACGAAAGTTAGAATTAGAGGAAATGAGACAGCAAACACACAAAACACAACCACAAGACACAAGAGTTTTTATCTGGTTCGAAACTCCTCTCCGCAGGAGACCTACGTCCAGTCCATGAGCAATACCTCAGGATTTCACTAACAAGGGTACTATCCCCCTCACTGATCCTTACACCCAGCCTCAATTGGTCTTCCTTCAACCTGAATGGAAAACAACCACTGTGGATACCACCAGGTCTTCCTTCACTCAGAAGGGAATACAACTATTAAAAGGAAGTATAAGAACAAGCTTCATGAACTAGCTCAAACAGCTACAATCTGAAGCAAACAAGCCTCGAGAGAGAAGGAATTTTAACACTAATTTCTCTCCAAAGACTACACTGGCTCTCACAGGAATTTCTTCTTGAACACTGAGAGCTAAAGAGCTAAGGTGGATTGAAATGGAGTGCTTCGCTCTTATTTGAATCACAGAAGACTTGAAGGATTGTCGATCGAGAGTTATCCTTCTCGGTCTTGAGTCTTGTATTTAAGCTTTCTACTTGAAATTTGAACGTTAAAGATCTGTTGTCTCTCATCCTGGTGTACGTTAGACAGGTCTTCAAGGAAGCTTCTGATCTTCAGTCTTTTATCCTTTAGTACACGCCAGAGAAACATTTTAATATCTTGTATCTTGTGTCCAACGTTGTACAGATAAGTCTTGTCAGATATCTGCGAGCATATCAACAATAAATAGAGGACAGCTAGGACTGTCGTCGATTGTTAGTTGCAGTTGGAACAGATATTGCAATATATAGCAAGGCTCCTTTCTGTCTAAAAAGGATGTAGACAGAGTAGCATAAAAGTGGAAGATATTATCTGCATGCATGAGAGATACGTTCAGAGAGCATTGAATGCGTAGCAGTCAAACAGACGAGATACGACTTTGACTATTCAACATATACTAAGGAGTATTATACTATATAACAATGAAATCGATATGAACAAGCCCGATGTCTTTATGACTTATGAAATCGTTACACAAATCGAATCGTTATAAGCATCAAAGAAACCGATGTGATTACTTACCAAATCGTTACTGGTAAGCAGGTCGTTATGACAATACAGAAATCATTGTGAATAATACAGAAGTCGTTATGAGTGTTACAAAAATCGATGTGATTACTTATCAAATCGTTACTGATAAGCAAGTTGTTATAATCATCAAAGAAATCGATATGAAACTCTTAACAAATCGTTGCACCAAGCAAATCGTTCTGAGTTCTAAAGAAATCGTTACGGCTAGAAAGTCGTTGTGAATTCTAAAGAAATCGTTACGAGAACTGAAGAAATCGTTACGGCTAGAAAGTCGTTGTGAATTTTAAAGAAATCGTTACGAGAACTGAAGAAATCGTTACGGCTAGAAAGTCGTTGTGAATTCCAAAGAAATCGTTACGAGAACTAAAGAAATCATTACGGCTAGAAAGTCGTTGTGAATTCTAAAGAAATCGTTACGACAGACAAGTCGTTACGAGTTCAAAAGAAGTCGTTACGAGTACTGAGGAAATCGTTACGACAGACAAGTCGTTACGAGTTCAAAAGAAATTGTTACGAGTACTGAAGAAATCGTTACGACAGATAAGTCGTTACGCTTTCTAAAGAAATCGTTGCGATGTCTTATAGAATCGTTGCGAGGGTCAAGTCGTTACGCTTTCTAACGAAATCATTGCGATGTCTTAGTAAATCGTTATGAGATCTTTAAGAAATCGTTGCGGTATCGATTTGTTCGAAACACCACGACTTTTCGGTCAGAAAGGAAATCGTTCTATTATCAATAGAAGTCTATATGAAGTATGAAGAAGTCGATGCAATGACTTGGGAAAAATTATGAAATGAGAGTTTTACCTGATTGTCTTGAACTTTCTTTTACTTTTATTTCCTATCCTTAAAGGCTCAAGTAATTCATTAGTAATGTTTTGTTAATCATCAAAATTAATATATAAATGAGTGAATGAATTTATATTGAGAAAGTTTGGTCATCAATCTCCCCCTTTTTGATGATGACAAAATATACTAAACAACATAATGAAAACAATATGTTTTTCAGAGTTGCATTAGTTTTCTCCCCCTTTTTGTCAATAAGCAAAAAGATAGTCTATGAGACAAAGAATAAGAAAGCTTTGGATTAATTAGGAGTAAGATAATACACCGGAGATAAGAGAGAGGCATGCTGGGAAATGACAGCCCATGCCTTGATCTCCATATCTTCAAAAGTCTGGCGAAAAACACCAGGAGCAACTGAGAAGGAAGAACCCATGGCTGGAGAGATCCTCTGAATGAAAAGCTGCCGCTGCTCTTCCAGGAAGTCTTCATACTGATCTTTGTCCAGTATGAATCTGAAGTAGGTGGTCTTTCCAAAGCTGGCACGATGGAGAAATCTATCCAGAGAGATTGGATAGAAAATCTTCTGATCAATAAGATCCTTCTTTAGAGCATAGAAGGCAGTATATCTGGCTGCCCACTGAACATAGATCTCTTGAATGGGATTTATGGAGTTGAGATCCATGAAGGCTTCGGCTGATAGAATAGGCTTATCTTGACGGACCAAGGAACTGTTGATGGCTTGCAACTGAAGATAGGGTTCCTTGTAGAGCGATTCCCAGAAGGTGGGAGAAAGCCTCTCACACTCAGAAATGAGTGGAGCCAAAACTTGAGAGGAAATGCGGCCAGAGTGGTATTCTCGGAAGATAAACCACAAAAAGGAAGACATTCTACCCTGCTTAGCTGACATTCTGCCCATCTGCTTAGCAAACATATCAAAGGCATGGGAGCCTGCATCTGAGTCAAAGACTAAGGAGTGTAGCTTCGGCAAAAGAACTGGAGAGTCAACTTTGAGGTTGGCAAAATCCACTATGAGGGGAAGATTTATTGGACGTTCTGATCTCAGCATCACTATGGCTGAATGAAACTGGTAGAACTGGATTTCAGGCAGCTTGTTCAAGTAGCAGAAATCACTGTACAGCTGGATGTTCTTGGCAATTCTAATCTCTTTCAAAATGAAAGGTCCCCAAGAGTTTTTATGCTGAAGAGTAAACCACTCAGAGAAGGTGAGAGGGTGAGCTCTATGGGTAAGGGATTCTGCCCTGGCAGTCAAGAATTTGGTGTACTGAGCTTTGTTGCCCTTGACATTGGCCCATTGATCTTCAGTCTTGAACTCAGTGCCCTCAAAGATTTTGGATTTTTTAGGGTGGGACAGCTGGATAAAAGGAAGAACAGTGTTTAAATGCTCAGAGAGGTTGAGGAAAGGAATACCATAGATGGTGGAGAGGATGCATTTTTGAAGGTATTCCCTGTAGATAGGTCTTTTCTGAGGTTCGAGGGTAAGAGAGTACCAGAGAGGAGGAAATAATGGTGAGGAGGGGATCCTGACAGAGGATGAATGTTTCCTCTTTTTCTTGGTAGGACTGGGAGGATCAGTCCTGTGGATATGAGTGGCAGTGGAGAGAATGGAGATGAGGGTATTTCTCTCAAATTCATTCAGAATATTAGTGTCAAAGACACCAAGAAGTTGAGATTTTTCCGGAATGAAGGTGACAGAGGAAGGAGGAGTAGGAGGATAGAAGAGGTGTTTGGGATTGAAGGATGTAGACGGGTGAACTGGAGTGGTTTGAGTGAGAGGTGAAGAAGGTGAGAATGATGATGGAGCTGAGGTGTGAGAAGGAGTGGGAGAGAAAGAAGGTTGAGATGAAATGAGAGAGGAAGAAGGTTGGGTGTGAGGCATAGGGTGTTTGAGAGTTGGTGGTGCTGGAGGGGCTGTAGAAGGAGATGAAGGTGAGGAGAGGGTTGGAGTTGCAAGAGTAAAAGTGTCAGGGGCCTTGGTAGCTTTAATGGGCTCTTTCCCTTTTGCATGACCCTCTCTGACAACTGCAGACGGCCCAGATGGCCCTGATGCTGGCACTGATGGCCCTGGTGGCCCTGATGCTTGAGCTGAAGGCCCTGCTGGCCGAGACTCTTGAGCTGGAGGCCCTGGTGGCCGAGGAACAGCTGCTGATCTGCTCTGAGTAGCTGCAGGAGAAAAACCACTTGACCTTGAAAGCACAGATAACAACGATTTCATGTCTGCCATTTCCTTGTTGAACCACCTCATAGCATTTCTGACTGAGGATAGTTCAGAAGTAGTTGAAGCTTGGCTGGCAATTATTCCTTGAACACTAGACTGCACTGCTGACAGAATCTCTCCCTGAGCTTTCAACAATTTCAAAACAGGTTTCAGATTAACTTTTTTGTGGCTCTTTCTCTACTTTCTGTGAACCACCCTCTTCCCTTTCCTCTGAGGTGCTGGTTCTTCAATAGACTGCTCCCCGTGAGCAGGAGCTTCCTCTTCAACTTCCATTTGCTCCCCCTGAGCAAGAGCTTCCTCTTCAACTGGATCTACTGGAGCACTGGACTACTCCACAGGAGTTGATTCTTCAATGTGGCCTTCTACCACAGCTTTTTCCATTTCAATTTCACCAGACTGTGAGTGGACTGGTGTGGAGAGAGCTGATTCAACCAAACTCCTAATAATTGAGCCAATTATTGAGGTAGGCAGATCACTGTCTTCATCTGCCACTTCCTCCTCAACTACAGGAGCTGTAAGAGGTTCTGGCTCAATTGTTGGTGCTACTGCCTGCTCTTCAACTGTTGGTGGTACTGCTTGCTGCTCTGCTACTGACTCTACTTCTTGCTGCTCAGTCGCTGGTGCTACTGCTGCCATTTCCTGATCATCAGGAATTTCTACATCACCAATTATGGCCTCTCCCTCTGCCACAGAGGTCTTGGTCCATATCCCATTTTGTACTGAGAAACCACTTTTCTTGAGATTCCTGGACCTTATAGACTGGCCCATCTTTTCCACAACAGCTCCAGATAAATCAACTCCAAAATGCTTGAAAATCTTGGTTAGGAGATGAGCGTAGGGCAAGGATACATTCGTTTTGCTCTTTGTATCCGAGATTTGAGCATTAGCAAACTTCATTCTCTCCAACATGACTGCGACCAAGTTAATCTCTTTATTCTGGATTACCCAGAACATCATATCCGAATCTTCCCTAGTGCAAGATGAGAAAGAAGCACTCCGGGGAACCATAATTTGGCAGATAATGAAATGGAGTAGACGGTTGAATGCAGTCATTTGATTGATATCTAATTTTCCGTCTTTCAGCCTGAAACCTTGACCTATAATGCCAAGATCCTTTGCTTCATCATTCACGGTGTGAACCCCACTATGTCCAGATGTCTTCACTCCAAACAACGTGTGCAGGAGTTCATGGTCTACCTTAATTTGGATACTCTTAACAGAGGAGACAAGGGACCCATCCGCCTCTGACTTCAGACAAACGAAAAAGGCTTTCACCAGGTCGGGATAGCTTACCTCGGTGAAAGTGGCAACATCCATCCACTGCATCCTTCTCAAAGCTTCTACTAAACTGCTCATTCCATTCTTCTCTAGATTTTGAACATCCACTGCCTTGTTTCCGCAAATCTTCGTCTTCACGAAGGTGAATCTTTCCTGCTGCTCTGCGGATAGGTACTCAGCACTGTAACCCCCTACACTTCCGGAGATCATCGGAGCGGCCATGGGTAGAGAGAAGAAAACGGTTCTGGAGAAGGGAGATGATGGAAGAGATGGAAGCCCTAGAGGGATTCTTCGCGGGAAGAAGAGAAAGCTTCAAATCTTGCAGAGAGTCGATGCCGGAGTCGTTAGGGCATCGGCTTTGGGCGAACAGATAAAAGAGAAAAGGGTAAAGGTGGAAGATGAGTCGTTCCCAGAACGATTTGACTAATTAAAATTACTTTATCAAAAACAGGATGCGCCAAAAGGCGGTAACGGCAGAACGCGACAAAAGGGTTTGACGAGTCAAACTACTTTTAACACAACAGCGGTCAAAGAAGAGTAAATAAGCTGAGTTTTTCTTAAAGTCAGGAAGGAGAGAAAATTTCATTTAATCTAAAAAATTTATATGCCAATTTAAATACAGAAATCTTTTCACAAATTGCACATCCCTAATTCCCTTCTAAGAGATGTAAATCTCTCTTCAGGTAGGGCTTTTGTGAAGATATCTGCTAGTTGACCATTTGTATCTATAAAAGAAATTTCTAAGTTACCACTAGCTACATGATCTCGAATGAAGTGATATCTAACCTCAATATGTTTAGTCCTTGAGTGTTGTACTGGATTCTTGGTGAGGTTGATGGCACTTGTATTATCATACAGTAGTGGAATTGACTTGATATGAATGTCGAAATCCTCAAGTTGTTGCTTTATCCATAGGAGTTGTGTACAGCAACTTCCAGCAGCAACATATTCTGCCTCAGCTGTTGATAGAGCTACTGAATTTTGTTTCTTGGAGGACCAAGATATCAGACATCCTGCAAGAAACTGACAACAACCACTGGTGCTCTTTCTAACTACTTTGCATCCAGCATAATCAGCATCAGAGTATCCTACTAAATTAATTTCACAGGATTTTGGATACCGAAGACCTAAATCATGAGTTCTAGCTAAATACCTAAATATTCTTTTCACAGAAATTAAGTGAGACTCTCTAGGGTCTGCTTGATATCTAGCACACATGCATACACTAAATAAAATGTCTGGTCTACTTGCAGTTAAGTAAAGTAATGACCCTATCATACCTCTATAGTTCTTTTGATCTACCTTTTTACCATTTTGATCACTGTCCATTTTGGTTGATCTGCTCATTTGCGTTGATAGTGGCTTTGCACCTTCAAATCCAAATTTCTTTAACAGCTCTTTGGTGTACTTGGCTTGACAGATGTGAGTGCCTTCCTTCCTTGCTTAATTTGCAATCCAAGGAAGTAGTTTAGCTCTCCCATCATACTCATTTCAAATTCTCTCTGCATAAGATTTTCAAAGTACTTGCAAAGAGATTCATCAGTAGATCCAAAAATAATATCATCTACATATATTTGCATAAGTAGTATATGTTTGACTTTAGATTTTATAAATAATGTACTATCTACTTGACCTCTAGTGAAACCATGATCTAATAAGAAACTACTGAGCCTCTCATACCAGGCTGTAGGTGCTTGCTTTAAACCATATAATGCCTTATGGAATTTAAATACATGATTTGAAAATTCGGTGTCATCAAAACCTGGAGGTTGTTCAACATACACTTCCTCTTTGATAAAACCATTTAAAAAGGCTGATTTGACATCTATTTGAAACAATTTTAAATCTAATGCAGATGCATAAGCAAGTAAAATCCTAATAGCCTCAAGTCTAGCCACAGGTGCATAGGTTTCATCGAAATCTATGCCTTCCTCTTGGGAATAGCCTTGAGCTACCAGTCTGGCCTTCTTCCTTAAGATTATTCCAGACTCATCCAGTTTATTTCTGAACACCCACTTGGTGCCAATAACTGAATAATTGGATGGTCTAGGAACAAGTGACCATACTTGGTTTCTCTTGAACTGATTTAGTTCATCTTGCATGGCTATTATCCAAGATTCATCAGTTAAAGCTTCATTGACTGTCTCTATTTGAGAAACAAAGGCTAAATAATCACAAGGGATTACATTACCTCTTGTTCTTACCCCTACAGATGGATCACCAATAATGTTTTCAAGAGGGTGATCTTTCTGATGTCTCCATTCTTTTGGAAGATTTTCATGTTGAATTTCAGTTTGCTGCAGTTCTTCCAGAGATGGATCTTCCTTGTCCTCAATTGAGGTATTCTTTAATTTTTCGAACAAGTCATCTGCATCATCAATGTCACTAATTTCTTCCTTTTCCAAGAAGGGGTTAGATTCATCAAAAATAATATGCACAGTTTGTTCAATTAATAATGAGCGTTTATTAAAAACTCTATAACTTTTGGGTTTAGAAGTGTACCCCATAAAGATGCCTTCATCTGATTTGGCATCTAACTTACCACTGTCCCTTTTTCCATTGTTGTGGATGAAGCAAGGACATCCAAATATTTTGAAGTGACTGATCTTTGGTTTCTTTCCCTTGTAGAGTTCATAAGCAGTCTTCTTCAGAATTGGCCTGATCATTACCCTATTAATGATATAGCTTGCAGTGTTGATGGCTTCGGCCCAAAAATATCTTGGCAAGTCATATTCTGATAACATGGTTCTTGCCATATCCAAAAGAGTTCTGTTTTTCCTCTCAGCAACTCCAGTCTGTTGAGGTGTCCTTGGTGGTTAGAAGTTGTGCTCAATTCCTTGATCATTACAGAACTTTGCAAACTTTTCATTCTGAAACTCACCACCATGATCTGATCGGATAGAGATAATGGTGAACTTCTGATCTTTCTGAACTTTCTTGCTGAAGCTGAAAAATTATCAAAGGTGTCATCTTTGTGCTCTAGAAAGGATACCCAAGTAAATCTTGAGTAATCATCAACTATGACAAAACCAAAATTCTTTCCTCCGAGACTGGTAGTCCTCATTGGCCCAAATAGATCCATATGAAGTAATTCTAATGGCTTTGAGGTGGTCACTACTGTCTTTGATTTGAAAGAGCTCTTGGTGTGCTTTCCTCTTGCACAAGGTCTGCAGATGCTATCCATTTTTAAGTTTACCTTTGGCAATCCTTCCACTAGATTTCTCTTTCTGAGCTTGTTCAATCCATCCAAGCTGCAGTGGCCCAGTCTTCTGTGCCACAGCTCTGTTGATTGATCTTTGCTAGCTGCCAAATAGACATCTTGATCCTTGAGTTCCTCGAGATAGAGAACATATAAATTTCTTTCTCTATATGCTTCAAATATGACTGCTCCATCCTTTAATATACTGTACTTTGATTCTTGGAACTGAATCTGATGGCCTTTGTCACACAACTGGCTGATGCTGATGAGATTATGCTTTAATCCTTTGACCAGCATTACATCTTCAATAACTGATTTTCCTTTGATGTTCACGGACCCACTTCCTATCACTGTGCCTTTTCCATTATCTCCATAGGTGACTGTTCCTTCTTCAGCTTGGAGATTAACGAAAGCTTCTCGTTGCCTGACTTGTGTCTTGAGCATCCACTATCCAAATACCATTTGGATGCTCTTGAATTTCCCTGAAATTTAAACATTAAGTTTTAGGTACCCATGTTCTTTTGGGTCTTGATGGGTTAGTATCATTAATTTTACCTTTTATTATCCATTTTTTATGTTTTGTTGGAGATGTTATTGCAATATGTCCTAATTTGTTGCAGTGATCACAGCAGGACAATTTTGTTACCTTTTCTATATACTTGAACCCAGCCTTATATGATATATCTTGTTCAGGTATAAACTTTGGTGTTGGATATGTTTTAGGGTAGACTATGGTTTCTTCATTATCTGGGGGTGTATATCCTAACCCATTTTTCTTCTTACCTGCTCTTCTAGCACCTTTTAATATTAGAGAGTTTTTACCATTAGTAAATTTCTCTAGTGTGCTTGATAGTTTATGATATATCTTGTTCAGGTATAAACTTTGGTGTTGGATATGTTTTAGGGTAGACTATGGTTTCTTCATTATCTGGAGGTGTATATCCTAACCCATTTTTCTTCTTACCACTCTTCTAGCACCTTTTAATATTAGAGAGTTTTTACCATTAGTAAATTTCTCTAGTGTGCTTGATAGTTTATGATTTTCTTCATTCAAGATTTTAACTTCTTTCCTTAATTCATCTGTGCTTTCCTGTTTTTCCACTTTTGTTATTTGTTCATTCTTAGCTTTTAGGTCTTCACATAACAATTTATTTCTTCTTTTAAGTTCAGTTATTTGTTTTTCTAATTCTTCATTTTCTGTTTTTAGATCTGAATTAGTGTTTTCTAAACAGATTACATTTTTCTTACTAACTTTAAGTAATTTGGATACTTCTTTGTATTTATCATAAAGTTCATTAAAGGCACTTTCTAAATTATCAGAATCTGAATCATTACAGGAATCAAAAGAAGAATCAGAGGTTACCTTGTCTTCGGTGTTGGCCATGAGAGCCAGGTTGGCTTCTTCTCCATCACTGCTTGAACTTGACACACTATCTGAGTCACTGCTGTTCTCCCAAGCAGCTGCCATTGCCTTCTTTTTGTACTTCTTGAATTTTTTGAAATTATCCTTCTTCTTATGATCATTCTTCTTAAGCATTGGACAATCTGTCTTGATGTGTCCAGGCTTTTTGCATTCATAGCATATCACTTCTCCTTTCTTCGAATCCTTTACTTCTGGTTTTTTGATATCTTTATTTTTCTTAAAAAATCTTCTCCCAGACTGGAACTTCTTCTTCTTTGCTAGAATTCTTTGAAGTCTTCGAGACAGCATTGCTTCTTCATCATCACTGTCCTTACTGCTTTCACTGTTGTCCAGTGATTCTTCTGATATATCTTCATTGGCCTTGAGAGCACTTGATTGCTTCTTTTTGCTAGAGGATTCTCCTAATCTCTCCATGTTTATCTCATGAGCCATGAGGGATCCTATTAACTTCTCCAATGACATTTGTTTTAGATCATTGGCTTCCTCAATGGCTGTTACCTTTGGAATCCATGAGGATGGCAGAGATCTGAGGATCTTTCTAACCATATCTGGTATAGCATAGAGTTTTCCTAATCCAGCCAACCCATTTGTGATATCTGTGAATCTACTAAACATTTGGGTTATGGATTCACCTGACTGCATCTGGAATCTTTCATATTGGGTCACAAGAATGTCGATTCTTGTCTCCTTTACCTTATCTGTCCCTTCATAGTAATCCTGAGCTTTTCCCACATTTCATTGCGGATTTGCAGGCTGAAACTCTGTTGAATTCTTTCTTGCTGAGAGCACAGCACAGGATGCTCTTGGCTTTGCAGTTTAAGGAGATTTTTCTTCTGTCTTCATCTGTCCACTGAGCCTTTGCATTTGTGACTAGGAGATCGCCTTCTTCTACAATGGACCATATCATGTAATCGTGGCCTTGTAGAAAGTACTCCATTCTTGTCTTCCAATAGGTGTAAACTTCTCCATCAAACAAAGGAGATCTGTTGACTGACTGACCTTCGAAGTTACTTTGGGCTGCCATGGATCTTTACTCTTCAGATCGTTGGATCTACTTCTTTGTCCAAGAGACTCGCTTTGATACCACTTGTTGCCAAGCTAGCTAGCCCAGAGGGGGGGGGGGGGTGAATGGGTTATTAAAAATTTGATCTTTGATTAATACATGTTCACTAAAAAGATTACACAACAACTTAAACGAAGGTTAGAATTAGAGGATATAAGACAGCAAACACACAAAACACAACCACAAGACACAAGAGTTTTTATCCTAGTTCGGAACTCCTCTCCACAGGAGACCTACGTCCAGTCCCTGAGCAATACCTCAGGATTTCACTAACAAGGGTACTATCCCCCCTCACTATCCTTACACCCAGCCTCAACTGGTCTTCCTTCAACCTAAAGGGAAAACAACCACCCTAGATACCACCAGGTCTTCCTTCACCGAGAAGGGAATACAACTATTAAAAGGAAGTATAAGAACAAGCTTCAGGAACTAGCTCAAACAACTACAATCTGAAGCAAACAAGCCTCGAGAGAGAAGGAATTTTAACACTGATTTCTCTCCAAAGACTACACTGGCTCTCACAGGAATTTCTTCTTGAACACTGAGAGCTAAAGAGCTAAGGTGGATTGAAATGGAGTGCTTCGCTCTTGTTTGAATCACAGAAGACTTGAAGGATTGGCGATCGAGAGTTATCCTTCTCAGTCTTGAGTCTTGTATTTAAGCTTTCTACTTGAAATTTGAACGTTAAAGATCTGTTGTCTCTCATCCTGGTGTACGTTAGACAGGTCTTCAAGGAAGCTTCTGATCTTCAGTCTTTTATCCTTTAGTACACGCCAGAGAAACATTTTAATATCTTGTATCTTGTGTCCAACGTTGTACAGATAAGTCTTGTCAGATATCTGCGAGCATATCAACAATAAATAGAGGACAGCTAGGACTGTCGTCGATTGTTAGTTGCAGTTGGAACAGATATTGCAATATATAGCAAGGCTCCTTTCTGTCTAAAAAGGACGTAGACAGAGTAGCATAAAAGTGGAAGATATTATCTGCATGCATGAGAGATACGTTCAGAGAGCATTGAATGCGTAGCAGTCAAACAGACGAGATACGACTTTGACTATTCAACGTATATTAAGGAGTATTATACTGATATAACAATGAAATCGATATGAACAAGCCCGATGCCTTTATGACTTATGAAATCGTTACACAAATCGAATCGTTATAAGCATCAAAGAAATCGATGTGATTACTTACCAAATCGTTACTGGTAAGCAGGTCGTTATGACAATACAGAAATCGTTGTGAATAATACAGAAGTCGTTATGAGTGTTACAGAAATCGATGTGATTACTTATCAAATCGTTACTGATAAGCAAGTTGTTATAATCATCAAAGAAATTGATAAGAACTCTTAACAAATCGTTGCACCAAGCAAATCGTTCTGAGTTCTAAAGAAATCGTTACGGCTAGAAAGTCGTTGTGAATTCTAAAGAAATCGTTACGAGAACTGAAGAAATCGTTACGGCTAGAAAGTCGTTGTGAATTTTAAAGAAATCGTTACGAGAACTGAAGAAATCGTTACGGCTAGAAAGTCGTTGTGAATTCCAAAGAAATCGTTACGAGAACTAAAGAAATCGTTACGGCTAGAAAGTCGTTGTGAATTTTAAAGAAATCGTTACGACAGACAAGTTGTTACGAGTTCAAAAGAAATCGTTACGAGTACTGAGGAAATCGTTACGACAGACAAGTCGTTACGAGTTCAAAAGAAATCGTTACGAGTACTGAAGAAATTGTTACGACAGACAAGTCGTTACGCTTTCTAAAGAAATCGTTGCGATGTCTTATAGAATCGTTGCGACGGTCAAGTCGTTATGCTTTCTAAAGAAATCGTTGCGATGTCTTAGTAAATCGTTATGAGATCTTTAAGAAATCATTGCGGTATCGATTTGTTCGAAACACCACGACTTTTCGGTCAGAAAGGAAATCGTTCTGATTATCAATAGAAGTCGATATGAAGTATGAAGAAGTCGATGCAATGACTTGGGAAAAATTATGAAATGAGAGTTTTACCTGATTGTCTTGAACTTTCTTTTACTTTTATTTCCTATCCTCAACAGCTCAAGTAATTCATTAGTAATGTTTTGTTAATCATCAAAATTAATATATAAATGAGTGAATGAATTTATATTGAGAAAGTTTGGTCATCAAATTAGACATGTAATAATGTATTGGGACAGTTCTAAATTAATTATATGAAAATATGAGCACATGTAATTTCTTGTGTCTTATACTGTTGTGGTTGTCTTTTATATTCTTATTGACACGTGTGTGAGCTATCCCTTGCGAGACTTCGGTCCGTTCGCGGGAGGCGGATCTGGATATGGAGCCTTATTAGGCATAAATATCTAGAGCCGCTACAGTTGGTATCAGAGCAATGGTCCAGTTATAATATAAAAAGACATTGAGGTTACAATGTCCCAAGACATGGTTTAATGTCCACTGCTAATAGTAAGTCTGTGGTTTAAAGTGGTTTTTACGTGAGTTTTGTCATGTGAATTGTGTGTTTGTTTTTATATGTGTGGCAGTTGTTGGTAATAGCTAAGGAAAGATATGGTTAGAGGAAATCTAGTTTGTGAAATGTGGTTGATTGCTTGCACCAGGCAGTTGTTAGTAATGGCAGAGAAATGATGAGATTAGCAGCATGAGTTGAGTGGTTACATTAGTGTGCCAGTTGCAGTTAAGGTGCAGTTGTCTAAGGGTTCTCAGTTACAAAATTAGAGAGATTAGTGAATTTGTCTATGATAATCAGGAAAGGTAGAGTAGTGTTTTGAGAAGGATATGTCTGATATGTGATAGCAAAGTACAGTGTTGACAGAGACAGGTATAAGGTGTTAGTGTGATGGAACACTAGTAGGAGCAGTATTCTTAACGAGGAATAAAACAATGTGATAATGATTAGTAAGTATGTGAATTGTGATTGAGAACCTTAGCAGAGGTAATTATTGTGTTTGAAATCTTTGTTAATAAGTGTTAAGGAGTAGCTAGGATAATAATGTGAGCGGCGATATGGAAAGATTTGGAATAATTAAGTAAAGCAGATTAGCTCCAGATAAGGTATTGGTAAATCGAGGAGCAGTAAATTGTGAAAGTCAGATTAAGAATGCTTTGTGATTAGAGTAGGTTGTAGTAAAGAGTTTAAGAATGATGCTGCTACGAGCAATGATGATAATGGGAATTTGATATAAGAGATTCATGCAAGAATGTGTTGAGGTGATCATTCGAATAAAGAGGAAGTAAAGAAGAATCAGTGTATAGTTGGACTTTTCTGAGAATTTCACAAGAAAGATATTCGTTTAGTAAGTGGCAATTTGTGTAAATTCCACGAAATGATTTGTAAAGAATTACAATGTTGAAGATAAGATTAGTAATGCTTAGCAGTTATGTATAGTTTGTGGAAAAATAAAGGAGTTTGTGTCAGAAAAAAATTTGAAATTGAAATTATGAATGATTGGAATAAGTTAAAGTTATGTAAGTCAGAATAAAAAAAATGGATTCGTTGAGAAGTAGTTGGGAAGTATCAGGTTAAGTGGAATAGCAAGGCAGATGATGCAAGGAATTAAAGTAGAGGTTTGAATGAACAAGATAGCAGTAAATATGGTATAGCAGCAATGATTTCGGCATTAGAAAGTAAAGCAGTAAAGTAAAATAAAGAAATCAGACAGAGCAGATTATAGTAATTAAAGGGATCAGTTTCAAGTCATGATCTTGGCAGTTGTCAGTAAAGGATGTTTATATGATGGTGAGAATTGTAGTGTGAATGGTAAAGTGCGATAAGCCGAACAACAGAATAATTAAAATAAATGTTTTGCAGAAATGATATCAAGAATAGTGTAAGTGGCAATACAAATCAGATTAAGAGTTATTGATCAGAGAAATAAAGGGTATAATAGATTATGAAATCGATATAATTAGAGAGTTCAGAAAATGCTCAGTAAGAGTTGGCCTGCCAGTGTGTAGAAAGTGATTTAGTTGGGTAAAGGTAATCTTTTATAAGAGAATTTCAGAGTTTGATGTAAGAATAGAAGGCAGAACAGTTAAAGAATAGTGTGCATATCAGAGTATGGGAGAATAGAATAGAGAGAGCAAAAAAATGTATGAAAATTGGAACTAATAAGTATAGAAAGGAAAGTAAGATCAGATAAACAATGAACAGTTTAGAGACAGGTGGTACCTGATTAGAAAGAGTTCGGTAAAGTTGAAGATAGAAGATGAACGAGTTAGTTGAGCAGTGTTATTATGTAATAAGAGAGTGCAGTGTCACAACAATGAGAGCAAATATTTTGAAGACTATGTAATAGATTAATTAGATCAGTCAAAGTATATTATTCAAGCAAGAAAGGGATGAAAAAAAAAATTAGATAAGTCAGTAGAGATATGGCAAGATTTAGAATTTAAGCATGTGGCACAACCATAATTGAAGTATTAAAGAAAGTAGTTCAGAGATTTTAGTGTTTCCTTCCTATGTTAATTGATTAAGTAAAGTAATTTGAGAAACCAATAAAGTCATAATTGAATCCAACTGGAGTCAAAGTAATATTGAAAGTGGGAAGTCATTGGAAGCAATAAAGAGAGAAGAATTTATGGGATATTTTGCTAAGTATCCAGAATAATCAGAGTAGCGCAACGGAAGCATGGAAGGTTTAATATTCACAGGTTATCTATGATTGAATGTTTAAAGAAAATTTTGAGATTTTTGCATAGTTGGGTGAAGAAATAATGGTTTTTAATTAGAAAGGAATAAAGATAGTATGAACAGAATGGTATAGAAAAGCAGGGATGTAAGGCCCTAGAATTTTGCTCTCTTATATAGATGTTTGCTTATGATAGAAATAGATGTTTGTATGTAAAGATATATATATATATATATATATATATGTGTGTGTGTGTGTGTGTGTAAATAAACTAATTGATAGATTGATGTAAATTTAGGTATGTATACCTATTGTATATATATATATGTATAATTACATTGCATGGATAGTACTATTTTTAAAGTGTACATTGTATATTTTATGTATTGGTATGGTGTAATATGATTTTCTGCAGTTTTAACTTCTGTGCAGACGACCTGTTGGCGTCAACATGAGTTGACGTTAATGGTGAGTCAGTGGCCACATCAATGGACGCCAACTCCATATTGGCGGCCAGTGATGTTGACGTTAGTCTCCTAGATCTGTTGCGTCTTCAGATCCAGAAACGCCCCCAAAATTGTCGGCTCTTGTTTTAGTAACTGACCCCAACGGTCAAGAAACCCTACACAAAGCACGTCCCTGAAACCATATCTTATAAAAACACCCCCATCGACGGATTAAGTCCCTATTTGCTCTCTTGAGAAAAACCCTACTTTTATGTGTGAAACTTGATCTTTGGACCCATGGATCCGGCGATTGGACGCTTCATCCGACATTCTTCTTTGACTGGGAGGAAGCCTAGACATCAAGGATCGTCTTTCTGACTCCGGTATACTTCAAAGAACAACTCGGCAACTAGATCGGGGAGGATTTGAAGGCTCTTTGGCTCTGGCTGAAGAGGGCTTCTTCGACCTAAATCCCCATTTGTAGATTTTTTTGAAGGCAAGTAAATCATTCACGTTATCCCTACATGCGTTTAGTAGGTCCTAGGCAATTTTTCTGATTTTTAATTGTGTCCTGGAACCTCCTTTTCTATCAGATTTGGCGTTCAATCTGTGTTTTGCACAGACAGGAACTTAACGGCAAGATCCCCTGCCGTTAAGATCCAAGGTTGGCGGCTACTTATGTTGCTGTTAACTGGGTAAGCGGTCACCCCCTTGCCGTTGAGTTCTCCAGGCAAGAACAATGAACTGTTTGTCCCTTTATAATCTATTTTTTGGATTTTTGCGCATGGGGATATACTGTAAATTTTATATGTTACGTAATACATCTAGAGAATCATGTTGAAAAATTCCTGTGAAAATTCGTTGAATCTTTTATTTATTAAAATTCTCTGAATTAACTATCAGACATGGTTTTAATATTGTAAATTTTTGTTTATGTGATTCATGTGGAAATTGAGTGTCATAGAAATTCTGTATGATGTGTATAAATGTCAGTTTATACCATGAAATTTAGGAAATTTTCTGATGTCCATGTAAATAATTTAAAATTTATGAACTGTAAAACAGTGAGTATGCCTGATCAGTTTTAAATCTTCAATAAATTGTATGATGCCAAATTAATTCTAAAAAAAATGTATGAAGTATCATGACTATTGAATCCAGGTTTTAGAACAAAGGAAAATGTATGTGGCACTGTATACCATATTCAACTGAGTACTTGCTAAAATAGGCAGAATGCATGTTTTAATTACCATGAATTGTGTATAACTTTGAAAAATTGTGAAATTTGGTATACATGATGCTTAACATGTGAACCGTCTGTGGTTAAAATTTCATGCTGAATGGATATCAGTAGATATGTATTATGATGTTTCATGACAAATGATCAATTAAGGCTTGTCTAATGTAATTAATAATTTAATTAATCATTGCAGGATGATTAAGGGCTAGTTGCAATAGATTTTACTCTGTAAACAGTAGTACCATGCTAAGTAAACCTGAATTATGTGATTATGTGTGAGCATGGAACATGTGTTTAAAACAGTGTATAAAGTGTGTGTTTTAAAATGAGAAATTTGTGTAAATGTGCCATGGGTGACATTGCTACCTTAGAGGGCTGAGGAATTGTACCGTAGTAAAGTCCCTACGGGAAGGTTCATATGTGTGTGAAATCTCATGGGCATTGGGATAAAATCCTAGAGGTGGACAAGTACCACTAGTTAGGGTGGAGAGTGCTTCTCCCGGTTCTGCCCAGTAACTAAGATTTATCACTGAAATGCAAGTGATAGATATGTGTGTGATGTGATGAGTGTGTGTCCTTCTAGAGGTGGTTTGGACTATGTGTCACGGCATCTTAATGAGAATAATATGAATTGTGTATGCGAATTGTGAAAATTGTATAAAGTGTAAAGAAGCATGTGAATATGCCAAATAAATGTGAGAGCATGTGAAATTGTAAACCATGTTATGAATATGTTAATATTTTGACAAAACAGCAAGCTATCATGTTTATATTTGTGTTAAGTATATGGAAATGAGTATAGAATCCATGCTAGGAGTATTGTTTTTCCTAATGTGTAGAATTCATGTTAATCACCGGTGTGAAATTGTTAATTAATTGGGTATAAAAATGATCAGATGGTTTAAGGAATGTGTAGAAATCATGTATAGGATTACTTGTTGTGAAAGAAACTCAATACTTGTTCCATGTACCATGAAATTGTAGAATCATCATGTTAGGCTTTTCTTTGTTTAAGGTTGTCGAGTCCATGTTATATGTGTTAGTTGTTTGTGTAAAAGATAAAGATTCATATGATGTATGTAATTATAGTGTGCATGGAATTACTTACTGAGTCTTTGGACTCATCCTTGCTTCTGCGTATAGGTGCAGATGTCTTTACTTCTTCCGAAGAGTTGGTTCGGAGTGACTCGGAGCGAGAGTAGGGATTACTTGTGGAGATAGCAACATTGTACTTTTATTTCATAGTATGTAATAAAGGAAGACCTTGTATTACATTGGAACCATGTAATGAAATTGTGGATGTCAATTGTGGACAATGTACTTCATTTTAAATTTCTCAGTTATGAAATAATTAGTTTCTTTTGTACTATATAGACTATGGATAAATGTGGATGATGGAATAAGATATTTATTACCAGTTCTTTTATTCCACTGTTATGTGTTCATATTTATGTACATCTCGACCTAAAAAATGTGATGGGTAAATGTCCCACTATGGCAACGCTCTCTATATCGACGTGGGTTGGTATAACCGTACCGGTATAAGGAGGGTCGTCACAAGGGAAATCAGCTATGGTAGTGTAATTGTTTATGAGAAGTTGGCAGGTAGGAATGTGAATAAAGTTAAGGCAAAATAATTGTTGATATTAAAAAGCAGATAATGGAAAGGCACTGAGAAATTTGAAGAATTTAAGGATGATTTTACATGGCAAAGCATTTAAAGGTGGTTGTCTGTAATATAGAAATCCAAGAAAGAAAAGCTGCCCAAAAAAGAAATGTTGCAAACACAACTGGAAAATATGGAAGTAGGTTGAGTGCAAGGAGATAAAGCGCCAATAGCAAGGTAGAATTGCTGACAGCTGAAAGGTAAAGGAAGAGCAAAATATAGTAATCGGGCAATGCAGTTGTGAAATTAATTAAATAAAAGAGGAAAGCAAAACAAGCGTGGAAATGAACAGATGAATCATCAGTATGGATGGTCTGGAAAGCAAGTGCAGAGAAAATGTATCCTACTTATTCTGTATATGGTTTATTTTCTTTTTAGGTGATAATCTGGTTTACTATATTTTGTTTTGAATGTCGAGGACGACATTCCTTTTCAGGTGATAATAATGTAACGTCGCGCATTTTTTGGATCTTCGTGGATCCTTGCTTAGTGGGTTTGGTGGCCAGTGTGTGGCCCATTAGTCTGTGCTTCAGGGGTTCTTGCCGGTTGTGAGGCTTTGTGGGCTGGCAGATTGGGCTCAAAGCGCTCATAGATTTTCTGCCTGTGAACGCGATAGGGGTGTGCATCGCGTTCTGAATGCGACGCCATGGTGGTCGCGTTCTGCTTTTCGACTGAGATGTGGTCCTCGTCTGCATGCGTGGTGCATGTCGTGCGTTGGGCGACTTACTGACGTCTGCTTTGGGAAGGCGACGGCCTACGATGTCACGTTCAGGTCGCAACGAAGGGCTACATCGTGTTCCCAACCATGATGTGTTTTTAGGCAAGGACGACCGAACAGATCTCGGCAAACTCTACTCAGCCAGGGGAGGCTGCTGCGGCGGATTTCCTGGCGACAGCATTTTGGAGTGGTTTTCGGCACGCTCCCTTGCCACGAGGACATCGCATGGAGCGGGGGAGATGTCGTGCCTTGGTTGGTTTGCGTCTTCTTCGTGAAGGTAGCGAGATCCCACCTGGTTTCGTTGCGTGGATCGTGTATGATGCATGTTTGGATTGTTTATCTCTTTATAAATAGTAGATATCATGCTAGGGCAATCATTAAAGCATGAAAAATGATAATTAAACATGGTTTGTATGGCTTGTGGGGCTGATCTGGGGAGAGCATCCCAGATTAAGGTTCTTGCCTGTGAAGACGACGGAGCCCCCGGTCGCATTTTGAATGTGACAGGCCAACCCATCGTGTTCAGGTTCTTGAACGCGACATATCGGGGGGTCATGTTTTGATGGCGACATTACCCCACATCGCGACCTCAGTCGAGAGGTCATGTGGTGCATGTTTTGAATAGTAGGATTATCTATTATCGGTATTTTATGTGCATAGCCAGTGCGAGCGGTGTGTTGGCACCTGTAACGCTCTTTGAATGTGCTGTCCATGTGGTTGACGTGTTGTTTATATGGTGGACGTGTTGTTTACGTGGTTGACATACGGCTAACATGGTTTGGGTGTGTGTATAAGGTTGGTTTGTGGTGACTGGGCAGTGAGGTTCCAGTGTGAACCTAGTCTCAACCCTTTAGTGTCTTTCGCATGGTTATTGAGTGGTTATTATATTGTATTAATAGGGCAATGGAGGTCATCTCGTGACCAATGACATGCCAAGATATTAATATATAGTGTAAATTATGTATGTATTTGTGTGGGCTAGCTTGTGGGTTACAGAGTGACCGGGACAAGCTATTCATCACATGTGTACCGTGGTTTGTAATAAAGATAATATATGTATGTATTGTGGTTAGTGCATTGCTGAGTGTGGTGGTTCGGCACCTATTCCAGAATACCTCTCTAGTCGGGTACCCCAGGTTTTGTGTGAGCCAGGCACGTTAGTCTCTGGGTTTGTCTCGATATTGTGTGTACCGTCGAGGTCTGTGTCATCTGTCTTGGACACCCTCACTCCTGTGTTTGAGTCGTACGTCTGGCTGAGGGAAAGACGACAGAGGGCAGCGACTTATGTTTGTGGGTGTGCGGTCGCTTGTAGCGCGCTCGTGGTTGGGGGTACAGACACCAGTAGTCGACACTGGTCCCCAAATAGTCATATTTTCTAGTGCCTCACTGTAGGGAGCTTAGGCCAGAGTCCCTAAGCCTCACTTTGGTAATGGGTTGGGGTTTGAGTTAACTCCAACCCATGGCTAAAGTTATTCAAGGTTAACTCAATTTTTGGTTAGTTTTCTTCTGAGTTAACTCACTTGAAGTAAAGTGAGTTAATTTACTTTTCCTTGAGTGGTTTGGTAACATAAAGTGAGTTAACTCTTTGTAGGTCTTCCAAAATACCCCAATACCCTTTGACCGTACATGAAACTGCTGTTGGCGGGAGTGGCAGGCTGCTCTGCTAGCGCCATTTGCTTTACTCTGCTGGCGTCATTTACTTTGCTCTGTTGGAGCCTTTTTTTTTTTTTTTTTGTTCGTTGCTTTCTGGCGCCATTTGGTATCAAAATATCCATGCTTACCCTCACAAACTAGTCATGGACGAATGGTATTCTACTTTGATAGATCCGATCATAAACAGAAGTAGGGTATCTTTCTTCAATGGCAGCTGCTACATAATTGAGCAACTTCACTATTTTTTATAGCAAATTGCTGGCGCCAAACAATGTTTTTTATGGCTGCCTATTAATTATAACTAACAGGAGATTGCATACAGATATTACACATAGATATTATAAAACTGTAAATAAGTATAAAACTGTTCCTGGAGCCTTTCTGTTAAGCATTCCTGTTAACTCTAATTTGTTAACTGTCATATACGACATGTGTTATACAGACATGTTTTTAATTCTAAATAAATTTTGCATATGCATCTCAAAATAACCGATTTATATATGCTATAATTTTTAAAAAAATTGACAGAAAATCCCCTATTTTTACAACAAATTACACTCAATGAACATATTTGTACACCTGTTAATCATATTTATGTATGTAATTAAACTGCGTTCACAATTACACTGTCCACAAATTGCATCTCCATAAGAATGACCACAATAAAAAACATTACAATGTCCACAATAAAAACATTCTAATTTTCAAATTTAAAATGTCCACAATTAAACATCTGCACAATTACAATGTCCACAATTCCTTTGGTATGCCACAATGTCACACAAGGTCATGCACTTCCCCAATCCTTAAACAAGTTGAGAAGATCATTGCGTATTGACAAACGTCTGCCCTTGAACCATGCAGCTAATGGGTTGAACTGCAATGAAATTAAGCGACATGTAAAGTTAAGCATTTGCAAGATCGTAAAAATGGTAATGAGTGATAGATGAACCTGCATATATTGTTGCCATGCTAATTCTGAGGTGTGTATTTTTTTACCATTTTCATCCCACTCGAAGCCGACTACATTGATGAGGTCCTCCGTGGTAAAATAATAGGACCTATAAAAACTAAATCGGTGTAGAAAATGTGACGTTGGCCAACTCAAGCAGAAGTCCATGTTGAACAATTCACGTACCATTTCCCATCCCTCCTCAGTTAAAGTGTCACCCTGTATATTATTACATTGAACTTGTTCGCCAATTAGAAAAATTAGGACAAAGTCTTTATCTACATCCCAAATGGCACCTACACGTTATATAACATGCATTTCGTCATGTGAGAGTCTCTGAAAATGGAACATAATAGAAAGAGAGTAACAAAGACTTTGTCCGCAAGAATCACTTTCACTGAACAGTTAAGGATAACAAAATGAAAGAAAATGTCCGCGAGAATTTTTAATACGATGGCATCAATTAATTATTTAACCACAGTTGTGCAGCAATAGAATCTCTAAGGACACCTCCTGCTTGAACCTCATTGACATTAAGTTGAAGGTGCAGGTCTTCTTCAGGATCAACATTATTATCTTCTGCTTCATTGTTAAGGTTGAAGTAGAAGTCATCACCATGCTCACGTCTAACAAAGTTATGTACAACACAACATGCCAAGACGATCAATAATTGCAAATGAAAGGGGTAGCAATTCCCTTCTTTCAACGTTTGAAACCTATTTTTTACCACCCCGAATGCTCGTTCAACACAATTTCTAAGTTGGGCATGACGATGGTTGAATTTGTCTCTAATGTTCCTATATCGTGCATTCCCTCGCCCTTGATATTCTCTGATATGGTAACGTTCCCCTCGATATGGTGCTATTTCCATACCCTGAGTCAACCAAATAATATTTTCCTACAAAGAACAAATAAGATGATCACCTCAAATTCCAACATTTAATGAAAACACTGACATCAATTTGTGTTCCTGAAAGATACCTTGTGGTACGCTAAAGTCACCTTCGTCCAAAGCCCGCCTTAGGACTATCATGTCTGAAGCTGCTCCCTCAAACCCAACTCCCACGTATTGGAAAACGAGGTCAAAACCACAAACTGCCATTACATTTTGACTGACCACCCCCTTACGATTTCTATATCGTGCTTGCCTCTCCCGCAAGTTATGTGCTGGGATAGCTGTGCCATCAATTGCACCTATCGCATCCTACACAACCATGAAAATTTTTAAATAATCATTTACAAAATTGTAATAACCAATTATATACATAGACATTGGCAGAAAATGAGTTGCCATATATTTACCTTAATGAATGGGTAAAACCTATCATCATGGCGAATGCGACGATGCACAGGATCATTGACATTCGAAGTTTCATGTAGGTAAATCGAAGTGAAGCAATAGCTTTCGCCACTTGATGGATGACCTTACTAATTGTCTCAGATGAGTATTGAAAATGTTCGCACATTGCACCCATTGCGACACCATGACCCATAGCATATAAGAACATACCTAGTTGTTCTGTCGCTGTCACATATCGAGAATCACGAATCAGTTCTCTCTTGACGAGTATGTCCCTCAACTTCAAAAATGTTCCTAGGTGCATCCTGAACATAGTATAAGATCGCTCCTCGTGTCCAGCTAGTATTTCGTGTACCCATACATGGCTAGTGTGGCGACTTGTGTGCATTGGCCTAGGCACTGATTGTGTGTCATCATTGTTCAAGACCTCATCAGCAATTACTTCGTCGATGGCTAGAAACAATGCATTTTCCTCACAAAGAAAATGTCTAATCAGTGCATTAGAGTCCATGAAAGGTCCTGCTATCATAAAATTATAATGTCACAATATAGAGCATAGAGTGCCAAGTCCTGACTAGAAACACAAATTCATATCATGCCTAAACCCTCAAGGCGACCACAATACAATGCATAGAGTGCAAATACTTGTTCACTACAAACTGAAATTCAAATAAAGTCTAAGCCCTCAAGGCGACGACAACCAAACCTATGAGGATAATAACAAGAAGCAATATGATCAACATCATAATCATGACGATAGCATGATTGTGATTACCATGGGGTGGTTGTCCTGTCCTTGAAGGGACTCGTGGTTCATGGTGTGCATATGATGCTTGCCGCATGTTTGGAGAGATCGATAATTCATGATGTGCATATAATGCTTGGCTATGTAATTGAGATGACGTGGCTCGTCTTAACATTCCATTGTACGCATGTTGCCCTTCTTCTAAAGATGTGAACCCCTTAAATTGTGCCCCTGGATAACCATTCACTTGATCATAGCAATCCGACCAACTATAATATACTCCTGGTCGGCGCCCCACCCAAACTACATAACACTTAAATTTCGCCATTAGTACGTGATTACTAGTGTCCTGCAACATGATAATAGATTAACTCAGAAGATAATACAAGTAGCATGAACTTAAAAAGAGTACATGACCATAATTCAATAATCATATGAGATACTGCAAACATGCATAAGTAGACTAGGAAAGATGAAGTACACTATTACACCCATACACCTCACGAGGTTGCATTACAAACCCATGGTAATGCATCCTCCTCATCAAGTGACATGAACCATGCTCTTTTTTCAGGCTTCTCAAAAAGGGTTGACGCTGTAAACAATAAGTCCTGGCTATATCCTGGCAATGACTTCATCCTCACAACACATTCCCTCATCGTGTAATTCTCTTGTTGTGCTGAGGGTGCTGAGGAGGAGCCTGGGAATAAATTTTTGGCCATATTGATCCGTTCATTGTTCAACATGCAATATTGTGCCACTGCCATTAGGTCAAGTGCCTTCTTGATCTTTTTCTTTCGGGAAAGCATGTACATTGGTGTGCTTTGCCTTTTCTCTGGAGATGTTGCCTCATCCTCGTTCGGTTGGTTGTTTGTCAGTGTCTTCTCCCTTACTAGTTGGGATGAGGGATAATAAGGTTGAGAAGACGATGGGTAAAAAAAAGGGTTGAAATTGTCATTGTCCACTGAATGGATGTGATTGGATTGTAACCCCATGGCACTAAACTGTTCTCGACCAACACTATCATCATCTCCAAAAGATCGGCGAGACTCCACATCTACATCTTGAGTAGACCCCATGAAATGACACCCTAGGACAGTCGTTTTCCCACAAAGGATGTCCAATTCCCTTTTATAAGGGAAGGGTTTCTCCAAGACTTTCTTGAAATCCACGTTAGACTGCGTTATTGAATGAAAGAAAAAATAATTGGGTTACGTACATTAGTAATGACAACCTAAGCGCATACATGTATACATTGAAAAATATAATATTTTCCTTACCGTAATGGCTGCTTGCAAACTATCTTCATCTGGAGGCACAGGTAAATTCCTTTCCTCATCCCACCCCCACCCAGATCGGTTGCGTAATTGTTCACACAAATGATATAGTTTCTTTATGTTCCTCCAACGGTTCATTAAGTTGTCTTTAGTCTTTATCACACATGCGGTGTTGTTAAACCGTTGTAAGATGTCTTGGAAAACATGTGTTTTAAAAATCCCTTGACCAGCGTATTTTTTTGATACTCATAAATCAACAAATCTAGAAGAATCTTGTCTTGTCGCAGGGTCCAGTTTGGTGATTGACCAATCCCCAATGTGTGGCTTGAGGAATTTTTTAATGGACATCCACTTATGAAACATAGAACATACATAAACATTCATAGTGGTCTACAATACATATAAGAGAAGTCGAAATTAATAACATTACAAGAAGGAAATAATTAAGTGCACTAAAGAACATCTGGGACAATATTTCAATCAAGGGCCCTCCCAATCACTAAACAATTGCACTAAATCATTGTAATATGACACACTCCTCCCCTTCAACCATAACCCCAATGGGTTGAACTGCAAAATGTTTGGAGAAGAAGTTAGGTTCGGTAACTAAACTTATTTCTTCTACCAATACTACATGTGGAGGACAAACCTCATTATAAGCATTCCATGATATGTCCCTTCCGACGAAGACTTTATTTTTATCATCTCATGTGAATCCGGCATTGTGTTGTAAGTCTTGAGATACCAAGTATATGGTTTTATAGAATACTAGTCTACTCCTCAATTGAATCATAGTGACGTGAATATGAAAATGTGTAACAAATATGTCCTTAATCACCTCCCATGCATGATGAGCAACAAAATCTCCACTCTTTACCTCATCGTTAATTAATTGTATTAGGAGTCGGTCCATGTCCAACGTCCACTCAAAACCTAATTGGTCACACACATTGAGCCAACAAACTAATTATGAACCAGAATTATGAACAATATTCATAGTCACCTAGTTGATGGTTCCTAATTGACACAAAATATACAAATAGAAAAGATAAGCTTCATATACAATTACTGATTTGTGTGCAGGGAGAGAGAGAGAGACAAAGAATACTTACCGGTTTATGACATTGTTGATGCTACAAATGTCGTATTTTCCAATATTCCTGCAGGGAGTATTTCCAAAGTAAACCAATCAAATGACATATGGCCTACATGAAACTAAAATGTTAAGGCAAAGGAATGTTGCGGGTTTCTTGCATCTTCTTCCTTACCTAAAGTAACATTCATATTTGATAAAGGGTATGCTTTTAACAATTACCATGCCCTCTAATATAAACATTTTAGCAGGAAAAGATTTAAAGTATGGCAGATTAGCTGGTTCATTTTAGCAGATAGCTGGTTCATTTTAGCAGATTATGCATGTTCATAGATGAGAAGATTTAAACATTTTAGCACATTTTAGCAGGAAAAGTATGGCAGATATAGCTTATAAGTTTCATTTTACTGATCTCTAGATATGCTATCAAAACATTCGCTAATGGCAGAAAAAACATGTAATATAGAATTCGAAGACAGGGCAGAAAAAAATGTAAACCAGGGAACAGAAACATCTAATACAACTAGGCAATTGCAATCATCCACTTCCTAAACATGCTTCACAACTAGGAAAGTAATTACTAGCCCAGTAGAGCACCACTGCAGACTAATGAAACATAAATAAATTTCACAAGCTTAAGAAGGGAGGCACCTGGGGTTTTGAACAGTTGATGATTGCTTCCACTTCTCTGCACGATTTCTACATTGTGTCAAAGAAAGAAAGGGTAAGCATGTCATCTTATTTGCATTATATGGTGTACATAAGAAACATTTGATTTCATTCGGATAAATTAGGAAAAGGTACACGGCTCTGCAAATAATACAGGAAAAGTATGGCAGATATAGCTTATAAGTTTCATTTTACTTATCTCACCCTAAAATAAATTTTGTTTTGAGTTGGACTCATTACTAATAACCCTTCTTTCAGTTTCTTAAACAAGGTTCTGTAGTTATGCTATCAAAACATTGGCTAACAATTACATAACATGCATTGGGAGCTAATGGCAGAAAAAATGCTTTACATGGCAGCAGACACTCTCCAATCAGAATCAGCATCGTGAGATAAAACTGATAGTGCTCAAAGAGTGTCTTAGTAGTTAAGGCCTCCCATGTACACCAGTCTCAGGTTCAAAACCCAACAAGATTGTGTTTAAAGAATTTAAAGGAAGGTTGGAAGATTAGTGAAGGTATCTACAAATAAAAGATGAGATAAAGCCTACTGCTTTGGATTATAAAGGGCAATGTTCCACCAACTGGTCTACAGTTCCAGAGCATGTTCCTTAGGGGGTGGCACAATGTGAGATCACCAGTCCCACGGACTACAAGAATGCCCTTGGCATATCTCTATGCACAAGAGAAAAAGGCAGTAACTTAACTTACCAAAAACTATACAAGAGTACAAGTTCATATGGGGGGATATGAACACTTGCTATTTTCCTTTCCCTATTCCTTCTGTTAAGAATCAAATGAATAATCACTAGAAGACCTCTTCTGCAGTGAAACATTTTACGAAAAGAACAGAAAAGGTGGGAAAAAACTGAACCAATGGCTTTATGAAGATAAGGGTCAATCCAAGTAAAAGAGGGTGACAATGTAACGACCCTCCTCAGACCGGTACGATTATACCAGTCCCCATTGGTATAAAGAGAGTCATTACAGTGGGATAAAACCCAACACTAGCCGATAGGTTGAAAAGTACGCAGATAGGAATTTATTTCAGCGGAATAAAATAAACAATTCAACTTTAGTCCATCACCATCACATATTCCACAGTCTATATAGCGAAAATTAAATGACAATGTCTACATTATTACATGAGGAAAGAACTACATTGTCCAAATAATATTTTTATTCAAACTATGAAAGGAAAATACAACTACTACTTGCTCCTCAGAAGCCTCTCCTCCAAGATAGCGTCTCTCCCCCTAGCACAGGATACCTGTCAACCTGTACGTCAAACCAAAGGTGAGTCCAAAGACTCAGCAAGTAAAACAAAGACTTAATCTTAAACATATCACATTCATATTAAGCTATTAATCCCTAAAGAATACACACTATCATTTAATTTACAAGAATATGCATGGAACATACTTTTAACTATCAACACATTTCTAAATTGCTTAACCGTACTTTGTTCTATTACATGTTTATTTGAATTTACGGATACTAATATTATACACTTGAACATATTATTTACACCTAACATTTGGCATGAAACATTCATTCACACATTAATTCATTCACGATGAAATTCTACAACTAGAGCATAGAATTTAGCATAAAGAAATGAACAACCGAGCATGATGACTATTTACTTTTCACATGTACTTTTCATATAAAATTTCACATTTTGCTTGCTGTTTTAATATAAATAAATCACATATACATGGTTTCAAATTTTATAGCATGAATAGTAGAGTCTAGAACAAAGATAAGTTAATTGGCAATACAAAACAATTTAAACATGCAACTCTACATTAAGTACTCATCACATCTAGCGTAAAATCTAAAGATTCTTCTTTGTGTTTAACATATTCATTACTATATTTTACTTGCTGTTTTGGCATGGAACAACCTCAATTACAATAATTTAATCCTATTCACACACAATTTCACTCTTTTAGGAATCTCACATGCTCATTTTTCATGTTACATAAGAGTATGATGACATATGTTGATTCTCGTGCACTATCTCATAAAAAGAAATAAAACACATAACATGATACTAAACATGATATTGCAATTAGGATAACTAATACATGAAATTATATGAACGTATTGCATTAACATATTAGTTTTCACATGCAAGCACATTCTTATGAACATTAACTATTCTCTTTACTTGTCTCCTCACATAATCCTCATATTACTTACTCTTTCATTTTCACTTATCACATATTATGTCATTTGCACTCATCACCTGCCACTTTTGCATATTATTGTACACTTATTCATATTCCAATAATTTAAAAAATATGCCTTGACACATAGTCCTAACTACCTATTAGAGGACTCAAACAAATATCGCATACTCATAACTCATCGCATCTCATAGCACATAACTCATAACACAACTCATATCACATACCCACCACCTAGGGAATGTAGTGGTGAATCTTGGTAACTGCGCAGACCGGGAGAAGCACTCTCCACCCTATCCAGTGGTACTTGTCCACCTCTAGGTTTTTCCCAATGCCCTTAGGACAAACTTTTCACACATAGAGCTTTCCATAGGGACTTTTCTATGTACAGCTCTCGAAGCCTCTTGGGTAGTAGTGTCATTCTTGGCCCAATTATCACACATTTATTCATTCACATTTTCACACCCTATTCACATATTTTACATATAATACTTAATCACTTTATTCATCTTAATTATCAATTTCACATATCTTAGTTAACCTAATCATGATACTACTATTTTCAAAATTAAAACATCTTACCTTACAATCCTAAACATGATGTACATTTACTGAATTGCATAAGATCAAATTTAATACATCTAATATGAACAATTTCCATGGTTTACCTAATAACTGTACTTGCTGTCATCAATTTGATTTTAAATTTTTATCACAGGTCATTAGCAGTAAGTATGTCACATATGCAATTTTTCAGATTTTTCGAACAGTAAATATAATTTCTATAATTAAATTTAAGTTGCAGACATAATTATCGAAACATCATTAAGTATGGTACACACCAACACACTTGGACATTAACAGAATAGAAATCTAATACCGGTATTCAATCTGTCATGGAAAATTTATAAAATTTAATTTACAACAAAATCTATTTATGCTTGATTTAAACATGTTCATGTCATGCCCCTTATTCACTCTCCAAATTTTAATAATTTACATGGTTCATGGAAAATTTAGGCAACCTCATGATATGACCTACTAACAGTATACAATCACCCATAAAAATTTTAGTATATACCCATATCTAGAATTTATTTAAACAGCAAAAGAAGATGAAAAAGCACACTTTCAGGTCCTCAAGAAATAGACGTCAAGGGATGTTGCCGTCAACTTCAACTGAAGAACTTGACTGCAATCTATGTTGCCTTCTACTTTCTCCCAGCAGCACATACATACGACTTTTCATACAACGGTGAATTCGGGGTTCCAGGACGCGAGGAAAAATTCGTAAAAATACCTAGGACTTAAGAAACATGTATAGGATCAAGATCTAATACCTAGGACTTAGGGGACATGTATAGGATCAAGATCTAGGTTTACTTGCCTCTTAAAAAAATCTACAAAGATCAGAATCGTCGGTGAAGCCCCTTTTCGGCCCTGCCAAAAAGGTGCTCGGAAACGCCTTAGATCTTCTTCTCCTGTCTATGTAGATGGCTCCTTGGAGTTGGGATCTCTTCTCCTATGCATAGGCTATCCTCCAAATGTTGTAGCTCCTCGGGGAACACCTCTAGTTGATGGATCCGGCCTTCTAAAGTTCAGATTTTCACCATCTCAGAGCTAGGGTTTTTACCAAATGTTAAAAGCCTTTCCCTCATCCTAAAGTGGGTATTTTATAGGTTCAAGAGTTGGGGTACGCATTAGGGTAGGTTACCCAAGGTTTAGGAAGGGTTTTCTAATCTTGAACTAGCCAAAACACGGACATTAACAATTCTGGAACCGTTACATAGCAGGATATTAACGTCAATATCGGTTGTAGTCAACCTGGCAGTTGACGTCAAGGTCTGGCCGCCAGAAGGGGGTTGGCGTCCAGGGGGTGGCCGCCCACTGGGGGTTGGCGTCCAGGGGGTGGACGCCAACTGACCCTCTGCATGTTGGCAGCACAGTTCTGGCCACCAACTGTGCCAGACAGCCAAAAATAGTGTTTTCGTCTGATTTAACATAGATTGAAGCTCCAACAATATGGTGTGAACATGATTAAATTTTTTTACACTAATTGCATAAATTACATGCATTACACATTATTTATAAATATAACTTACATTATTTTCAATTAATGATAATATGCACGAAGTAATAGACACGTATATACATATGCACTATAGTTGCATGTATTTAGCACGAACATCAATATAGATGTAATACACACTCTATTATCTAGATATCATACAAGTCATAGTCAAGTAATTATTATTTCAATAAGTAATTATCAACTGTACCACATTAGTTTTATAAATCTATATGCGTACAAAGTATAATTAAGTACAATATGCATGGTATTTAAATAAGTACATCATTATAAAACTAGCTAATTACTTATATTCACGAAAATATAATACATACACATATATGCACATGAACAATTTAATAGTTATAGTATGTAATATTTTGAATACGTACACTATATTTATGACATGAAATTATCGCATGCACATTATAAAATGACGAAAAATTTTGGGGTCTCACACTCTCCCCCCTAGAAAAAGATCTTCGTCCTCGAAGATCGAATCAAGTACCTGTAATGACGTCGCCGAGATCATTTCCAACTAATCCTTGCTCCTTTATGATTACTGATGAAGCATCTCTTGAGATGAACTTCATCTTCAGGTTCGGACATTCCTTAAGCCGATGATCTTTGCTGCCACATCTAAGACACCTTCCTTCCATTCGCCAACATGCATTTCCGCCATGACGCTTCCTACAATGAATGCATTCGGGCTTCTCACTACCTAATGCAACAGTTGATTGTTGACCTTCCATGAGTTTCTCCATCTTCCTATCTTGACTTTGGAATGGTTTTGGTGCTTCCTCCTTTTGAACTTCATTTTCTCCTTGATATGATTCCACTTTATTCTCTTGCTTGGTCGCCACGCCTAGGACTTCTTCCAAAGTATAGGAATCAAGCTCTAAAAGCCTAGCCCTCACTGATGGTTTGAGTCCTTTCACGAAATTCTTTAACTTACGGTTCTGCTCATACCTCCTAGACTGAGCATTATGCCTACCACGTCCAGCCATAATCTGCAAAATAGTTAATTAGTTAGAATCTAGGTTACTAATCCTAATTATCTTCCTTAACTATCTTCCATTCGTTATTAGTAATTTCTACATTTATGGACAATTCCCTATAAAGACTTTGCAATATGGTGGTGATGATGGTCTACCCATGTACAATTTCAACCTTGGTCTCTGACACCAATCTCTGTAACGACCCTCCTCATACCGGTACGATTATACCAATCCCCATCGGTATAAAGATCGTCATTACAGTGGGATAAAACCCAACACTAGCCGATAGGTTGAAAAGTACGTAGATAGCAATTTATTTCAGCGGAATAAAATAAAAAATTCAACTTTAGTCCATCACCATCACATATTCCACAGTCTATATAGCGAAAATAAAATGACAATGTCCACATTATTACATGAGGAAAGAACTACATTGTCTAAATATTGTCTAAATAACATTTTTATTCAAACTATGAAAGGAAAATACAACTACTACTTGCTCCTCAGAAGCCTCTCCTCCAAGATAGCGTCTCTCCCCCTAGCACGGGATACCTGTCAACCTGTATGCCGAAGCAAAGGTGAGTCCAAAGACTCAGCAAGTAAAACAAAGACTTAATCTTAAACATATCACATTCACATTAAGCTATTAATCCCTAAAGAATACACACTATCATTTAATTTACAAGAATATGCATGGAACATACTTTTAACTATCAACACATTTCTAAATCGCTTAACCGTACTTTGCTCTATTACATGTTTATTTGAATTCATGGATACTAATATTATACACTTGAACATATTACTTACACCTAACATTTGGCATGAAACATTCATTCACACATTAATTCATTCATGATGAAATTCTACAACTAGAGTATAGAATTTAGCATAAAGAAATGAACAACCGAGCATGATGACTATTTACTTTTCACATGTACTTTTCATATAAAATTTCACATTTTGCTTGCTGTTTTAATATAAATAAATCACATATACATGGTTTCAAATTTTATAGCATGAATTGTAGAGTCTAGAACAAAGATAAGTTAATTGGCAATACTAAACAATTTAAGCATGCAACTCTACATTAAGTACTCATCACATCTAGCGTAAAATCTAAAGATTCTTCTTCGTGATTAACATATTCATAACTATATTTTACTTGCTGTTTTGGCATGGAACAACCTCAATTACATGAATTTAATCTTATTCACACACAATCCCACTCTTTTAGGAATCTCACATGCTCATTTTTCATGTTATATAAGAGCATGATGACGTATGTTGATTCTCGTGCACTATCTCATAAAAAGAAATAAAACACATAACATGATACTAAACATGATATTGCAATTAGGATAACTAATACATGAAATTATATGAACGTATTGCATTAACATATTAGTTTTCACATGCAAGCACATTCTTATGAACATTAACTATTCTCTTTACTTGTCTCCTCACATAATCCTCATATTACTTACTCTTTCATTTTCACTTATCACATATTATGTCCTTTGCACTCATCACCTGCCACTTTTGCATATTATTGTACACTTATTCATATTCCAATAATTTAAAAAAAAATGCCATGACACATAATCCTAACTACCTATTAGAGGACTCAAGCAAATATCTCATACTCATAACTCATTGCATCTCATGGCACATAACTCATAACACAACTCATATCACATACCCACCACCTAGGCAATGTAGTGGTGAATCTTGGTAACTGCGTAGACTGGGAGAAGCACTCTCCACCCTATCCAGTGGTACTTGTCCACCTCCAAGTTTTTCCTAATGCCCTTAGGACAAACTTTTCACACATAGAGCTTTCCATAGGGACTTTTCTATGTACAGCTCTCGAAGCCTCTAGGGTAGTAGTGTCATTCTTAGCCCAATTATCACACATTTATTCATTCACATTTCCACACCCTATTCACATATTTTACATATAATACTTAATCACTTTATCCATCTTAATTATCAATTTCACATATCTTAGTTAACCTAATCATGATACTACTATTTTCAAAATTAAAACATCTTACCTTACAGTCCTAAACATGATGTACATTTACTGAATTGCATAAGATCGAATTTAATACATCTAATATGAACAATTTCTATGGTTTAACTAATAACTGTACTTGATGTCATCAATTTGATTTTAAATTTTTATCGCAGGTCATTAGCAGTGAGTATGTCACATATGTAATTTTTCAGATTTTTCGAACAGTAAATATAATTTCTATAATTAAATTTAAGTTGCAGACATAATTATCGAAACATCATTAAGTATGGTACACACCAACACACTTGGACATTAACAGAATAGAAACCTAATACCGGTATTCAATCTGTCATGGACAATTTATAAAATTTAATTTACAACAAAATCTATTTATGCTAGATTTAAACATGTTCATGTCATGCCCCTTATTCACTCTCCAAATTTTAATAATTTACATGGTTCATGGAAAATTTAGGCAACCTCATGATATGACCTACTAATAGTATACAATCACCCATAAAAATTTCAATATATACCCATATCAAGAATTTATTTAAACAGAAAAAAAGATCAGAAAGCACACTTTCAGGTCCTGAAGAAATAGACGTCAAGGGATGTTACCGTCAACTTCAACTGAAGAACTTGACTGCAACCAATGTTGCCTTCTACTTTCTCCCAGCAGCACATACATACGACTTTTCATACAACGGTGAATTCGGGGTTCCAGGACGCGAGGAAAATCCGTAAAAATACTTAGGACTTAGGGGACATGTATAGGATCAAGATCTAGGCTTACTTACCTCTTAAAAAAATCTACAAAGAACAGAATCGTCGGTGAAGCCCCTTTTCGGCCCTGCCAAAAAGGTGCTCGGAAACGCCATAGATCTTCTTCTCCTATCGATGTAGATGGCTCCTTAGAATTGGGATCTCTTCTCCCATACATAGGCTATCCTCCAGATGTTGTAGCTTTTCGGGGAACACTTCCAGTTGATGGATCCGGACTTCTAAAGTTTAGCTTTTCACCATCTCAGAGCTAGGGTTTTCACCAAATGTTAAAAGCCTTTCCCTCGTCCCAAAGTGGGTATTTTATAGGTTCAAGGGTTGGGGTACGCATTAGGGTAGGTTACCCAAGGTTTAGGAAGGGTTTCCTAATCTGGAACTAGCCAAAACACGGACATTAACAATTCTGGAACCGTTACACAGCAGGATATTAACGTCAACATCGGTTGTAGTCAACCTGGCAGTTGACGTCAAGGTCTGGCCGCCAGAAGGGGGTTGGCGTCCCGGGGTGGCCGCCCACTGGGGGTTGGCGTCTAGGGGTTGGACGCCAACTGACCCTCTGCATGTTGGCGGCATAGTTCTGGCCGCCAACTGTGCCAGACAGCCAAAAATAGTGTTTTCGTCTGATTTAACATAGATTGAAGGTCCAACAATATGGTGTGAACATGATTAAATATTTTTACACTAATTGCATAAATTACATGCATTACACATTATTTATAAATATAACTTACATTATTTTCAATAATGATAATATGCACGAAGTAATAGACACGTATATACATATACACTATAGTTGCATGTATTTAGCACGAACATCAATATAGATGTAATACACACTCTATTATCTAGATATCATACAAGTCATAGTCAAGTAATTATTATTTCAATAAGTAATTATCAAATGTACCACATTAGTTTTATACATCTATACGCGTACAAAGTATAATTAAGTACAATATGCATGGTATTTAAAGAAGTACATCATTATAAAACTAGCTAATTACTTATATTCACAAAATAATATACATACACATATATGCACATGAACAATTTAATAGTTATAGTATGTATTATTTTTAATATGTACACTATATTTATGACATGAAATTATCGCATGCACATTATAAAATGATGAAAATTTTGGGGTCTCACACTCTCCCCCCCGAGAAAAAGATCTTCGTCCTCGAAGATCGAATCAAGTACCTGTAATGACGTCGCCAAGATCATTTCCAACTAATCCTTGCTCCTTTATGATTACTGATGAAGCATCTCTTGAGATGAACTTCGTCTTCAGGTTCGGACATTCCTTAAGCCGATGATCTTTGCTGCCACATCTAAGACACCTTCCTTCCATTCGCCAACATGCATTTCCGCCATGACGCTTCCTACAATGAATGCATTCGGGTTTCTCACTGCCTAATGCAACAGTTGATTGTTGACCTTCCATGAGTTTCTTCATCTTCCTATCTGACTTTGGAATGTTTTTAGTGCTTCCTCCTTTTGATCTTCATTTTCTCCTTGATATGATACCACTTTATTCTCTTGCTTGGTCGCCACGCCTAGGACTTCTTCCAAAGTACAGGAATCAAGCTCTAAAAGCCTAGCCCTCACTGATGGTTTGAGTCCTTTCACGAAATTCTTTAACTTGCGGTTCTGCTCATACCTCCTAGACTGAGCATTACGCCTACCACGTCCAGCCATAATCTGCAAAATAGTTAATTAGTTAGAATCTAGGTTACTAATCCTAATTATCTTCCTTACCTATCTTCCATTCGTTATTAGTAATTTCTACATTTATGGACAATTCCCTATAAAGACTTTGCAATATGGTGGTGATGATGGTCTACCCATGAACAATTTCAACCTTGGTCTCTGATACCAATCTCTGTAACGACCCTCCTCATACCGGTACTATTATACCAATCCCCAACGGGAAAAAGATCGTCATTATAGTGGGATAAAACCCAACACTAGCCTATAGGTTGAAAAGTACGTAGGTAGCAATTTATTTCAGCGGAATAAAATAAACAATTCAACTTTAGTCCATCACCATCACATATTCCACAATCTATATAGCGAAAATAAAATGACAATGTCCACATTATTACATGAGGAAAAAACTACATTGTCCAAATATTGTCCAAATAACATTTTTATTCAAACTATGAAAAGAAAATACAACTACTACTTGCTCCTCAGAAGCCTCTCCTCCAAGATAGCGTCTCTCCCCCTAGCACGGGATACCTGTCAATCTGTATGCCGAAGCAAAGGTGAGTCCAAAGACTCAGCAAGTAAAACAAAGACTTAATCTTAAACATATCACATTCACATTAAGCTACTAATCCCTAAAGAATACACACTATCATTTAATTTACAAGAATATGCATGGAACATACTTTTAACTATCAACACATTTCTAAATCGCTTAACCGTACTTTGCTCTATTACATGTTTATTTGAATTCATGGATACTAATATTATACACTTGAACATATTATTTACACCTAAAATTTGGCATGAAACATTCATTCACACATTAATTCATTCATGATGAAATTCTACAACTAGAGCATAGAATTTAGCATAAAGAAATGAACAACCGAGCATGATGACTATTTACTTTTCACATGTACTTTTCATATAAAATTTCACATTTTGCTTGCTGTTTTAATATAAATAAATCACATATACATGGTTTCAAATTTTATAGCATGAATTGTAGAGTCTAGAACAAAGATAAGTTAATTGGCAATACTAAACAATTTAAACATGCAACTCTACATTAAGTACTCATCACATCTAGCGTAAAATCTAAAGATTCTTCTTTGTGTTTAACATATTCATAACTATATTTTACTTGCTGTTTTGGCATGGAACAACCTCAATTACATGAATTTAATCTTATTCACACACAATCCCACTCTTTTAGGAATCTCACATGCTCATTTTTCATGTTACATAAGAGCATGATGACGTATGTTGATTCTCGTGCACTATCTCATAAAAAGAAATAAAACACATAACATGATACTAAACATGATATTGCAATTAGGATAACTAATACATAAAATTATATGAACGTATTGTATTAACATATTAGTTTTCACATGCAAGCACATTCTTATGAACATTAACTATTCTCTTTACTTGTCTCCTCACATAATCCTCATATTACTTACTTTTTCATTTTCACTTATCACATATTATGTCATTTGCACTCATCACCTGCAACTTTTGCATATTATTGTACACTTATTCATATTCCAATAATTTAAAAAAAAATGCCATGACACATTGTCCTAACTACCTATTAGAGGACTCAAACAAATATCTCATCCTCATAACTCATCGCATCTCATAGCACATAACTCATAACACAACTCATATCACATACCCACCACCTAGGCAATGTAGTGGTAAATCCTGGTAACTGCGTAGACCGGGAGAAGCACTCTCCACCCTATCCAGTGGTACTTGTCCACCTCCAGGTTTTTCCCAATGCCCTTAGGACAAACTTTTCACACATAGAGCTTTCCATAAGGACTTTTCTATGTACAGTTCTCGAAGCCTCTAGGGTAGTAGTGTCATTCTTGGCCCAATTTCACACATTTATTCATTCACATTTTCACACCCTATTCACATATTTTAATATAATACTTAATCACTTTATCCATCTTAATTATCAATTTCACATATCTTAGTTAACCTAATCATGATACTACTATTTTCAAAATTAAAATATCTTACCATACAGTCCTAAACATGATGTACATTTACTGAATTGCATAAGATCAAATTTAATACATCTAATATGAACAATTTCCATGGTTTAACAAATAACTGTACTTGCTGTCATCAATTTGATTTTAAATTTTTATCACAGGTCATTAGCAGTGAGTATGTCACATATGCAATTTTTCAGATTTTTCGAACAGTAAATATAATTTCTATAATTAAATTTAAGTTGCAGACATAATTATCGAAACATCATTAAGTATGGTAGACACCAACCCACTTGGACATTAACATAATAGAAACCTTATACCGGTATTCAATCTGTCATGGAAAATTTATAAATTTAATTTACAACAAAATCTATTTATGCTTGATTTAAACATGTTCATGTCATGCCCCTTATTCACTCTCCAAATTTTAATAATTTACATGGTTCATGGAAAATTTAGGCAACCTCATGATATGACCTACTAATGGTATAAATCACCCATAAAAATTTTAGTATATACCCATATCTAGAATTTATTTAAACAGCAAAAGAAGATCAAAAAGCACACTTTCAGGTCCTGAAGAAATAGACGTCAAGGGATGTTGCCGTCAACTTCAACTGAAGAACTTGACTGCAACCTATGTTGCCTTCTACTTTCTCCCAGCAGCACATACATATGACTTTTCATACAACGGTGAATTCGGGGTTCCAGGATGCGAGGAAAAATCCGTAAAAATACTTAGGACTTAGGGGACATGTATAGGATCAAGATCTAGGTTTACTTGCCTCTTAAAAAAATCTACAAAGATCAGAATCATCGGTGAAGCCCCTTTCGGCCCTGCCAAAAAGGTGCTCGGAAACGCCATAGATCTTCTTCTCCTATCGATATAGATGGCTCCTTGGAATTGGGATCTCTTCTCCTATACATAGGCTATCCTCCAGATGTTGTAGCTCCTTGGGGAACACTTCCAATTGATGGATCCGGCCTTCTAAAGTTCAGCTTTTCACCATCTCGGAGCTAGGTTTTCACCAAATGTTAAAAGCCTTTCCCTCGTCCCAAAGTGGGTATTTTATAGGTTCAAGGGTTGGGGTACGCATTAGGGTAGGTTACCCAAGGTTTAGGAATGGTTTCCTGATCTGGAACTAGCCAAAACACGGACATTAACAATTTTGGAACCGTTACACAGCAGGATATTAACGCCAACATCGGTTGTAGTCAACTTGGCAGTTGACGTCAAGGTCTGGCCGGTAGAAGGGGGTTGGCGTCCAGGGGGTGGCCGCCCACTGGGGGTTGGCATTCAAGGGGTGGACGCCAACTGACCCTCTGCATGTTAGCGGCACAGTTCTTGCCGCCAACTGTGCCAGACAGCTAAAAATAGTGTTTTTGTCCGATTTAACATAGATTGAAGTTCCAACAATATGGTGTGAACATGATTAAATATTTTTACACTAATTGCATAAATTACATGCATTACACATTATTTATAAATATAACTTACATTATTTTCAATTAATGATAATATGCACGAAGTAATAGACACATATATACATATACACTATAGTTGCATGTATTTAGCACGAACATCAATATAGATGTAATACACACTCTATTATCTAGATATCATACAAGTCATAGTCAAGTAATTATTATTTCAATAAGTAATTATCAAATGTACCACATTAGTTTTATACATCTATACGCGTACAAAGTATAATTAAGTACAATATGCATGGTATTTAAATAAGTACATCATTATAAAACTAGCTAATTACTTATATTCACGAAAATAATATACATACACATATATGCACATGAACAATTTAATAGTTATAGTATGTAATATTTTTAATACGTACACTATATTTTTGACATGAAATTATCGCATGCACATTATAAAATGACGAAAAATTTTGGGGTCTCACAGACAATCTTCCTGAGGTTTTTGGCTTCTTGACATGTTTCTATGAGTAATTTGTTGTCATGGAATGCAAAGCAGATGACTTGTTGTACATGCGAGATGATGTCCATGTTGCACAACCTGTTGGTGTTAGGGATCGGATAGATGACTTTGATAAGTGAACTACAAGATTGTGTGTATAGCAGTAGAATTAAAGTGAGTAAATCACACAATTCGATCAGACTCATGTGTGGTGTGTGAGGGTAGTGAATGAGAACAGCAACCCAAACAACAAACCATAGTGCACCGAAGATTTTAAGGTGGTTCAGAGAACACAACTTGTGTTTCCTACGTGCACCTCCTCACAACGGAGGAACCACTAACACAAGTGCAGTACAAACAAGAGTGCGACGACTCTAACCTCTTTGAGTTCAACAACTCAAAGAACGCTAGGAGATAGGCACAATGACCTACTCCAAAGATCACTTGTGAATTCAGCAAATTCACAAGCCCTTGAGCACCACGGCTCAAGCACCAGAGCACAATGGCTCCAACCCAGAGCACTACGGCTCCAAAACAGAGTACAAATTACTTAAACCTCTGGATCACAATAGATCCAAGTTCTGCTAGACCAAGCACACATAGAGAATAGATCCTCTAGCACGATCTATCTTAATACAGTAGAATTGGTGAAAACAAATAGAATTAGGAGATCTGTGTAGAACACATACACAGATTCCCAGAAAATTCAGGACTCTGACCAATTACAAACTCGGCTGGATCTCCTTCTGGACCAGCACTCCTGCAATCTTGAGCTCCTCCTCTTCTTCTCCTTCTTCTTCTCCTTCTTCTTCTCCTTCATATTCTCCTTCTTCTCCTCCTTCTTCTCCCCTTGGCGGCGCTGCTCTGCTCCACTGGATGCAGATGCCTCTTTCCCTCTCTCCTTGCCTTTTTCCAGAAAGCTCTGAGCTCTTGTCTTGCGTGGGATACTTTGGAGTGCCAAGGACATAGGTATTTATAGCCCAATGAGTCCATAAAAGACCTTAGGATACGTGGGCACAAAAACCTAGGCAGATCCCCTAATTCCCAAGCAGCCACGTATCTAGATGAAATTCCCAATTTTGAATTTCAGCCGAAGTGTGTCGACCTGACTTGATCTATTGTCGACCTGCTGTCCCAGTCAGGCAAACTGATCTGCTGGAAACTGGGTCTCGTGTCGACCTGACTTGATCTAGTGTCGACCTGCTGTCCCAGTCAGGCAAACTGATCTGCTGGAAACTGGGTCTAGTGTCGACCTTACTTGATCTAGTGTCGACACTACCAAGACAAAAATGTGTGAACTTGAAAATTTAACACATAAGCCATTAGTACAAGATATTATCATTAAAATATGAGATATTAAACATCAAAAATATGTTGTTTAAGCATTATTTTGATATGTATAAAATGTATAATATGTTCAACACGTCATCATCAAAATCACAATATGTCATCATCAAAATCAAAGTATAAGTGATGTTCATTGGATATCATTAAAATACAACTTTAGGAAAATCCAAAACACAATCAACCCAACAATCTCCCCCTTTTTGATGATGACAAAATCTATGCACAATCTCCCAAAATCTTGACTCCCTTAACTTCAAAAAAACTCCCACCTTCCACCTTTCTCCCCTTAGAGACCTTTCTCCTTTAAAGAACTTTCTCCCCCTTTCTTTTTGAAGGCCTATTCTCCCCTGTAATACCTTTCTCCCCCTTTTTGACAGCATCAAGAAGATACATAAGAGAGAGAAACAAAGATTGGTAGGAGATCAAGAAATAAAATGTAGTAAAAGAATGGTTAGAAATGATCAAAATAAATGAGGCAAAGTGATATTGACATATGAGAGACATTATTGTGTTCTTTGTATTGTGTAATAAAGTTTAATCACAAAGACACACTAACACGAAGTATAGCAAATTATAATGATCTGAATGTGGCTAAAATAATGATGCAAATGTGAATTAAAGTGACCTATATGAGTGACAGAAATATTTAACAAGGATGTTAGGAGCTTTAAGTTGAACACAATGTGAAATAATAGATCTAAATCAGTAAACATGAACTTTATTAAGGTCTTAAGCTTTTCCATCCTGTCAATTTGATTTTCTTTTATTTTTAACTGGGAAAGAATACAAGAATAAATTAGTTAAATCTCACTTTTCAGTGCAAGAGATCACATTGATTAGATGCAAGATCTTCTGATTACTTAGTGGTTTAACTTTCATTATCTTATACAGAGTTGAAAACTTTGATTTCCACTTTTTGACGCGAAACAAATCACTTTTTAGGTGAAATGGCCCGGTTACTCAGTGGTTCAAGAATTTGCATTGCTCTGTTTGCATCTTTCCAGATTCTTGATCATTTTCTTTTAATGTTTTGCAGGAATTTGATTGCTTTGACCAGAAAAGACATGACTACGAATTTAGAGAAATTATTCCTAACATGTGGTAAGAATGAAGCTGAAACATGCACAAGCTAAATAGTAATGTCACTCATGTGCTTACAAGTGTTTTGCAAATCATTGTAAAAACATTCAGTATTAAGATTGCTTAACCTTGAAATGATAATGAATCTTTGAAATTAAACTGAGTGCACAAAGAGTTTAGGTTCAATGTCCTAATTCTCTCATACGAAAATAACACAATGAATCAAAAATTCTAATGATTGGGGCTCAATATAGACAACAAATGTCAAGAGAAATGAGTGAAGAATAGACAATAACTCCCCCTCAACAAATACTCCCCCTCAACAATTGCATAAAGGAATCTTGATACTTGGCGGAGACATATACTCATGCATAGTGAAAGTGTCTAGACAAGCCTAACTTGTCTTTCTTCAAATCACTATTTGATATACCAAGAATTCCAATGCAACTGAAAAGTAGGAATTTATTTGCAAGAGAGAATGGCTTTTATTTGCACAAAAAGATGAAATGAAGATATCAGATATGTGAAAACTTTCATAAACCAAGTTCTCTTCTAAGAGAAGTGAATCTAGGTTCTGCAAGAGGTTTGGTGAAAATGTCTGCAATTTGTTTTTCTGTGTCAATGAAGTGGAGTTCAAAAGAATTCTTTGAGACTTCATCTCGAAGGAAATGATGCCGAATGTCAATGTGTTTTGTACGTGAATGCTGAATAGGATTTTTGGACAGATTTATAGCACTTGTGTTGTCACAAAGAATGGGAATGCAACCTAATGTGTGATTATAATCTAGAAGTTGATGTTTTACCCAAAGGACTTGGGTACCACAGCTACCAGTGGCAACATACTCAGCTTCTGCAGTTGAAAGAGCTACAGAATGTTAGTTTTTGGAAGCCCAAGAAATAAGACACCCTCCTAGATATAAACACAACCCACTAGTGCTTTTTCTATCAAGTTTGCACCCGGCATAATCAGCATCACTATATGCAATCAAGTCCAATTTACACCCAGTAGGATACCAAAGACTCAAATCACATGAAGAAAGAAGATATTTGAAAATCCTTTTAACAGCAGACATGTGACTGTCTTTAGGATTAGCTTGAAATCTGGCGCACATGCAGACACTAAATTGAATATCTGGCCTAGAGGTAGTTAAATAAAGAAGAGATCCAATCATACTTCTGTAAAGTTTAGTATTAACAAGCTTACCAGAAGCATCACTCTCAAGTCTTACACTTGTGGCCATTGGTGTGTTGCATGGCTTGATGTTTTGGAAGTCAAACCTCTTGAGCAACTCCTTGACATATTTTGTTTGACTCAGAAAAATTCCTTCAGTAGTTTGATGTACTTGCAGACCTAAAAAGAATGTAAGTTCATCCATGAGACTCATTTCAAAGTCGGATTGCATAAGATGGGCAAACTCATTGCACAAGTTATTATCTGTGGAGCCAAAAATGATATCATCAACATAAACTTGAACAGCAATGAAATGATTTTTTGCAGTTTTTGTAAACAAAGTTTGATCAATTTTTCCTCTTATGTAACCTTTATTTACAAGAAAGGAGCTCAACCGGTCATACCAAGCTCTTGGAGCTTGCTTGAGACCATATAGAGCCTTATTGAGTTTAAGAACATGATTGGGGAATTTTCATTTTCAAAACCAGGGGGTTGTTTGACAAAAACATTTTCTTTTATGTAACCATTCAAGAAAGCACTCTTGACATCCATTTGAAAGACTTTGAATTTCAAAGAAGCAGCAAATGCAAGGAAAATTCTAACAGTTTCAAGTCTTGCGACAGGGGCATAAGATTCTTCAAAATCAATACCAAGTTCTTGGTTATACCTTTGAGCAACAAGTCTAGCTTTATTTCTAACAATTTGACCATATTCTTTCAATTTATTTTGAAAAATCCATCTAGTTCCAACGACAGAAGTTAAATCAGAAGGTTTTGGTACTAAATCCCAAACTTGATTTCTTTCAAATTGATGAAGCTCTTTATGCATAGCATTTATCCAGTTTTCACAAGATAAAGCTTCATCAACATTTTTCGGTTCTATTTGGGAAAGTAGTGCCAAAGAATCTTCAACTATGACAGAATGAAAAGATGATCTGGTTCTTATTCCATCTTGCATATTACCAACAATGTTTTCACGGGGATGATCTCTTAACAATCTGGGTTCAGAAATTATCTCAGGATTTGCATGATTTTCAGGAACATGATTACCTGAATCACTTGAAGTAGGTATTTCAAGAACCTCATGTACATTTGTTGCATCTTGATCTTCAAGATTTGTAGATGGATGTTTAAGAAGACCATCTTCATCATCACATTTTTGAGTTCTGCACAAATCAGAAATGTCAATTTGTTGCAAATTTTCATCAAAAATGACATGTGGAGATTTTTTCACAATCTTATTTTTTAAAATATAAACTCTGTAAGCTCTTGAAATTTCAGAATAACCTAAGAAAATTGATTCAAAACTTTTTGCATCAAATTTATCAAATTTTCTTTGTTGTTATTGTGAACAAAACATTTGCAACCAAAGATTTTGAAATATGACACACTTGGTTTTTTATTCTTGAACAACTCATAAGGGGTTTTTCTGATCTTTGGTCTTACTAATACTCTATTCAAGATGAAATTAGTTGTATTTATAGCTTCTGCCCAAAAAGATTTAGATAGTTTACTTTCTAAAAGCATAGTTCTGGCCATTTCCATAAGAGTTCTGTTTTTCCTTTCTACAACCTCATTTTGTTCTGGAGTTCTAGGGGAAGAAAACTTATGGATAATGTTCAATTCAGTGCATAGATCAGAAAAAGATTTATTTTCAAGCTCACCCCCATGATCTGTCAAAATATATTTCAATTTGAAAGACAAACCATAAGGCAGAATTGTAAAATTTCCTGAATTCTGAACATGCATCACTTTTATGGGATAGGAATAAGACCCAAGTATATCTTGTAAAGTCATCAATGATCACAAAGCCATATCTATTACCACTGAGACTTTGAGTTCTGGTTGGACCAAAAAGATCCATATAAAGCAACTCAAGTGGTTTAGATGTAAGTACTTCATTGAACACTTTAAAATATTTTCTTGTTTGTTTTCATTGAGTACAGATGCTACAAACAGGATTGTCAATGATTGGGAGAGATTCAAGAAGACCTTTTACAAATTCATTCTTATGAGTTTACTAATGGTTGTGAAACTTGCATGACCCAACCTTTTGTACCACAACCAAGCTATGTCATTTTTATTTGCAATCAAGCAAACATTTAAAGAGAAATTATCACACAAATCAATCATATAGACATTGTTTTCTCTTTTTCCAATCAATTTGATTTGCTCAGAAGAGGAGTCAATTATTTTGCAAGAATCATGTTCAAAAAGAATCTTATGACCATTGTCACACAATTGACTAATGCTAAGCAAGTTGTAATTCAAACCCTCAACTAAACAAACATCATCACTTAGGGTAATGCAAGACTTACCAATTTTTTCTTTGCTAATTATTTTTCCTTTATTATTACCTCCAAAGATGACTGATCCACCTTCCTTTTCAATCAAGCATGAAATTTATTTCTGTCTCCTGTCATGTGTCGTGAACATCCACTGTCAAGAATCCAGATGTTGATGGAATAGGATGCACGACTTTCCTGCACATAACAAATTAGACAAGAAAAGTTTTTGGTACCCACATGAGATTGGTACCAACATCCTGAGTGAGAAGATATAACAAATCATTTCTAATCCAAATTTGTGTATTTTTCTTCACAGTGTTTCTTGAAATAGAAGATTCAACTTTTTGTTTTTCAATTTTCTGAACATTATGCCTCTTAGTTGGTTTGTTCCATTGTGAAAAGCTTGGCATAAATTGTTGTTGGTATGCAGGAAAAGATGAATGATAGAAATAAGGGTTGAACCATTGATTACCATTGTACCTTTGGTTCCAAGATTTATTCCATCTTGAATTGTAAGAGGAGAAACCATTCCAATTACCATGAAAGAAATTATTATTGATTGGTTTGAAGTTTTTGTGATTTTTGTAAGAAGGGTAGGTCGACCTCTGACTGGGATAGGTTGACCTGTGCATAGTGTGTGTCGACTTGGGTAAGGTATGTGTCGACCTTTCAGGTTCTTTTTCTTTTTATATTTTTGCTTTGTTTTCAGATGAGCTTGTCTTGACAAATTTTATTAAAGGAGTTTTTGATGATTTTATTTTCTTTGGAGATGATTCAGTTTTCTTTGGATTTTGTGGTTCAAAACCTAAACCACATTTATTTGAATTCATCTTAACTCCAAGTAGAGCACTCAGATTGTCTTTCCCATGAGTGAAGTTCTTGATGATATCTTCTTTTTCTTTAATGTAAAGATTGAGTTTTTCAATTTGATTCAGATTTTCATGATTTTCCTTTTCTTTTTCTTCAAATTTCTTAACAGAGTTGACAAGTTCTTTGTTCAATTTTTGAATTTTCAATTTGAGATTATCAACAAAGATCAACAATTCATCATTTTCTTTGATTTGATCTGAAACTTGAGCTTCCAATTCAGAAATTTTTTCAGATGATGAGGTATCATGAAGAATGCTTTCAATTTTTCTTTTCAAATATTTATTTTCTTTTCTAACATCAGAATGATTTTCAACTAAGTTACCATATGCTTCCTGCCAATCATCAATGGTAAATTGTTCAAAGGATATATTTACCTGTTCTTCACTACTTCCAACCATGAAGCAGATTTCATTCCCTTCTGAACTTGAGGATTCTTCATTGCAGTGTGAGCTTTCATCATCTGACCATGTAGCAACCATGGCCTTGTTCTTCTTTTTGTGAAACTCCTTCTTGTGGGTTTTGTGTTTTTCCTTCTTACCTTCTGGACAATCAGCCTTCATATGTCCAGGTTTGTTACACCTATAACACACAGGAATTTCATCAGTTTTCTTATGATCAACATGAGAGAAGTGTTTCTTTTTACTAGACATGGCATTTTGCTTATTACCAAAATTCTTCTTATTTGATTTCAGAAATGCCTTAAATTGTCTAGTGATGAAAGCAAGATTATCATTATCAGATTCAGATTTCTCAGACTCAGAATTTTCTTTAGATTTTCCTTTATTATTTGACGAAGCTTTGAGAACAATAGTTTTTGTTTTTAGCATGTGTTCTTCTGATCTCTTAAGATTTAACTCATATGTCATTAATGATCCAATGAGTTCATTCAATGTGATTTTGGATAAATCCTTTGAATCCTCAATGACAGTTGCTTTAGTGTGCCAGACAGGAGATAATGAACGCAAGATTTTTCTTACCAATTCTTCATTTGAGTATTCCTTACCCAAGGCTCGAAGTCCATTTATAATGACCATAAACCTAGCAAACATCTCAGATATAGTTTCATTAGATTTCATGATAAACAACTCATAATCAGAAACTAGAATGTTTTCCTTAGTCTCCCTGACCTGAGATGTGCCCTTTTATAGCAGTTCTAATTTATCCCACATCTCCTTGGCAGACTTACACATGGAGATTCTAGAATACTCACTTGGATGAATAGCACATTGCAGCATGTTCATGGCGCTATAGTTCAGGGTGACCCTTCTGATCTACTCCGTGGTCCATTATTCTTCATCTCCAGTGACTTCATTTGGTCCTTTTTCAACAATTCTCCATACTTCATAATTCTGTGCTCTAAGAAAAACCATCATCCTATTCTTCTAGTAAGGATAGTCAATACCATCAAAAAATGGAGGCCTATTGATTGAATGACCTTCAGCAACAAAACCTCTAGAGTCCATGATAAAAACAATCAAACCGAAGCACACAGCAAATTAAGCAAGTAATTGAGTTATCCAAGTCTGAATACAGAGAATTCACCAAAGCATCTTAGAGTATAGAATTGACTCTGACCTGCTCTGATACCAGATGTTAGGGATCGGATAGATGCCTTTGATAAGTGAACTACGAGATTGTGTGTATAGCAGCGGAATTAAAGTGAGTAAATCACAGAATTCGATCAGACTCAAGTGTGGTGTGTGAGGGTAGTGAATGAGAATAGCAACCCACACAACAAACCACAGTGCACCGAAGATTTTAAGGTGGTTCAGAGAACACAACTTGTGTCTCCTACGTCCACCTCCTCACAACGGAGGAACCACTAACACAAGTGCAGTACAACCAAGAGTGCGACGACTCTAACCTCTTTGAGTTCAACAACTCAAAGAACCCCAGGAGATAGGCACAACGACCTACTCCAAAGATCACTTGTGAATTCAGCAAATTCACAAGCCCTTGAGCACCACAGCTCAAGCACCAGAGCACAACGGCTCCAACCCAGAGCACTACGGCCCCAAAACAGAGTACAAAGTACTCAAACCTCTGGATCACAATAGATCCAAGTTCTGCTAGACCAAGCACACATAGAGAATAGATCCTCTAGCATGATCTATCTCAATACAATAGAATTGGTGAGAACAAATAGAATTAGGAAATCTGTGTAGAACACATACACAGATTCCCAGAAAATTCAGAACTCTGACCAATTACAAACTCGGCTGGATCTCCTTTTGGACCAGCACTCCTGCAATCTTGAGCTCCTCCTCTTCTTCTCCTTCTTCTTCTCCTTCTTCTTCTCCTTCTTCTCCTCCTTCTTCTTCCCTTGGCGGCGCTGCTCTGCTCCACTGGATGCAGATGCCTCTTTCCCGCTCTCCTTGCCTTTTTCCAGAAAGCTCTGAGCTCTTGTCTTGCGTGGGATACTTTGGACTACCAAGGACAAAGGTATTTATAGCCCAATGAGTCCATAAAAGACCTTAGGGTACGTGAGCACAAAAACCTAGGCAGATCCCCCTAATTCCCAGCAGCCACGTGTCCAGATGAAATTCCCGATTTTGAGTTTCAGCCGGAGTGTGTCGACCTGACTTGATCTACTGTCGACCTGCTGTCCCAGTCAGGCAAACTGATCTGCTGGAAACTAGGTCTAGCGTCGACCTGACTTGATCTAGTGTCGACCTGCTGTCCCAATCAGGCAAAGTGATCTTCTGGAAACTGGGTCTAGTGTCGACCTGACTTGATCTAGTGTCGACTTGCTGTCCCAGTCAGGCAAACTAATCTGCTGGAAATTGGGTCTTCTGTCGACCTGACTTGATCTAGTGTCGACACTAGCAAGACTAAAATGTGTGAACCTGAAAATTTAACACATAAGCCATTAGTACAAGATATTATCATTAAAATATGAGATATTAAACATCAAAAATATGTTGTTTAAGCATTATTTTGATATGTATAAAATGTATAATATGTTCAACACGTCATCATCAAAATCACAATATGTCATCATCAAAATCAAAGTATGAGTGATGTTCATTAGATATCAATAAAATACAACTTTAGGAAAATCCAAAACACAGTCAACCCAACAGTTGGTCAACAAACCATCAGACAGTATAGACAATATCACACTCTAAAACAAACTTTCTGCCGTATCACTTTTGAAGCATTTGATGTAAGAACACCTCAAGACCTCCAATGTTCTATAACTAGTGAAAATTGACCAATTTTGCAAAACAAAACATATATAAAAAATAAAATGTGAGAAACACCAGAACTATTTTACTAAAAAAAACAAAAGCACTTCTTGTCATGCTCATCAAGAATTTACTATCCTCCAAAACCGTCAAAAGAAATGAACTAACTTGGCTTGTTTATAGTTTTACCATGTTCGGTGATGTGAAGAATATCATGGACATCCCTAATTTGCTCTCATTCTCATGTGAAGCATATCTCATCTTTCAGTTTACTGATCTGACCACAAAATAAATTTTGTTTTGAGTTGGACTCATTACTAATAACCCTTCTTTCAGTTTCTAATGTGCCTCCATTACCCGAATTAGGTTATTTGGGCTATATAGCACCTCATGTGTTTATATGATGACTGATAAAAGAGGGATATGGAGGCACATTAGAAAGGCACAAGGAACAAATAAGCTTTTAAGCATACTACAAAGGCTTACACCTACATGGCCTCAATACATCACAACAAGCTGCAATAATGTGTCCAAAAACCTCCCAACAATCTGTGCAGTCGTGTGCAACAGAAGATTGACTGAAGCATATCTCATCTTCCCAAACCATCAATTAAAAATGAAATTATACTGGATGGGTACCTGTTCGGTGATGGGAAATAGGGAATAGAAAAACTCAGGGACGATGGATTGCCGTCCGCACACCACAATACAACCACAGGTATCTGAGATGGAGGGCATGCCCCTCGCAGGCAGCAGTAAAGGGGGAGAGTGAAGCCACCAAAACATAACATAGGATAATACTTACCGTATAAATAGAGGAGAAATCTGATTTTAAAATGTAGGGAAGATTCAAATGGATCAAATCAAGTTTCTGAAGGGCATCCTCTGAAGCCCGTGAAGTACATGCGTTGTCCATCGTCTAGGAGGACTTTTCCTAACGCAGCAAGCAGAGGTACAGAAAGTGGGAGAAAGCGAAGGGGGGAAGAAGAGATTCCCGGTTAGCTACGCCATGCCGTAGACGGGCTATTCTGCAACCTCCTTCGATGTGTTAGGGTTTCACGAACTCTGCAAATGTGAGCCTGGCAAAGTGAGAGGGTTTCACGAGCCTGCGAGATTCACTCACGGGACTGTAAGGGATAGATTGGCAAAGTGAGAGGGCTAGAATCGCTCATGGGTGAGAGTGCGAGAGAGGGTAGGAGGAAGAGATTCCCAGACCGGAGACGTTGGACGGAGATGGGGAGATGATGGACGGAGTCGCAGGATGGATAGGCTGGATGAGAGGCTAGACGGAGATGGCCGAGAAGATGGGGGGAGACCGAGATGCCGAACGGAGATGGCGGAGATGATGGACGCAGACGCTCTGCATGGAGAGATGGCGGAGACGATGGATGTAGATGCTTTGCACGGAGATGGGGGAGATGGCGAGCGGTCGGGTTGGAGATGACAAGGCACGGGGCCACGCGCACATGTCTTGTACAGGAAGGGGTAAAAAAGGTTGGTAAAAAATGGGTTAACTCTATTCCGGGGGTGTGAGTGGGTTAGAAAAAATTGAGTTAACTCAAAGTTAACCGAGTTAACTTTTTTTGGTTACCAAAGTCCATTTTAAGTTAACTTTGAGTTAACTCATTACCAAAGAGAAGCTAAAGGTGCTAGGCATGGTCCTGCAGCAGTGTGGTGTTGGTTGGTCTCCACTGTTCTTTGGCTTGTGCTTATGGAGTGGCAGTTAGACCTTTCATCCGTGATTGCGAGACTGAGAGGTAGTTCTCGTGTTGTGTTGTCCGGGTTGGATACTGGCGTCAGGAACCAGTAGTCCATTCCCATGTGGTGGTGTCGTTCTTTCCGACTCGTGTTTTGCCAATTGTTGTGGCCTGTGTGTGTGTGACTCACTGGTAGAGGTTTAGCCGTTGTGGTGTGCCCTGGTGGTGGCACGATTCTAGTTGTGGTTTCATTGTGGTACCTCGTGGTAGTAGGTACCTGTACCCTTTGCAGGTGGTTTTGTGTTGTGGTACTTCGTGTGCTAGTCCCTTCAGGTGTTGAGGTAGACTTGTGTTCTGTAGGGGTTTGTGGAATGACCTTCCACATGTTGTGATTCTACTCGTCTTCGAGTAAGGTTCCGATTATGTTTTGATGTGAGGTGTTGGTGTGAGGTGGATTGGCTAGCTAAAGCCAGTCTTGTTACCCGTCGTGGGTAGGTTGCCTATGAGGCTTGTAGCTTAGGCGACCAATTGTTGTAATAGTTTACCTGTAAGTCATGTGGCCTAGGCGTTTCAGTTGTAGAGCGGACTAGCAGTGCTGTGCTAGTCCTGTTGTCTCTTTATCCTTCGGGATTTGTGTCAGCTAGTGAGACATATTTTTTGGCTGTTATTATTTATGTTTTGTTGTGGGCATGAAATGGTTTGGCTATTGGTGTTGCCAGTGAGACCCTCTAGGGTTGAGGTCTCTTTAGTGTTGTGTGTTCTTTTGGGTGGTCCCTATTGAGCCAGTGACTTGTTGAGGCTCACTCCCCTACAGTTCTTCTCAGGGCTTAGCGTTGGTATGGCTTGCAAAGGCGTTGTGGCAGACTTGATTCGCCAGCAGTAGTGTTAATTGTGTTGTGTGAACTTGTGCTCCCTCGGGGTATGCCCCAGGTAGTTGTACTTTTTAATTAGACATGTAATAATGTATTGGGACAGTTGTAAATTAATTATATGCAAATATGAGCACATGTACTTTCTTGTGTCTTATACTGTTGTAGTTGTCTTTTATATTCTTACTGGACACGTGTGTGAGCTATCCCTTATGCGACTTCAGTCTGTTCGTAGGAGGCGGATCTGGATATGGAGCCTTATTGGGCATAAATATCCAGGGCCGCTACACCATGTGCCTAGCTCAAAATGAACCCGGGGTATCCGACTCGAGAGGTAACCACGGAAGGCGTTTAAACAACCCAACTTTCTATGCATACACATCCATACAAACTCAACGTTTCCAATCACGATAAGTACTGATGCACCGCTTACATGCTTAAAATAATTTAAACAACACCGCATAAGCAATGTGCAACTGGGAAGAGACAGACTGGCCGCAGAACCCAATAGCTCGGGTGGCCACTTCTAAAAACGAGACGAACACAGTGGCCGCTATTTAAACTCATAATCACGATGGACCAACCCATCACCTTTAAAAGTTGAATCGCGACCAGACAAGCCGTCACGTTCAAAATGTGATGTCTGGGTCCATCGCCTTTCAAACCGAACAATCAAAACTTATTTCTTCTCCTCTGAAAATCACAACAAACACCCATTACATGATGTAGAAACTAAATATAACCATTCAAACAATAACCTGAGTATGCTTGCTACTGAGTATAAGCAATTCTGCACTCCAAACACTTTAAACCTAATCCACACTGTCAAAACAAGGAGAAAGTCCCCTACTAACACGAAAAACACGAAAACAACGCTACCTTGGCATTTCCCGGGCTCCGAAGCACCTCCTTGCGCCGAAAACACGTGGAATAACACCCCACGAACCCTGAATCGCCGGACAGTGTAGACACCTAGTTTTAACTAATAGGTTGAACTGCATTTCTTGTTGTCTTAGTGGGCCCCTATTTGGTCACTCACCTTGAGCCCATCCTTTGCCTTGCTTTGAGCCCATTAAGCCATTAAAATGCCTTGAAATCCTGAAATTTATCATTTGAGAGAGTCCTTGGGGCATAATAACTCTTGTCTTATCATATAGTTGACTGATAATTTTCAAATAATCCGGATTCATTGTCGCGACACCTTGTGGCGCCGCGTCTCTAGTCGCGACATCGCAGGAGGCCGCGACAGCCCATGCATTATCCATTCACGTGGGCAATGCTGTCGCGTCCGCACGTGACGTCGCGTCTTAGTCGCGACCCTACGATACGTCGCGACAATGACCGAATCCTCTGGCCTCCTTAACTACCTCCTATTTATCCTCCTTTGAACTCAACTTAATCCTAAGGACTATCCCTACCCCTTTGGGGCGGGATCCTAGCCTTAGGGACTCTCTTAAGGATCCCTAAGGACTCTCAACCCGATTTTCATATGGCTTTATCTCCCATTATGATTTTTAAAATGATTTTGAAGAGATAATGGGGGTAATTCTGATCCCAAGCTCTATATAAGCAAGCCTCCTCCTCAAGGACGGGGAAGAGCCTGATTACCACCCCGAAGGGCTGCCGAAATTTCCTCTCATCCATACTTAGCAACGCAGCCACTCATTTTGGCCATTTCCCTTGACCTTCCACTCCACAAAAGTCACTCCTTCCACCATTAACGGAGCACGGAACGTGAAGAGGGCGACCCCGATGATCTCCTGGAGCTCTTGCACATCCTTGGAGCCGCACTCACGCCAGGGAGTCGCCCCAATAAGGCTCATTTTCTTCTTCCTTCTCTCCTCTTACTTCTACATGCATTTTTGCGTTATTTTTAGATAGAGCACTTTCCTATCCACCCACGTTTTTTTTTTTCCACACCCATAGGGGTTCAAAACCACCCCAGGTGCATTCCCGCCATGATCTCCCATTTCTCTCCATTTTAGAATAGATACTATGCTCCATGTATTCTAATAGGGCGTTTTGTTGTGATTTTCTTTGGTTGGCAGGCAAACAGGTGAAATCTACGAGAAGCTCTGGTTCTCCGGCCGGCTGAAGGACGAGAAGAAGGTCCTTATCCTGTTTCTCCCACATTCAGAGAACGCGACGGCCGAGGGTGACGCGACCATAGACGCGTCGACGAACACCGACACGACATCAGTCTATCGCGGCACCCATGGCGACCGCGACACTAGGTCTGCTCCTGTTCTCTCTCCTTTTCCTAGTTTAAGTCAGCCATCATCTCATTTTCATTCTTAGGCGACTTGCTAGGTGGCGATCACATCCTGTTTTCCATGCTACCATATTTGGTATTCATGTCTGTGTCGAGGGGGGTACAATCCCTGTGATGACAGACAGTTCTCCACAAAGCTCTCCCTTCAGCCGAACAATGCATCTTGCATTGTTTGGCGAAGGTTCGGAGCCAAAACATAGCACAGGCTAAATCGCAACACATCGGGCCATCACGTTTAACGTGATGTACCACGTTGTCGCAATTAAGCCACGACACACCTGCATGCGCCCTGCGGCGCACATGCAGCCGCGCCCACAGAAAGCGGTGATTGAATCACGACGTAGTAGGTGGTCACGTTCATGCAGAATCATGACACCTGTGTTGGTCGCGTTCATAAAGGGTGTGCCACAGGTCTGTTGGGCTTAGATTTTCCAACCCCCCAGCCTCACACACCTGCTACACTCAACCAAACACAATCAAACACAACCAATAAGCCACACATTGGCCACCAAACCCTTTAAGCTACGATCTGAAAGGTCAGGCTATTACACACACAAAGCATCAAAACCATAACCAAGGATCAATGACCGCACATTTGCCAAAAGCACCACACCAGAACTATTAAACTCAGATCCGAACGGCCACGACGTTACATTTAGCAAATCCAATGGTCGGATAGAGACCAATTTTTATTTACATAGTTATCTATACTTATTATATTTTATAAAATTATTATAAAAATTAATAAAACACATATAAATATGTAGAAATTATATAATTTTATTAGTTATATTTTTGTTTAATGAATATATATATACATATTTGTTATATATATTATATTTGCATATTTGTGAAATGTTAGTGAATATACATGTATTGAAACTTTATTTTTAAAAAATATTATATTATATTTTTTAAATATTTGAATTATTAATATTTAAAATATTTAAATGTAGTTAAATATGATTAACTATATAGAATATGTGAGTATATGAAAAAATATTGATTAAATATATAATAGAATGAAATATATTATAATTATATAGTTAAATATACCTATCCAAGTATATATAATTCAATGTATATCTAAATAAATTTATATAGTTAATATATATATAATTAAACAATTAGTAATTATATAAAGTCTACTTGTATAAGTAATTATGATTAAATATTTAGTTTCTATACTTGAATAAATGGTAAATCTATTTATATAGGTATGGTTAAGAGTATACAGGTGCCGGGGGGTGGGGGCCGATCGGCTGTGTGGGTAGATGGGGGAGCTCTTTCGCTAGCAGGGTGAGTAGACCCGACAGTGTCGGTCTTCCTTGCCCGAAATCCCCGACGAACCAGTTGCAGCTCTCGTCATCTTCAGGATTCCCGCCGAGGGGGGCGTCCGGTCGAGGAGCACCTGTCAATAATCGCAGGCGCCGGCAATGAAGACAGTCGTCTTCCTAGCCCAGTTTAAACATTCTGGAGTATTACTTATATGCAAGTTGTTCGCCTCGTTGTCTATGCAGCTTTTCCAACGCAGCACTCCTCATCATTTGTATCGGCAGGTGAACTGGGCAAAACAAAAAAAATAATAATCTTTAAAAAAAACCTCACCACATCGCAGGCAAGACACAAGCGATGCCTAGAATCCGCAAAAGCAGCTCGTTAGCCGCTTCCACCATAGCGCAGGGAAAAAAAATTAGTGTCTATCTCTCTCTTATTTTTAAAAGCCGAGGCGTATGAACTTCCACAACGGCTAGGAACGTTTGTTTCTGCTTGGGAGTTTTCAGAGCTTTGGCAGCGCCAAAATCGGCTCAAATCTTGCTCCTAAACAGTGCCTTAGTAATTAAGGGTGCCTTCCGTAACACTTAATATATGTATAATATTTAAAATGATAAGACGTATTTTCAGACTATTTGATAAAACATCTAAATTTATGTCTAAATTAACATCTATTCTTTTAATTTTTCTCTTAAAAAAAGGAAGGATATGTCACTTTTTTTTAAAGACATGTAAGGCTCTGAGCTTTGGGCGGTCGACATCAATTGCCGACTGTCAGGCACCGACCGTCGAACTGTCAAGCGTCAATCGTTGATCGCTTGACATCAGGTGCCGACTGTTGAGTGCCAGCCGCCGACCACCGGCTGCCAACCGCTGGGCACCGGGCGTTGGACGCCGACCATCGGATTGTCGAGCGCTGAGCGCCGACCGCTGGGCACTGCCAACCACCAGGCACCGACTGTCGAATGCTAACCGTCGACTTCTAGAATGTGTCTTATTGTCTTCAAATGTTATTTAAATTAGTTATCAAACAACTCTTTCTTCATGTCTTAATATGTTTAAGTACTTTATAAATTTCAGATTTAGAGATTAGATAATGAATTAAATTTTAAATAAGTGTTATCAAATGCCACTTAAATCATTATAATCCAATCAGTTTGACTGGAACCAGAACTGCAATTGACCCATGGTGGACCCAGAACGAGTTCCAGATCTGCGCTTATATAAATGAGTGTTTAATTAACACAAATTGTTCTTTACATATTGGAGACGATCAGTATTTCCTAGAGCCTTACATTGTCATTATCTTTCATCTCTTCTTTATGTTCCCCTTATGTCACTACGTTAAAGTTAATAGTGAATTTACCTTATAGCTAGACCCAGTATTATACTGCTATGTGTGATTCATTGTTATATCCTTTATAGGAAAAACCATTTTCTCCCACTTTACTTATTCTTTTCACAGCATATATTGTCTTATTAGCTTATCTGAACTTAGGCTTCAATTTTGAGAAATGCCAGCATAGACTTAATTAGTACTAAAATTGGCATATGCTTGCCATTCTGTAAGCAGTCAGTTAGACATGAAAGTGATTTAGAAAGCTTAAATGTCAAGCCAAAATATCGAAAAATGAACTCTTTTTTGAACTACTACTCTGGGAAAGAGAGAGCTCCATATCCAACAAAACTATCGGTGGAATCATGAAGCATCCAATTACTTGTCGGAAGTCGGAACTGTGAGTTACTTGACATCCTTATATTGTTAAACTAGTTGAGCCCCTGTGTGATGCACGGACGGCTTTAGGCCAAAAAAAAAGGAGAAAGGACCTGCCGGATCAATCAAACAAAGGATTCGTTCTGGGAAACGACAGCGTCTTGCTTCGGTATTTTGGATGATCCTTAAAAAGATTTAAGATTGTATGCGGTGGAATTTTGTTTCAGTTTGCTAAGAGATACATCTACACCTTTCCAGTACTTCTATCCTTCTCACATGGGTATGAAAATTTTCCCCTATTTTTTCCCTCTAAATCTTAAAACTTACTGATCACTACATGCACGAGAATGCAGAAGCTCATTCTCGGCAAACAAATTTGTTATCTTTGGTGAACATGAGGAAGTGATTTTGTACAGAAACCCAATATCTCCTTGAACCATCACGGAGTCACAACTGTCAGGATAGTACTTTCTGTCTTTCCACGTTAAATCATATACACCATATAAACGCTCACAAATGGATAACAACTAATATGGAGAATTAATTGCAGGTCTTTGGCAGGGATCTGACATTAATTTCAGGTCTCTGTCAGTTTTTTTCAAGCCATGTGGTCCTTACTTTATGCAGGACTTATTTTTAGGTCCCTACTTTTTGTCCCCGTTATCTCCACCGTTATCTCAATGTGTGTAACCGTTATCCCAAAAGTGTGTAACTTGTTACCCAGTTACACATATAACTGTGTTACACAGTTACACAGTTACCCAGTTACCCACTTACTCCGTTACCCAGTTACTCAGTTACCCAGTTACATACTTACACAGTTACACATGAAACTATGTAACTACATAAAAATTTTATAAGTTTGTAACTCTATAATTAGGACTTACCTAATTACATAGTTACATAGTTTTAGAAGGATTTATCTAATTATTTTATAACTGTTATCCCAAAAGTGTGTAACTTGTTACCCAGTTACACATATAACTGTGTTACCCAGTTATCCAGTTACCAGTTACATACTTACACAGTTACACATGAAACTATGTAACTACATAGAAATTTTATAAGTTTGTAACTCTATAATTAGGGCTTACCTAATTACATAGTTACATAGTTTTAGAAGGATTTATCTAATTATTTTCTAACTGTTATCCTAAAAGTGTGTAAGTACGTACTTACACAGTTACATATAAATCCTGTAATTGTGTAACTTATTACCCAGTTACACATGTAACTGTGTCATCCAGTTACCCAGTTACATACTTACACAGTTACACATGAAATTATGTAACTATATAGAAATTTTATAAGTTTGTAACTCTATAATTAGGGCTTATCTAATTACATAGTTACATAGTTTTAGAAGGATTTATCTAATTATTTTATAACCGTTATCCTAAAAGTGTGTAAGCACGTACTTACACAGTTACATATAAATCATGTAATTGTGTAACTTGTTACCTAGTTACACATGTAACTGTGTTACCCAGTTACCCAGTTACATACTTACACAGTTACACATGAAACTATGTAACTACATAGAAATTTTATAAGTTTGTGACTCTATAATTAGGGCTTACCTAATTACATAGTTACATAGTTTTATGTAGTTACATAGTTACATAGTTTTTATGTAGTTACATGGTTACATAGTTTCTATAATTAGAGCTTACTTAATTACATAGTTACATAGTTTCTATAATTAGGACTTACCTAATTACATAGGTACATAGTTTCTACAATTAGGGCTTACCTAACTGGGTTCCATTCTGCCTGACAATGGCTGTCGACAACCAGGCTGTCGACAGACACTATCAGGACCCCATTTAAACTAAATTTTAATAGAAATGGGGTCCTTTTCATTTCAAAGCACACGGTCTTAAGACGCCAGGAGGAATCTACGTTAGCCCTCAAAAAGGAAAGATAAATTTAATCCAAATGTTCACATAATTTTAAAATATCCACCCCCAGACGTCAGAAAACTCAAACCGTTTATCTAACTTAAATTAGAATCTAGATTAGATTCAACAGTAAATATCTATTAAAACCCAAGCACACGATTTTAATAGATATTTACTGTTTAATCTAATCTAGGAGTTTATGTTAAAATCTTAAAATCTTAGATTAAAACTCAAACCCTTCTATTAAAAATTAGTTTAAATGGGGTCCTGATAGTGTCTGTCGACAGTCTGGCTGTCGACAACCAGGCTGTCGACAGCCACTGTCAAGCATAATGGAACCCATGAGGCAACCGAAAAATCTCAGAAATTCCCCACTGTAATTGAACAATAATTCGGCTGGTCCAATTGTCTACATTTTTATATATTCAAATGATGTTTGTTTATGTTAAGATTTTAACCATAGACTAATGTGATAAGTTTACAAATTATAGTAATTTTAGTTTAATTTTTAGATTTTATCTTACAATTAAAATTTTCAGAGCGTTACACATACTTACATATATAACTGGGTAAGTTACACAGTTACAGAATTTACATACTTACATGATTACATACTTACATGTGTAACTGAGTAAGTTACACAGTTACAGAATTTACATACTTACCCAGTTACACATGTAACTGTGTAAGTACGTACTTACCAGTTACACATTTTTGATATATTACGAATTAAAATAATTAGATAAATCTTTCTAAAACTATGTAATTAGGTAAGTCCTAATTATAGAGTTACAAACTTATAAAATTTCTATGTAGTTACATAATTTAATGTGTAACTGGGTAAGTATGTAATTACATACTTACATGTGTAACTGGGTAACATAGTTACATGTGTAACTAAGTAAGTTACACAATTACAGGATTTATATGTAACTGTGTAAGTACGTACTTACACACTTTTGGGATAACAGTTATAAAATAATTAAATAAATTCTTCTAAAACTATGTAACTATGTAATTAGGTAAGCCCTAATTATAGAGTTACAAACTTATAAAATTTCTATGTAGTTACATAGTTTCATGTGTAACCATGTAAGTATGTAACTAGGTAACTGAGTAACTGGGTAACACAGTTATATGTGTAACTGGGTAACAAGTTACACACTTTTGGGATAACGGTTATAAAATAATTAGATAAATCCTTCTAAAACTATGTAACTATGTAATTAGGTAAGCCCTAATTATAGAGTTACAAACTTATAAAATTTTTATGTAGTTACGTAGTTTCATGTGTAACTGTGTAAGTATATAACTGAGTAACTAAGTAACTCGGTAACTGAGTAACTAGATAACTGGGTAACTGTGTAACACAGTTATATGTGTAACTGGGTAACAAGTTACACACTTTGGGATAACGGTTATAAAATAATTAGATAAATCCTTCTAAAACTATGTAACTATGTAATTAGGTAAGCCCTAATTATAGAGTTACAAACTTATAAAATTTCTATGTAGTTACATAATTTCATGTGTACCTGTGTAAGTATGTAACTAGGTAACTGAGTAACTGGGTAACTGAGTAACTGGATAACTGTGTAACTGTGTAACACAGTTATATGTGTAACTGGGTAACAAGTTACACACTTTTGGGATAACGGTTACACACTTTGAGATAACGGGGGAGGATAACGGGGACAAAAAGTAGGGACCTAAAAATAAGTCCTGCATAAAGTAAGGACCACATGGCTTGGAAAAAGTTGACAGGGACCTGAAATTAATGTCAGATCCCTGCCAGGGACCTGCAATTAATTCTCCCCAACTAATATAATGGATATTTTTATGAGTTTTGAATCACTACAATAGTAATGGGCTTAAAATATGTGTAGTTCGTAGTTTTATACGATTACGGTTTTGATGTTCCTTTTCTGATCATCTTGTTAACTCAAATCTTTTCATTTGACTATGCATTCCTGGGACCATCACGTTTTTTTTTTTTTTTGAGGCACATGAAAAAAACTGATATTCACCAGCACAAGTATAGTTCCGATCTAGATCTTCTAAATCTATCCTTCCATCAACGGGATTTTCCAGCCAAACACCACATGAACAAACCCACCACGTTACATATTCCCAAGACCACATCTTTCTACAAAGAGACGTCAGGTCTGTCGCCAACAAACTAACAAGAAAGGTTCGAGGAGAAATAGATGCAGAGAGACAAGCACAGGCGCTCCCCTCCGCCGCCCAGTTTGATGAGAAATAGAAAGCGGGGGTGAGAAGCAACGGTGGCAAGCGGCCTAGGCCTTCCTGGGGGACTTGGTCGCCTTGGCGGGCGACTTGGGCTCCTTGTTGGCCTTCTCAGTCTTCGTAGGCAGCAACACCGGGTTGATATTGGGGAGGACGCCCCCATGGGCGATAGTGACGCCATGGAGCAACTTGCCAAGCTCGTCATCATTTCTCACAGCCAGTAGAACGTGCCTCGGGATGATCCTGTTCTTCTTGTTGTCCTTCGCAGCGTTGCCCGCCAACTCCAGAACCTCAGCCGCCAAGTACTCGAGCACGGCGGCCAGGTAGACCGGTGCGCCGGTCCCGACCCGCTGCGAGTACCGCCCCTTCTTCAGGTACCGCCCGATCCTGCCAACGGGGAACTGGAGCCCGGCCTTCACCGACCTCGACACCGGCTTCTTCTTGGGACCGCCGCCCATCCTGCCGCCGGCGCCCTTCTTCACCTTCCCACTCGCCTCCATTCCCTCCTCCCCCTCTTCCAACAACAACGCGAGAAGAAACTCGTTGGACTCGCTCTCGAATGGCAACTCAAATGCTCTCCTCGGACCATCACGTTAACTAATATATACCCCTAAAGATTTTTTTTAATAGAACCTAACTACCTAAGTAGAAGAGAGCATTCTCGTAATAGAAAATTCTCAGTATATTCGATAATAATAATGTAGTTGTTATAAATAAATTCTCCTTCCCTCCAAATCAGCTGTAGCAATTATTGTCACCGTTTGGATGTGCCTTTGTACATCTTATTGAGATGTTATTAGGGCTGCCAATGGGTCGGAGTGGGAATCGAAAATGGGTGTTTTCGCTTCCGCTTCTTATAAGAAATTTCGGAGTTGGAAACGGAAAAGAGTGTTTCCGCTTCCGCATCCATTTCCGCTTTCTATCGGAAAATCGGAAATGGAAACGGAAACAAAATGAAAACTTCGGATGTAACAACATTTGTATAATTAGAGTTAATTTATAAATTTATAAATATATTAATTATTAAATTTATGAATAATTTTAAATATAAATTTAATAATCTTTTCTACCATATCTTCTTCATCATGTATATTATAATGACCCTTACTAAATGAAGTATAACAAGATCAAATTAGTATGGTAAAATCATATAGTGATATATAATGGTTCAGTAATAGATAATCAATATATGTAGATACAAATATCATTAGAGAAAAAAGCTGTCAATAATTGGGACTAAAATAGATGACATTTACATATAGATGGGAGGTGAGAGACAATGAGTTAAAAATTTAAGAGCCAAAGTTTGAGGATACTTTATTGTAAAAATATTATATAATATATATTAAAAGTTATAGAAAACGGAAACGGAAAAGCGGATGCGGAATTGGGTGTTTCCGCTTCCGCATCCTATAAGAATTCGGATATCCATTTCTGCTTCCGCTAAGCTATCGGAAAGTTCTTTTCGGAGTTCCGCATCCTATAAAAAATGCGAAAACGGGTCGGCTAAATGGAATTCGGAGGTCCATTGGCAGCCCTAGATGTTATACATGATGTAAGCTTGTATTACTCAGGAGCAATGCAGAGCCGACATACTTGTAAAATTTTCTATTCAAGGGTCTCATTGAAAAGTTCTTAGAAAATCTTATTCATATCCAGGAGGCTTATGACCAATGAAGAAAAAGCTTTCATAGCCTCATCTCTCATTCCAAACATGATGCTTCATCTGCGTTTTTTTATCATAAAAGTTATCAGCTGAACAGTTGAAGATCTTATCTAGGGAGTATGTGAGGCCCAGCACAAATCCTTACATAGGTCCAGGGGCCTATCCAATGTCATCACCGTTAAGAATCCATGCACACTGGGTTATCCAAACACTACAAGAAAAGAGGTTATTGGGGACGCCTGCAAGCCATCGCCAATAATCAGAAGGCCGTCCCTACTGATGATTAAGGATGGCTATAAGGCCGTCGCTAGGCCGTCCATAATAAACCCGTCGCTAATAATATTGGGGATGGCTAAGCAACATTCATCCCCAATAACGTTATTGGGGACAGATAAATGCCCGTCTCTAATAATTTTAATTGAGACGGATAATACCCCATCCTAATTAAATTATTGGCGACGGATACAAAGTCGTCTCAAAAAAGTGTATTAGCGACGAACATAAAATCGTCTTTAATAATATTATTAGAGGCAGATAAGTTGTCGTCGCCAATAATATTATTGGAGACAGATAAGAAGTCATCGCCAATAACATTATTGGAGATGGCTTATTGTCCGTCTACAATAACTTTAATTGAGACAATAATAAGCCGTCGCCAATACATCTATTAGAGACGGTTTTGGAGCCGTCTCAAAAAAGCGTATTAGCGATGGCTATGGAGCCGTCTTGAATAACATTATTGGAGACAAGTAAGAAGCCGTCGCTAATAGAATTATTAGGGATGGATGCGCACTAGTCTCCACTGATACTATTGGACACGGAGTACAGTGGTCTCCAATGAAGCTATTGAGGACGGCTCCATCCATCTTTAATAGTATTATTGGGGATGGCAGGAGCTGTCTCCAATAGTTTTACTAGAATTATTAGGGATGGATGCGCACTAGTCTCCACTGATACTATTGGACACGGAGTGCAGTGGTCTCCAATGAAGCTATTGAGGACGGCTCCATCCATCTTTAATAGTATTATTGGGGACGGCAGGAGCCGTCTCCAATAGTTTTATTGGGAACGGCTTCTGCCGTCCCCAATAGTCTATCATAGATTAAAAAAATTTGTAATAAAAACTATTTTTTCACAAAGTTACAACCTGTTATACAAAAACTACATTAACAAAACACATTCCAAAATAACTAAAAAAACTCTAAATTTAAATGTATTATTTGAAAAATTACATACATAAACCATTCACAATCCTCTTTCTAAAACAACTATAGTGCTTTAAGTTTAAATCTATTACATCACACTTATTTCAAATTTTAATGTATTACATCACAAAATCATGATCATAAATATCTCACTCATCCTCACCAAAAGAACCATCATCCTCTCCATCTCCCTGATCTCCCTCTCTCTCATCCTCAGGTGGCACAGCTGGTGCACCACGTCCAAATGTATGAGTAGCAAAATACTCTTACAATCGTTGATCCATGCTTTGGAGCATCTGTGTCTCTAGCATAGCAAATCGAGCCTCCACTTGAGCTTCCACTCAAACATCTATATATGTGCTCTGTGCTACTAATCTCTGCTCCTGATCTTCAAGGATTTTTTTCATTCTTTCAATCTCAGACTTCTGCTGAGATTGCTCCTATAGGAGACACAGATATGCAGTGTTTCTACTGCTACTACCCTCAGATGGCTCGTACCAACTCCCCAAAGTCTGTCCTCGACCACCGCATCGGATCCGTCCAGTCCTATCCCTCCCAAATACCTGACGGAAGGCCTCCTCTGGACTAAGTACGGCATGATGAGACGTGTCATCTGATTCCTCTGAGGGAGTGGGATTCATCAAGTGGGTCATTTGATCCTGTAATTAATATAAGATAATTAGTACATAAATAAGTTGAATGTATGAATTAATATAATGATTTATAATCATCATTACCATCATTTGACGACTTTGTTCATTGCTCCACATGACACTGCCATCTAATGTTGTCCTAGCTTGCGTCATTTGAAACATTTTCGGACACGTGGGATGACGACCTTCCTTTTGCACCTATTTAACATTTAAACGTTATAATTAGACTATAATAATGTCAAATCAATTAATCAAATTAATAATTAAAATCAATACTTACAAAATCATTACTTCATTGATGAATATTCGTCCGCCCTCTTCGATAAGGAATTGATACGACTTATTTCTTTCACTAACTCGCTGCATTCATGAGGAAAAAAAATTAGCGACATCCTAAATAATTGAATCCATCAAATAATAGGATTTGACAAAATAATACCTTACTATCTTCTCGATCCCATATCTCAAACATGTGCCGCCATTGACTAGAATCATAATTTGGTGGCAAATTATTACATGCATCCTCAAATGGTCATCCTACAAAGTATGTCATACACAAGCACAAGTTACATAAGAATGTGTGTGCAATAATACTACATATAATTATAGTAAAAAATCTTACTTTTCATTTCAAGTGGGACCTTTGCTACCTTTGCATTTCTCCCATAAGCCGAAGAATGTTGACGTCTATGGCTGGAGACCGCAAAAAAGTGAAATGTTGCTGCATAATCATCATACATGATCAATGTCATTATAACTGTAGAAATAAACAATTATATAACCTAAATAATTAAAAAACATTTACCTGTAGGTCTCTCAAAACAGTCTCCTTCTTTTCAAGAGGAAGGGTCATGTAGTCTTGTTGCCATAGGTTGCAATGCACTCTATTACAAACTCCAAGATATGTAGTAAACTGCTAAGCATATGGACCAACTGAAGATCCCCCTTCTAAATTTATAGGAAAGGTCTGGCCTAGAGGTAGGATCCTGACGCTGGTCACCTAGAAGGACATCTCCTACGTCTAGTGCTACCAACTAAATGAAAATAAAAAAGATGAAGTGAATGCAATTACACAAATAAAATTCAAGAAATTAAAAACATTGTAAACCTGAAGCAACCGAAGATGCACTCCCAGGAGTCTGAGGACTGATGGTTGCATGCTCAGAGATGTTTGGGGCATCTGGTAAGGATAGAGGTGTCTGTAGCCCTCCTGTCTGTGAAGTCCTTGCTTGTGAATGTACATGTTCAGACTGTGAGACTGAAGCTCTTGCCTGTGTTTGTAACCCTTCTGCCTGTGAAGCTGATGCCTGTGAATATACATGTCCAGACTGTGAGGCTGAAGGCCTTGCCTATGTCTGTAGCCCCCCTTCCTGTGAAGTCGGTACATGTGAATAGGAACCCAGCCCTTGCGCATAGGACGAGTCCCCTAGAGTGGATTGCTGGGCCGACCGACGAGTCTTGCTGAACTTCTTAAACATCTATTAAATGAAAGATATTTAACAAAAATAATAAATATATATATGAGGTCTGTGAAATTATCTTTAATGTACATAAATGAAACCCGACTAGCAAAGTGAATAAGCAAAAAAAAATGAGGTCTATGAAAAAGTGAAAAAGAAATGAGGTATGTGTACATGCATTTAAGAACAGTCCCCTTGCCATGACCATGTTTTCTGTTGAGGTTGACCTCATTTGAAACATGGGGTCGACCCCATTTCCCAGAATGAAAACTGAGGAACGGAGGGTCGACCCTTGAGGAACCATGGGGTCGACCCACTATACCATGTTTTCTTCTGAGGTCGACCTCAGTTGAAACCTGAGGTTGTGTTATGACCTCGAGAACCCGACCCTCGGCCCAAGCCGAGGACGCAAATTTCGCGATCGCCGCCCACAGATCCGGGGACCCGGAAGGGCTATAACACAAGTCTAACAGAATATGTAAGGGAAATAAATGTCATCTACTAACTAGGAGCACACACACGGAAGCAGAAAGAAGAGTGAGACCGCAGTGTATCACTTTAAGTACAGTTCCAACACATGCACACTAGTACAAGTAAAAAGGGGAAGGACAGAGCCCTTAGGGGCATAGCCCGAGGGTGACGTACAACTTAAGGGGGAAAACACTGCTAGCTGTAGGGACGACGACTACCGCCCCGCCTCCTCCGCCCTGCCGCTGTTGAGAAGTCTCACCTGAAAAAGGAGGTGATGAGCTTTACAACTGAAGCTCAGTAGGGACTACCAATCTCCTACTGGCTCTAAAAGGCTGAAGAATGTATAAATAATTAAGTAACAACAGTTATATCTTCTATTCTACAAGAGAAAGTGTGGAAGCAAAGCTATTAACTAGCGACGGTACGAAAGGACACCACGATCGCAAACTCCGTACGACTGTACGTCATGACCACCACATGGCCGGCAACACAAATAGAGCGAACCTTGCCTGGGCAAGAGACACTAGCTACGGAAAATGCTACCACTAGTCAACCGGTCAGGTGCATCCACTGACGTCTTATCCTCGACCCAGGTCCAAACCTCCACATCTCGTCAGAGTGGGGTAGGAACACAAGTAACACACAGTAACCACCGTAGTCTGGCCGGGCTATGGTCCCACGCCTGGCCTCTCTAGGTGGTTCTGAGGCCACAAAGAGTGAGGCAATGAGAAAAGGACTGACTGGCCTACGCCGGGAAGGACTCCAAACGACCTCGGCATCCAAGACCAACCAAGAGAGCTCTACAAACACTCAACGTCACTATCCTAACCACTTTTTTCCCCTCCGCTCCAGAGTCTGCGACTCGAGCACACCCACCGCCCAGAGTACTACTCAACAGGCGTGCGGGGACGGAGGTCCCAGGCAACGGTAACAACGTCTCTCACGAGACAAGCCCTCAAGTGCCGAGCACCGAGCGAACGACTAGTGTAGGACCGTACTAGGAACTAGCACTGGTGCCACGGGTACAGAAAGAACTGGAATGGTGAAGACTCCATGGGAAAATGGAACTCCGTAAGGACTTACCTCTCTGGTGTTGTCGAGACTCCCAGGGACGTTACGACATTGTCGTGACATGTCACGGCGGCCGCACCAGTCATTACATCATCGTGACCTCTATACTGGTCGCGATCTCAGCCGAGGGGCGTCCCGGTACAGTCCTCCCAAGGACTGCCCCAAAACCGGTACAAACACATCCATATGGGGGAGGGGAACATGGAAAACACATAGGAAAGCTTATAAACAACCAAACCGCCCTCAAGACCCCATAAAACATGGATTACAAAGAATCTACGCTCGAGGGAAACCTCATTCACCACGAGCATGATCCTCACACCCCACGAGCCTAAACCATAGAGAAACAAGCTCTAAAGGGGAAGGGAGCATGCTAGAATGAAAGGAGAACAAGGGGTCCCTACCTCCAAGAGTAGAGCCGACCCATTGGGGCCTTCACATCGGAATGGCCACCTCCTCCTCGCTCTAAGCACCACGAGCACGTCGCCTACACCGAGGGGACGTCACCTCCTCGCCATGAGCACCCAAGAACAAGCCACAAAATCGCCGGAGAAGGAGAGGGATCGGAGGGGGAGGAAGAAGAAAGAAGAAGAAGAAATGAAGGGGAAGGAGAAAGGGGGCATCGGCCTCAGTTTTGAACCGATAGGCCCCAAGTCGCAACCGGTCGGGCCAGTGTGACATTAACCATGTCGCGACGCCCCAGGGCATCGTGACCATGTTGCGACTGCCTGCCTCGGCGCGACACAAAAAGTGGTCAAACCTCAAAGATCAGGAAAACCAAAACGCGACAGTCTGTCAGGTTGCGTCAACGTTGTATGCACCTGACACTCGACAAAGCCATTCTGACAGAAAGGATAGTGGTCAGATCAGTCAGAAAATCAGTCGTGACGCCACCAGATGCCGCGACAAGAACGCGATGCCCACCCCCGTTGTGACCATGTCACAACAGGCTCGCATGGAGCGACCATGTCATGACCAGGGTGTCTGTCGTGACCCTGAGGACTGGGCCAAGGGCCCAAGAGGACCGGATCTTACATCCTACCCTCCTTAAAGAAATTTCATCCTCAAAATTAAAAGAAACTCAGTTTCAACAGGAAACAACATAAAAAGGGAAAACAATGTACCGATCAATCAAACAAATATGAGAACTACTCTCTCATCTCATCCTCGCGCTCCCAAGTGGCCTCGCCACCAACGCGGTTCTCCCATATGACCTTGACCAGCAGAATCTGCTTCCGACGCAACTGTTGCACTCTGCGGTCTACAACTCTGACTGGGTACTCTAGCATTGACAAGTCTAGCGCCACCTTAAGTTGTGAGTAATCCAACACGTGCGACGGATCTGCAATGTACCCCCTAAGCTGCGAAACATGGAAAACATTATGCACGCCTGCCAACTCTGCCGGAAGACACAACCTGTAAGCCACCTCGACGATCCTCTCTATGATAGGGAAAGGCCCAATATACCTCGGACTAAGCTTTCCCTTTTTTCCAAACCTCACGACGCCCTTGGTCGGAGAAACCCGCAAGAACACAAGGTCACCCACACTGAACTGCAACGGCCTCCTGCGGACATCTGCATAGCTCTTTTGCCTACTCTGTGCTGTCTGAAGCCTCTGCCTGACTAAACTGACTGTGTCTGCACACTGGTGTACCATCTCCGGTTCCAAGAGCTGTCTCTCACCCACTTCAAACCAGTGAAGTGGTGTTCTACACGGCCGAGCATACAAAGCTTCGTATGGTGCCATTCCAATGCTCGAGTGGTAACTGTTGTTGTATGCAAACTTACCATCGAAAGGTGGGACTCCCAGGTGCCACCCCAGACCAAGCAACAAGCTCTCAACATATCCTCCAAAGTCTGTATCGTCCTCTCTAACTGACCATCAGACTGCGGGTGATACGCTGAACTCAGCCTCAACTCTGTACCAAGAGCTCTCTGGAAACTACTCCAAAACCCTGAAGTGAACCTCAGATCTCTGTCGGAGATGATAGAAACTAGGATTCCGTGCAATGGAACAACTCGGTCCATGTACATTCTGGCAAGCCTGTCCACTAACCAAGACATTCTAACTGGAAGGAAGTGCACTGACTTGGTCAACCTTCCCACGATCACCCAAACACCATCATGCCTCTGCGGTGTACGGGGCAAACCAACCACAAAGTCCATAGTGATGTCGTCCCACTTCCACTCAGGAATGGGCAACGATTGCAGCTCACCACCAGGACGTTGATGCTCAGCCTTCACCTACTGACAGGTAAGGCACCGAGCGAAAAGTAACCCACAATAAAAAATTTAGGGAATACTAGTTAGAGTTCCAAAGTGATAAAAATTATATAGTGCTAACCACTAAATAGTTGTCATTTTGCCTCATCCACCAGAACCTACATAGAAAGAAAACAATAAAAGAAGTTAACAAAAATGGTAGACAATTTTTTAGGCAGTATAAATTCCAAATAAATAAAAATCTTACATAATCTCGAATCCATAGAATATGACTTCCAATGGCATCTTTCATTCAACATCTTTGGTCATCTTTAACAAATAAGGGAGCATTAGGTTTGTTTGCATAAATGATTGAGACTTCACAATACACATGTCCAATAGGCCTTCTCATAACAATTTTGTCTAGAATAATAATGCCTTCTCCCACTTGTTCATTCTCTAAATCCAACAATTTCACTTTCTTCCCTGTCATCTGAAATACACAAGAGTTATTCATTAATTGTATTGGAAGAAATTATATAAACACATTATAACTGTGAGGGTTGTGATTGTTGGGGAATCGTCCCCCCGATTGGCAGCCCTCTCTCACACAACTCACACGTAGAGTTTGGAGAAGAGATTGAAGAAGGGAGAAGAAGAGCACACAGACACCAGATTTTACGTGGTTCGGAGGCGAGAGCCTTCCTACGTCCAAGGCCACAGTAGCTTTCAATACTACAACTAGAACCGCCATAAAAAAAGAATATACCCCCCATTATATACAGGGAGGTTAGGGCGCCATAATCGAGATTCACATGGACAAAAAAGCCCCTAACTCAGAACCGCCTCAGAACTGCAAAGTCGTCTGACCTGGGAAAGGAGAAGTCGAATGCCTTGACAAATTCGACTGCTGCAGTCGAATGTTACAATCGACTGATGTTAGGCTCCCACTGCATAAGTCGAATGCTACATTCGACTGCTGACTTCGACTGATGCATTCGACTGCTGCAGTCGAATGCTTCACTTATGACTGCGACTGCATAAGTCGAATGCAGTGTTCGACTGCTTCACTTCTGTAAGCCAATCTGACCCCTTGTGCAGATCTGCTAGAGTGTTCGGGCTCCACATTCTAACAGTGATTCCTTCTATTCCTAGAGTTCTCATCTAAGGAGGGTCTATTGGGCTGGCAGAACTGGAAAAACAAGGGGAGGTGGGGGTTTGATTAGGTGGTTCTTTCCATATCTAATTCAAAGATTTCCACATGTTTCCATAGGAAGAAAAACTGCAAATATACAAAGATTTCCTCAAATATACAAATATTACAAGTCCTATTTATCCTCAAAACTTGCATCTTCACTCTTTAGAAGTTACTGACATGCAATAAATGATCATTGTGTAATACAAATCTACCCCTTACCAACTTAAGTCCATAACACCTCCCTGTAGGAAAAAAACTAACTAGAGACTTCTATGCAAAGGCCCAGGAAGGTCGATGGCTTCATATTTAACTTATGATGGACTATTAAATTAAAGTTAGTGAAAGAAATTATCACTCATCGATTCCATACTCGATGTATACTCTTTACTTACCATAGATGAGGCGAAAACAAGTGGTGAGTCTTTATGCACTTGTGACTCATTCTTTTTGACATGAAACAACCAGCATTCAATTAATAGTAATAAAAGAATGAAAATAAGATATTAATTACATACCTCATCCATATATTTCTTCTCAAGTTTATCAAATTTGTACTTAAGAACTTTGATCCTTTCATGGAATGCCTTATTTTTAGACTTTAAATTTTCATTTTTTCTTCCCCACAAACTAGTTGGTGTAGGCCCAGTGCCTACTCCTCATACTCGACCATATTTTTCTTCTCCGAACACCATAGAAAAGGCATCATCTTTAGCTACCACTGGATATGAAGAGTTGGTTGAAATTTGAGATTGTTTTAGAACTTTAAGTTTTTCCTCTTTAGGCAAATAGTTCATTCTTCAATAAGATGACATGTGAAAGCATTAAACATTGAGATGTAGATGTAGGAACTGATGTTGTTAAAGAGTTTTTGTAAAAGAAGACTTATAATCGCAATTGCACACTCCTCATTTACAGACCATCTTTTCTAGTGTGTGTAATAATGAAAACATTTGCTCGATCTGGATAAGTCTCATTTTTATTCTTCTAAAATAAATAAAATATCTACTTTAACAACATGTTTAAGCTCTATTTATCATATCTAATGAAAAGTGTATTATAATGTGTTCACCTTAACTTGTCGGATGTCTTCAAATGATCGAGTCCCTGCACAATGGAACATGGTGTGGACATTTTTATTTTTTCTATTGATTTCACTTCTTCTCTACACAACAATATTTAAGAGTTACATATGATCCAAAGGTTATAATTTTGATATGTAAAACCACTTACCCGAAATGCATAGATGTCCATGTTTTAACTACATCTTTCCACATGTCTCTAGTAATGTGCTATCTACTTGCTGGTTTCACCTGAATGCCTTTTTTTTCCTGATTCAAAATTTTCATCACAGATCGTACTTATGAAACTTCCACTTAAATGAGAGATCTTTCATTACCCAACTCCTATACAAATATTCATTAGGAATACCATACTTTCTCTACAAAGAAAGACAAACATTATAATTACCTGTGGTTAAACATATCATGAATTCAACATACATGAGGTTAAAAATATATAATTACCTCAATAAACAACCACACATCTTCAATACAACTTTGTGGCATTTTATCTCAACTTTGAACATTAATAGGACACTTTTCTGCTTTTCGGGCAACTATTCCCAAAAATATCCTCAATGATTTACCACCCTTGCCAACTGGTTGACCAAGATTATCCCACTTCACACAAATATTTTAACCATCTTCCAAAGCATGCACCTCATCACTACAAGAAAATGCACATTTAGAGACTGACATATTCGGTCTCTATTCGGTCACTAAAACGCTCAGGGACCGAATAGCGACCGAATTCGTCGGTGATGAATTTCTGGTCACAAATCTATGACCGACCAAATTTGGTCCCTATTTTAGGGACCGAATAGAGACAGAATTAGTTCGGTCACTATTAGGGACCGAACAGATTCAGTCCCTATTCGGTCCCTAAAATAGGGACTGAATTTTCGGTCACTATTAGGGACCGAACATATTCGGTCCCACTTCGGTCCCTAAAATAGCGACCGAATAGTGACTGAATAGTCAGTCACTATTTAGGGACCGAACTAATTCCATCCTAGTTCGGTCCTTATTTTAGGGACCGAATAGGGACCGAATCATTTCGGTCCCTAGGTCCCTAAAATAGGGACCGAATAGTGACTGAATAGTCAGTCACTATTTAGGGACCGAATAGTGACTGATTATAATCGGTCACTAATCGATCTCTATTTTTTAAATATTTCTTTAAAATATATATATACATTTTTAGGAAAATAACCTGCGTAAAATAAATAACAATATCCTCAACAATAATAATTATCCACAGGGAAAATGTCTACAACACAACAATAATAAAAATATCCACAACAATAATAAAATTGTCCACAACATCACAATAATAAAATTGTCCACAACATCACAATAATAAAATTGTCCACAACAATAATAAATGTCCACAAGATAAAAATAATGAAAATGTCTACAACACAACAATAATAAAAATATCCACAACACAACAATAATAAACTATCCACAACATCAACAATAATAAAAATATCCACAACACAACAATAATAAAATGTACACAACATCAGAATAATAAAATATCCACAATAATAATAAAAATATCCACAACATCACAATAATAAAATGCAAACAACTATAATAAAAATGTCTACAACAAGAATAATAATGAAATGAAAATCATGAATCCTCGTTCTCGTCTTCATCCTCGTGCTCGTCTCCTCCCACTCCACTCGATGAAGGAACCTACAATACATATATAACAATAATAAGTTAAAATTAAATACTATTATAAGCAATAACTTATTTTAGAAGCATAAAGTAAATACTATTATAAGCAATAAATTATTTAATTTCATAGATTTTTATTCACTCACTTTTGGTCAATATTTTGATCGCACTATATGTTTTTGTCTCACAAATCGGGAGTCCAAATTGAACTTCGTCAGTTACCACAAATCACACTCATCGCCCCGACCGTGCTGGAACAAACCGAAGGCCAATCGGATGAGTATTTCTAATTTTAGACCCACAAACCTAAGTTTTTCATTTCTTAACTAAACTAACTTATTTATTGTGACTTTGAGCGTCGATCTCAAACCGGAAGTCCGAATTGAACTCCGTTAGTTTCCACAAGTCACACTCATCGCCCCGACCGTGCTGGAACAAATCGGAGGCCAATCGGATGAGTATTTCTAATTTTGAACTTCCAAACCTAAGTTCTTCATTTTTCATCTAAACTAACTTGCTTAATGTAAGTTTGAGGCGTCAAGCTAAAATCGGGAGTCCGAATTGAACTCTGTCAGTTTCCACAAATCACACTCATTGCCCCAACCGTGCTGGAACAAATCGGAGGCCAATCGTATGAGTATTTTTAATTTTGGACCAACAAACCTAAGTTTTTCATTTTTTAACTAAACTAACATGTTTATTGTGACTTTGAGTGTCGAGCTCAAACCGGGAGTCTGAATTGAACTCCGTCAGTTTCCATAAGTCACACTCATCGCCCCGACCATGTTGGAACAAACCGGAGGCCAATCGGATAAGTATTTCTAATTTTGGACCCACAAACCTAAGTTTTTCATTTTTTAACTAAACTTACTTGTTTATTGTGACTTTGAGCGTCGAGCTCAAACCGGGAGTCCAAATTGAACTCCGTCAGTTTCCACAAGTCACACTCATCGTCTTGACCATGCTGGAACAAACCGGAGGCCAATCGGATGAGTATTTCTAATTTTGGACCCACAAACCTAATTTTTTCATTTTTTAACTAAATTAACTTGCTTATTGTGACTTTGAGCGTCGAGCTCAAACCACGAGTCCGAATTGAACTCCGTCGATTTCCACAAGTCACACTCATCACCCCGACCGTGCTGGAACAAACCAGATGCCAATCGAATGAGTATTTCTAATTTTGGACCCGCAAACTTAAGTCTTTCATTTTTTAACTAAACTAACTTGTTTATTGTGACTTTGAGCGTCGAGCTCAAACCGGGAGTCCGAATTGAACTCCGTCGGTTTCCACAAGTCACACTCATCGCCCCGACCATGCTGAAACAAACCAGAGGCCAATCAGATGAGTATTTCTAGTTTTGGACCCCCAAACGTAGCTATGTTTTTTATTTTTTAACTAAACTAACTTGCTTAATGTGATTTTGAGCGTCCAGCTCAAACCGGGAGTCCGAATTGAACTCCGTCAGTTTCCACAAGTCACACTCATCGCCCGGACCGTGCTGAAATAAACTGGAGGCCAATCAGATGAGTATTTCTAATTTTGGAACCACAAACCTAAGTTTTTCATTTTTTAACTAAACTAACTTGTTTATTGTGACTTTGAGTGTCAAGCTCAAACCGGGAGTCCGAATTGAACTCCGTCGATTTCCACAAGTCACACTCATCACCCCGACCGTGCTGGAACAAACCAGAGGCCAATCAGATGAGTATTTCTAATTTTGGACCCACAAACCTAAGTTTTTCATTTTTTTAACTAAATTAACATATTTATTGTGACTTTGAGTGTCGAGCTAAAAGCGAGAGTCCGAATTGAACTCCGTCAGTTTCCACAAGTCAAACTCATCACCCCAACCGTGTTGGAACAGACCGGAGGCCAATCAGATGAGTATTTCTAATTTTGGACCCCCAAACCTAACTAAGTTCTCCCTTTTTAACTAATCTAACTTGCTTAAGATGAAATTGTACGTCGATGAAACCAAATTAAACTTAAACTAACTTAACTTTTAAAATAAAAAAGTAAAATAAAATAAATTTACTCACATGAGGGGCATGTGCTGAAGTCGATGGTGCTGCCTGAGGAGGAATGCTGACCTGGGAGAGGGCCTAGGAGATGACCTGGGAAAGGGTCTGGGAGAGCTGGACATGGAGTGCGTCGGTCACCAGCGTTTGCTTTTGGACTAGACGAGTCTCCATCGTCTGGGCCAGATGAGACTCCAGACCAGATATCCTATTTGTAATGAAGCCCATCATGTCACTGGGAGAAGTACCTGGAGTACCAACTCCCGCGTTGAATGCACTAGTCTGTGAGGCTGAACTGGAGGCACCAGATAACACCCTGCTCGTGTTCATACTGTGCCCAAAACCATACACATGGCCTTTCTTTGGGGCACCAGATGCCGCAAACCATACCTCAGGATCTAACTGCGGCTGCTCGTCCTCCCCGGTGTACTCTTCTCTGTCATTTCTTGGCTATATGACTCCTGCAAAAAAAAAAAAAAATGACAATATAATATTCATCGGCAATGAGAAAAATTAAATATTGAATATCTTGTAAATACTTACCACAACCTCTCGGGCTCTGTCGCTAATGTATTGATCCGTTCCTTTTTTCTTATTTGTTCTATCAAACACCTCCTGAAATGTCAGAAGCCTTTTTAGCTCCTTTTCCTATTTGACAGAAAAAACATTACATAAATGAGTATCTATATAAATAAAAGATATCAGTGACTTCTTTTATAATTTAATAATTGTAATCTTATTTAATTACCCTACTCTAACCTTACCTTAGACCATCTTATTCTACCTATTTATCAATGTACAGCAAGTGGCAATTGGAAAAAGACAACTGTAGCATTTTAGTGAGAACTAAAGATGAAATTGATCTATTATTTCACATTAAATATAACATTTAATCAGACTCAGAAAGTATAACTAATGATCTCTTTGCCAAATGTTTGTGAGGAACCTGGATAGGATTTCACTCTCCCTTTTAGTGCAGCTCGTACTTTACTTTTTAGATTCTATAATTCATCTATATATAAGTCGATGTGAGTGTTACTGTTAATACTTTTGTCTAAAATTAGGTGGTCGGACATTTTCTTATCTGAATATTAAGTGTTTATCCTATCTATATATGGATAAATATTAAGTGTAAGAAATATCTTGTAATAAATATGAGATGGCTTGCAGGGGAACAATTTTATAAGTGGAAAGTTCTTTATAAGTAGAACTTTATTGTACTTATTGCAAACTTTTGGGTCATGAGGTTTCTACCTGTAGGCACAAGTTGTCTGAGGATAAAAGTAGAAACCAGGAGCCTCAGGTCATAGGCCAAGCCCACTCTGCCAATTTGGCCACTGGTTCTCAACAATTGGTTAGCCAGAAAAAGAAGTGGGCACCAAAGAGGTATAATCAACTGTCAGAAAAATTTCCCCCTAATTTACCCCATGATCTCACCACTGCTCAGATTGGGGAGGTCGCTGTAGGGGGGGTGGCGCAGGACTCCCTGCCTGTTACTGATTCCCTTCTCCAGACTGACCAAGGTGAACACAATGATCTCCCAAGGACAGAGACTCAAACCGGGATTAATGCTGGTTTTAATATCCCTGTCAATAATAGGTTCAGTTTTCTTGAAGAGGATTCTCCTATTGGTGATGAGATAAATAATGTGGATTTAATTAGGCAACAGAAGACAAGCTTGCAGGTTCAGTCTCTTCCAGGGGGGAAGAAATCTACTATCAAAGGGAAAGAAAAGGTGGATTGTACAATTATTCATACAGGGTCTGCATCGGGTAAGGAGCACTGGGCTGATATTAATACTCATAATACCTTTTACAGATCCGCTCAGCTTGCTGAATTTTCCTTACCTCAACATCCCATTCAACTAGTCAAATCCCCAACCTTAGCACCAGTCCCAGTTAGGGGTCCTGGCTCCTCAGATCAGCTCTTGGATTCTATTGATGTTCCTGTTCAGGCGAAAGACAGTGTGTTTGATCCTTAAGTTAAAAGGAAATACAAGGATAAGGAAGCTTATAGCCTTACTGGGATGGAAGCTACCTCTGATTTGTCAAACTGGTCTGATCCTTTGGCTAATAGATCGGGATCAATTCAAAATAGGGACATGTTCACTGAGTGTGTTTCTTATTCTAAAAATCTGGAAGCTCTGAATTTAGATCTTTCATCTCCCTCTTTGGCCCAAATTAGAGTTCTCAGGAATATTAAGAAGCTCACAGATTCTCATCAACTCAAGAGACTTAACAGTCTGGATGATACTTCTCCACACTTGGAAGAACTCTCAGTTGATCCCCCTCTTTGTATTTTGAATAAGGAGGCTCCCCCATCTGAGAGCTTACCAACTCTTTCAAAAATGGTGGAGAATTATTGGCATATAAGAGATGGAAGCCTAACTTCCACCATGATGTACATGCAATAGGTAAATATTATCCCTTATCATGCAGATGCACTTGGTTCCACAAAAAATCGGGACATATGTAGATAAACCTCATGTGTCTTCTAAACATCACTGTCTGGCAAAAGATGGCAGCTTCAACATAAAAATTTTTCGAGACATGAAAAAAAAAAGGAGTAGCGATTAAATGACCACGCATGTTTGAGAAATGTTGCTATACACCTCACAAAATCGGGCCTGCCAACTGATGGTCAGATATTCAAAAATAATAATTTATTTTTTATTGCAGTTTTATATAAGTCTATTTTGACAGATAGAATTCCGACACTGCATCAGATAAAGCTTTGTTCTTTGATTCCAAGATTTCCCCGAGAATGCATACATATAGAATAATGGCTAACATAGTTTATCTTAATATATAGAGAGTTTGCATGATTATTAATTCACTCATTATAGAGTTTGACATGTATTTATGGACCAGTTATTTAAGGTTAAATATAATCAAATTAGGTGCACTTTTCAGATCTACCAGGCCCCCCAAAAAAGAGGAATTGACCCCATGAGCCATCCGTTTTTTTACCTATCTACATGTTATAACATCTCTCAGCCTCTACCGCTTAACCCTCTCAATTCAGATCATATAACCCTCTTTTGATCTCTTCTATTTGCTCTAATTCCTTGAGAAAAAGTCATTTTAAATTTCAGAAAATGTGGATTCGACATCCCAATTTTTTGGATATGGTTAAAGGCAGTTGGAATCTTCCTTTTCAGTCCTCACCTCTCTACAGGCTCTTTGGTAAACTTAAGAGACTCAAAGCTACCTTGAAGACTTGGAATAAAACAATTTATGGTAATATCTTCCACAGGGCCTTATCTCTTGAAGAGAAGGTGTTAGACTCCAAAATACTTATGATCACTCTCTTTCTGATGATATAGCTAAGAAATTAGCTGAAGCTTCAGAATCCTTGATTGATGTAAGAGCAGCTTGGGGAGTTTTCTCGTAAGTAATGGAATTATATTCTAACCACAGGTTCATATATAAATCCCGAGTAATAACAGTACGCCTCTCGGACTATCTTAATTAGTACCATGCATGAGTATAGCACTCCTTTATCCCTATTCCATGATTACACTTGCGTGCATATAATTATCCTGACAATTATAAATGTTTTATAAGAAATTCCTTATGTCTGCAGCAGTTTATATATTCTTAGCTAGGTTAATACCATTATGAGCTACCGCAGAATTGAGAATCCAACTCATGAATTTGGCATTATTTTTCTTCCATACTTTCAGATCATCTTCTTTCGTGCCGTTGGGTTTGTTTTCAGAACCATCAATGTATCCACATAGCTCTTGACGACCCATAATAAAGCACTGTAAATTTCCACAAGAAATTAATAATTTTTTACCATTCAATCATACAACGATTAATTGTTGTCTTTGTCTGACTATCCATGGAGCAAACAAGTTCCAGAACCTAGTACTACGAGTGGGACAGAAAAATCCACAAGAGCCCAACTGTGGAAAGAAGCTTAAGATCTACAATAGTAGTCAAGACTGAAGAGGTATCTCAGAGACCCGGTAGCAACAAGAGTTCAACGTCTACTTCGAAATTCTACTGATTCAACCGACCCTTCAGCCTCAGCTTCACGAACGGGCCGTCCAATTCCGCCAGATGAAGCTCCCCTTCAATCCCAAACTAAAACCACCACCACAACAATGGGGACAAGAAGAGAAAGCTCAGTTCTTTCTGGGTTCGTACTATGACCCCTAGGCAATTTATCCGGCACATTCGAAAGACTGTTGAAGGGTTTGAGCACTTCCGACACCTGTGATGCCAACCGGATGAGAGGGAGAGATAGAGGGAGGGAGGGCCGGAGGGGGGGAGCGTAGAAGGGGAGAAGCCGGAGGGGGGGAGGGCCGGAGGGGAGGGGGGGAGGGCCAGATGAGAGGGAGAGACAAAGGGAGGGAGGGGAGGACCAGAGGGGGGGAGCGCAGAAGGGGAGAAGCTGGAGGGGGGAGGACCAGATGAGAGGGAGAGACAAAGGGAGGGAGGGAGGACACTTAATTATCGCCGCATCTGCAAGGGTCTGCCAGCAGGTGGCCGCCTCGCCGGGAGGGCGCTGGCCACACTGTGGACGGCGGAGATGGAGAGGGGAAGGAGGATGCAGGGCCGTAGGAGGGGATTTCGAATTTGGCTTAGATGATTTGTGGGAAACGGGGGAGAGGGAGTCGCTAGGTTGGGTAGTGTTTTTAAGGATGTGTTTTTATATGTTAGATATGGACTATTAGATGTAACCAAGTAAAATTTTTTCTTAATTTTTTTCCAAGTAAATGATAATCAAGTAAAATAAAAGAAATTTTAGTCTGCATGCTTCAAAAATTTTTGGAGTTGGCCACCTTTCTTTATGTGCTTATACTCAACAGATGCACCTGTCCAAGAAAAATTCATCCCTAAAGTGCACAAATTCTTTTCACCACACTACGAAGTGGACGATCTTGGCTACTAAATTGTACACCATGTAGGCTCCTCAAAGTCCTAAGAAAGTAAGAAACAAAACTGCAGAAATGCAAGCGGGGCAAGTCGGCAAGGCTGTTGGGGGTCAAGATCGATTCTCCAGAAGATGATACAATGGCAATATTTGAAGTTTTCACTTTTTAAAGAAAAGAACTGTGATAAAGGGGATAAACATAAGATAACTATATATGGTCCTATGGATGTCAGCTAAGTTGGGGTTCGCTCGCCACCAGGCCAGCACCGCCAGGTCCGCCACTGGGTCGTCTCCCTCACCAGTCCACCAGGACGACCACTCACAGACACAGTCACACAGTAGGTTCCTTAGCCACAAAAAATTAAAAAGACAAAACCTGCCATATCCCTGGCTTCCGCAGCCACAGGCGGAAGGAAGAGCCGAAGAAGCGAGGCCGCAAGAGTCCCTAGAATATATATTTATATATGTTTGTTAGTATAAATATTACATTTAAATATAGAACGGAGAGGGTGTTGTGCATGCGTGTATTAAGTATTTATAATAGTTGTTGACCTAAGTTAGATAAAATACAATACCAAATTTAAGTATATATTTTTAAATATCAATAAATAATTATCATTTTTTGATAATATCTTTTAGATGGATGAAATATATATTGAACATATTTTAAGTTTAAATTACATACTAATATATATAGTTAATTTTTTATTTCTATAGTATTTTAATTATTATTGAAATATAAATGTACATGTTTAAATGTAAATAAAGAATATGCCATATGGAAGTGCATGTGCCGATAATATTGATTTGGTATCATGATATTACCAACATCTGACAACATCGAATATATACTTTTGGAGATGGGAAGTAGAGGTGCATCTAGATTGGATAGATAATCAAACTGCATGAAAAGTGGTGACATCGCAATGCGCATATAAGGAAAACTTCCTACCACAAGTGGAGAGCTAGGCCGCTTCGTCGGTTCTTATCGCCAAAAAATTGAACATATTGATCAACCATGTGTAGCAAATATGTCATTGTGAGGATGTTAGACATGTATTGTCAAGTAAATGGTAAAATCAGAAATAAGAAAAGTCAAGTAAACAAATTTATACAGGTGAGTTCTCAGGAAGTGAGAATTTCTCATGTTTTGAACAATTAGATATTGAGTTTCAAATACTCACATGTACACTATCTGAAACCAAATATCTAGAAATTTTTAACATGTACTTTAGGTGCAATGTCACACCAGACCATTCATACTCCCATGGGCACAAGTACTTTTGGGTGCTCCTCCCAGGACCAGGTCAGGGCCCTTTTATTAGCTCATTCTAGCATTGTAAATTCATGAGAGATCTAGAGATCCCATGTTCTAGACATTACAAGTGAATTTTCAAGAACATGAGACAAGCAAATCGAGTTAGAACTGATACATGAACACATTATAAATCACTTTTTAGAAGGAGTAGCTTAATAATTATTTCAAGTAAATCTTGAATTAATTTGTATATCATAGTTCATGAAAAAATTATTTCAAGAAAGAATTCTAATTAACTGGGTGTGTCGACCAGCTGGAACATGGGTGTGTCGACCTAACTCACTGGAAAAATGCAGAAGTTAGGTTGACTTGAATACAGGGTGTGTCAACTTGAATAGAAGAGAGTGTTGACACTCTGAAGGATAGTGTCAACTCTCTGCAAGGTAGAGGTCGATATATAATATGAAGGGATTGGTCGACACTATAAGGGATAAATAGGTCAACGTACACTGTTGATTAGATAGTGTTGACACTACTGGATAGATGGTGTTGACACTACTGAAATGATAGCTAGGTCAACACTAGTGGACAGTTAGTGTTGACACTACTGGACAGATAGGTCAACACTATTGGATAGATAGTGTTGACACTAGTAGACAGATAGGTCAACACTACTGGACAGATAGTGTTGACACTGCTAGACAGATAGTGTTGACACTACCACTGTTTCCAGAACACAGTTAGAAGAAAAGAAGAAGAAGAATCCTTCACAAGAACACTTGCCTAAGACATGAGTATTAGCTAAGACACGTACACAAGAGACCAAAAAGTATACCTAATGATCTTTATGGCACTCAAATCAAGGGGTAAATATGATAGATACTCATATTCAAGATCCTAACCAAAGATGGAGACACGAAGGAAAGGAGATACAAAAATCCTACATGATGATCACGCAATTCCAGAAATCATATAGTAGCCTTTAAAAATAAAACTTCAGATGGAACATTTGTTTTTGATTTATATTAACTGAAGTTCTTGACTTATAAACTAGATTAAGGATCAAGAAAAAAATTATTATCTTAAAGGTAATGTGAAGGTACCTACCTTACACCTTATTTCCTTCTTCTTTATTTCCAGAAAATCAAGTTAGCCCTTTTTCCTTCTGCGAAAACTCCTCCCTTCCTGGCGTTTCTTCCTCTCCCAATGCTTCCACCGCCAACCCCTTTATATGTACTCTTATATATGTATATATATATGCTTGCACATGCATATAAGCTCTTCCACACTCTCCCACGTAGCTATCTATCTTCCTTCTAACACCTCACACACTCCTATGTGACACTAACAAGCATAAACTTACACGTATATATATATATATATATGTGCATGCAGGACGTTTATCCCTTTCTTTGACATTATTTTATCATTTCTTTTAATACACACATATATATATATTTATACTAATAAATATATATACTTTTACACATACCTACCACTACCTACACATGTTCACATTTAGATGCAGGTTAAATATTGCGTAAACAAGTTACGTAACTAGATCACTATTCATTTACGTCTCTTTGGAACCTTAATTTAATATGTAAATGACAACCAAATAAAATAAAATTTCAACCACAGTCTAATTACAACGTGGTAAGTTCATGGTAATTTTGGTCCCAAAGTATTGAGACCGAAAATTTCGGTCACTATTCAGTCACAAAATAGAGACCGCTTTAGAGACCAAAGATTTCGGTTACTATTTTGAGACCGAATAGGGAGCGAAATATTCGGTCCCTATTCGGTCCCAAAATAGTGACCGAATATATTCGATCTCAAAATATGGAGATCGATTATTTTCGGTCCCTATTCGGTCCCACAATAGTGACCGAATAGGGATCGAATGTAATCCGTCTCTATAGTTTGAGACCGAAATTTTCAGTCCCTATTCGGTCACTATTTTGGGACCGAATAGGGACCGAAAATAATCGGTCTCAATATTTTGGGACTGAATATATTTGGTCCCTATTCGGTCACTATTTTGGGACCGAATAGGGACTGAAATTTTTGGTCTCAAATTATAGAGAGATTATATTCGGTCCCTATTCGGTCACTATTGTGGGACCGAATAGGGACCGAAAATTTCGGTCCCTATAGTTTGAGACCGAAAATTTCGGTCACTATTCGGTCCCTATTTTGGGACTGAATGGGGACCGAAAATTTCGGTCTTTAAATCGGTCTCTATATGCGCTTTTTCTCACATCATAGGTCCTCGTCCTCTCCTCTTCTTCTCCACATCATGAACCTTCATTGTGCTTTCACATTCATCTTCCAACTCTTCACTTTCATATGACATCCTAGGTGAATCATTTAGTGAGAGATCTGCAAAAGTCCTGATCTTATGCTCAAATGCATCGATTTCTGAATATTAAAAACAAGTGGTAGTCATATGTAGAAATTAAATTTAAATTTTAAAAAATTAGTACAATAAAATAGTGAAGACATTAGTTAATGATAACAAATCGAAAGTATGAGTTTAGAACAATACAAAATATGGATATGACGTAAAAGAAAAAGTGGCAGGAGCACTTTTTAGAAAGAGATATATGTAATAGAGTGTGAAGAAACCACACTCCTCTCCATCCCTCCATTGTGGTACCTATAGTAATTTAAAACACCATTCAAATACATTCTATCACCCAATATAATGAAAAGAAATAGTTTGCATATCTTGGATACCTGCGGAAGTAAAAGCGGAATAGAACCAATGGTTTGAGCACTAGCCAACTTGCCCTCTATATGTCACAAATCCCTTACAAATCTGCAATAAAAACCACATAATGAGTTAAGTTAAAATATATGTCATAAGAAAAAAACAATTATTAATATATTCTAATCATTGGCTCATCTTTCAATGGTTCTACAATAGGAAGAGAATCTGGAAGGATCATGCACGGACTGTAATTATTGTTGAAAGATTTTCCCAAGTTGCACAAAATAAGAAGGTTCTAGTGGCCCCTACAATAGATGTTAGGAAACAAGATTAAAAATTTCACTCACCCATCCATTTTTAATGATGTTAGGAAACAAGAGTAAAACTTTCACTCACCCATCCACAATAGACACAAATGTATATGTCTACGAGAAGATGCCCTTTTCCTTAATCCACCCGATGACTTTTGGGGAACCAAGCAAATACATATTATACTAGAAACAATCAAATATTATTACATCTACAATCCTTTCTACTCCCAATTGCATCATCATATGCCTATACATTTTATCATCCATATAATTAGTATGAAATAACTTATATGAAAAAAAAAAAAAAAATCCATTGACTCACTTCAAATAATTTTGAAAACTAACTGGTGTCTAATTACCTTTGCGGTAGTGTGGAAACATCATAAATTTCTTCAATATTTTTCACTCTTTTTGGTGGTAGGGGATGTGAAGATGATCCAGGGCCCTAGATGCCATTCTCTGATGAAGTTGTATGCTTAGAGGTGAAAGATAAATTTGTCATGTTCTTTTTACCCCTGTAAATAAAGTATTACAAAGGACATATGAAAGTAAAAAATATGCAATATGCTAAGAAAGGAGATAAAAAAGGACGTACTTAATTCTTCAATATCTTAGATCTCTATTCCCTCAACATCATTTCTTTTGCAATTAAGACTTAATTCATCAACATCTTCACCATTCTTGTCACTGGTAAACCGAATATGTTGGCTTAATGTCTGGAAAATCTCCTTCATTATCATGTTCTACTTTTTCCATGTCAAAGAACTCATGTGGTAATGTCTTTCTGATGATATACCAACCAATATTACGAAGATCTTCAATGTACCAAACTTGTTCTACTTGTGATGCCAACACATAAGGTTCATTAGTTCTTAATTTATACAAAGGATGGACAATGATGATATTGCCTTCTTGTTTGACCCCTCGATTCCCATCAATCCAATCACATTTAAAAAGAACTATTTTCATCTCCCCATAATAATCAACTTGCACAATCTCATCAAGTACACCATGATATATGACAATTATCCTTGGATGGGTTGTCATGACCCCGATTTTTAGCAGCGGAATTAATTGGGAGCGTGACAAACAAGCAAGCATGCAGAAGCCATAGACGAATGGCTAATATAAGTAGGGCCCATAATTTCAATAATCAAAATCTTTTATTCATCATAAATGATTATTACAATCTCCAATGTTAAAAAAAACAACTCTCTAGTCTCATCTATCTCTCAAAGAAAGACAAGATTACAAATGATGACCAATCTCTCACTAACTAACTAAATAATCACTCTCTATGGGGTATGTCACACTCGGCGCATAAGTCCCATCATTAAATGTACTCTTTATCTTCACTACTTGAAATGTTAGGAGGCCGGTATGAGCAAACTAGCCTAGTAAGATTTATATCTCAATGTGCAGGCAATATTATAAGTGATTAACGCTTTAAGAACTAGGCAAGCACGAGTAATCAAGCTAAATGATAAACACGACAAAATCGATGATAAAGTGTTATCATGATATCATGCAGACAAGAACATATCGAGACATTAGAATTTAGACTATCAAGGTATAAGGTGCTTTTCACGATACGAGCAGGTACTGTACTTCATTCAAGCAATAGCAAGTAATAGTAATTGAACAGTAGTAGTGCAATACGAGAGTACGGTAGTAGCCGTTCAATAATAGGACAATAGCAGTCCAGTAATAGTCAGTGGTATTACAGTAACAATGTAGTACATCTGAAGTAACAGACTAGCAGTAACAATATAACAGTCAGAGGTCTAGCTCAATCAGAACAGTCAGAACTGGTGCAAATGCAGACACCGTCATTAGCCCCTACAGGTATTTTCGGGTGGCTCTCTGCCCCCAGGACTAGATTGGAGCCCCTCGAACACTCTACGTGCCCTCAGCAGTATGCATTTAAGTCCAGTAGAGTCGCAAGACCTGTTATAGTGCTAGACAGTACATAACAGTATAAGACAGTAGGAGCCGTGATAGCTCAAAAAATCCCAAGAGGGTACTTTTACGAGTTCAAGAGTGTCACGTCAAGATGTTTGAGAGCAATAGTACAATCATGCTAAGGGACATTGTTCACTAGTAGTCTAAGACTATCAATTCAAGAGTGAGTTCAATAGCATGTAACACGAACAAGTTTGTCGAGAAAGGTAATGACTATAAATTCAATAACAATGTTTCGATGCCTCATAAAGAGTGTCATGTCAATAATGATTTCAAGCATAACAAGTTATGTGAACATGATGGCAATGGTCAAGATTGAATTTTGGCAGCATAATGGCACAATTTACACTTTTAGTTAGATCCTTTCATTAATGGCTTGGGTCCATGATTATAAATCCACACTTACGAGAATGAAACGAGAGAGGAAGTGCACGCTGTCTCCAGGAACTCCAATGGTACAACCAACTCGGTCTCCATGAGGGAATCCACAGAGTACGGAGATTTACGGAGGTCTTAGAGAAAATGTCACTAGTCTATCGATACGGAATGACCGACAGAGAGTTTCCAATTCGCCAAGAAAGGGCTGTCTATGTGTGCAAGCATGTAGTGTAGAATGTGTCTCAATATCACAATCCACCAGTTTAACACAACCGAAAGCAAGTAACACGATGACCCAGTATAGAACATGCAATTAAAGCAACATGCCTTTCAGTATTTTAACATGACTACTTCTAGGTTAACATCAAGCTAGATCATAAAGGTAGAATATAGCAATCACATGATAGATGCAATCAAGCAACTTAATAGGAATAATTAGAATCGAATTTCATGTTATTATATCTTTTACATAGATTGATAACTTTCTTTTAGGCCACTTGACAGATTGAACAATACTTTCTAGTAATCATAACATGCAAGACATATGGCCTAGACTGACTGAAAAAGTCTTCGGTTGGCTTTAGAAATTGCGACGAGTTTAGTCATCATGGATCTTCATGGTTTATACATAAAAATATGGTTTTCTTGGACGTAAAGTAGTTCCGACTGAAAATCACGACGGGTTGAGTCGTAGCGGTTCACAAATGACCAAAAACTGAAATACCATGCAAAACGAAGCATATGGGGGTTAGGGTAAACCTATAAGTCATGATTGGTCAACTAGAAATCATCAAAAACATGTCAAATTTGCGACGGACACAGTCGTCACGATTTAAGTCACTGAATCTCGACCATTGGACTGGTCGCGATTCCCAATAGACAGATCATGGACTGGGTTGCACGATCTCGTGTTTTGATTCGAAACTCAAGGTACTAGGGTTTTCTGATGAAATGCTCAACATGAAACTTGTTGGAAACTTGAAGAGGAAGAACCATGTCACTTTGGTTTCACCTAATTTGACATAGGGATGCGTGAATCATGAGATTAACAAGAAAATCCCTAAAACTGCGTGACGGTTACAAAACGCTTAATACTCTTAACATAGGCAATGACAATTGAGAAAAATAGGGGGAAATGAAAGTAGACTTGAAGAGATTTCTGATGGTATATGCCATGTTAAGTTTGAGCCCAAGATCGCCTGCCTTTGATCGCTCCTAAGGGAAGTCTTCTACACAGGTTGTATAGAGCACGAGTTGAGGAAGAAGCTTTGGGTTGGGGACGAATTCCTCCTCTTTTGGTGCTCTTTCTAGCCTCCTCATGACCCCAACATATGGTTAACTCGTCCCCAAGGAGTTTAGTGAGAGTACTTATAGATTTAGGGTTGTTTGGAGTCCTAATGTAACTAGGAAAGAGGGAACTCCGAATTTGACTAGATTATTTCCTAATATTGAGGATTCCCATACCCATTGGAGTGTGAGGGCTATTAGGAAGCCTCCTAGTATGGTTAGGCACGAATTTGGGTTAGTATGGAAGTCTAATTGTCTTTGATTTTACCCTAATTTTCTTTTCTAATTTATGTCCAATTGGAGCGACGAATTTTGAGGTATTTTCTTACTTAAATTTATTCATGGGCCAAAAGTTGTCCATTGGTCCAAATCTCATGATGGTCTATCAATACACATTGTTTGGAGTCTACCCACAATTTTATTTTAATATTTGAATCATTTATGTATATGTGTTAATGGGTTCTCTAACGAATTCCTTAATTAAGATAATAAATCACAAAGCACCTTATTCTTGGCCAATCAGATTTTTCTTTATACGGATTTCTTCGTGGTTCATTTGGAAATATTATTTAGAGTTGAACTATGATTTTTACGAAATTTTTCGATGTGCTTTTGTATGTATGATAATAGCACGTACATTTTTACTATTTCAAAAATATTAAATTTATCATTTTTGATTTAATTCTAATTTTTAAATTACTAAATTTTTGGGGTGCTACATGGATTGTCTATCCTTTGAACTTGAGAAACTTGATGTGATTGCAAATATTATGACACCAAATTTTGAGTAATTCGACGACATTTAAGATTTCTTGCATGAAATCAAAAGCTATTGACTATACATGCTTCATACTTTTTAATCAAATAAAGTGGACCATCCTTAATCTACCGAACCTCGGGTGAAATTGACCCATGTCTTGACTCTTGTAATTTGTGCACCTTAAAAGAAAGAAAATAAATTTGGATAATTAATCAATCTGATTAAACAAAAAAGGTCTGATAGTCATGATATTACTTGAGTTTTCAGCCATCTTGGAAATCCAGATGCATGAATGCACACTATTTCCATCTCGTGCAATCCATGATATATTTCTTTGACCTCAGAAAGATGATCACTGCATTAAATTTAAACATCAACTTTGTGCTCAATTAAAGAATGCAATTAAAACTTATTTCATTAGTGAAAAACTTACTTTACATAATGCTCAAGATCCTTACAATTAAATAACACATATCTATGTGCTTGAAATAACTCCTCAGCTTCCAATGTACTGCTAGTGGTGCTGCTCCAATTAGGCAACATGTTTGTGAAAAAAATCTCTCATCCTTTCTCCACTATAATAGGATGGCATTCTACTTGTCGAGGGGGCTTCTTAAACCATGTCTTCACTTCATCATCCAAATATCTAGATGCAAATATGAGTGCCTCCAATATAATATAACTCTCTACAATTGACCATTCTGGACATGCTTTATTTCACACAAAAGATTTCAGCTTTACTAAATACCTATAATATGACTAGGTCATTCAATATTATGAAAAGTAGTCATGTTCATCACAATAATATTTTGAAAAGTACCACTCAAATGGATACATCCACCTATAATGAACTGGTCCCACAACTCTAGCTTCATCTGTCAAATTAATGATCAAGTGTACCATGACATCGAAGAAACTAGGAGGAAAGATCATCTCACAATGACACAAAATGATGGCAACTTAGTTGCCAAGTTGATATAGGTCATTAGCCGGTGCAATTGTTGAACACAAGTTCAAAAAGAAATGACATATGTCATTTATAACACTAGATACTTGTTTCTTTGGTAGTGCTCGAACAGCTATTGGGAGTAGTTGTTGCATAATGACATGATAGTCATGACTTTAAAATCCCCACAACTTCTTATCTTTGTTACAAAATCATTTTGCAATATTAGATGAATAACCATCTAGTACCTTCACGGTTTGAAACAAATTGAATATAATTTCTTTATCTTTCTTGCTACATGTGAACTATGTTGCTGGAAAAATGGTCTTCTTGGACCAACCTCTCGTGGATGAAGAGATGTGCTTATACCCAAATTTTGCAAGTCTTGACGAGCTTTTACACCATCTTTATTCTTCCCTTCAATTGCTAGCAAAGTTCTAATAATACTCTCACATGCATTCTTCTCAATGTTCATCACATCTAGATTGTGACGGAGTAACAAAGATTTCCAATATGGTAAAGAGAAAAAAATACTATGCTTTTTCCAACTCAAATATTTATTAGAATCAACTTTTTCCACAATCCTTTTTTCTCTTATCTTTCTTCTTGATTCTCTTTTTTCCATGACTGAAAGTTCGGCCTTGTAGTTGTTGCAATAGTTCATCTTCAAGTAATGGCATGGGTCTATCACCCCATTCCTCATGTCCATCAAATTGTTGATTATTTTTCGAAATTTGTGATCATTTTTTAACCATCTGCGATGTCGTGTGTAACAAAGATTTCCATTAGCAACCAACCACATTGAACAAGTACTTTTATTACAAGTAGGACAAGCTAGTCGACCTTCAGTACTGCAACTTAATATGTATGCGTATGCTGGAAAATCATCAATAGTCCATAACAAAGTTGCACGCATGCAAAAAATCTCATTTTTAAATGCATCAAATGTGCCGACACCATGACAAAGAATTTGCAACTCTTCTATAAGTGGTTGTAGATACACATCAATATTATTACTAGGACCTTTTGGGCCAGATATGAGTAAGCAAAGTAACATATTTGGGCTTTTCATGCATTCCCAAGGTGGTAAGTTATATGGAACCACCAAAATAGGACAAGTACTATGAGTAATGTTCATCGTCCCAAAGGGGTTAAAACTATCACTTGCCAAACCAAGGCGGACATTTCGACAATCTAACCCAAAATCATCAATGGCATCTAAAGCTTTCCAGCAAGCAAAATAAGCAGGATGCCTTAATATACCATCCTCTTGATGTTTAGTTTCATACCAAGTTATACTTCTAGAAGTTTTAGAAGACATGTATAATCTCTGTAGTCTTGTAATAAGTGGAAAATGATGAAGAATCTCTTGAGGTACTCTTTTCTTTTTACTTTCCACTTTATTAGACTTAACACTTTTCCATCTAAACTCTCCACATTTAGGACAACAATCAAAATTCTCATTCTCTTTCCAATATAAGATGCAATTATTTGGACATACGTCAATTTTTCGATGACCATAACCCAATTTATCAAACATCTTTTTAACTTCATAGAATGATGAAGGTAATGACTCACCTTCTACAAGCAACTCCTTCAACAACATTAACAACATGTTAAAATGCTTGTTACTCCATCCTCCTAAGCATTTAATGTTCATCAATCTAATCAGAAATGAAAGTTTGCTAAATTTTTTGTATCCTAGATAGACTAATTTTGCAGCATCTTCTAATAAATAAATAAAAAAAATTGGAATCCTTATCAAGCTGTAATTATTTTCCTTTTGGCTTCTTAAGTTCATTGATTTCGTTGTGGGAAGATATTTAAAAGGCATCAACCAACATTTGATGCATAGATGTGTTGCCACCAAAATTTTTTGACACCTCATATGATGATCCTTCACCATAAAATATCCAAAACTCTTGGTCCTTTATAACACCATCTAAATGCAAGTGCTCTTTAATTGTCTCCTTTTGCCACTTTTTAGACATGTGTATTTGATACAGGGGCATCTAATTTTATTATTCAGTGGCAATTGTCTGTAAGTAAAATTGATGAATGCATCTACACCAGCATAATAACCAACAACATTTCTGGCAAATCCATCTACCTCCAATCCATATCTCTATAAAACAAGAACATATAAGTAGAATATTTAAGAAACTGTAAAAATAATTTTAGGTGGCACTAGAAAATGATAATATATTCATAAACGTACTGCATACTTTATGAAGTACTACTTCTATGCTCTTAGCATCGCCAGCAACTGCAGTCGGTTGATGGGTACTTGATAAAAATATTAGAGATAAGAAAACATGCACATCAACAAGTACAAATACATGACTGCAATAATACATTTGACCTCTGCTTAGGCATCTCAAGATGGGTTGGTCTACTATGAGAGAGAGAGGGAGAGGGGGGTAGGGGTTCGACAGTCAGGGGCAGGTTGTGATCGTGGGAGATAGAGTGAGTGAGCGAGAGAGAAAGAGACAGACAGAAATAGTGAGGAGTGGGTCGGAGGATAGCTGATGCCGAAGTCGGGAAGGGAGATTGGAGACCCCCCCCCCCAACACACACACTCAGACCCCCATTCCCCTCCGCCCCCACCACCACCCACTGCCTGATCGAGCTCCCTCTCCCCACTCATACCACCCTAGCCTGCCACCCCAACTGCTAGAGCATCCCCCCCCCCCCCCCCCCAAACCAAATCGTCAAACCCCACTCACCCCCTCAACCTCAACCTCCCCTCCCCTTTGCCTGCCACCCTCTTATCCCTTCGTCGTCACATAAGGGGATCAGAAAATATAAGGGTCTTCACCTTACGATGTGGTGTCGATGAGAAGGTAGAGGCAATACGGTGACAGCGGGAGTTAAGATGCAGTACGATGGCAGCGAGGAGGTGGCCCAGTGGTAGGGGCGGGGACGCAGCTCAGCGGCGACGACGAGGTGGTTCGGTGGCGACGGGAGCAACAAGGAACTACAGTGCTGGTAGAGGCAACGCACGCAGTCGACGTTGGCTAGTTTGGGCACAAGAGGGAGAAAGATAAAGTGCGGGAGGGAAAAGGGGGAGGGCTAGGTGTCGAAAGGGAAAAGGGAAAAGAGAGGGCGGCACGTCAAGAGGGAAAAGGGAGAAATGGGAGGGAAAAGAGAAAAAGGCAAATCATGTGTTTTTACCTACTATTAAAATTTGTTGTAAGTATATGTTTACATATACCTACGACTCAATAAATAAAATAGTTTATATATTTATTCTAGCGTAGGTAAATCCTTCCAATACCTACAACTATCCAATGTGTAGGTACAAGGAGTAAGTAAAAGTCATTTTCTAGTAGTGTGATATGCAATCTGGTTCATATTTTTATATAAAGATTTGTGGGTCAAATGTGTGTGTTGAGATGTGTAGTGTAAGGAAATCGGGGATAAGCAAACGCAGCGGAATATAAAACTTTTTAAAATGATTTCATTTGCGGATCGATTTTGGGATTGCAAGAACTTGATCAGGTCTAGGAGAAGAACATATTCTTTTCACCTTGCGGAGATTTGGGATCTCCAACGACCGGTGCAGACGTTCCTCGGGATCGTCCTAGCCGCGCAATCGCCCGGCCTCTAGCGGTATCCACACGAGCAACGTAGATGGGGACACCCTCTTGTACTCCACAGCTATCCTCCACTCTTGTAGTCTCCCCTTTGTCCTCTTCTCTTCACAAGAGAGAGACAAGAGAGATAGAAGAGAGAAGATGGAGATGTGAGAGAGAAGAGAGAGAAGGTAGAAGAGAGAGGAGATGGGAGGTGGCCAAAGCTTGGCTTGGCCGCCCCCTCTCTCCACCTCCCTTTTAAAAGGATTAAAAAAAACCCTATATTTAATAAATTAATCCCATTCAAAATAGGATTAACATAAACCTCTATAAATATCTCATATTTATATTGATGTCCCTATCTTTTGGATTGCTCTTTTGTGTGTGACCCTCTAGGCCCAATATCATTCTGATAGTAAGCCCAAATAATATTAAAACCGTTTCTAATATTATTAGAACTCTTCTAACTTGAATTAACTTTTAATTCAAATTAATTATCTCATGATTAATTTATCTTTGGCTCACACATCATGGGACGCACCAAGCAACAAGCCACGACCCCCAGATGATACAGGGGATTCTTAATCCATTGGAACCTTTTAGCCAACAGTTGCCGTGCAACTATAATCCCTCATTCATACAATGCCCCTAACCACATTTAGAGTACGGCCATGCTGTCAGACTCCTACTTTTGTGATTAGATAGTTCATATCCAACAATTAAACTAGAAACTCTTTTCTAATTAATTGTGTGACCCTGGCCAGGGATTTGTCCAGGATATGATACTATAGGGCATTCTCTCTCTGTTGATACTGAGAGTGAATGATCCCTTTTTCAACACTCACCAGTCTTTGTACGCTTCATGACACACCTAATTATCTGACTGTACTAGATTCACATAAAATGAATCTATAAGTCAAATATCAAAATATGCCAATCCCTGTACAAGACATCTATGGTGTCTCAGGTCTAAGGATCAGTTGCACTACTGTGACATAGAGTTTCTTGACTGACAGTCGAGTATCATCACCGTCCAGAAACTCAACATCGGATCAGTTCAGTGAACTCATTCTCTAATGAGCATCTGCATACTCACCTTAGTGTCTCCACACAAATGACTGTGAGACCAGTCAGCTTCATCATATGAACAGGTGTAGTGTGCACTATTCTAACCGGTCCACTTGATGTCCCACTCAAGTGTCCTATGACCAAGAACATTTAGAACTTGTGTTTATAAATATCAGATCTCACTATCATAATCTCATTATGATTCTAACATTAATTGCACAAATTCATGAACTTCATTATGCGATGAAATATAAAACATAATGAACGAAAATGCCAATAATTCGAATGAGATAATTTAAGAAAAGTTCCATTACATAAATGTAATTGGCTTGTAGGGCATACAATTCTTTCATGTAGCAATAGCAATATGCAGTGCTCAAAACATCGTCAAAGTAGCTAAATCTCAGGACTTCAAAGAAGCAATGAAGGTTCTAGAAATATAGTTTGGTCAACCAATGTTCAAAGACTAGTAGATCGATGCCTTCACAGAATTCAGTCCAAGAACAAAACAACTTTTGCAAAAAATCGAATCCAAGAGCAAATCTAGTAAAGTGCAAATCAAGTCCAAGAGCAAAATGACTCCTATAGAAAATCGAGTTCAAGAGCAAATTAAGTCCAAGGGAGAAGTGAGTCCAAGACATAATTAACTCTCATAAAATGACTTCCAAATGTTCTTATAGAATCGACTCCCAGATGCTCTTACAGAATCAGCTCTCATAGAATTGACTCTCAGATGCTCACATAATCATCTCTCAATGAATCAACCCACAACCAAAATTGACTCCCGAAGATCACCAAAATCGAGTCCCAGAAGTTGAAAAAGAATGTTATAGTTTGATTGACTAATGCTACGATATAGGTTGACTAGTGTACATTTTCATCTAATGTATGCTTTTGTATAGGAGCAGTCTTGTCGACCAACTTTAGTGCTTTGGACGACCAAAAATAGTTATAGCATTAGAAGATTCTAGTGTGCTTGATGTGTATGTTACACGACACGTTTTAAGGGTCCACATATATATATATATATATATATATATATATATATATATATATATATATATATATATATATATATATATATATATACTAGGGTTCTAGACCTTTCCACAGGCATCCCTAGATAGGAAAAAAACGTCGTACTCTAGTCCTTTGCATTTTTCATCTGTGTGCTCTATTCATCACTATTTTGTAAGTTTTTTCTAGACCAAGAAAGAGCACTATGCAATAGAATTCTGGCTGATCCTCAACTTCAGTTGAAACTTGTTAAGGGATTATCTTGCTGATCTATGTTGTTGATTTGAATGCGTTCTTCTTATCAATTTAGATTTGGTGATCAAGTTGCTGCAACAAGAAGTTGCTCTTAGAGTCTGTTGAAATAAGGGGGATGTTAAACTTGAGTTTGGGAGTTGAATTATTATTAATTGAGCTACATTTTGTAAGATCTGGATGAATTGGTCCTATGTGTGCTAAAACGATCACACATGTGTGTGTGCTGAGGGTCTCGTGGAGATTGGTTTCTCAATGTGTGTGTGTTTTTGTGTGTGTGTGTGGTAGTCCTGTAAGTGTTTTGCAAGATTAGTGTGTTAAGCTTCATACACTATGGGGGTTGGACAAGAGTGCACAAGAGTATAGTTGAACCACATAAAAAAAATCTTTGTGCATTGTGATTTGAATTTTTTTTCCTCCCCCATTCTCTTTGCTATGATCAGAGTTTCACATATCTGCTCAATTGTAGTCAAATTTCACTATGCTAAGTAAAATGTTGGTTCGGATTGTTTAAATTGAGTGTGCTTTGAATTTTTTTGGGGAAATCAATTCACCCCCCCCCCCCCCTCTTGAGTTGCCATATTGCACAATCACAATAAAAATTATGAAGATTTTTTTTTTTGTGTTTTGGGGAATATCAATAGATTACAAGGGGTTATTTAAAAAAAAACCCTAAAGTTATTTGCTAATCAACATGCAATATCATTGTTCTTCATGCAAAATCAACATTTAATAACTATAACAAAGATAACTATCGTAATCAACATTATTCTGCATGCCAATGGTAATAATAAAATATTATTAGGTATGTACATTTAATATCAAATTTCTACAAGCACTAAAATACATCCCTCAATGAAAAGTATTAGAAAAAAAGAGTGGTGAAGGGCATGGTAGAAGGATATTCTGTGTATTACAAAAGTGGATGAGTGGGTTAACTCACTTCTCGCACTTTTGAGAAGAGTATGTTATAAATTCACTTTATTCAAATAAGTTAACTCACCATGTAAAGAAAACAAGTGGTAGATTAACCCTGCACAAATTTAGTATTGGGTTGAAGTTAGGATATCTCCAATCAATTACCAAAGAGGCAGATCTGTTGTACCATCTGATCTGTATTGCACTTAATTTTCAAATCGGAAGACAACACCACCCCCATTCTCGATCAGTAAGTACGTTCCAAGAAACTTTCAACAATAACTTTTGCATTAATATGCCTACAGGCGCGAAAGTGTAGAGATTAAAAGGCCGAAATGCTTAGAAGATTCCTTCCCTTCCCAGGGGATTACGTTATACATCCTATCAGTACTGTCCATTTGAAGATTACCGTAGACAGCAGCTACGTATGTGCAACCACAGATGGTGAGAAGCGAAGATCTCTTTCAGGAGTCACAAGCCATGCCTTTTATCAATCCACAGTGTCAGGGATCAATTATATATATATGTTGGGGAGGCGGAAGAGAACAAGCCCCATTAATAGGCTCCGTTCGTTTAACAGACATCTTCTCTTACCACTTTATCAACCGGCCGGGGGAGATCACCACCACATGACAGGGAGCCCCACACACATGCCTTCGCCCTGAGGAGCCGATTGAAACGATACGGCATGTCTTCTTCGCCCATACGTATGCAGGCTGCCACACAAAGCAATGGTATGGTCCTTCTTTACCATGAACCACACCCCAAATTAACCTCAGTGTTAAAGCATATATATCCCACCATTGTACGTGGGAGCTTGTTTCTGCGGACTATTCACTGTACATGGCATGCGTACGTAGTACTCTTCTAGTCTTCTTCCTTCTTGCAGCTGCACCTCTCCGCCTCCTCCCCCCCTACTCCTCCGATCCCCCTCTCTCATTCTTTTCCTTTCTCTGCAATGCTGCGACTAGTTTGTTTTAAGTTTTAACAGGTATAATTAGGATTATATTCCACCACAGGGTATTACTAAGACGATGGAGCAGTCGCACGTAGTATAGTGTCCGTGAAACTTAACCAAACACGTACACGTACGAACCCTGTTTCGTTAGGTGGAAGGGCGCTGCTGGGGTGCTTCTAACTTTTGAAGAGGCTATCTATCCCAGCCAAGGCTTTAGAAGACGACAGCGAGATGTCGGGATTTCGCTTAGAATCGCCACGTCGGCCGGGGAACGCGAAGACAAACGGACATTACTGCAATAGAGACCGGTGACGGCGACATGGGGGCTCCTCCCATCCCTTTCTTTTGGGTTCTCCCGTCAGCGACTCTCCTCACAAGAGATCCGGGCCAGCAAGAAGGAGAAAATCGTGAGCAGGAGAGGAGATAGCTAGCTAGGGGAGCTAATTGGAAACCATATACTGAAAGTGGTGATGATGATACATACACACACATATATATATATATATATATATATATATATATATATTATATATAGGGTCATCCAAAGCAGAGAACGGATCTGTGCTTTTGATGCTGTTCATCCTCGGGGTGTAATTAATTAAATTCTGCATCCTAGTTAATTTATATACCCTCGTTTCGTTGACCGGGGGGTCATACATATAAACCAAAAATTTCCATGTATTGGGCATGGTTTATGGACAGGCTTTGAAGGGACTCAATTCCTTTTCTGTGTCCACCACTAGATATATACCCTGCACTGCAATGAGTGCCATTCGATGTACCCGCACCGATCGAGTTGAACTGCTGCTGCAAATCTACACGTACCCTCTCCATAAGTGAACAGGAAGACGTACAGTTAATCGATGTTGCTTCATCCCCAAGTATTTGTCGAAGAGACTTGTGGCTAATTATTTCATGAGTCCAATTTCATTTCTTTACTAGTCAATTAAGCTGCTTATAAGTTGTGATCGATCGAGCAGTATATAGAGTATTCCATTTTAGTACGTCTAAAGAACCTTTTTTTTGCCATCAATTTAGCTGATTATTTCAGCTCTGGAGATCTCATATCGGGAATTTATTCAATTTCCTATGAACTGATCCGCAACATATGTGAAACAAGCTTGGGCATAAACCCCCCACGTTTATGAAATTTGCACCTAAAATTTCTCTCCCTCGAGAAAAGTAGTGAACAACTAATTAATTAATTAGATGTGAAGTTTCTATTTTGATTCATGTTGCAGGATGAATGTACTCTGGCCACACTTAGGAGGTGTGGTTGATCAAGGTGCGTATGGTTCGTACTCTGCATTCTCTTAGTGGGCACCAGAAACATATATAATTAGTTGATGACCGTCCTCAACAGTGGGCTCCGGTTGTTGGACTTTCACTTCCTGCTCTCTACAGTCATGTGATAGATCTTTAGCTTAATTTCATGTACACACACATGTCTCAGTGTTCTAATGGTACCAAATAGATCAGGTGAGACCGGGGAAGTCTCCTCCCTACAGCCACTTCATGAAGGAACAATCAAATGAAGAACCCTGATCATACATAAAACTGAAACTAAAAGATTGACCCGTTCGATCGTATCTTCCCAAAATTACCAATATATACTACAAGTTGGCAACTACCTGTTTATGATGTGTCTGCTTATCCCCTAGAACAACCCTATGCATATGCCTCCTAAACTTTTCAAAGCATCATGAGAAGTCGAGCTAGCTTTATTACCACCCACTATGCAATTCAAAATTAGAATACACACTACAAAAAAATGAACATTTGTCAGCGGTTGGAAGCCGCTGACAAATATGATGCAATCGCTGACATATCATTATGTCCACACCTACCCACGCGCTGCCAAAGCCGCAGCCAAAAACTCCGTGGCCATAGTTTATGGCAGCAGTTTATGGACACCGCTGCATAAAGTATTATTGGCAGCGGTCAAAACCACCGCCGCTATAGACTTTACAGCAACGACTGTCAGCCGCAGCCATTAGTGTATTATGGCCGTGGCTTTTAGCCGCGGAAATAGATTGCTTTTATCAGCGGCTAAAGCCGCTGCCTTAAATTATTATTATCAGCGCTTACAAAAGCCGCTACCATATGTTATATTTTTGTCAGTATGTACTAGCCGCAGACATATGTCCCTTTGGCAGCGACTTTCCAACCGCTGACATATTGTCAGAAAGAAAAAAAAAAATTTAATACATACAACACTCTATATTCATATATATAAACTACCTGGATTATTCAATCACATATATTATCATTGAGCCACCACCCAGGCTAGCTGGATCATTCAATCACACTCTATTGAGCCACCACCCAGGCTCGTTGGATCATTCAATCACACTCTATTGAGCCACCACCCAGGCTCGCTGGATCATTCAATCACACACTATTGAGCCACCACCCAGGCTCGCTGGATCATTCAATCACACACAATAAATATAATGCATAAATATTATTATAAAAATATCCAAAAAGTAGAAAATGTACGTGAAAGTGTAATAAAATAAGAGAGAAATCAAGAGACATGATCATCATGATCAGAATAATCATCGGCTGCCTCGTCTGTCCCGCTATCGCTCCCACTCCGATGTGCAGGAGGTACATGCTGGGTATGTGCCTGTGATGCCTGTATCTGGGAGAGGAGTATGCTCATCTCGTCCACCTTCGTCGCTACATTCTCCAATCGAGAAATCTTTTCTCGCATTTGAGTCATCTCCTCTGTCTGTGCTTTCAACTTAGCTTCTTGAGCTTTTAACTGTTCTTGCATTATCCTTTCTCGCTCTGAAGTGGCAGGCGTTCCTGTAGATTTATACCATGTGCGCAACGTCTCTCCACTACCCGCACAGCGAACACGGCCAGGTCGATCTTTTCCCATGACCGAAATGAAGGCGTCCTCAGGAGTCGCTGGGGTGTGGCTCTCGGCATCCATGTCTAAGGAAGGAGCAATCATCTGAGTCATAGCATCCTACAACAAAAGGTAGAGAAAAAAATATTAATGATACAATTATTGTAATGAAAACATATTTACATAAAAGAAATAGAAATAAAGTTGCTTACATATCGTCTCTTGCTCTCCTCATCTACCCAGCTCTTGCTGCCATCAGGTAAGTCTTTGCATCGACCCATCTTGAAAACCTCAAGTCGATGCAGAGTACGTCCATGCATATGAGACTGTTTAAATTAAGAAAAAATAAGAAAGACATATAAGTAACTAAATGAAAGGGGTAACATAATTCATAAAACATAACTTACAAAATCATTCATCAATTGATAATGACTAGTCTTGCCTCGTCTATATGGCATTGACTGAGTGGCACGATTTTGCTTATTTCGGTCAGCAACCCTCTAAAAAGACAAGAATAGACAGTTACTATTCCATTTATAAAACAAAATAATCATATTCTAAGCATTTTAAATATTACCCGCTCATCTGCAGTAGTCCACATCTCGCAAATTGTTTGCCATTCTAAGGAGTCAACACCTGCTGGGACGGAGGCAATCACATCATCTAAAGACTTGCCATTAAAATGCTGACATGAAATATAAATGTTTTGTCAATATATAAACAAGTTAAAAAAAATAAAGTATATATGAAAATGAAATAGTATATTAACTTACTCTTTTTTTTACTTGCTACGCTAGCTGCGATCCATGGCGCTCATGTGAGCAAGCATCTCCCTATCTGTTTTTTCTATTCGCTCCCACTGGTATGTCAACTGCAAAACAAAGTCACTCAATTATAAGAAAAATAGACACATATATACTATTCAATGTAAACAATAATTATCTGAAGGTCTCTGAATAGAAACTCCTTAGTCGCAACAGGCAGCTTCGCAAAATCTTTTTGCCAAATCTTACAATACATTTTTTATACAACGCCCATGCGACTCGTAAAGTGATCTGCAGTAGGGCCCACGCCATATCCTCGGATGATGGAGACATTCCATTATTGTTCATCAGGTAGCCTCCTCCCTATAACTCCCCTAGTCGGCCCTCGATGGCTAGTGCCCCTCCCCCAAGATGGTGCAGATGGTCCTGTTGAAATATAAATATTAAACATCATCAAAGAATATCTATTAAACAATGAATATAAAAGTTACACCAAATTAAAATATGAACCTGCTACAGAAGATGTAGATGCCTGAGGGCTGGAAGACGAAGCTATCTGCGGAAGAGTGGGAGGGAGAGGAAGCGCCTACGAGGTGGGAGCGGGAGGGAGCCCCTGAGATGTGGGAGGGAGGGATCGCCTGAGAGGTGGGAGGGACAGGGACTGACAGAGTCTGCTGCCTCCGTAGGCATGAGCCATCACGAGAAGAGCGCTCACCAGTAGAAGCCATCTGTTAAAAAATTTGTTAGTAAATATGTAAACATAACAAGTAAAAAAATTTCAATCTTGAACATCTATGTAAGTTTATGTTAAAAATGCAATATAAATACTAATGTAAATAAATCACCTAAATATCAATATAATCGTCCACTCTTACGCTACTTTCTTGACATAGATCCACATCTTGAATTTCTCCTCTAATGGGAACATCAATCAGATTGTCCTTAAACGCTTCGTCACTTGGTTCTATATCATTCTCAGGAGCATTATCATGCAAGTCGTAGTAATCACGCGGACGTGCTTTGACAGAAATGATCCATCCTTCTGTTGTGTTATCATTGACATAGAACACTTGTTCCACTCGACTTGCCAGGGCAAATTGTTCATCTGTATTGAGTCTTTGACGAGTGTTCAGACTGATAGTTCCATATTTATCTATTTTAAATCCTCTGTCTTTTCTATAAACATCCCACCAGTCACACTCAAATAAAACAACATGCCTTTGATTAACAAAATATATTTCAATACATCATTTAGTCATCCATAATATCCATCACATCCGGATTCAAGTTCTGCATTGACAATAACTCCAGACAACTGTGACCTTTGTTGCATCAATAGATGATGTAGAAAACCTAAATCCATTGACAATATAGCCCAAGTGTGAACGTGCAAACCTTAAAGGTGTTCGTGCCAGACAGTATATATCAGGAGTACACCGAGGATCATTTGCATCGTACAAATCTTTCACATAAATTTGGAACCACTTCAAGAAATTCCTTTCTGTATGGCTTGAACTCTCTACACATCTCTTGTGTTGAAAAAAATATTCATCGATATCTTCAATCTGATTAAGAATGTACAGATGTGCCTTCTCAACTTCTTCTTCAGACAATATACGACTATTACCTGCTCCTGCTAAGAAACGTCCTGAAGACTTGAATATCGAACAACCTCCTTCATTATTGTCTTCAGAGGGGACATCATAGTTTCTTTCCCTTCGATTAAAGCGAGTGTCAATACCCTCCATATACATAGAACAAAATGAGATTATTTTCTCCATAAGGTAGCCTTCAACAATTGAACCTTCTGGATGTGCCCTATTTAAAACATAGTCTTTCAATTTCTTCAAAAATCTCTCTATAGGATACATCCATCGGTATTGAACTGGTCCGGAAATTCTTGCTTCATATCCTAGATGTACAATCAAATGAACCATGACATCAAAAAAATACGGTGGAAAAATTTGCTCCAACTTACATAATGTTACTGTAATATCACCTTCCAATGTAAGCAAACGATCAGATTGAAGAACTTTGGAACAAACATCTCTAAAATATATGCTTAACTCTGTAATTGGGTCTGTGACATCTTGATTGACAATACCACGAATTGCCAAAGGCAATAATACTTGCATGTATATATGGCAATCATGACTCTTCAACCCTACCAATTTTCGACTTGTAATATCTACACATTTCATCAAATTGGAGGAATATCCATCTAGAACTTTTATATTACGCAGAAAGTTTCATACAGCTGTTGTCTGCAATCTGTTCAATGTATATTCTGCCGCTGGTAACCTGGTCTTATTTTGACTGTCTATGTATGGATGGAATTCTGGTCATATTCCCCACTGTGTCATATCTAACCGTGCATTCAGACTGTCTTTGCTCTTTTCCCCACCAAGAAGATTCAAAGTTCCCAACAAATTCTCACATACATTCTTCTCAATGTGCATTACATCCAGGTTTTGCCGAATGAGTAGATTTGACCAATACGGCAGCTCTCTAAAAAAAATACTTTGTTTCTTCCATCCGTCTAAATTCTTAATATCCTTCTTAAAGTTCTTTCCAAATATGATATGAGGAAGTTGAAGTTGTTGATTCCACACTGCAGCACCCGTTAACACTTCTGGATGCTTACGATGTTCATCCACGCCATCAAATTTGTGTTGATACTCATGCCTTCTCCATCTATCACTGATTGGCCGACAATTCAAAGAAAATTTCGACAGCACCTCCCCTATACCAGGAGCATTTTCACACATACATTCCACACACACATATATGTCTGCATAAATTCCTGCAAAATAAGGGGGTGCCTACGAAAAATCGTGCCCTTCTATGGAAATTTGATTCATCTGTACATTCTTAATTTATTATATGTGCATTGAGATTGTTTTAAAATTTTCGGCAGCATCTCCCCACACTTCTCCAATATACCCCAAATATTTACTAATTTTAACTATGCTCACAAAGTCACTTGTATGAAATACAAGTGACTTTATGAGCATGTTAAAATTAGTTGGTATATCGGAGAAGAGCGAAGAGACGCTACCAAAATTTTAAGACAATCACAATACACATATAATAAATTAAGAATGCATAGATGAATCAAATATCCATAGACTGTCCAACTTGGACAATTCAAGAATTTATGCTCGATATATGACATTACTATCAAAAGACAGTAAAAGCATATATCCTAACACAAGTCTTGAACGGGCAAAAATGGAAAAAAAGGTCCACTCATCTCACTTATTCATATTCATGCTTTCTCCGTCTTCTCATTCATACATCCTGTAAAGTACAATGTATACATAATTCTGATTGCTCACACATACAATCACATCCTGCAAAAAATATGAGCCACCACCCAGGCTCGCTGGATTAGTTTAAACATGAGCCACCACCCAGGCTCGCTGGATTAAATAAATATGAGCCACCACCCAGGCTCGCTAGTTCAACAAATATATATAGAGGGGTTGGAAGGATTACCTGAGCAAACAAGAGATCCAGCAAGATTAACTCGTTGACTTTTAAATATCAAAGCAACTAAATAGTCTATAAAATAGATAGAAAAAAATTAACAGAGTTAGACAGAAACAATTAATTACCCTTTTTTAAAAAGCCTCAAACAATTCAATAATTCTAACAAATTAAAAGCCTCAAGCAATCAAGTATTCTAAACAAATTAAAAGCAATAAAGCAATTGCATATACTCCAAAACAGATCCATAAAAGATACTCTTGCATGCTATCTAATAACAACTAAGTTTCATAGAGATAGGCCATTGTGACATGTGATTACTTACATATGACACCAAAAAAACTAACATACTTAGATTTGACACACAATCTTTTTTTTTTTAAGTGTACCACAATAGGATATTGTTTTTGACATTTGCAAGTACTAAAAATCTGTTAAAAACTGTAAAGAAAAAAAAGTGATCAGCTATATCCTAATCCTTCTTATGTTCCACCCCATGAGACATTATTTCTGGATTTTCAGAATTTTTAGAGATGATTTAAACTCCAACAAATCATGTTTCTGTGCATTAGTTGTCCGTCAATGAGGGAGCATTGGTGCCCGAAAGGCTACCCAAGCCCCACACCCCTCCATGGAGGGTGCCTTTAGGTCCCCTTTTTTGAAGGACTGATGTGTAGCAACCCGAAAAATTTAAATACTTAAAAATTTGAAATAATAATTTCTTTAAAACGAAATAATAGAAACATGCGTACCATTATCATATGTACAAGAATACATCGGAAAATTTCTTAAAAATTATAAATCAACCCCAGACATTATTCCTAATTGTTCCACGAAGAAATTCGTACAATGAAAAATCTGAATGGCCAAGCGTACGTAACCACGTGACGAATTATCCAAATTAGGAAATTAAGTCGGAAAACTAATAACACGAAAATATAACGCACTCATAAATTAAACGATCATGTTGAAGAGACTTCCAACATTACGAAATGATTAACCATTATCAGAATTGGACCAATGGACCTCTCATAGTACATGAATAAATCATGTAAGAAAAATATAATAAAAAATCATAACTCTATTATTTCCTAATAAAAAAGAAAAAACCTATAAGATGGTTAAATAGACAATATAAAATTTATTGGGCCATAATATGGATTTTTAAAAGAAGAATAATAAGAAAATATCCCAAATTTGGAGTTTAATTGTATCATAATTGAAAGGGATTATTAAAACAATAAAAGTGGCAATTAGAGTTGGAATTAGATTCATAAACCTACCCCACATAGTCTAGTACGAATTTAAATACTATCCTAATCCAATTAGAGATTGGAAAGTAAGAGAGGAAAGGTGGAGTTAGGAAATCTCGGAACTAAGAGGAATTTGAGTAGTAGTAGGAATATGAACTTGTGTTTATATAAATACACCTCTTAAAACCTCATGGCCGACCCTAGCTCATGCAAAGGGGTTCTTGGACGTGGAGAAGAGGCCAAGGAGGACGAGAAATCAAGGAGAGGAAGATCCATCAAGCTTCTTCCTTCGTTCTTGGAGTTCTAAGCCCTAGAAGATAAATCGAGTCAAAGGTAGGCATTCTCACAAGCAAAACCAAATCAAATCCGTCTGTAGGTAGTTCCAATCACCAAGAACAAAACCCTCTTGTTTCATAATTTTCCATTAGGCCAATCTTTTGTTCTTGATTTTTGAAGATCTGCAAACATGATAATCCCGAGATGTCATGTTTAATTCAAATCTCTATGTATACTTGATCCCATACTATGAAATTTTTACTGTAGATACTTCATGTTGTTAGGGATCTTTCGCCCCTAAAAAGCCTAAATTTCATGGAGCATGTTGCTCGAATTAAATCAGACTTGCTCTCTGTGTCATGTTCTATGTTACTCATTTTTGTTCATGCTCAAACCCTGCTCTCTCTCTAATTCCTAATTTCTGGAAGTACTCTCGCATGTCTAGTTCCATTTGCCACTGATTTCGTGATTTTTCATCATGTATATAATTAGTTATGATTTTCTAAACAACCATGTATCAAAATTTGAATGTTCTGGTCCGCAATCCAATGTCTAGTCTGACTCCTGTCAGAGTCAGGGGCAGACCACCAGATCGCGACTGCCCGATATGTCACCTTCTGGGGTCCGATTGCGACAGCCTACCCGTCGCGACCAAGAAGGCGACAGGTAAGCCGCTCGCGTTCTCAAAACCTGATCCGCAAGGCATGTCGCGATCCTTTTGAGGCCCTATCGCATTCTGCTCTGACCCTGTCGCGATCCTTACAACCCTATGTCGCGTTCACAGGTTTTTGATGAAAACCCATAAAAAGTATTGTTGTTGTTTTCTAAATAGTTCTTACGCCTTTTTACAGTTATACCCTCAGTAAAAACCATGCCTAAAAATGGAGCTATATTATTAAATGTTTTAAAATACATCTTCACGACTTACTTCTAGCTATGAGTTCTCTTACACATGCGCACACATGAACCATCCATTTATGGCTGAAATTTGGCATAAATGTCTCATAATGTATCTGGTAATTTATTGCAATAAAGCATATTAATTGCCCTATTTTAAAGGACTTGTATTCATTTCTTACGTTGTTTATATACCGATATCGACGCTCCACTGTTCTAGAATTCCTTTAGAACGTCGAGCACCTGTTTTTATATACACACTTTACTTGGCTTGTGGTGAACTCTCTGTCGGATATTCCTTTCGCCAGACTAGTGAACCCTTGCACAAGGCCTCCGTAAGTCTCCTCTGATTATGGATTCCCACATGGTCGACGAGCCGGTTGTACCCTAACACCCATTACACCTTTAGGGATCGATATGGTCCAAACGGCTATTAGAAGTTCGCTCTTACCTTGAATCACGTCGGACCTCTGCACTTGTGCATAACATGGCCAGCGCAAAGTCGTGAGTTCCACCTGACTACCAACGTCGTATGCGCATGTTGTGCAACTGTTACTATCGCTCGTTACTCGACGTTTCATGTGCAATGACCATAAGATCTCATCTATACTCTACTCGCTCGTCTATTCATATTCACGTTCACTCTACTATCTCGTCTATTCATCTAGTGCCCTTATCTATTTCTTGGTACTCTCTATTGGCCATTAACTGATTGTCTGAAGATAAACAATATAACCAATGCCAGTGCAATAGGGCCCGATCAGGTCCTGAGGGAGCGCCCGAAAGTGCCATTTGTCCGCGAGAGTTAAATGATCAGGATGTCGGCATTACATCCAAGTGCCATATTATCAAGATTAATCTAAGACAATCAAAACAAAGTGCTATATTCTCTCATTGTCTTTTGACAAACAAGTGCCATACTCTCTCTCGGCTATCTTCGGATAACCAAAGTGCAATTACTATCTCGATTAACAAGAAAGTTAACCAAAAGTGCTATACTATTCGATTGATAAGAAAATCAATCAAAGTGCAATTTACTCTCTATATGGCCAACTACTTTCTCTCTACTTGCTATACATGTTTGATGTTATTTGCTATCGTGTTGTTATCATTTCTATCGTGACTTGACTTTAATCGTCGTGCTATACTTGATTCATCTGCTATTTGAACCACGTTACTTGTGCTATTACTTTCTCGACTTTACATGACTAGCTCTATCTTTAGTTACTCTGCCATTTAATGCACTAATTATTTAAAGCTGCTTGAGCCTGAGATTTAAGTTCTTACTGGGTGTTATCGCTCACCCTTCGTTATTTGTCTTGTGTGTCTCAGGTAAATCAGACTTTGACGTCACACTCACCAATGGGACAGGACTAGAGTGATGAGCGACCTGAAGTCAACTCATGAAGTTACCTTAGTACCTTGGAGTCTAGTAGTTATTGCTTTAGATTTCTTTTCAATGAAATGATGTCATTGAGCCCTATGTATTGGCTCCGAAATTAGTGGTTGTAATAGTCTTAGTGGGATTTCAATGAAAAGAAGAGTTTTATTCAATATATTGTTCAATACATGCTTTGAATTATTAAACTGTTGTACATTTTCTCTACTATGTACTTGGTTCGCGTTTCCTCCGATTTATTCTGCTGCTAAATTAGAGGGGCATGACATGATGGACATTGGATCCTTCGGCAGGCCGTAGGAGCTACCTTTGGATCGAGAGCGCCTTTTTTATTGGTGTTTTGGTTCCCCCCCATGCTCTTATCTTCTTGGGGTTTCTTCACCCTTCCAGACTTGGCTGCGTAATGTTGTTTTCCTGGATAATGATCATTCTTGACTCATGATGTACTTGGTGAAGTTGGGGGGTAAAGAAAAATATGAGCTGAGAGACGAGTTACCTTTACATGTTCGAGTTTTGTCTGGACAAAAATACAGAGCACTAAAGGTAAAATGTTGAGTTGGGCAAGTTTGACTGGAGCTTAATAGCTTTGTTTAGCTCGGTCTCAATTAAGCACTACCTCTTAATCTGAAAGTTCCAAGAATAATTATGTGCATAAGTTTGGCTTAGATCAAGCTAAATGTGCTCTATCACATTAAAAAAAATTGCACAGAGAGAGAGTGAGTGTGTGTGTGAATAAACTTGTCTCAAAGTATGCCTTGGGGTTGAGCAACTCATGAATGATTTGCCCCACTGCCAGCTCCTAAGTGAAGCCATGGAACTGACTTTGAAAGCTTCAATGGAACTAATTATGCAGGTTAGTATACATTCCCCGCCAGGTGTAATCCACCCATGTCGGATCCTCTTCCCCGGAACCTCTAGAACACAGTACGACTAAGTGATCCCCACCTTTGAAGATTTACCATCAGGCAAATAAATTTCTTTTCTGAAGAAAAAAAGCACACTTTGTTGCCACTCGCTTTTGTGTAACCTACAACTCTGATCATGTTCAAATACATAGATAATTCGCAGACAAAAAATTCAAAGTAGCACGGCAAAAATGTCAAATTGCCTCTAGTAGCAAAAGTTTAGAAGAAAACAGATCCACCTTCTAAGTTCATAAGCTGATTTCCTCCTATCACCAATGCCCCCCCTTGAAATCGATCACATTTTTGTTCTGAAGTACAAACTTTTCACAGTCCAAGTTAAAGCCCCCCATTCACAGGCCAGATAAATATGGATTGGGAAATCGCCGCCCCCCTCCACAGGCCATCCCATTCCCACCTCCCCCAAAGTCGAAACCCACCATTCCCAACCCATAGTTAATGCCCCCCCCCCCCCCCGTCAAGATTACAGGAAGTGTCCCCCCTAGATATTTTGAACAAAAATGGCCCAAAATGCTCAACTAAAAGAGAGGGTTGGCATAGGGGTTTGAGGGGGGATCAGTGCGGTGAGGTGGGGGTGTTGGCGCAGGGGTTTGAGGGGGCTGTGCACAATGGGGTGGGGGAGAGGGGGCACTGCACGGTGGGCGAGGGGGCACTGGCACTGGGGCAAGGCCGAGGGGGCGCCGTGGGGGTGAGGGGGCGCCATGGGGGTGAGGGGCCACTGGAGGGGAGGGGGCCGCCAGAGGGAAGGGGGCCGGGGAGGGAGGGGTGGGGGCCACCTGAGGGACTCACCGTGGGGGGGGGGGCAGCCGCCGGAGCCCTCGCCTGTCGTCCATCGTCGGGGCGTCGCCGAAGGGAGAGGAAGGCGTCGGTGCGTCGCCAGCCTTCGGGAAAAGAGAGAGAGAGAGAGAGAGAGAGAGAGAGAGCAGTGGGGTTTTTGTTGGCGGGATGGGGCGAAAATATGGCAGCGGCTATATATAGCCGCTGCCATATTAGTATTTAGCAGCGGCTAGCAGAAGCCGCTACCATATAATTTTATGGCGGCGGCTAACAGCCACTGCCATATGTATTAATTTTAACAAAAAAATACTTTTAAAATATATATTTACTATATACATTAATATATTTAAATTTTTATAATTATAAATATGATAAATTAATGAGGAATCCTTATCAGATATTTTACTTATAGGTTTCGGCAGGAGGTACCTGAAAACTGAGATGGAGGGAACTTTCTGTGATATAGTGGAAGAAACATTGCAAAATGATTATCATTAATCTAGAAGGCGAGCCTCGGTGATTTCTTGCATTACTACAAAGGTGATTTCTTGGACGAGTTACTAGGTTATATTGATTTCACTGTGCTACTGAACCTTAGCTCCAAGCAGTTAGCAGTGCAGTGTATTTGCATCCCTGCCTGAAGGACTGCGTTGATTATGCTCCTGGAGACAGGAGTGCCAGCATGAAAGATCAAGAAATTGACGATCTTTTCGAATCCATAGACTTGCAAGATGGAGTAAAGACAAAATTCGTTCTGAACATTTTGTCAATGGAAGACACTGCCGGAGAGAAAGTGTTTGTGTTCAGCCAGTACATTTTTCCACTCAGATTCTTGAAGAGGCTAATTCTCATGATTAAGTGCTGGCGGTCAAGAAAGGAAACTTTTATGATTTCTGGTGATACTAGTATTGAACACAGCGAAAAAGCGATGGAACAATTCAACCAGTCATCTAATGCTAAGATCCTCTTTGGTTCAATCAAGGCATGTGGAGAGGGCATCTCGCTTGTAGGAGCATCACGAGTCATTATATTAGATGTTCATCTAAATCCTTCTGTATCTCACCAAGCCATTGGGCAAGCATTTAGACCAGGGCAGACCAAGAAAGTTTACACCTATAGGTTGGTTGCTGCTGATTCTCCTGAAGAGAGAGATCACCATACCTACTTCAGAAAAGAGCTCATTTAAAAAATGTGGGTTGAATGGAGTGAGCATTCTGGGTGCAGAGATTTTGAGCTTCAGAGTGTTGACATTCAGGACAGCCAGGATATTTTCTTAGACCATTTACCTCCAGTTGAAGATATCAAATCTCTATATAAGAGGTAGCAACAGTATCAATCTTGTTCATCCATAATCTTCTCAGGTTCTACATATTAGATTTATTTTGTTTAACAAAAGGGTTATTTGTTGTTCAGGTAAACATTGCTAGCCAAAGGGACATAATTTTGCTGCTAACTGACACTGTACATTTGTCATTGACATTTTAATGTTGTTTCCAACTTGTTGGTTCATGAGTTTAAATTTGATATATATATATATATATATATATATATATATATATATATATATATATATATGATCATTGAATCAGAGACTATATCTCATCAAGATCTCCGTTATTATAAGTACGAACATTACAATTACTCTATTAAATTTGATTCATCTTTAAAATCAATCGGTTGAATTTGATTCATATTTTAAAATCTGACCATGCATGTGGACTCATCATTCTAAACCAGTACTATGGATGAAGACAGATGTCGATCGACCTAGTACTTGAGGACCCAGTTTTAGACTTAATTACTTGAAAACCCGGGCCCCATACTTTTTGTTTGACTAAGTAAAATAGTGCGTAAACAGACTTAAAGTCCTTCGACTCTCGGAGGCAGAACATGTTCTCACTCATGAGACTATCACGCCTACGCTATGAGATCAGTTGATGATCATGAGTTTGCTTCATGGGTACGTATATCCTTTCAAAGATATAAATTTACTCTGTTCTCAAATTCTAATTGGTAGATTTAAGTTTAATAAACACATAGGAATATATATAAACACATATGTATATATATATGTTCACTAAATTTGTGTATAATATATTTATATTTGAGAATATTAGAAGTATATATATAGAGAGAGAAAAGCTTATTCCACTTGTGCAAAGTACACAAGTGCAATCCACATGGGTTTTTTTGGTGCCACATGGGCAAAAGGCACATGTGCATGGTGCCACATGGGCAAAATGCTCATGTGACACTTATGCACTTTGCACAAGTGCACAAAGTCTCTCTGCACAAAGTCTCTCTCATATATATATAAATATATATATATATATATATATTTGAAATATATATATACCATAAATATACATATATATTTCAAATATAAATAACATATGCATATATCAATCACTAAACTAAAATAACATATTATTCAAATATATATATGTTGTAGATATGTCTGATTTGACGTTTTTTATTTAAAAATGAATAAAATAAAATTTTTATATTTGTCAGCGGCTGCTTGCTGCTGACTAATACTTCTATGTCAGCGGTTTGTAGAATAGCAGACGTAAAATCTATATATCAGCGGTTTCCACAGCCGCGGAAGAGTATATGTCCGCAGTTAAACAAAGTCGCGGCCTTAAGTCAACATTTGCCCGCGGTCACATTTTAGCCGCTGATGTCTGCTGAACTTTTGTCAGCGAGTACAACTAACCGCAGACAAAATATTTTTATGGCAGCGGTCTACAACAGCCGCTGCTTTATATCTCTTTTGTTCTTGAATTATCAGCACAGACATATATTCGTTGATAAATGTTGGTTCTCCTGTAGTGACAGTGGGGGGAAACCCATCAGCAGCATAATTATGGGCCCCATTCAAGTGTTCGTAGGATACAATGTACACATATATACAATGCATGGAAACTTCCGAAGACAACAAGAAAGCGGGGACAAAGGCAAGGATGTGATAATTCGCGAAGGATCCTAAACTAGTACATCCACCATCAACCTCACCTTTCAAGAACAGCTGCTAAGATGATGAGTGTAATTAACTGAGCATAATTTATCTCTTTCTACAGTGCACTAACTAGCTCTCAGGTTATGTGAAAGTAAAGATCATGTAAAAAGGGGCTGTCAATTAAAAGTACAGGAGCCTCCAACTGCTAAGCTGCATTCCACTTACGCGAAAGGGAGAACACAACACAAAGAAAAGGCCAGACGATCGAAGGCGGTGAGATTGCTCGTCCCTTTCTCCCACTTTTTCCTGTGGATCCTCTTTCTCTGATGACATGCATGAATTGGCACCAGATAGGGTGAAGTATGAATCCCTATAACAAATGGAAAAGGACACCGTTCCAAATAGACCTAGTTGGTAAGACATGGTACCAAACACCAAGCTTCTCTTCCTGTTCGGCATGCATGGGATATGAATAGTCCTCCTACTGGGGGTCCAGTACAGTATATATGGACGAGCTTAGCCACCATGGGTGCATGCATGGGTCGGTGGCTATCAGGTTTCCGAATTATAATAGTAGATCTGTAGGTGGACGTTGAACTGTTACAAAAAATGTTAAGGGTCGCTTCACGGGGTGGCCACTAGAACTTTCAATAAAGGGCTTTAGGGCATCTTTTGGTCTATGGACGGGTGAGGCCATGTGCCCAGACGCCGTTCTCTGGCCTTAGCCTTTTCTTCTCCCTCCTTGCCCGGACGAGGACAAATTCTTACGCCTTCTCCTCATCAATTTTAGGCGCCAAGCATGTTGCCCCAGCTAGCTGGGTAAGCTCACCTGCAGTCGTGTACCACACATTAAGGAACTGGAGGAACATCGATTGTGTAAAGATAGGTCTTTTGCAAAAACATCCCGCTTAAGGAAAAATTGTATAAATAATCATCTAAATTTTGTATTTTCTTAATATACTCTCTTATAGGTAGATATATTACCATGAAGGACCCTGCCATACCCTTCCGTCCTAGTGTTTGACAATAGGTACTAGATCGTGAATAACTATGATAATGATAAATGAATATCCGAAGTATGTTGCACACGTTTTTGATAAATTGTTACATTTGGGTTCGTCAAGACAATATATCTATCTAAGAAGTGTATATAAATAAATACAAAAAGTAGGATATATATTTTTTACTTTTATACTTTTGATGTAGGATTGAAGAATTGGGTTTAGAATCATGGTTCGACCGTGCGGTACGGTCGAACCGCACCGTGCCTGGGCTGCAGCGGCGCCCAGGCACGGTCGGGTCGACCACCAGGGTCGACCCGGGCGTCCCGCCGCGAGGCGCGGCGGGACGCCACGGTCCAGTTCGGTACATACCGGACCGGCCGCCCACGTCATCTTTTTTATTATTTTTTATAACTTTTTCATATTAGGTGTATTAAAGTGATGTAAATGATATCTAATTAAGATAAAAATTTAAACATAAGTTAATTAAGAGATGATATAAATTACAGTAATTTTATTTTAATTTTTTAATTATTTTTTATCAAGTAAAAATTATCTTAAAAATTAATAAATCGACTTAATCTCAACATCTAAGGGATCTAATGGTGTCTAATTGAGATGAAATTTCAAACATAAACTAATTAATATGTGATACAAATTGTAATAATTTTAGTTTAATTTTTTAAATTAATTTTTTGTCAATTAAAAACTATCCCAAAAATCATTAGGTCGACTTAATCTCGACATGTATATATCAATAACTCATGATATTTATATTTTTATAATCAGTACATTTTTTTAGTAATTATGATGACTTCATATTTGACTTTATTTTCGAAATCAAATGTCGTCCCGTTGAAGTACGTGCACAGAGAGTTCGTCGTACCGCGACAAACTCTGTGTGCACTTAAGAGGTCTAATTAGTGTCTAATTGAGATAAAATTTCAAACATAAACTAATTAAGAGATGATACAAATTATAGTAATTTTATTAATATCTGGGATTAATTAGTATTAATAAATGATAACCCAATGTCATACTCAGAAGTGCGCACTCTGACGAGGCGACACCGGAAAACTGTAACGAAAATAAAATTTGAGAATATCATAATTTTCAGAAAAATGTGATGATATAAGAAATGTAAATATCCAGAATTGTTGACGTACGGATTTCGATATTAAGTCGATGCAACTATTTTTCGGGTGATTTTTCACCCAGTGTAAAATAAATTCTAAATATTAAACTAAAATCACCATAATTTATAAAACCATTACATTAGCTTATAGCTAAAATTTCAGACAAATGGATATTATTTGAATGGGTTTACAAGAGGATCTTCGGGTCAGCTAGTTTGTGGGTTAATTACGTCAAGCATTTTTGGGATCTTCGAACTAGCTGATTTATGAGTTAATTACGTCAAATCATTCTTCTCCATCTACTACAGGCGGCAGTGGTGGTGGTGGTGGTGGTGTTGGTAGTGGTGGTGATGGTGGTGGTGGTGGTAACATGCGCTTTTCATTGGAGTCTGAGTTCACGCATACTACCTAAGATGGTCGAGATCACGGTGCTCCACTAAGCTATTCAAAAGGTATCAGAACTGATAACATGTTGGTATGATTGTATGTATGTTAAATGAATATCAAATGGTTGTGGTAGGTTGACTTAAATGAGTAAATAAATTTATTTATATTTTTCAACCTCTTTACGTGATGTTCTTATGTTTTACTCATTTTCTTTTGAAATTTGCTCATTTCAAATATTAACTAAGTCACAAAATTTAAAAAATAAATCAAACAGACCAATTTTCCACCGTACCTCAGCGGTACAAAATTAAAAAAATAAATCAAACAGACCAATTTTCCACCGTACCTCAGCGGTACGGTACGGTTCGATACGTACCGTACCACGAAAAATACGGTACGGTTCGATACGTACCGTACCACGAAAAATACAGTACAGTCGATCTGAACGGTACGGCGAACCTTGTTTAGAATAAAGAAATGCAATGTAAGGGTAGCCTTGTCTAACAACAAAAAGTTCACCTTTCCTCCAAGGTACTAGAAAAAGAAAACATATGTAGTCGTTAACATTTGCTAAACGTAACCCACAACCCATCGGCCAAGATTCTTCTGCTAATATTGAATGAAACGAACCCCATCTCCATCTCGCTTTCCTTCACACATGCACTTGAACATAAAATGAACCCTCCCAACAATAATAGTAGGGATTGAAGGCTCGAAACCTACCAAGGCGACGACGAAGAAGAAGAAGCAGCCGTAGAAGTAGAAGCAGAAGCAGAAGCAGAAGCAGCAGAATAAGAAGGGGAGAGAGAGAGGAAAATTGCAGCAAGGTCTCTTCTTTTACCATGAGAACTTCCTCCATCTTCCTTTTCCTCTTCCTCCTCTCCTGCACGTTACTCCGTTCGCTCGCCGACGACACTACCTCGTTCGTCTACGCTGGATGCTCCCAGCTCAAGTACGTCGCCGGCACGCCTTACCAGTACAACATCAATTCTCTCTTTGCGTCGCTCGCCAACTCGGCCGGCTTCACCCCCTTCGCCAACTTCACCTCCTCCCTTGCCTCCCCCGCCGCCACCGTCTACGGCCTCTACCAGTGCCGGGGAGACCTTACCATCCCCGACTGCGAGTCCTGCGTTAAGTCCTGCATCACCCAGTTGTCCTCCCTCTGCTCCTCCTCCTGCGGCGGTGCCCTGCAGCTGCAGGGCTGCTTCGTCCGCTTCGGCAACGAGTCCTTCCTCGGCCAGCAAGACAAGACCGTCCTCTACCGCAAGTGCGGGCCCGGCGCTGGCAACTACGATGGCGACTTGATGGGGATGAGGGATTCGGTGCTCGCGGCGCTGGCGGCCAGCGCTGGCGGACCGTTCCGGGTAGGCCGGGCGGGGTACATGGAGGGCATGGCACAGTGCGTTGGTGATCTCGGCGCCCGCGAATGCGACGACTGCCTGGCCGAGGCCAGCAACCAGCTCCGGTCCAGCTGCGGTCTGGCCGTTTCCGGCGAGGTCTACCTGGGAAAGTGCTACGCCAAGTACTACTCTCACGGGGGTTACGGTTACGGGTCGCATTCCGATCATGGTAAGCGGCTTTCCAGCCATGGCTGGTGGTCTCATCCCCTCCTTCTCCTACTCTTTCTTGGGGTGGTAAACATATCCATTAACAATTACTAGTACTATTGCTACCGGTAGCAGTTGTCTTTCTGTGGCTTGTGTTCTTGTTCTTGTTCTGGTATGTCGCTAGGTAGGGTTTGTGATCGAGATGTTATCCGTCACCCCATTTCAAAGCTTTTCTTCTCTAGACATTTTATTTCTCTGTTATGTGTGTTTCATGTGTATTAACATCTAGAGCATATATGGTTGGGAAGTGGGAGAAGGAAGGGGTTGTCATTTGGTTTGGCCCCACACCCATTTGAGATTTCATGGTTTGTAATTAACCTCTTGGAATGACTTCATTAGGGAGCACAGCTTGAAAGATGGACTGAGCTCTCTGTATACAGTACTTGCCCATACAGCTATATGGCTTCTTCTGCCATATATATCTTATATGTTGGATCGATGGTGAAGGGATCATGAGGGAAAGGCCTTAAAGTGTTCTTACCATGCCCTTCTCTGCATGAAATAGTGGCGTCTGCTCACTAAGGGGAGGGCTAATTTCCGTTCACCCGATCGATGTCCATCGATATCTCACAACGGTTTGATCAAGCTCAAAGGGTAAATTAAGTTTCTTGATCACGGACCATGGAGTAGTGGCCGTGGGGGACCATCGTAAATGGGAAGGCCGTGATGTTTCATCCACTGTAATTTATTACGCTAAATGACACCCTAATGCGGACAAGGTGTACTCTGTGGATTGGGAGGCATGGGCGCGTGCGACAGTGCATGGTTGGTGGACAACTTGCTACGTTTCACCAACTTTTCCTTTTGGTCTCCCGGAATGGCCCCAACCGATTAACGACGAGTCCCCCACATCACAGACTCTCACAGATTCACAGTGGCGGTGTTGTTCTCAGTTCCTGGCCTTACTACTTTCCAAAATGCCCCTCTTGCTTTTCTTCCTTTTCACCCGGCCTTCTCTCCAAAAGAAACTTATGAGAGAAAGTAACGTTTATATCTCCTTTAAAGGATCTATGCTTTTCCTTGTAGGAAAAAGGAGAAAACAGAGTGTATAATACTATAATGTGTAGCTTTGATGTTCATACACTTATGCACCACACCCCCCCCCCCCCCCCAAAAAAAAAGAAAAACTAGATGATGTTTATACTATCAAGACATTCACCTGTGTGAAGAAGTAAAGCACAGGAGGAGAACGCATGATCGAATCCTTGTTATACAGGCGTAGTTTTGCTTTTGGTCATGCCTTTTGTTTATCGATCGATAGCGGACAATAAATGGTCCCTTTTTCACTTTGTTGATTGGGCAACTTTTCTTACCAGGAGGGGCGTACTGTTCTAGGGTTGAGGACCACTGCTCATTTTAGCGCCTTGGGTCATACTTTACTTCGTATGAATTGGTAGAACGGCGCCCAACATTTGAAACCGCCAGCTCGGGTTTAAACATGGGTTGCATATGACAGGAAGATCCCCTCCTACTTAGGATTCTAAATTCTAGTACTTTCTTGGGAGGGTCAAGCATAAACTTCCCAAGCTATGATCCTGCCAAGAAAAAGGAGAGTATGGAGCGTCAGACACTTTCTGAAAGCTCTCTTTCTCTCCCCCCCCCGCTCCCCACCCCCCCAAACACAGTTTTCTCTCAGTTTCCTCTTCCTCACTTTCTTGTCATTTGTAGCTTGCACCCACCAGCACAGAATTAAAGTGGGGTTTAAAAGGGTGGGTGGGGATATCGATCATTGTCTCATCCACGTTAAAATATATCATATATGTTCATCTCTGCAAGCTGTAAGTGAAAGAAAATTGTACTTAATGCATATGTGGGTGTCAGCTGATCTGATTAATTATGCGTCTTTCAACTTTTCCTGTGTTCCTTAGATCACTCAAACTCTGATGAATCCAGCAAGACCCTCGCCATCATCATCGGGCTCATGGCCGCGGTTGCCCTCATCATCGTCTTCCTCTCCTTCCTCAGAAGAGAGGCCGGTGGCGACAAAGGTGGGTTTCCCAAGTCGAACTCCCCCGTCACTTGTTCTTCTCTCTGTCTTCTATGCCGCTCCGCTCTCACATCAATTCATATTTGAATGGCTTCACCAATCACTTACTTACTGTATCTTCCAATCTCTCTTTGTAGGTAAATTCTGAAGATATCACATTGGCGATGATTGGCTGGGCTCTTTGTTATATCTGTTGTTCTACTTTAAGTTGAATCACACTCCTCTCCCTTCTTTTGCTTTTCTCATGGGGGAACTCTCCTTCAATATTTTCCTAAGAGCAGGGGGCCCTTTTCAAAAAGAGGAGGAAAGGGAGTGGGAAAGATGTGGATGAGAAGGGGAAGGTACCTAGAAGCAAGTGAAAAGGCAGGAAAAAGATTGCGATGCAAAGATTCCATATGCCCCCACCTTTTCCCCCACTAGAGCTTGATTATGTTATCAGATGATGAAATAAGTACCTTGTTGTATATTGTTGCCAATTATTCTTGTCTATAATTGGACCTTCCTTAGGGTTCATTACCTCTCCATGACGTTTCTTTTTGTTGATCAGTTTGGGCGATGGTGAGTGATTGATGACGTGGTTCCATCTAGATGAATGTTATTGGGCACTCATAGATTGGGGTTTTCAATGTTAAAAAACAAACGATCTTGTGGGTTCACCACTTTTCCGCTTTAGACCAGGTAGCTCAATGAGCCCAATAATTACAGTTGGAAAGGTGGGAACTTTTCAGGAGCCTTTTTCTTCAGGCAGAGGAAGGATTAGTTAAATGATTAATGGTGGAATGAATCATGTAGAAATAGAATCCTCTAGGATCAGTGATCGGTGGATCCATGCAGAGGGGGTACTGGAATTCTTTCAAGTGTATTAACCTCTTTAATATGGTTCATAATTAATATATCTATGTGGGATTTTTTTTGATAAATATAAATTTCTAGTTAGTTTAATGATTTCCGCGCCTTCCAAATCGACCGAACCAGCTTGTTCATGTTTTCTCTTCTTACCCCTTTTTATAGTGAGTGTACCTAGAGAAAAAAAATGGGATTCTCATTAGCAATTACGAGGAAAAAAAGATTGAGCCTACGTAAGAAATGGACGGAGAGACTAGATAATAATATACGGAACTTAACAAACAACATATCCAATCAAAAAGGTAAAGGGAAAAACCATTGGTTAGGGGAAAGACTAATTGATTATATATATATATATATAATATATATAATGCTATGAATATGCTTGAAATCCTTTACTTAATCATTTAATGGCAGTTATTTTCTCAACCCTTACAAGGTTCTATATGAAAATATATAATCGGATTACTTGGATAGAAAATATAAATGTAGAATGCATCCACATCTGTCTTTTACTTAACAGGGGTTAAGTAATTAAAGAAATAAAGCAACTTCGGCACGTTTTCTCAAGCAATAAATTAATTTACTTAGGTTATTCTCCCGTCGTCCTTATATCTTCCCCATTTTCCAAACGTCCAAGGGAAGAAAACTACACCTCGTAAATCGCTTTGTTTACAGGAGTTGACATCGCGTGTTCATGTACCACGGGTACCTTAGTCTATACGGAGTAAAATGTGAATCTCCCAGTTCGCATAGCCAAAAGTTCACCAACTCCACCACTTGGGACTCGGTAAATTGTGGGAAAAAAATCATTTTATTAACTCCATTTTTTTCCTTATTAAATTTAACTCTAACACATAATAATATGTGCATGCCAAGACAAATATATATAAGTTGTGTTCAAGTAGCTAGACTCGCTCGTCGCAAAGGAGATGTATTAATTCCTGAAGACTCTGTTAACGCTAATGGAATCGAGTAACTTGCATTATAAAGCTAGAAACAAATGTTTCAAAACCATCGGTTTCTCTGGAATCTGCTTCCGAAGCAGTACCCCTCGTTCTCGAGTCTTCTCACCCACGTGGATCAGTTTGGCCCAAGTGGGATCAGCAGGTGGGGGCATTTTAAAATTTCCTTCCGCGTAGGCTCCTGCCAATACATGCATCTAATTAAATGCATGTTATTAATCGGCCCCTAGAAAGATCCTGGGTGGTTCTGAGATTTTACCAGCTGAAATATTCCAAACTGACGTCGGCCAACAGTATCTGGCACCCAATCATTCGCTCCAAATGTCCGTAAAACCCGCGGCAACGTTTCTGCTGCATTAACATAATCTAAATCATCAAAGTTGAAGACTTCTCCACATTTGATTAACACAACAGTAGTCTTCTTGATAAATTACGAAATGATCATCACGCGCGGGCTTCTGGAATGATTTGGAGGCTTGACTCAATTGGATGCCTGCAAATGGCTTTTCTTAAGATTATTGTTCCAAATATCCATCCTCAGAGAATCCTTCTTGGTCTTCTCTCGTCAACTCCAGTACTTAAACAATTGCACGTGCAGTGAACAGGATCCACCTTCAAATTGCCCTAATTCAGATTTTATTTTCCCCATCTTTTCTTTTTCAAAACCCACTGTACAAACTCACCAACAATTTGATGCAACTTGATCAACACACTCCTTCCCTCCTCTCCTACTCTTTCACCAAACCATCACCATATGTTGTTTCAAATAATTGCCGAGGACATATGACAAGCTTCCTCATGCATGAGCTGTTGTTTTTGCGTACGACAACATGCATGCAGTGGGAAAGATAAGCCAAAGCAGTAGGCACTTGGAAAAAAGCAGTAGCCCCTCAGCTAATAAAGGGCCGACCCACTCATTGTTCTTTTTTCTGGAAAGCCTCGCATACTCCATCTCTAATATATAGGGTCCTGGGAAAGCAACCAAAACGGGTCCCTCTAGCGAATAAAGTGTGGTGTATATCTCCGCATATTCTTCTTTATCTGACTGGTAAAGAAAGCCATTACTATGTGCACTAAAGCAAGTGGGATCCCCAGAGGATAAATTGCCTCATGTTCATAGTAGCTAGAATACAGATTTACTGACTCCATTTTACATTAAAAGAGAACAATGGGACGTCTAAACCGGGTCCTGAATCCTTTGTTTTGTTCCGATTAATCATATGCTACTTCGTTCACTTCTACTGCTGGAGATCGGATGTTTATATTGAATCATGGCTTCCCAATCATGGAAGCAAATGATATAAGCTCATAGAGTTACCTCTTAATTAGAACTTGCTGATCTCAACTCTGACGGTGAAATACTGGTCAACTAGTAGAGGGTGTCTCCCAATTAGGTTTTTATGTGATGGATGAAAAGTACCTATGCATGCCCGGGTGCATGATTAACTGGATTCATCACCTTATTGCGGCATGACAACAGTACTACTTTCTCCAAACTTAGTGTATTAGGTTTGCCATCTTGTGCATGTATGCGGGTAGATAAGAGCGTGCATCACCATGAAGATGTCATCCTTAACTAACCTGGCACTATTTTAATCTGCTTCAAAACGACGTGAAACAGTGCAATCACTGGTGCATTAACAGTACTTATCCAATTGTGATTGTTAACGTATCCAAGTTGATCGGATGAGAAGGACGATTTGTTTACAAATCTGAGCAAAGGTTCTCTCTCAAACTTGCTTCTTGCCTTGTTGTTGGCATGCCGTTTGCCAAACACAGCAGAGACATTTCCTGTTGGGCAGTCCGTCCTGATTTGTTTAGCATCGCTAGATCTGGAACATATATAGGTGATGTGTCTGGAAATGCATGACAGATCTAGAACGTCGTTGGCCGCGCACTTCAAATATTTCATAAGTTTTCCTTGCGGCATCAGAGTATAATGTTAAGACTTGCTTTGCTGTTTATTTTTCATGACACGATTGGCACCATGCATGGTTTCAGGAGATTTTGAAGAAGATTTCACGTAGTTATACACAGTCATTCCTGTCAAGAGTCTCGCAAATTCCAAGTACCACCGGAAGCTGAAGCAATACAAGTTTTTGATCATGAATGCTTCAAGAATACCATGCCTCAATCATCCACCATGACGCTGATCCCTGTTCTGCGCTCTGTTAAATATTTTCCCCACTGTGTGATTCTATGCTTGCCATGCACCTCCCTTTTCCCACCGCGTGTGTCGAGTAATTCCTAGAACATCATTAACGATGGTCGAGGGGTAATTTCAAGCAATGAACTTAGGTGGATAAAAGATGAGGAATATGTTGAAAGATGCATCTAATTATCCTTTCCACACTTCTATGTTGGCTCCACTCCAAGCTCAGGATCGCAAGCTCTTCTTCGATCTGCAGCAAATCCAGCACAAGTGGAAAAGAACGAAGAAGATGAGAACCCAGCAGAAAGAAGGGAACACGCACGAGCAGAACAGAGTTCCTTTTTGGGCAATTTTCTCTATGTTTTTCTTGAACTAAAAACAACGCGTACAAGGCTTTTTATAAGAGGATTAACTACCTGCTATAAAGGAAGAATGCTAAAACAGGGAGAAACAGGAGTCGTGGCATCCCACGATCCACAAGACCCGGGACTCAAACAAAAAACTAACTCGTGCACACCGCACAATGCCGACCCACGTACACATGCATGCCGCACTGGCCACGGCCCTCCCAGAAGACTCGCTCCTGCCGTTGCTTCCGAAAACAGAGATGCCGTGGCCACAACCGAAATCAGAGGGGCCACGCCGGGACTTAGCTTCAACATTCTCCCTCCTAATCCTGGTGTGGCCCGAGATCACGAACACCGATCAGATGCCGCATTGTCGCCAGCCTCGCCGCCGGTAACGCCTTTGTCAGGGGATCAGCCCATTGCTCATCTGTGTAGACAAACTCCACGACAATCTGTCCTTCCTCGACACATTCTCGTATGAAATGAAACCTTGTGTCGATGTGCTTACTGTGCCCGTGGAAGACCGGATTCTTCATCAAGGCAATCGCGGACTTGTTGTCGACAAGAACCTTCACCGCCTTTGGCTCCTTGCTCATCAGCTCGGCTAGTAGACTCCAGAGCCAGAGCGCTTGGCACGCTGCAGCAGTCGCCGCCATGAACTCACCCTCACACGAAGACAAAGCTACGTCTTCTGCTTCTGTGAGTTCCATGAGACAAGGCTGTTGTTCAGATAGAATGCCATGCCCTTCCGTGCTCTTCCAATCATCCAAGTCACCAGCTAGATCACTGTCTGTGAAACCGGCTCACCTCTTCTCCACCACCTCTGGCGTACACTAACCCACAGTGAATTGTGCCCTTCAAGTAGTGCAAGAATTGCTTCACTGCCTTCTGGTGCATCACCGTGGGCCTCTCCATGAACCTGCTCACCACGCCGACGACGAAGGAGAGGTCCGGCCGTGTGTGAAGAAGATATCTGAGGCATCTGATGACATGACGATATTCTGTTGCATCAACAGTCTGGCCTTTGGAATCTTTGTGCAACTGCATCCTTGGCTCCATGGGGATTTTAGTGGCATTGCACTCAGTCATACCGAATTGAGCCAATACCTTCTTGGCATAGCCTGCCTGCTTGATGGTAATGTCGTCCTCCCCTTGTGCTACTTCGATGCCGAGGTAACACTTGAGTAGTCTAAGATCACTCATTTCAAACATGGCCATCATCAGCTGCTTGAATGCTGCGATTGCCTCTAGATTTTTTCCTATTATGATCAAGTCGTCAACATACAAACCGACAATGATTCCAGCGTGATTTCTGTTCCTAGTGTACAAAGCTTGCTCTTGTGCACACCTTGCGAACCCCAGCTGCTTTAAGCTTCTGTCAAGGCACGTATTCCATGCTCTCGACGCCTGCCGCAGGCCATACAGCGCCTTGTGCAGTTTATACACCATATGCTCCTTGTTCTTCTCTATGAAGCCCTCTGACTGGGCCACGTAGACTTCTTCTTCGAGCTCGCCGTTGAGAAACGCAGACTTGAAGTCGAGGTGATGAACTTCCCAGTCGCGATTGGCTGTGACGGCAAGGATGACACGCACGGTGTCGAGTTTGGCAACCGGCGCGAACACTTCCTCAAAATCAATGCCTTGCCGCTGCACATACCCCTTCGCCACCAATCTAGCCTTGTGCTTGATCACACTTCCATCCGAGTTCATTTTTTACTTGTATACCCATTTTAGCCCAATGGCCCTTTGTCCAGCCGGCAGCGTCGTGAGAGTCCAAGTCGAGTTCCTTTCTATGGACTCAATCTTCTGGGCCATGGCTTCCTCCCAGGCCTGTTGGCCGGAAGCCTCTCGGAAACATGTTGGCTCCTCCATTTCTGCAAGCATGGCCTCTTCTTCGGTGAGCTCCACTGGCTGAGTTTCTCTGTAGATCTCTTCGATGTGCCTGTATCGAACAGGCTCATCATTGTTGTTGTCGGTCCCTTCCGACAATGATGTGGGCGGTATCCCGACAAATTCATCCGCCCGCGAACCAGAAACTGACAGTGTTGCCGTTGGCGCTTCCGATGTCCACTTGCTGACCTGAGGTGTCGATGGAGTACCCGAGCCAAACTGTGCCGACGGTGCCGGCTCGCTTGTTGTACCTTCCGCGAACGGCACTGAGACGCCCACCGCTGGTTCAGTTTTGGCCTCCTCCTCAACGATGAAGTCAGGTGACTTACTGCCGCCTGTACCTACATTCCAGTTCCACTCCACATTTTCTTCAAATATGACATCACGACTTACTTGGATTTTGCCGCGCCGTGGATCAAACAGGCGGTGTGCTTTGCAGCCTTCCTCGACACCGAGGTACACCATCACCTGGCTTCAGTCGTCGAGTTTCTTCGGGTGTGGCGCCGTCACCTTGGCGTGTGCAGTACAGCCGAAGACACGAAGGTGCCCGAGGTGCGGCCTCCTGCCGCTCCATGCTTCAAACGGGGTGCGCTCCCCCATGGCCTTCGTCGGCAGGCGGTTTAGCAAGTATACCGCGTGCCGCACCACCTCCCCCCACAGCCCTCCTGGCAGATTCATGCTTTTGAGGAGGGACCTTGCCATTTCCATCACCGTCTGATTCCTCCGTTACACCACGCCGTTTTGTTGTGGCGAATATGGCGCGGTGAGTTGTCGGACAATCCCAACATCATCGCAGAGCCGGCCAAACTCAGCCGAGAGAAATTCCCCGCCACGATCAGTTTTGAGCATCTTAATACGACGCCCACTTGTGTTCTCAACTCGTGTCTTGAACTTCATGAAGGTGGAACACACCTGGTCTTTTGTCTTGATCACATATACCCACATCCACCAAGAATAGTCATCAACAATCAGCGTGAAATAATGATTACCAGCGAGAGTCGATGGCGAAATCGGTCAGCAGAGGTTAGTGTGTAGCAGCTTGAGCGGCTCCTCCGCCCGATATGTTGTCTTCACCGGGAATGGCTGCCTCTCCTGCTTGGCCACCAGGCACCCATGGCACAGATGGTTAGGGTGCATGATCGGCGGCACCCACGCCGCCATCTCCTTATCCACAAGCATCTTCATGGCTTGGAAATTCACATGACTGAGGCGAGCGTGCCACAACCATGCCGGATCCTCCAGGTTTGCCAGGAGACACACTGACCTGGTGATCTGCAGCTCAAGATGATAAAGACGGTTCGGAGCACATCTCACCTTCATGATTAGCTGCCCAGAAGCTTTGACGAAGACTTCTAGTTCATCGCCATCCATGATCACCTTGTGACCGGTTTCAGTGAGTTGGCCGAGACTAACAATGTTACTACAGAGCTTCGAGATATAGTACACCTCCTGGAGCAGCCACTGATTTGAGTTCTTGCAGGCAAAAAGGATTGACCCCTTGCCCATGATCTGCACTGTTGAGCCATCACCGAACTTCACCTTGCTAGTGACTGCCTCATCCAGCTCACGGAACTTAGCCTTGTCTCCAGTCATGTGATTGCTGGTGCCATTGTCCAGGTACCAGACATCAGTGGGAACCCCGCCATGTGAGGCCCCAAGCAGCTCTGGCCAAACCTTCTCCTCATTGAGTAGGACGGCCTCCTGCCGATCCTTCCCAATAGGTGTCATCTCCTCCGACACCGCAAACAGTAGGGCTGGCTCGGTGTCGACAACACGTGTGAGATGGGCCTCCTCCTTCTTCCTTGGAGCCTTGCATTGGTTCGCATAATGCCCCATCTCATCACAGTTAAAGCAGCGAATGTGACTCTTGTCACGGCCACCACCGCCAGAGCCACCATCCCCATCCTTGCGCGGCGAGCCACCGTGCCCGCCTCTGCTGCGGCCTCTACCGCGCTCGTGCCCGCTCCGGCCGCGGTTCCCGCCTTCTGCGTGAGTGTGGGTCTTCCCCTTTTGTCTCAATGACGAGTCGCCGCCGTCCTTCTTGTGTCGTGCTTCCCATTCATCCAGAGAGAGCAGGACCTGGCTGTCCCCATTGCTGCCAGCGCCAGACACACATGAATGTGTGCGTTCTTCATACGTCTTGAGTCTCCCCAAGGCCTCCTCGAACGGCATCGTGTCAACTTCGTAGAACTGTTCGACACCGGCGATCACAGTAAGGAAGCGATCAAGTACGCTGTCGAATAACTTTCTTACCAAGGCGCCATCATTGAGGGTTCCCCCCAGATTTGAGTACTTGACGGACATGCCAGTGAGCCGCCCGGTATACTGGTCCAGTGTCTCTCCTTCTTGCATATGCATGGCGTCGAATTCATTCTTCAACGTCTGCAGACGTGCGTTCTTCACACGATCTGCCCCAACGAACCTGGTCTTCAAGCATTTCCAGACCTCCTTCGCCGTTGTCTTCTTTGCGACCTGCATAAAAAGATCCTCTGAGAGTGCTTGGAAACGATGCGACCTCGCCTTCCTGTCCTTCTTCGGGTCGACGACTACATCTGCCGCCGGCTCGACCGCTTCCCAGACACCTTGATCCTCCATCATCTCCTGCACCCTGATCACCCAGCTGGTGTAGTTTGTCGCCGACAGGTGCGGATACTGGAACGACCCACCGCCGTTCTCCCGCATCGCCTCGGCTGTGATGATCGACATTGGCTTGAATTGAGGGTACTTTGGCATGCAACCTGGCTCTGATACCAAATGTTGGCTCCAAGCTCAGGATTGCAAGCTATTCTTCGATCTGCAGAAAATCCAGCACAAGTGGTAAAGAACGAAGAAGACGAGAACCCATCAGAAAGAAGGGAACACGCACGAGCAGAACGGAGTTCCTTTTTGGGCAATTTTCTGTATGTTTTTCTTGAACTAAAAACAACGCGTACAAGGCTTTTTATAAGAGGATTAACTACCTGCTATAAAGGAAGAATGCTAAAACAGGGAGAAACAAGGGTCGTGGCATCCCACGATCCACAAGACCTGGGACTCAAACAAAAAACTAACTCGTGCACAACGCCGACCCACGTACACATGCATGCCGCACTAGCCGCGGCCCTCCCAGAAGACTCACTCCTGCCGTTGCTTCCGAAAATAGAGATGCTGTGGCCACAGCCGAAAGCTGAGGGGCCACGCCGGGACTTAGCTTCAACATTCTATCCCATTAATGGTTACTTGATATGCTTTCTTACATTCGTCTGTGTGAGACAAGGAAATTGCATTATATAATTATTACACACGGATGCTTCCTGCCTCCCCGAGATGAGTGATAGGCCGGATAGGCCGGAAGTGTCCGAGTTATATCAGGCCCAAGTGGGCGGAGCCCTGGATCTGCACACGCCAGTGTTCCTTCAGACCATCGTTAAGTGTCTGTTTGGTACGAGATTAAATAGGGAATAAGAGTTAATTTAACTTCATCCCAAGTTTGGTATTTCAAAAAGAAATGTGGATAAACATGATTTAAGTATTTTGAGGATATCCTAAAAAAATGAAGATAAATTGGGGATAACTTATCCTACCTCTTCAGTGGGATAGTTTGTCTCCATTTTCTACACCCATTTTCCCCCCAACCACTCTCACGCAAGAAGGCCTCTAGGACTTGAGAAGCCCCTCCATCGTTTGTGGTGTGTGTGCCTCCGCTCCGGCTGATCTCCATCATTGCAGATAAGGCTGATCATCGGTGTTGTTGCTTTCTCCATTGTCTCTGCCTCGCTCTCACATGTGTGTCCCCCTTCGGTCTCACCTTGCCGCTATCGTGCTTTGTGACGACATTATTTTGGTTTGCTCTTGCTTTTATGAGGTGATTTAAGATGATTATAACATCTTCTCTGTCATCCTCTCATTGGATGCAAGGTCCTATGTTTATGTGCATAGATACTTGTTGTATACATGTTTATGTTTCTGGCCTAAAACTCATCTTGGTGGCAACAAACAGTGCCGCCAAGTGTTCTTGACTGTAGACTAGAGTGTCGCTAACAAGTTGTTAATGACATACTATGATGTCGCTTACCTTTTCTTTGAATTTTGAGCATTGGGAAGTTAACGGAATAATCGATTGCCGTCAACTTGCAGTTGATGGCAACCACATTGTCGTCTACCTCTCCGTGTGTTTCCAGTTTCTTTTTCCGATCCAACTCTGATTTTTTCGTTGATAGACTTAGAAAGCCCAAATTGGTTTTGATTTCCCTTTTCCACCATGATCACGATCTAAACCCTTATAAATATTGGTCATTTCTGTAAAGGGAGAACATTTGCTTAGCTAGGGTTTCATTGGGGGTTCGGAGAGAGAAAGGGTGAGACTTTGGGGTGAGAAATCCGACAAAACGTAAGCTACACCGATGTTCTTTGGCAAGAGGAAGGTTCAACAGAACGTGGGAAGGCTCCTACTTCGTAGGGAAGCCATCTACAAAGGTGTGGAGGTCAAATCAAGACAGAGGAGAACACCTCTTTGGCTTGGCCGAGGAGGGCTTCATCAGCTAAATTTGATCTTCAGGGGGTTTTTCAGAGGTAAGTAACTTAAGGGTTTCATCCATATGCCTATCACTTAGGGTTTTATGATTTTGACCGAATTTTGTCTCGTGTCTTAGACCTCCAAATTCCCTTTTTCGTTGATTTCAGTCTGCACTTTTTGTGGACAAGAGGTTGACGGCAACATATATTGCCACCAAATTCCTAGTTTGACAACAATTGACATTGCCGCCAACCATCCTTGACGGCAATGTCCTTGCCGTTAAGTTCTTCAGTTTCCAAAAAAATATTTAAAAAGCATGTGATGTGATTTTTTTTTTTTGGGATTTCGAGTGCAACATGGGATTTTAGGGTTTTTGTCATAGCATGTACGTACTTTGAGATGAATTATGAAATTTTGGTATTTTCTGATTGTTCCTATAATTTACTGAGATTTTTGTTAATGGTAAATATGCATGTTATGTTAGTTTTAATTCAAAATAAGTTAGATATTTCATGAATCTATGTCTCAGTATTTTTCCTTGGATTTAGGGTTCTTGTGAACATGTTTTCAAATAGTTAGATTCACCAGTTCTTGTTGAACCTATTTTAGTGAATCATCATGTTAATTGCCTAAACTCTATTTTAATTTCTAAAATTGGTTATACTATTCCAAAAAATTTTAAAAATTAGACATATGATATATTCCATGCATATGACTCGTGGTAACAATTTGAGCATGTTCTGAGATTCGAAGTTACTATTTTCAATTATTAGGCCATAATGACCATGTTAAGCATGATTAAGTAAAAGTGATGATTTTCTAATGATTAGTAGCATGTTTAGGCCCTGTTAAGCATTGTTATCACTGTTAGATAGTAAATGATATTTTTGTAATCTGAAGGATTTGATTGTGTCAGAAGTATGTGAGTATGTCATTAGGTGCATGAGAATTATGTGTTAAACAAGGGGTTAATGTCATAAAGTGATTAATGTGTCGATTATGACACTGCTACCATAAAAGGCTATGGAGACGTACTGTAGAGAAGTCCCTATAGGGAGTCTCAATGTGTATGTGATATCTTATGGCATCATGATGAAATCTTTGAGGTGGGCAAGTACCACTGATTAGGGTGGAGAGTGCTTCTCCTAATTCTGCGTAGTTTACCAAGATTCATCACTGTGTTGTCTAGGTGACGAGTATGTGCTATGTGTGCGATAGTCTCCTTCTTTATGGTGGTTTGGGCTATGTGTAACGGCAATATGTGAAACGGTGTGAAAATAAGTGTGAAAGTGCAATGTGATCATGTGAAACAATGTGTTAATATGATCTAATGTGAAAGAGTGTGAAACCACGCGAATGCGTTATGTTTATGCTAAAACAACAAGGAAAGAGTAAGTATTTGTGGTATATGATTGCATTAGGTAGGCAATATACCATGTTAATATCATGAGTAGGTATGTGTTCTATTTTGATTATGTGAATATATGGAAATATGCCATAATAGTAAATTATGTTAACCACCATGTGTCATAGGAAATCCATGCGTAGTTAGTATGCTAAAGCATGTTTACATAGTACTTGCTAATTGCTATATGAATCATGTGATAGTTTACTTGATGTGTTATATACTTGTGTAGAGTATATGTGGTAAGTGCATGGATGTGGCCAATGGTTGCTTGCTGAGTCTATTGCATAGACTCATTCTTACTTAAACATACATGTGAGGCAGGTACTCTAGAGCTTAAGAAGGTAGCGAGGAGCGACTCTGAGCGGGAGGAGTAGTTGTGACATGGAGAGCTATCTTTATAGCTTTTGCACTTTTCCTTATATTGTATTAAGGACTTATGGACTTGGGTATTTGTGGGCCTTGATACATTTACCTTGTTACTATATAGACTACCGGATGTGTGTTTGGTGATGGAATAAGAATTACTTTTATTTCCGTTGTACTTTCTTTTGTATTTATGTACATCTCTACCTACATTGTTGTGTTGGATACATGTCTCACTGTGATGGTATGCTTTATATCGACGTAAATTGGTATAATCATACCGGTATAAATTAAGAGGGCGTTACACTAGAAATGGCAGTAGTGGGGGAAAAGGGTTCAAACCTTCCGGTTGTTTCCAAGATCTTTTGTAGCTGGTTTCATCAGTAGTGGGGGGGGGGGGGGGGGGGGGGGGTAAGGATCAATTCTAGGTTGTGGAGAAATTATTGTGTAAACTTTTGAATTTATATGTACAATGTATGCATACATTATATGTGTCTCTATATCTTTATGGGATCCTATGGACTTTGAGCATTCTGCATCAGGAATAGGGTTTCTTGGGGTGCACTGTAAAAATAAGTCATCACCACTGAAGTAAAAGTAGATTTTCTGAAAGTAAAGCCCACCCCATGAATAACAATACTTGCGCACCAGCAAAAAAAAATGATAATGATCACTGGTGGCACATATTTGGCTACATTTTTTATGGGTGTCATGAACACCGCACGTCTTTGTTATAACAGTCTAGGAATTTAGCTTATTGTATTTGGTGATTTAAGACAAATGCATTTACATAGTGTTGATTTCTCATTGCCTACATGCTTTTTAATGTTATTCCCACTACATTATGTGTTTGTTGTCTTCTAATTGTAGTTATATATTTATGCATCACCCTCAATGACCACCAGAAAAGATGGTAAAACTAGAGTGGCCAACTGGGACAATGATGCAGATATGATTTTGCTTGATATTCTTGTCGAGCAAAAGGTTAACCATAATGGTTTTGCCAATGGCACTTTTCACTAAATCTGAATGGAAATTTACACTTTAGAAATTCACAGAAGTTATGAAAATGTAATATACATTACCAAAACTCAAAAACCACTACAATAATATAAAGAGATTCTATGCTTTTTATCTTAGATTAAAAAGTTGCTCTAGATGGGGATGGGATGATGAGAAAAATATACGTATACTTGGTACTGAAGACGGATGGGATCAAGTAATTATGGTATGCATGTTATATTTTTCCTTCGGTTGGCATATACACTTTAGTTCACCTTATTGTTCATTATTTTGATTTTTTTATTTTCATCTTTTCCAGATTAATAGTCAATATAAACAATGCCAAGGGAAAGGATTTCAATTTATGGAGTAGATGAACATTATTTGTGCTAGCTCACTAGCTAGGGGGGACTTGGATGTACCTTCAACAGGGCACTCATACCAAGACACACGTGATCCTATGGAGGACGTTAATGATGATGGACATAGATCTAGGCCTAAATCTCACTGATGATGTGATACAACAAACATCTGTTGAAATGCCTCCTACTGAAAACAATGATGATGCCACCTTGTGTCATAGGTCCACTCCACCTACTAGTAGTGGTAGCAAGAGGAAACATGGCAATCATGTTAACAATGATGCACTAGATAGATTGGTCTCCTTAGGGGATGAAAGACTCTGATTGACACATGAAATCTTAGAGGATCAACGGAAAGTCTCTCTTCTAATTGAGACTGCATTGTCTGAGTTATATAATGTGGATGGACTTCTGCCTGATTGCTCATTTAATGCCATTGAACTCATGAAGGAGCCATCGGATAGTAGCATCTTCTTATTCCTCCCCGACAACTCAAATTTGATTGGATCATGCATTGCTTAGGACAATAGTGATTATATCCTTTTTCATAGTAAATTTCATTGTCAATGACCTTATGTTACTTTTTGTCTTATCTATTTTTAGATCGTTGTTATACGGATGGTTTTATGTTTTATTCTTCTTAATAATCTGCTTTACATTACTCAAATAGGGTTGACATGGCTACTGCTCATCAATCATTTGATCTTCTAAAGTTTATGTTGGAGGAAGAGGAATATTGGGAGAAGTTGAACAATATATACTGATAGAAATGATCTCCTCAAATATGTGCAACCCTCATCTTCGACAGCCTATGCACACTGATATAGGTCATGGCCATATGTGGGTTCATGAACTAATGGGTGGGCATGTGGGTCGTTCTTATAGTACATTTCGAGTACATCCTCGATTGTTTGTGAGACTTAGAGACACGTTAATAGAGAGGGATGTGTTGAAAGATACAAAAACATAACGGCGACTGAGCAATTAGCAATATTCCTTTTAGAAGTAGGACATGGAATTGGAAATCGATTACTTCGTGAGTGATTTCAGCACTCTGGTTAGACCATCAGACGTCATTTCAATAATGTGCTAATGGTAGTTCTCTTTCTACGTCATGATTACATTAAAATGTCTAACGACAGTAGTGTTGTGCATCCAAATATTCATGGAGATCCAAAATTCTACCCTCATTTTAAGGTAACCATCACAATGTCAGTTTTGTAGTTTATGTTTTGATTCTTGTGAGTCAATGAACTAAGTTGTTTCCATGTATTAGTAGAATGCTATAGGCGCCATTGACGATACACATGCCTCTGCGAGAGTCCCCCTTGTTGACCAGTCTCGTTATCGGAGTCGAAAGGGGGAAACCTCTCAAAATGTGTTGGGTTGTGTGAATTTTGACTTGATGTTCACATATGTCTTGGTGGGATGGGCGGGGTCAGTAGTTGACATGACAATTTTGAGATGGCTTGTTGAGAATGGACGATTTACAGTTCCTGAAGGTAACTCCATGTGTGGATGTGTTTAGAATTTTTTTCCTACCTACATTTTGTTATTTATATGAATTATATTGTAGGAAAATACCATCTTGTGGACGTCGGTTATGCAAATATGCATGAATTCCTAGCACCATATCGGGGGACAAGGTATTCAACAACAAGATCCAGACTTGCATATAGGGGGGAAAAAAAAGACTTATTCAACCATAGGCATGCTCAATTATGCATGCAACGTAGTAGAGCATGTCTTTGAGTTCTGAAGTCGCATTTTACTATTTTAGTAAAACGTCAAAATTACCCTATAAAGACCCAAGCAAGAATTGCAATGGCATGTTGTGTGTTAAATAATTTTATACGGAAGAAGCAAGGAATGGATTATATCTTTCAACGAGGAGAGTGTGATATTGGGATGGAAGGTGATGACGATTTGCAAGAAAGTGATATGGTCACTACAACCTCAGCGGGTAGGGGGAGTGTGTTAAGGGAAACATTGCCGACCGACTGTGGGCTCAACAACAGAGAAGACGGTATGTACCTTTCTACACCATTCACAACATGAAAAAATAGGAATATAGTTACTAATATTGCTTAAATCTTCATTTTGTAGGTCATACAAGATGGAATTGTGGCTAATTGAGCTGTGTGTTTGCATGGACTTATGTACATAATTTTATATTATTGTTATGATTTTATTTCTTTATATTTCAGACATAGCATCTTCTTAATGTGTATTGACTATTTGCTTAACAAGTTTTATGATGGTTTATGGGTTGATTCATGCCTCTTTAAGTGCAGAAATTATACATAGCAATCTATGTTGATTCATGTTTAATAAGTTTTATAACACTACAAGGGAAAGCAGATTTACCGACGGAAATTTCCGACGGAAATTTTCCGTCGATAAATCCGTCTGTCTTTCCGATGGATATATTTCCGTCAAAAATATCAGTCGAAATTTCTGACGGAACATATCTATCGGAAATTCAGTCGATATTTCCGACGAAAATATATCCATCAAAAACTTTTTGTTCGTAATGCCGATGGAATTTTTTGACAGAAATAATTCCGTTAGAAAATTCTAATTTCCCCCCACCCACCCCCACCCCCCATTGCCAAATCCCACTCTCTCTCTCTCTCTCTCTCTCTCTCTCTCTCTCTCTCTCTCTCTCTCTCTCTCTCGTCTCCGGCGTGGAGGACCGCCGCTGACGCCGCTGTGTTGCGGCCGCGACCCCCCGCGCCCCCGTTGCGACTCTACGCCGCCGCCTCCACCACGACACTACCCCGCCGCCTCCACCGCGACCCTGCGCCATTGCAGGTGAGTCACCACCCCTCCCACTCCTGGGGACCCCCACACCCTCTCACTCCCACTACTAGTCCCCTCCCCCTCCCCGCGACCCCCAACCCCTCCCCCACCCCTCCCACTCCCGGCCCCCACCCCTGCAAGCCACCCTCCCTTTCAGACGACTCCCACCCCCGGCCCCCCATCCCTGCCGGCTCCCCTCCCCCTCTCGGTGACCCCCTCCGCCTCCCACTCCCCAACCCCACCCCTGCCAGCCCCCCTCCCCCTTTTGGAAACCCCCACACCCTACCTCTCCAATCGTCGGCCCCCTCCAGGCGACCCCCACCCCCTTCTGGCCCCCCTCTCCCTCCCAGCGACCCCCTCCCCCTCCCACTCCCCAACCCCACCCCTGCCATCCCCCCTCCCCCTCTTGGCAACCCACACCCCTCCTCCTCCAATTGCCGACCCCCTCTAGGCCACCCCCACCCCCTTCCGGCCCCCTCCCACTCCCCAACCCCACCCCTGCCAACCCCCCTCCCCCTCCCAGTGACCCCCACCACCTCCCCCTCCCAGCGACCCCCTCCCCCTCTCTCCCCATCCCCACCCCTACCAGCCCCCCTCCCCCTCCAATCGCCGGCCCCCTCTAGTCCACCCCCTCCCAGTCCCCCTCCCACTCCCAAACCCCACCCCTGCCAGCCCCCCTCCCCCTCTTGGCAACCCCCACCCCCTTCCCCTCCAATTGCTAGCCCCCTCTAGGTGACCCCCACCCCTTCTCGGCCCCCCTCCCCCTCTCGGCGACCCCCTCCCCCTCCCACTGCCCAACCCCATCCATGCCGGCCAAACTTAGCATTGTCATGACCTATCACTTGGCTAGGAAGTTGTCTACACATATTTTATTTTAGTTTAAAAAATGAATTCCCTAATTTTACATATATTGAACCTATTAGTTTTTAATAAATATGTAAAAAAAATGCACAATAAATCAGTGAAGTCAACATGTATCTATCACAAAACAATTCCACAATTACTATGATATCATGTAAATCTCTTTAGATGAAAGTCATGAAAACACATGGAAGACCAATCTCATTTGTTTAACAAGACAAAAGTTCTGTCTTAGAAGTAGCAACAATCAATCTTCCTGGAAGTAGCAGATTTACTATGATGATAAATGCCCTAATCAAGATTAATTTAAATGAGTAAGTTAGTAGATTAATTTAAAGGGGGTGGAAAAAATCATGGTGATCTCCAAAAATAAGTTACGAACAATGGATACTATAAACAACGTTCTATGCCCTTGGTTGCAGTTTAGGTGGTCTAGCTCACCCCACTAACATGCTGAGAACAATGTTCTATGCCTCCTTCAGGAGTATTATTGCACCCTCTCAGGGAGTTGATATGTAGGGAAAAAAATAACAAAATATGATCTAAGTGCATTAAACTTCATAGAAACTTGCTTGAATAAACAAGCCAAATAATGGATAGTAAGAAATTTCTAACAAAATTATCATTTAAAAAAAACAATTTAGTTCCAGAATACAGAAGCATGGTTTCTATGATCATTCTGAATAGCATAGAAGACAGTTACTAAAAGTGTCAAATATTGCCCAAAAGTGAAATGAACTCTATCAACCATAAGCATCATAAGAAATGAGTAACATGGAAACTCAAATATAGCGCAATATTCATACGCATTATATTAAGCATGGGGAATCATGAAGGTTCTTGTTTTCATGTAAAGGGATCAATTGCTCCATCAGGAAAGTTGCTTACCTTTCAACCCATCTCCTATCCAGATTACTCTGATCATATTGAATATAATGATAGTCCAAGGAATTTCTTGACTCCTTTAAATAGCAATTCAATAGATCAAACAAAACACTAGCTGGAATGCTCACTAATAAATTGAACTTCATGAGGTAGGATGGCACCAGTTGAGTGTGAAAGAACATTATGGAAATGTTTGACATAGCCAAAAAAATTAATGTTTGACATAGCCAGGTAGGATTGCTTTTAATTATTTATTTTCAGTTTAGTGATTAGCTAGTATTGCAGTTCTTATTTTAATGTAATTCATTTACATGTATGTGTGAATTTGGTTTAATATTGCACTTGTTCACATGTAATTTTTTTTTTTTCATTTTCTTTTCATATTTATGTGGTTTTTAAAATTGATGTGTGCATGTATAGCAATTTATCACTGCACACACCTCACGAGAGCGTGTTAAGCCCATGTCAATGAACCTTCCCATTCAAGACTTTGGGATTGATATGCACGAGTCTTGTTTTCAATGATGAGAACGTGTATATCTAACTCAATGTCTTGAATTGTCCCGTTTTGGACAGTCTGTGAATGTTTGATCGCAATTAGGTGGTTATTTACTATATGTGTTTGTACAGTTGTTGAAAATTTTGGTTGCATCTTCTCACTCCTCTTGGTATACCTTTATATATTTTGAACATTTTCTTAGCCACTTAGAAATAAGTGTTTAAGAAATTTTCTTAATCAATAAATATTTTTGGTATATCGGAGAGGTGTGGGGAGATGCTGCCGAAATTTTTAGCAAACTATACAAACATATAGTAAATGACCATTTGAGTGCGATCAAATATTCATGGATGGGTAAAAAGTGATAATCTAATTAATATGTCCTACCTATTCATTTTGACTTACTCGAATGATGTGAGGGTGAGTTGGGTTTTAACTCGTGACATGACATTTAATCTGTGTAGGAAAAATGTCGTATGAGAATCGGTCATGGATGTACCGTGGAATAGTTAATGGAGTTGTGACAGAGGAGTTTAAAGACAAAGTTGAAAGTTTCATTCGGTTTGCATTGAGGAACTCATCAGTAGCAGTTGATCCGATGGGTAACATCTAATGTCCGTGTTCGGCTTGTAAGAATAGAAAGTGGATATCGGCATGGGATGTGCTGCATCATTTGTATATGAGAGGATTTTTTTCCCATTATGAGTTATGGTCATCTCATGGTGAGTTTAATATCCAGTCATATGAACCGGCCAACATTGCCTCCACAAGTACATACATAGACATGGTTGTCGGTGCTGCTGGTCCAGAGTTCAATATTCATGATGACCAAACAAATGACGAAGTGCCGAATAATACAGCTTAGAGATTTTATCAATTACTTTTAGATGCTGATGAGCCATTGTGGGATAGTTGTGAGAAGCATACACGGTTGTCTGTAGTGTCACAGCTACTGAATTTGAAGTCTGAATCCACGTCTGACTGACGTGCAGGTTGAAAAGGAACGGATGAAGTCTTTTTCTACTTGGTTAAGATATCAAGTAAGCGTCTAAATATTTTGATGCATAAGTGTTATGTTCTTATGCATAAGTTGTTGTAATTTGTCATTGTTTGTCCCTTTTTTTAATAATAGGTTGAACAAGACTTTATTATTGATTCAAGAGTACAAGAGATCAGTTATGGGCCCTCGAGGATTGTACGTGTCTATCCAGGCTACATTGTGAATGGATACCGATTTCATACTAGAGATTATGGATGGAATAAGTCTACGATGAAGAGTGGCGTATGTGTGAAGAGAAGTGCCTACAATGAAAATGAAGTAGACTATTATGGCATTCTCGAAGAAGTCATTGAACTGTAATTTTTGAGACAAGGCAACGATGTATTTCTCTTCAAGTGTCATTGGTTCGATCCGACCTCTATTTGTAATGGCACAACATATGGGATCGTTGATGTCAAACATAAGTCCAAGTTGAGTACGTATGAGCCATTCATTCTAGTGGCACAAGCCCAACAAGTTTATTAGTTGAACTATTAGTCCCTAAATTGAGAGATTGGTGGGCTGCTTGTATAGTGAAAACAAAGCTATTCCCTGAGTATGAGCTTCTTCCAACTGATATAGAGCTCAAAGATGTTAATGACAATTTTTTTCAATCAGACCGAAGTGACGCACGAGAGTTCGCTCCTTCTACGCAGTTCAGTGTAGATGATATAAATGAACCAATTTGCTTACATAAGGATAACAAAGAGGAAGAAGTTGACCCAAATGCACTTGACGATCATGTTGTTGAGTGGGAGGTGGAGTCTGATGAGGATGAAGAGTGGATCGATGACGAGGACGAAGAGGATGATGAAGATGATGCTGAATTAGATATATCTTCATCATCTGATGATGAATATATATAATATTATAAAATTTTGTAAGAACTGAGTATTGTTGCTAATTATATGTTATTAAATAGCTACTTCAAATTTGAGTGTTGATGACATATTATATCTTTATTGTTCTCAATAGAGATATGGTACGTAGAGGACGTAGTGGGAGGGGGTCCACCTCGTCCGGTGCACCCTCTACTTCTATAGGCCGAGGGTCTACGCCGATAGGTATATATGTACTCAACTCAATTCTTTTATTATATTGTGTATATTAACTTTATATTTTCTAATGTGCATATAATTTTGCAGGGTCTGCCTCCCGGCCGACTATGCCGGTTGTCCCAGCAACAGGTATATATATATGTACCCAAACATAAAACTCTATATATTACTATTCATATTAACTTTATATTTTCTAACGTGCATATAATTTTGCATGGTCCGCCTCCTCGACTATGTCGGTTGTCCTGGCGACAAGTATACGTATATGTACCTAAACACAAAACTATATATATTACTGTTCATATTAACTTTATATTTTCTAACGTGCATATAATTTTGCAAGGTCTGCCTCCCCGACTATGTCGGTTGTTCCGGTGACAGGTATATGTATATGTACCCAAACACAAAACTCTATATATTACTGTTCATATTAACTTTATATTTTCTAACGTGCATATAATTTTGCAGGGTCTGCCTCTCACCCAGTAGCGTCACCTATCCCATCCCATTCAGCAGTAGGTACATGTATGTTTCCATACTTTAGTACATTTCTTGTCTTCTAATTTTTTAATAATAGTGTACTTAATTATTTTCAATAGAGGTAGAGAGCCATCATCCAGTGGTAGAGGAGGTGGCTTAGCCAGCTAGACGCCAGCCATGCTGGATTTCTGGGTAAACTTGATCACTTCAAACTTATTGTATTTGTTATTTATGTTATATAGTTCATGTAGAAAATTAATGTGTAATTGCAGGGGGAAGATAGATCCAGGACATGCTTCCCGCTATATTACATCGTTGTTGCACACACACGTTCTAGGACTAGTGGACTCATGGAAAGAGTTCCCCATGTTCGTCCGGGATCTATTATTTGACATGTTCACTGTATTATTATTTTTACTGATTTGAAGTCATTTCTTTAATAACTATCTCTCTTTGTTAGTGCACAAAGTTGAGTAATTTCATTTCTAAACAGTGGAGGTATGCAGCAAGCTAATCTAGAGGGGGGGTGAATAGGTTTTTCTGAAATCTAAAATAGAAACTTAAACACCGAAAATTATCATTTGAAAGTTTCGTTAGTTTAGTGTGATAAAGAGTAGCAATGCGGAAGCAAATAAACATTCACACAAAGGACACAAGGAATTTATCCTAGTTCGGCCCTTCCCACATGGAAGTCCTACGTTCAGTCCCCAAGCAACCTCTTGGGCTTTAACTAACCAAGGGTACAGTCCCCCTCAAGGACAATACAACACCCAGCACCCCAGCTGGTCTTCTTCTCTTTCCCCGGCAAGAAGGCAGCCCACTTCTTTTACAGGTCAAGAAGCCAACCTCCTAGTACAAACCCCAGTATGGTTCTGCTAGACACAAACCCCTAGCTAGGTTCTACACTGTATACAGTCCTACAGCTGGACAAAGATCTTTCTTAGAAAAGAAAGAACAACACTGAGAGTTGGAACAGATAAACACCAACTAAATGAGACTCTAAGTGAAAAGATTCTCTCCCCAGATTACAAAGATGAACACAAAGAGAGTGAAGAGAGGAGAAGGAGCTTGAATGCTTGAGTGCTTCAGTTGCTTGAACACTTCTTCTTGGGCTCGGGCTGTTTCTCTCTTTTCCATTGAGTGTATGTGGAGTTTTTGGCTCCTCACAGGATGTACACTCCTTTAAAGATCTTCAGGAAAGCTCTATATCTTTCTTCTTCAGCCTTGCTTCATCTTTTATATGAGAGGCTTTTGAATAGATCCGTTGGGGTTCTAGTCGTTGCTCATTTTCTCTTTCTTCTGATATTTTGTGGTCTACGAGGTCTGCAAATATAGAAGAAAGTGTTTAGATAAAAGAGTGTTTCTGTCAAAAGGTTCATACCTCTATGTTTCCTGTTGCCACCCAGAAGTAGTAAGTAGCCTCCTTTTTCGTTGGCAGGAAAAGAGATCTAAAGAGATAAGCAAAAAGATCTCCTGTCAAAAAGTTTTTGACTTTTCATTAGGTGCTAAACACATTTGAAACATCTGACTATAAAGGAAATCGATGTTTATATGAAGTCGATGTTTGGACAAAATTGATGTTTAAGTGAAAGCAAATCATTATTATAAATATGGGCAAATCGATGTATGAGCAAATCATTGTTTTCACTTATCGAATCGTTACTACCATCAATTCGTTGTTTGAGAGAAACCAAATTGATGTTCTGGTCAAATCGATGTTTCTCTTATGAAATCGATGTGAGACCAAATCGATGTTCTCACTTATCAAATCGATGTATGAGGCAAATCGATGTGCTCACTTATGAAATCGTTACATCGATCAAATCGTTGTTTAACTTACTGAATCGTTACGCGATCAAATCGTTGTTTAACTTACCGAATCATTACACGATCAAATCGGTATGAGTGAGAAATCGATGTTTCACTTATGAAGTCGATGTGTAAGCAAAATCGATGTGGCACTGTGAACAGAAATCGATGTATATTGAATAGACATCGATTTATCTTTTCAGTGCAAATCACACAGTGATAGTACAATAAATTTATATTTATTAGGAGAACATGATATTAAATATATTTAATAATATTTAATTAATCATAAGTTTTGTTATCACCAAAATATATTTGTTATCACCAAAATATAAGGGTGAAATATAATAGTGGTTCAACAATCTCCCGCTTTTTGGTGATGACAAAATTTATTAGAATTTTTTGACAAAAATACTTAAAGCATACATAAAATTCATAGATAATGCATACTCTCCCCCTTTTTGTCACTAACCAAAAAGAAAGGATCTTACCATGCATCGCTCCCCTTTGAAAATTTCTTACCATTGAGGGGTTTAACAATGATTGACATTAATGAATAACTCCCCCTTAGTCTGTGCTCCCCCTGAATGAGAGACTCCACCTGAATGAGACTTGAAAATAGTTGTTAGTAATACTGAAATTTAAAAATAATTAATGACTACTCCCTCTTCAGATATGAGTTGGATGAAGAGCTAGCAGTCACCGGTGCCTTGAGCATCCTTTGTTCCTGATGCTCCAAGGCTATCCTGCAAACAAATTATTCAGAAGTAGGTACCCAAATCTTTTTAGGTCCTTGATGGTTAGATGCATAAAAATGTCCTTTCGGATTCCATACTAGGTGTCTTGTTGTGCAGGTGTTTACTGTGTGTCCTAATTTATTGCAATGAGAGCAGCAATGAATATAATTTATTTTACAGTTCTTATTGTCTTTGTGATATCTCTTTAGAACACGATGTTTAGAAACCTTTTTCATTTGATAAAACTTATTCATTTCAGGGGCCTTTTTCTAAGGCATTTTGGTTTCTTTTACAAATTTTGGCAAAGGATATTTTCCTGGAATTATGGCTTGTTTTCCTTTTTCCGGAGGTATGTATCCAAGCCCTTATTTATTATTTTGAGGTTTTGACCCTTTTAAGCAAAGGGATAAAGATGTTTTCCCTCTAGTTAATTTTCTAACTGATTCCTTTAAAAAAAGATTTTCTTCAGTTAGAGTTTTTAATTTTTATTCTAACTCTAACTTCTCATTATTCTTGCTTTTCAGATCTTCATTTAAAAGATAATTATTATCTTTACTTTCCTTTAATTATTTTTCTAATTGTTTCATTTCGAATTTAAGATCAGAATTGGTGTTATCAAAGCAAGTGATGTTGTTTTTCAGATTTTTTAATTCTATTACAACACCTTTATGTTTTTCATATAGTTCATTAAAGACTTCTTCCAAGTCTTCAGACTCTGACCCTGAATCTGTACATGAATCAAAAAATGAGTCAGAATGTACCTCATCTAGTCCTACCATGAGGGCTAGACTTTCTTGCTCCTTTTCGGAATCTGAGCTAGATGATTCTGAAGTTGGGGCTTCTTCATTTTCCCAAGCAGCCGCCATGGCTTTTCTTTTGAATTTCTTGTGCTGCTTCTTGGACTTTTCTGGTTGACCAGTCTTCTTTAGTCTAGGACAGTCTGGTCTTAGATGTCTAGGTTTTCTACATTCATAGCAGACTGGTTCTTTCTCCTTTTTCTCTTTCTTTTGAATCCTTCTTGATCCATTTTTCTTCTTCATGAGAATTTTCTGAAGCTTAGACAGTACATCATCTATGTCACTGTCTTCAGAATCTGCATTTTTGGAACTAGAAGAAGACGAAGTGAACGGAGCAGCTGAAACTTTAAGAGCATTAGTACATTTTTTCTTTGATGAGCTTTCAGATAGTCGCTCCATATTAATTTCATGTGCCATGAGAGAACCTATTAAGTTATCAATAGAAAGTTTGGTTAAGTCATGGGCTTCTTCAATAGCAGTTACTTTAGGTGTCCATGAAAGAGTTAAAGACCTAAGTATTTTTCTAACGGTTTCCTCATTAGAAAGAGTTTTACCAAGAGAATTTAAACCTAGTACTATACTTGAAAATCTATTATACATAGTAGTAATGTTTTTGTTTGGAAGCATTTTAAATTGTTCGTATTGTGAAACAAGAATATCTATCCTAGTTTGTTTTACTTTATCTGTTCCTTCACAGGTTATCTGCAGTTTATCCCACATTTCTTTAGCAGATTTACAAGCGGATACTCTACTAAATTCCTTTTTAGATAAGGCACAGCATAAGTAGTTCTTAGATTTAAAGTTTAAAGATAATTTATTCTTATCAGCTGCTATAATAGCAGTAGTACCTACAGCAGGAACAACAACAAAATCACCTACCTCTATTACCTGCCACAGATCAAAGTCTGTGCCTCGAATGAAGCATTCCATCCTCATTTTCCAGTATTGGTAATCTTCTCCGTCAAAGAGTGGAGGTCTGATGACTGATTGACCTTTAGCAAATCCTTGAGTTGCCATGGACCTTCTCTAAGATCGTTGGATCTTCTTGATTAATCAGAGAACCTCGCTGTGATACCACTTGTTGGCCCTTTTGGTACGGCAACAAGCTAACCTAGAGGGGGGGGGTGAATAGGTTTTTCTGAAATCTAAAATAGAAACTTAAACACAGAAAATTATCACTTGAAAGTTTAGTTAGTTTAGTGTGATAAAGAGTAGCAGTGTGGAATCAAATAAACATTCACACAAAGGACACAAGGAATTTATCCTAGTTCGGCCCTTCCCACATGGAAGTCCTACGTTCAGTCCCCAAGCAACCTCTTGGGCTTTAACTAACCAAGGGTACAGTCCCCCTCAAGGACAATACAACACCCAGCACCCCAGCTGGTCTTCTTCTCTTTCCCCGGCAAGAAGGCAGCCCACTTCTTTTACAGGTCAAGAAGCCAACCTCCTAGTACAAACCCCAGTATGGTTCTGCTAGACACAAACCCCTAGCTAGGTTCTACACTGTATACAGTCCTACAGCTGGACAAAGATCTTTCTTAGAAAAGAAAGAACAACACTGAGAGTTGGAACAGATAAACACCAACTAAATGAGACTCTAAGTGAAAAGATTCTCTCCCCAGATTACAAAGATGCACATGGAGAGAGTGAAGAGAGGAGAAGGAGCTTGAGTGCTTCAGTTGCTTGAACACTTCTTCTTGGGCTCGGGCTCTTTCTCTCTTTTCCTTTAAGTGTATGTGGAGTTTTTGGTTCCTCACAGGATGTACACTCCTTTAAAGATCTTCAGGAAAGCTCTATATCTTTCTTCTTCTGCCTTGCTTCATCTTTTATATGAGAGGCTTTTGAATAGATCCGTTGGAGTTCTAGCCGTTGCTCATCTTCTCTTTCTTATGATATTTTGTGGTCTACGAGGTCTGCAAATATAGAAGAAAGTGTTTAGATAAAAGAGTGTTCCTGTCAAAAGATTCATACCTCTATGTTTCCTGTTGCCACCCAGAAGTAGTAAGTAACCTCCTTTTTCGTTGGCAGGAAAAGAGATCTAGAGAGATAAGCAAAAAGATCTCCTGTCAGAAACTTTTTGACTTTTCTTTAGGTGCCAAACACATTTGAAACATCTGACTATAAAGGAAATTGATGTTTATATGAAGTCGATATTTGAACAAAATTAATGTTTATGTGAAAGCAAATCATTATTATAAATATGGGCAAATCGATGTATGAGTAAATCGTTGTTTTCACTTATCGAATCGTTACTACCATCAATTCGTTGTTTGAGAGAAACCAAATCATGTTGGTCAAATCAATGTTTCTCTTATGAAATCGATGTGAGACCAAATCGATGTTCTCACTTATCAAATCGATGTGTGAGGCAAATCGATGTGCTCACTTATAAAATCGTTACAGTGATCAAATCGTTGTTTAACTTACCGATCGTTATGCGATCAAATCGTTGTTTAACTTACCAAATCGTTACACGATCAAATCGGTATGAGTGCGAAATCGATGTTTCACTTACGAAGTCGAAGTGTAAGCGAAATCGATGTGGCACTGTGAACAGAAATCGATGTATATTGAATAGACATCGATTTATCTTTTCAGTGCAAATCATACAGCGATAGTACAATAAATTTATATTTATTAGGAGAACATGATATTAAATATATTTAATAATATTTAATTAATCATAAGTTTTGTTAACACCAAAATATATTTGTTATCACCAAAATATAATGGTGAAATATAAGAGTGGTTCAACATACTGCCCAGACTAATTTCAGAAAGTCGATATGAGAGGCCGGGACAAGGCAGCGAAGACCATAGGCAGCCAGGATCCTATGGCTTGGATGGATTACGGCCCGGTGTGGATGAGGAGGGACTATTAGGTGTCCTTTTGTCATCGTTGGGCTACTGGACCACAGCAGGAGAGGTCACAGGCGGCTAAACGCAATCGGGCAACTCATTCGGAGAAGAATGTGCATACTAGAAGGTCAATATCTTATGCGACCCACATCCAGAAATTGGTAAGCATATTATTGTTCAATTGCTTAATACATTAATTATTATTGTGAAACTAACTACTTTTGTTGAATTGTAAGCGTCACGAGCTTGAGTGTGCCCCAACTTTTCGCGAGTTATTTGATTGGACTCATAAGCGGAAGGGGACGGATAACTATATCAGCGAGAGTGCTCGCACGGTTTCCGTAAGTCAAAATGTAATTTTTGAATTCAATTTCCATATTAAAAAAGTATGAATTGAATAATACATTTTTAATTTGTTCTATAGGAGACCTATGACAGGACGATGGTGGATCGCTATGTAGAGAGCACTCCCCAACCAGACTTGGATCCGGGGGCCTGGGCCGTCGTAGCGGGAGGGCCGAGTGTACGGCTTTGGGGACAACCTAAATACTACTCCAGTGTTGTTCTCATATGCGAGTTCGGTCACTCCTCCAGCATACGTGAGTCCATCTGCTGCGACGCCCGACAGTGGTGGAGAGGACATTAGAACCCTCATCTGGGAAAAGCTGTCGCAGCAGCTGCTGTTGCACCTTGGCGCCATGGTCGAGCAGCTAGTCACTGCCATCCGAGGAGCAGGCCCCTCATAGCAAGCCCCTCAGGTCAGTATTACTATTAATTTCATATAGTTTGAATGAAATGAAACCACTAATCTACACTGTTAAAACATGCAAACCACTAATCTTAAAAAAACCTAATTATTGTGTAATAAGTAGAGTGAAAAATATTATTATTTTTTGTTTAAGAAGTAGAGTGAAAGGTAATAATATTTCAATTATTGAAATCTATTTTTCACTTTTCACCCTACTTCTCTAAACCTGCGGTAGATAATAAGACTTTCACATCTTCCCATAGCTTAAAACTCAATGAAGACATATCTGATATCTATCCTCACATACAACTGGAGGCCACCCAGCTCAATTTATGAGTCGGTGTCCAAAGAGCTCAAAAGGGAAAAAAGATATCCAAATTTAGAAGCCTAAAAAGAAGGTCCCTTTATACAATCAACTTATGGAAGGATAAAAAAGCCACCTTATATGTATAGAAAAAAATCTATAAAAAAAAAAGATCTGTGTGTAAAAGATCAAAATACGCAACCTGGGGGTCCAAAATCAGAAATAGAGATTCGATCAGCGTGCCATTCACTCCGGCATGACCAGGTGGGTGACAGTGATGTGTGGGAACTGACGGAATCCCAATCGGATTCTTGGTTTGGGTTTGGCGCTCAAATCACTATCCTAAAAAAAAGCTAATTGTAAAGGATCAAAACACGCAACTCGGGGGTCCAAAATCAGAAATAGGGATCCGATCAGCGTGCCTGTAATGGCCCTGATGCCTGGACCCTCGGCTCCCACTAAGGATCCGATCATCGGCACCGCCGCCCACGGGCCCGAAGACCCAGAAGGGCTAGCAGACCAGTCTAACAAGATATGTAATGGAGGTAAGTAACAACTAAAACACACTAAGAAGTACCAATAGGTGAAGAAAAGAGTCCAAAATAGTGTACAAGTCTAGTATAGTCCCAAAGTAGTAAAGTACAAGTGCAGATAATAAAGGGGATAATAGGTCCCTTAGGGGCATACCCCGAGGGTGAAGTACACAAGTATGGGGAACACTGCTCACAGAAGACGCCGTCTACTACGGCCCCGTCTCCTCAGCCCGCCGCAGAGGGTGCTGCTGTGAAGTCTCACCTAAAAAAGTGGGAATGAGCTTCACAAAGAAGCCCAGTAGGGACTACCAATCTCCCCCTGGTTCTAACAGCCGAAAAGGATCCAAAAGTTCAATAATTAATTTAAAGCAGTAAATCTATCCTACTAACAGAGTAGAGTGCGGAAGCGTAAAAGAAACTACACGGTCTACGGTCTAAGCTAAAAGTTGGGACTGGAAAACCCGTGTAAACCACGGCACTGGGAAGAGCCCAAGGCTATAACACAGATAGAAAACGACTTCTTGGACAGAGACACTAGCTATAGAACACTACACTAGTTAACCAGTCAGGAGCGCCCCGCGCCTTACCCTCAACCGACAATCCATGTCTAGCATCTCCCGTCGGAGTGAGATGCGGAACTAAAGTAACCACAATTGCCGTAGTCTGGCCGGACTACGGTCCCACACCTGGCCCCTCTAAATAGTTCCAAAACCATGTAGAGTGAGCCAGTGAGAAAAGGACTAGTTGATCTGCACCGGAAGAGCACCAAACCACCTCGGCGTCCGAGACTCAGCTAAGAGAGCTCTACAAATGACTCTACACCACTCTCCCCACCGTTTTCCCCTCTGCTACCAGAGTCCATGACTTGAGCTTGCCCGCCGCCCAGAGAACTCCCTCAAATAGGCATGCGAGGACCGGGAGTCTAGTTATCGGTAACAACCAATCTCGCCGACAAGCCCTCAAGTGCCTAGCACCGGGCGAAAGATTAGAGTAGCACTGTACTAGGAACAGCACAGGTGCTAAGAGAAACAGAGTCACAGCAGAAGGAAACCTCCTCTAGCTGAGAAGGCGACGCACAGGCTATCGCCACCTAAAGGCGACACCCTGTCTGTCGCGACTTGAGTCAGAAGGTGATAGAGTACCTGCCACGATCCAGTCACGACAAGGGCCTTATCGCGACCATAGACAGAGGCCTACGTGACTACCTGAGGCCCCCCACAACGCACAATGTAAATCCGAAGAGAAGGCGGCAGCCACCCTGTCGCTGCCATAACGCGACAGGGTGGGCGTCACTTTCTCACACCAGAAGGCGATGTATCGGGCTGTCGCGACCTGGGTTGCGACATCAAACGTGTCGCGACCGCAGGTTTGTACACCCGAGAGCATCACCTTCATGCCATGCAGCACAAATCCGGAATCTACAAGGGGAGGGGAGCAAGTAGGATGATGTAAATAGCTCAATTAGCATCAAACTACCCTTGTAAGCACCCCTGCATGCTAAGGAGATGGAACTACACTCAATATTCTCACATGCAAGCATGGAACCCTCATCAACCACACCCTATTCCAAGCAAGAATCAAGCATATAACCATTCCACAAGAACCACAAACACTCATGCACATCCTAGCATGGGTTCTAAGGGCTTGGAAAAGGGGTTTGGAGTCCTACCATGATAGAACTAGGGGGAGGTTAAGGCATCCCTACCTCAAAATGAAGAGCCAACCCGTTGGGGTCTTCTCGTGTGCATGGCCACCTCCTCCTCGCTCCAAGCTCCATGAAGACTTTGTCCATGAGCCACGAACGTCCTCCTACATAGCGACAAAGAGGAACACCATCACGAGGAGAAAGCCATGTCGAGGAAGAAGGCCGAAACGAGGAGACTACTCTCCAAGCCACAAGGGCAAACACACCACAAGCCACACACTCTCCATCCAATCTCTCAAACTCTCCTGTGGAGGAAGCAGCAACAGAGGGGTCGGAGGAGAGGAGAACAGCCGAAATGGGGAAGAAGGAGGCTGTTCTGCGGCCTGTGTCCATTTAAGCCTCGGAGTTGAGAACATGATAGCTTGCCTGTCGCGTTCACTTAGTGAATGTGACATCCAACCTGTCGCTATCTCAAGTCCCTGGTTAGACCTGACCACCGGAACTGCCACGTGTCAAGCTCGCAGACCTAATAACCTGAACGCGACACCTGACATGTCGTCTTCATGTTGTCAGGGGTTGACACTTGGCCGATCTGTCCCGACAACAAGATGACAAAATGCATGTTGCGGTCAGAGGTTGAATATGACAACATGTCTGTCGCATTCACAACAAGAATGCGACAGCCATCTTGTGGCCTTCAGAAGGCGACGGCCCGATGCGTCGCGACCTTCAATAGAAGATGGCTGGCTCACAAGAGGCCCACAAGAGAGGGATGTTACAATCTAACCAACGAAAAACAATTTCGTCCTTGAAATTAAGGGCAAAACTCGGGGAAAAGTGATGATCAGTTTATCCCCATGTAATTTAATTTAATTACATATTTATTTTGGTGATTAACAAAACTAAGATATTATTTAAATCTAACATATTCTCTATGAGATTTGAGTACAGGAAATGAATCAAGGAATAACAAGATAAATGGGTAAGTATTATTTACTGTGTAGCAATGCAAGTTCAAAGAATGACTTTTCTCTAGCGATCGCATCGATTTGCCCTCATAACGATTCGTTAAGTGATCGCAATGATTTGCCCTCACAACGATTCGTTAAGTGATCGCAACAATTTGCCCTCACAACGATTCGTTAAGTGATCACATCGATTTGCCCTCATAACGATTCGTTAAGTGATCGCAACGATTTGCCCTCACAACGATTCGTTAAGTGATCGCATCGATTTGCCCTCACAACGATTCGTTAAGTGATCGCAATGATTTACCCTCACAACGATTCGTTAAGTGATCACAATGATTTGCCCTCTTAACGATTCGTTAAGTGATCGTAATGATTTACTTTCATAATGATTCGTTAAGTATTCATAACGATTCGCTTCCATAACGATTCGATAAGTGATCACACCGATTTCTTAAGAAAGGTCGATTCGATTTGCTTCAGTGTCACAATGACTCATGAAGTTTCAAAACAATTTGATCCCTGTAACGATTCGATTCAGCAAACAACGATTTGCTCACATCATTTTATCTCTGACTACTTGCTCATAACGATTCGCTTTTAGAGTCATAACGATTTGTCTATATAACGATTTGTATGTGCATCGGCTTGCTTATAAGTGTACAACGATTTACATAGATAACGACTTATTTGCATAACGATTTCATAAGTCATGCAGGTAATGATTTCATGGAATATAATGATTTAATATTTGAACTCATTTTGAGTACGTTGAAAAGTCAAAGTCTCTACGTATATCCTTCTGACAACCATGCATTTATTATGACTGAACATATCACTGCAGTGCATGCAAACGATATCTTCTATTCTCATGCTTATTCTGTAAACATCTTTTTAGAAGAACAAAATGGAACTTCTACTTCTGTATAAAATCAATCTAACGTTGACTGACAACAAGAGACAGCTTAGCTGTCTATTGTTTAGCATTTAATTCGTGCAGGTCTCTGACAGCGCATCTCACTACAACGTTGGATAGTACGGAAGATAACGAACATCATCGAAGATCCTCTCTCTTGTTGCGTGCATGGAAAGCTAAGGACTGCTGAACAAGAATCTCTACAAAACCATGCAGTCTAACGTAAATGAGAGCCTAGAGACAACGAACATTTTAACGTTCGAATTTGAAATAGAGGATATATAAAGAAGACTGAAGCTCCAGAAAGTAAACATCTTACAACAATTTTTAACAAGCTTTTCTGTGAGCATTTGATAGAGCAAAAAGCCTCGCTCCTTTGATTGTCTAGCTCTTAGCTCTCTGCATTCATTGTGTTAGTCTTGAGAGCTTCTGAAAAAACTGAGAGTGTCCCTCACTGTAGATCTTTTCTTCTCAATTTTAGCTTCAGATCCAGCATTGTTTAAGCTTGATCTAGGGGCTTGTTTTCATTAACACTTTTCTTGTGTTTGTTCCTTTCGAGTAGAAGGAAGACCTGAGAGTTTCCAGGGTGTGTGTTCCCTTCGAATAGAAGGAAGACCTGGTGGTATCTAGGGTGGTGTATGTCCTCTTCGGGTTGTAAAGAGAAGACCAGTGTGACTGGGTGTGTAAAGGTCCATAAGGGGGACTGTACCCTTAGGTAGTGAAAGCCTGAGTTGTTACTCAGGGACTAGACGTAGGACTCCTGTGGAGAGGAGGTCCGAACCAGGATAATTCCCTGTGTTGTCTGTGTGCTTGCTTTGCGTTTACTATCTTTCTTTACTAACTCTAACACCCATCGAAGTGTGTTCTGTGTGACTGTTTTGTGAACAGGTTTAAGGTACTCATTAATTTTAAAAATCCCATTCACCCCCCCCCCTCTGGGCTTGCTAGCTAGGCAACAATTGGTATCAGAGCTAGTCTCTTCGATAAAGAAGAAGATCCAACGATCTGAAGAGAAAAGATCAAATGGCAGCCCAAGGTCACTCCGAAGGTCAGTCAGTCAATAGGCCACCACTGTTTGACGGTGAAGATTACACCTACTGGAAAACAAGAATGGAATACTTCCTACAAGGATTCGATTTTAAAATATAGTCCATAGTGGAAGAAGGAGATCTAGTTGTTCTAAACAACAGAGACAACTGGACAGAAGATGATAAAAAGAAGATATCTCTCAACTGCAAAGCTAAGAGCATATTATGTTGTGCACTTAGCAATAAAGAAGTCAATAGAGTTTCAGCTTGCAAATTAGCGATGGAGATGTGGGAGAAGCTAAGAATCACATACGAAGGTACTGACAAAGTAAAAGAAACCAGAATAGACATTCTGGTGACACAGTACGAGAGATTTCAGATGCAGTCAGGAGAAACTATTACAGAGATGTTCAGCAGATTTACAGACATCACAAACGGGTTAGCTGGATTAGGAAAAAGTTATGAGATGGGAGACATGGTAAGGAAAATCCTTAGATCCCTACCATCCTCTTGGACTCCCAAGGTGACAGCAATAGAGGAAGCAAATGATTGGAAAAGAATGTCTTTAGAGAAACTCATTGGATCCCTTATGGCCCATGAGATTAACATGGAAAGGTTAGGAGAATCTTCTAGTAGAAAGAAGCACTCCAACGCACTCAAAGCTGAAGAAGACTTATCAGAAGAATTTTCAGACAATAATGAAAGCAATGAAGACGACGAAGACGAAGAAGCGATGTTATCAAGAAGGCTACAAAGAATACTAGCAAAAAAGAAAACGTATCAATCCAATAGAAGATATTTCAAGAAAAACAAAGACTTTAAGAAGACAGAAGGAAAGGATCAAAAGAAAGCTAAGCCTACATGCTATGAGTGTAAGAAGCCCGGACATATGAGAGCAGAATGTCCGAAGCTGAAGAAAAGTGAATTCAGAAAGAAGGAAAGTTCAAGAAAAACAACAAGATTCAAGAAGAAAGCTATGGCAGCAGCTTCGAACAACAGTAGTGACTCAAACAGTGAGTCAAGCTCAAGCACTGAAGAAGAAGAAGAAGCCAACTTGGCACTCATGGCCAACACTGAAGAAAAGGTAACATCAGACTCATCATTCTCTTCCTGTAATAATTCAGATTCAGATAATTTGGAAGAAGCTTTTAATGAACTTTATAGTAAATATAGAGAAGTATCAAAATTACTAAAAGCTAGTAAGAAAATTATTGCTTGCCTAGAAAATACCAACTCATATTTAAAATTAGAAAATGAGCAAATGGAGAAACAAATCACTGAACTTAAAAGAAGAAATGATCTATTATGCGAAGATCTGAAAGATTAAAATAAACAAATAATAAAATTAGAAAAACAAGAAACCTTAGACGAATTGAAAAAGAAAATTAAAACACTAACAGAAGAAAATGAAAAACTATCAAGCACACTAGAAAATTTACTAATGGCAAAACAACATTAATATTGAAAGGTGCTAGACGATCAGGTAAAAAGAAACATGGATTAGGTTATACTCCTCCCGATGACGAAGAAACTAAAGTTTATCCTAAAATGTATCCAACTCCTAAATTTGCAACTGAACAAGATACTTCATACAAAACAAACCTTAAGTACGTTCTGTATGAAAAGGTAACTAAAATAACGTGTTGTAGCCATTGCAACAGGCTAGGTCACAGTAAAATAACTTGTCCAACCAAACACAAAAAATGGATAATTAAAAGAAAAAATTGATGACACTAACCAACCAGGACCCAAAAGAACTTGGGTACCTAAAGCTTGATGTTTTCATTTCAGGGAAACCTTCGAGTATCAAAATGGTATCTGGATAGTGGATGCTCAAGGCATATGTCAGGTAATAGAAAGATGTTCTCTTACCTCAAAGCTGAAGAAGGCACAGTGACATATAGAGACAACGGAAAAGGAACAGTGATAGGATGCGGATCCGTTGGCAATAAAGAGAAAATGTTTATTGAAGATGTTCTATGCGTAAAAGGTCTGAAGCACAACCTAATCAGCATAAGCCAGCTATGTGACAGAGGACATCAAATCAGATTCCAAGAGTCAAAGTGCAGCATCATAAAGGACGGAGCAGTGATTTTCGAAGCTAACAGAGAAAAGAATCTATACGTATTTTACCTAGAAGAATTAAAGGATCGGGATATCTGTTTAGCAGCAAGTAAGGAGCAGTCAACTGAGCTGTGGCACAGAAGATTGGGCCACTACAATTTGGATGGCATGAGAAAGCTAATCAAGAGAAGCCTAGTGGAAGGTCTACCAAAGGTCAGCACAAGGATGGACGGTTTCTGTGGACCATGTGCAAAAGGAAACACACCAAGTCATCTTTCAAGTCAAAGACTGTGGTAACAACCTCTAAACCCTTAGAACTCCTTCATATGGATTTATTTGGGCCAATGAGGACCACAAGTCTTGGAGGAAGGAATTTTGGATTCGTTATAGTACATGATTATTCAAGATTCACTTGGGTGTCCTTTCTAGAACACAAGGATGATACATTCGAAAGTTTTATAAGCTTCAGCAAAAAGGTTCAGAAAGACAAAAAGTTCAGCATTGTTGGAATCCGATCAGATCATGGAGGAGAATTTCAAAATGAAAAATTTGCCATGTTCTGTGATGACCAAAGGATAGAGCACAATTTCTCAACACCAAGAACACCACAGCAGAATGGAGTTGCTGAGAGAAAGAATAGAACCCTATTGGATATGGCAAGAACGATGTTGTCAGAATATGATCTACCAAGGTACTTTTGGGCTGAAGCAGTTAACACAGTGTGTTACATAATCAACAGGGTGATGATCAGGCCGCTTCTAAAGAAAACAGCATATGAATTGTACAAAGGAAAGAAGCCGAAGATCAATCACTTCAGGACATTCGGGTGTCCATGTTTCATCCACAACAACGGCAAATGAGACATTGGTAAGCTAGATGCATAATCAAATGAAGGTATCTTCATGGGGTATGCATCTAAACCTAATGGCTATAGGATATTTAATATGCGTACTTTATTAATTGAGCAAACAGTACACATTATCTTTGATGAAACTAACCCTTCCTTGAGAAAGGAAGAAGATAGTGATAATGATGATGCAGATGAATTGTCAAAAATCTAAAGAACTCATCAATTAAGGACAAGGAAGATCCACCTCTGGAAGACCTACAACAAAAGGACATAGTACATGAGAATCTTCCAAAGGAATGGAGATACAAGAGAGATCACCCTCCTGAAAACATTATTGGTGATCCATCTATAGGGGTAAGAACAAAAGGTAACATAATTCCATGTGATTATTTAGCTTTTGTTTCTCAAATAGAGCCTAGGACAGTCAGTGAAGCTATCACTGATGAATCTTGGATTTTAGCCATGCAAGATGAACTGAATCAGTTCAAGAGAAACCAGGTATGGTCACTTGTTTTTAGACTATTAGATCATCCAGTGATTGGCACCAAATGGGTGTTCAGAAATAAATTGGATGAAGCTGGTGTTATCATAAGAAACAATGCCAGATTGGTAGCTCAAGGCTATTCCCAAGAGGAAGGCATAGATTTTGATGAAACCTATGCACTAGTAGCTAGACTTGAGGCTATTAGAATATTACTTGCATATGCATCTGCATTAGATTTGAAATTATTTCAAATGGATGTAAAATCTGTATTCCTAAATGGGTTCATTAAGGAGGAAGTTTATGTAGAAGAACCTCCAGGTTTGATGACATTGACTTTCCAAATCATGTGTTTAAATTGCACAAAGCACTATATGGATTAAAGTAAGCACCAAGAGCATGGTATGATTGGCTAAGTGCATTTCTATTAGATTATGGTTTCACTAGAGGTCAAGTAGACAGTACATTATTTGTTAAATCTAAAGTCAAACATATTTTGATAGTTCAAATATATGTTGATGATATAATATTTGGTTCTACTGTTGAATCTCTTTGCAAGTATTTTGAGAAGATTATGCAGGGAGAATTCAAAATGAGCATGATGGGAGAGCTCAACTACTTCCTTGGATTGCAAATCAAGCAAGGAAAAGAAGGCACCCACATATGTCAAGCCAAATATACCAAGGAACTCTTAAAGAAGTTTGGATTCGAAAATGCCAAGCCATTATCAACACCTATGAGCACATCAACAAGGATGGACAGTGACAAAGATGGTAAGAAGGTAGATCAAAAGATCTACAGAGGTATGATAGGTTCTCTACTCTATTTGACGGCAAGCAACCTGATATATTGTTTAATGTATGCATGTGTGCTAAGTATCAGGCAGATCCTAAAGAATCTCATTTAAGTAGTGTCAAAAGGATCTTTAGATATTTAGCTAAAACTCATGACTTAGGTTTATGGTATCCAAAATCATGTGAAATTAATTTAGTAGGATACTCTGATGCTGACTATGCTGGATGCAAAATAGACAGAAAAAGCACCAGTGGTTGTTGTCAATTCCTTGCAGGTTGCTTGATATCATGGTCATCAAAGAAACAAAATTCAGTAGCTCTGTCAACAGCTAAAGCTGAGTACGTAGCTACTGGAAGTTTCTGTATACAACTCCTATGGATCAAGCAACAACTTGAGGATTATGGGTTACATATCAAGACAATTCTATTGTTATGCGACAACACCAGTGCTATAAATCTAACCAAGAATCCAGTACAGTACTCAAGGACTAAACACATTGAGGTTAGATATCATTTCATTCGTGATCATGTAGCAAATGACAACATTGATATTTCATTTAATGATACTAATAATCAGTTAGCAGATATCTTCACAAAAGCCTTACCTGAAGAGAGATTTACTTTCTTAGAAGGGAATTAGGCATGTGTAAATTGTGAAAGAATCATCTGTATAAAACTGAAATATTAATTTTCAGAATTTAAATTATTTTTCCTCTAAAAAATTAAGCAAAATTCTAATTATTGCCTATCCTTTTAAGTTCGTCTTGACGGTTCGTTATTTTATAAGAGTTTATTCCCATCGAACTCGTTTGTTTTTTTGTCATTTTCTATTATTTTGGCGCCTCCAATTTCAAAAAATCATTATTCCTCTGATTTATCCCAAAATCTGTGCGGAAACGATTCACATCCTACCTTTACCCTTCTCATCCACCGCCTGAGGTGATACCCCATCGACTCCGGCCTCTGAGATTTCAAAGCTTCCAACTCCTTCCCGCCGAAAATTTCTTGAGGGTTCCTATTCCAATCCTCTTTCCAGTCCTCCAGAAACTCTTCCCATTCAAAACCATGGCCTCTTCTGGTGTATCCGGTAGCGTAGGAGGCTATGGAGCTGTATTTCTCACCGCCGAGCAGCAGGAAAGGTTTGCGTCCGTAAAGACCAAGCTGTGCGGACATAAGGCTGTAGATGTGGCAGATTTACAGAAGAATGGCATGGGCAGTGTGTCTGCAGATTTGGACAGATTGAAGTGGACGAAGATGGCCACCTTCTCAGAAGTAAGTTACCCTGACCTAGTAAAGGCATTCTGTGTATGTCTGATGATAGAGGAAGATGGGACCTTGACTTCCATGGTCAAGGGTACCAAGATTAGGGTCACACAAGATTTATTAGCATCACTCTTTGGTGTGACTACTTCCGGTCACAGTAGAGTTCATACTGTGGATATCTAGGCGAAAGGATTAGGGATTGTTGGTCCCGAATACAGATTGAAGGATGGCAAGTTAGATATCAACCAGTTAAATGTATTTAATCGCCTTTTGCACTTCATTGTCTATCAAATTTTGATTCCCCGAAGTGCTACCTTTTCAACTTGTACCAAGACGGACTCAGACTTGATGTTCTGGGCCATCCAGAACCAGGAAATCAACACTGCAGAGATTATGATTGAAAGGATGGAGTTTGCAAGCTCGCAGGTATGGGATAAGAAGAGCAAGTTGAACGTCTCTCTATCCTATGCCCGTCTTCTGACCAAAGTATTTCAGCATTATGGCATCAGTGTGGTAGGAGATGTTTCTGAGAAGATGCGGTAGGCAATCCGCAGCAGGAACTTAAGGAAGAGCGGATTTTCACTTGTAAACGGCCTATGGACTAAGACCTCAGTGGTTGAGGATGAGGCCATCATTGGCGAAGCCCAAGAAGTCCAGGAAGAGGAAGGAGAAGTAGATATAGCAACATCAGTCCCAATAATTCAAGAGGAATCAGCAGCAGCAGCACCAGCAGCAGCACTAGCAGAAGAAGTAGTGACTTAAGCAGCAGCAGCAGAGGCCAGAATAGAAGAATCTGTGGCCATTGGTAGTCTAATGGAAGAAATTCCTCCAGAGAATATTTTGCCAGTTGTGGGAACCTCTAAAGATCTAAACCCCACCACTATTGTGGCATCCATTCTTAGAGATGTGCTAGAATCCATCTCTAGCACTCAAGGGGAGCCTGAGAGGTTCAGTGAATCAGTTGCTCCAAAGCAGTGGCATCAGGCCACACTGATGAGATCATCATGGAGGAAGCTCCTAGTCAGGGGGAGCAAGCAGTTGCTCATGAGAAAATATCAGTGGAAGATGCTCCTATTGAGGGGGAGTAATCTATTGATGAGGAGGCAGCTCCTCAGGGGGAGCACACTGAAAGTGTCCCCATAGATAGTGAAGAGCATGTTGAATTCGAGGAGTCCATTGCAAGGGCACATAGAAAAAGGAAAAGAGTAGCTCATAGGAAGCCCAAGGAGAAGTAGCTGAAGATTCAGTTGAAGTCAGTTATTTCAAGGCTGAATGAGCAAGGAAAGACTCTCACATCTCTACAGTCTGATATTCAGTATGTCCTTATCAGCCAAACCTCAGCAGCAAGCGAGATTAGGGCCTTGTCCACTGAGGTACATAGCTTAAGAGATGATTTTAAAATGTTCAAGAAACTATGCAGATGGATGAAAGGTGAGTTCGACAGTGTCAAGAAGCTTATCTCTTCGAGGGAGCAATCCACCTCTACCCCTCCAGCTCACTCACCTGCTGAACCGGTTAGTAATGCAGGGCCATCAGGGCCAATGCTAGCAGAAGAAAGTGCAGGGCCATCAGGGCCAATTGTAGTAGAGCCAGCAGGGTCATCCGGGCCACCTGAGGTAGTGGTAGGGCCACCAGGGCCAATGATCTCCGAGGATGTGTCTCCAAGAGTAGAAGAGCCTGCAGCTGCTCCCAAAGCCCATGAGTCTTCATTTCTTGCAACACCAGCCCCTCCTTCACCACCCTCTTCATCCACAGCACCTCCAGCTCCCATCACCTTCAAACAACTCATGCCTCGCACCATCTCTTCCCCAGCTCCTTTTCCATCTCAATCCACCTCTCCTCCTGCCTCCTCTACATCCATTCCACCACCTTCTTTCATTTCTGAAGACCCTCCAGCCTCATCATCTGCTGGAGCCTCCTCTTCCTCTGTTCCTTCTTTAGATGGACCATCCATCTCACCTTCTTCTACTCATCAAACATTTCTCCATCCTCCTACTCCTCCTTCCTTTGTCACCTTCATTCCTGAATGTTCTCAACTCGAAGGTCTATTTCTAGAAAAATCGAGGATGAGTTGGAAATTTCCACCATCCAGTCTGTTCTGTCAGTTGCCTCTCATGTCCACAGTACTGACTCCTCTAGTCCTGTCTCTAAAAAGAGGAAACTCTCCACTACTCTTGCTCTTCCCACCAAACCTAAATTTCCTCCTCTTTGGTTTTCCCTCACTATTGAAAATCGGAGGAAACCACTCTATCGAGAATATCTTCAAAAATGTATTCTTGCCACCATCTTTGGGGTTCCTTTTCTAAATCTGACCAATCACCTAAATGTTGTCTGATAACTACATAAAGTTTTGCGTTAAATCTCATACACATAGTTGAGTTTAGACATCTTTGTCCATAAATAATGTGTAATTTGATTTTTAATTTCATTTCATCCATAAATAAAATTTTGAACATTTTAGTTAGAACATATATATAGTTAGATTTTCATTGAATGTTGTTAATACTTTTTGAATAAAGTGTTCTCACTTTTTATAAGTATATTGTACATAAATAATTTTTTAAACATCTTTCAATTCTTATAAATAGTAGTTGTAAATAAATCAAATTTTAATAAGTTTTTAATACATAACTCACTCCCATCTCATTAAATAAATAATAGTATACCTCACCCTACAATCATGCCACATATCCCAACCTAATAAATAAATAAAACACTTTTAACACCTTTCTTTTAATCATATGATGTCACAACCCCCATACCCATTTAACCATTTCTTAAAAAAAGTCAATATTAATCTAACCATTTTCCCCATTTTTATTATAGTCTTCTGCCTCATCCATTGGAAGCTTCACGAAGAAGCTGGAAGAGGCCAGGGTGGCTGGTTCGTGGGGAAGCTGCTAGAAGGCCAGATGAGGTGTGCAGGGGAGCTCTGCTGGGCGGCCAGTGCCCAGATGTGCAGAGGCGATTTGGTGTCCAGAGCTGGGAAGATGAAGAGCTGTGCACAGCAGCTGGGCACCTCACGGCGGAGGGCGCAGGCGCGCGGCTGATGGGGCGTGGTGTGCGCTGGCTCTGGAAGGCGGCGGTGTGAGATGCTGAAGCCCGGAGGCATAGCGATGGCGCTCTCGTGCTGATGGCGGTTTGAGGTCTTGCAGGTGCGCGGCTGATGGAGGCGGTTTGGCGCTGTGCGCGCCTGGCGCTGTGCGCGGCGATGCAGGGAGAAGGCGCAGGGCGGCTGGGTCTCTGCTGAGCTGGCTGAGGAGGGCGCATGGTGCTGTGGCGGGAAACGCAGGCAGCTGAGCTGGCATCTTGTGCAGAGCACGGCGCACAGGCGATATGCTGGGCAAGGCGATGGAGGCTGGGCATGCAGTGGCCAGATCCGTTGAGGAGCTCGTACTGAGCTGGAGGTCGTGCGACGTTGGCGATCCGGGTGTGGAGTGATGGCGATCCTGGTGCGTTGGTGATCCGGGAGGCGCCCGGGCATCTATAAAAGGACCCGAGGTCCTCTTCTTGGGGGGTTCTCCAGTTCAGAATTCTTTAGGATTTTTAGTCTTCATTTCGTTGTATTCTCTGTTCTGCCAGATTTCTCAGGGGAGGGCTGGGGGTTCGAATTCTTGGATTTTTCATCTTTTATTTTTCCTGTATTCAGCATCCATGGGTTGGGAGGAGGAAGTTTAGCTTCTGCATTATTTTTAGTTTTATTTCTTCCTGTTTCTTTCTGTTTTAGCAGAGCAGGGAGTCCGAGTTTGGTCTTGCTATTTGTTCTTCTTTTCTTCTTTTTCCCTTCTGTAAGGAATTTGAACATTTGTGAGATCGATCCAGGGAGAGCCAATCTTTGAATCTACTGTTGGATAACTTGCTCTAATTGTTTTTCGTTTATTCCCTTTATCTTTTCTATCTGGAGCGTTTATTTGAATGGTAACAATTGTTTGCATAGTTGTAGTGATTTTCACCGATCATACTCTTACTGTTTAGAATTCTCTTCTTGCATTTAATTTGATGCTGCTGCACCTGTCAATTCCATTATGCGCTTTACACAGCAGTTCTTGATCGTCTGTGTGATCAGTTCAATGTTTAGATCCGTATGAGGAATGGGAGAATCTCCATCGTGATCTCTTCAGTATTTTTTTGCGATTTCTTTCTTTTCCTGATCCCTCCATCAGAAGGCTTTTGACTGGTTCTGTGCGGAGGTAGCAGTGTTGCAGTCCAATAAGTTGCAGACATTTGTGATCAGAGCTCAGAATTCCAGAAGGGTTCCGGACATCTACCGAGTCCAGATCCACAGTTAAGTTTGTGAAGTCCATGTTCTTGTTATAGCGGAGGTTAGATTTGATAATGTGAAGATGTCTGGTTTTTTTTTTAGTTAGTTTTCAGTCTTCAATGTTGTTTGATTCTTAATCTTCAGTAATAATACGAGGATTCTGATTTAGGAGCAATTAATTTCTATTTGTATTTTCTGTCGGGTCTGTGAGATGAGAGAGTTGCGAGGGCTGTTGAGAGGTAGACGCGTAAATCTTCTATTTCTTGTGTGTTTCAGAATTCAATTCAGAGGCATTTAGTTCAGTTCATCTGAATTTTCTTTCTTCTGTGAGAATAGCTAGCAGTTCTTTTTCTTCTATGCAACTTTCTGAGATCAACAGTTCCATTTCTCTTGAGAGTGTCGATTCGGTATTTGTAGAGAGTTGCTTTTGTTTACTGTTCATCCCCTGAGCTATAGGGGTACATTGATTTGAAAGTTTTCTTTTAAAAGATTTTTGTCTACCAATTTGATCTCTCGAGCTGTGAGGGTACGGTGATACCAAGTTTCTTTTTATTTCAATTCCATGTGTTCTTTCATTAAGTTAGATCTATCAAGATTGTGAGGGATTTGATTGGTGTTATTTACACATTCACTTTTAATGCATTGTCGTTAGAATGATTTCAAGTTAAAGTAGTTTAAATCAAGTTCTATTCTGCCTCTCCGTGGATATGACCTGTTCTCACCATTGTGCTAGTTCTTCTTTATGATTTTATGTTTGTGAGACAGTTTAGAGGAAGTGCGCATATTGACTCGTGCGAGAAACTCAGGACAACGAAATGCACAGTCAACTATGTCGCGCGTTTCATCTTGGCGCCGTTGCCGGGGAGGCATTAGAGTTTGATTTAGATTTGCTTTAATTTGATTTCATTTACATTGGGCTTTACATTGACTTGTTGTTGGGCTTTCATTTCAGATTTGCACAAGGAGAGGAACTTGGAGATTGGGCTTGGCACTTGAAGCCCATTGGAGGGAGCTTGCTGAATTTTTTTTTAATTGCTTTTAATTCTGAATTTTAGATAGAAAGAGTGTGAGTGAACTTTGTAGTGAGGCTTTGATGTATTCTCTGTGCATGTACATAGATTTCTTTCACGTTGGCATGTAATAATGGGCCTCTTGGTGGTTTGATTGGTTTGACATTAGTCTATAGTACCACTTCATATTTTCTTAGTTAAATTTCATTTCATTCAGTTTAAAAACCAAATAAAAATTAAAAAATTCTAAAATCTAAAAATTTTTCAAATCGCTCTTTCATGTTAGCCGTTTGTTTGTAAATAAAAATTCATTTCTCAATATTAGGATCCCATGTTTTAGGACATTCATCACTTTAATTGTCATTTGAATTCAATTTTGTTCTTTGCATTGAAGAGAGCGGGGGAAAGGTAAGACTTCCACCACTTGTTTCATGCATTAGATTTAGCATTAGAAAACCCTTGTTTCAAACTTGATCTGTTGCATTTCATAATTGTAATTGGGACTGCTTAAGGGCTTAACCCATTAGAATAAAAATATAAGGTGAGGGATTTCATCACCCTTTCCTTTGCCCAAAAATCACAAAAAATTCACATTTTTGCATTTACCTCAGCTTTTAATAAAACCAGTAGACTTGGTCCTAGGGTTCATCATTAGATTCATCCTTTCTTGAATTCAAAACTTCTCTTTAAGTCTGGTGTCTAGGATTAGAGGTTAAAAAGCTTACGCTTAAGCGAGCTAGAGGTTACTTAATTGGGTCCTTGCGAAAGCAAGGGGGGCCTCCCTCTACTCCACCTCTTACCTGGCCGGTACAAGAAGAGTTAGAATTGGATTTAAGCAAGCATAAATCTGATTTTGAGAAAATAACATAAGTCCAAGGAACACTTAGTGTCTAGGTTAATTTGATTTGAAAGTGTTTGTTTGTTTGTGTTTGTTTAAAAATTCATCAAAAATCAATAAAAATCTTAAAAAATCAAAAATCATAAATAGAGAGGCTTTTCATCTGTGCATGCTTGGTAGACGTTCCAAGAATTTAGATTTGGCCCAACCTATAGACGAGATTGAAAGATTTTTCCATAGGATGGCCAATCAAAACCATAACCAAATTGATAGGAATATGGAGGAGGCTGCACCCAGATAGATGAAGGAATACTTTATTCCTTCTAACTATCAACCTGCTACTTGTATTAGGCCAGAAATTCCAGCAAATCATTTTGAGATCAAGCCAGGAACCATTCAAATGTTACCATCCTTTTATGGCAATCCCAATGAAGATCCTTATAGGCATATAGATGAGTTCCTAGAGATCTGTTCCACTGTAAGGATCCAGAATTTCACAGAAAATGCCTTAAGATTGACCTTATTCCCATTCTCATTAAAAGACAAGGCCAAACATTGGTTAGGGACCATAGGGAGAACCATCACAACATGGCCAGAAATGCAGCAGGAATTTTTAAAGAAATTTTACCCGATTGGCCGAACAAACACAATGAGAAGAGCAATCACTGGATTCTCCCAACACCCGGGAGAATTAATGCATGAATCATGGGAAAGACTAAAGGAGTTGCTTAGAAAATGCCCCCATCATGGTTTGTCGAGGTGGCAAATAGTTCAAGCTTTTTATGAAGGTTTAACTGAATCGAATAGGCAAATGGTTGATGCTTCGTGTGGGGGAGCATTCATGACTAAGAGTGAGGATGAGGCATATAATCTTTTTGAAACATTGAGTGAGAACTCTATCAATCATGCCTCACTCTACTCTTATGAGAGAGCATTAGGACCCATAAAGAAGGCAGGGATGTATGAAGTAAGAGGGAGAGGAGAATCAGATTCCAGGGTAGAAGATCTGATAGCTAAACTTGATCAGAGGTTGGAGCAGAAGTGGGAACAAAAATCGATCAATTGTTGTCTTTGACTGGGCAAGCCACACCCAAATTTTCTCAAACACCTGAAACTTGTGCTATGTGTGCTAGCCCAGCTCACTCCACAAATGCTTGTCCCATTACTGCCCAATTACCCCTTTCATTCAAGAACAAGTGCAAGCTGCACAAGGTTTTCAAAAACCCTCCTATGATCCATATTCCAACACATACAATCCGGGTTGGAGAAACCATCCAAATTTTTCATGGAAAAATCAATCTGAACAAGTTTCCCAACCTACTTTCAAGCAATCCATGTACGGTCAATCCTATCCCAATCAAAATTCGGGATTTGGCCAATCTTCTAACTCAAAATCTCCACAATTCCAGGGAAATCAAAATTCCAATCAATTTGCTCAGACCAATTTCCAACAACCTTCATATCAACAACCACCTCCTCAACCTAACTGGGATGATAAAATGAACCAACTCCAAAACATGATGGCGACTCTATGCCAAACTGTGCAAGAACAACAAACTCAATATCAAACTCAAAATCAAAATGTTCAACAAAATTTTGCAAGGATAGAGTTCCAAATTGCTGATGTATGTCAAAGGAGGGAATCCGGGCAATTGCCGAGTCAAACTATAGCAAATCCAAGGAACAACCCTCCCGGATTCTACCAGAACCAGCAATACCATCTGGGTCAGGGGTACAGACCACCACTTGTTAGACCAAATGTACCTCCACCACAAAACCAACAACAAGCTTTTGTCCAGAATATTCCAGCACCACAATTTCAAAATCAACCTATACAAGAGGACCATCCTCCTACCCAAGCTGGGGGCTCCCAAGTAGAAAATGTGAAAGCTGTGTTAACCTTAAGAAGTGGAAAAATCAGAACAAATCCTCACCCTCACGTGTCAACATTGAATGAGGATACATAAAAGGAAATTGAGATTGAGGAAGAGAGTGAAGAAAATATTGAAAAAGAAAAATCCAAGGGAAAAGAGAAAATGATTGAAGTACCTCTAGACAAAATCAAAGCCAATGAAGATCCAAGCTGTTACATTCGAAGAGTTCCTTTTCCTGAAGCTTTAAAGCCAAAATCCAAAAACAAACCAACTGGCAATGAAGAACTCTTGGAGCTTTTTAAGCAAGTTCACATCAACATTCCTCTTCTTGATGCTATCAAGCATGTGCCTACTTATGTCAAATTCTTAAAAGAAATGTGCACTCCAAAACGTGAAATGAGAAATAAAACTGAAACAATCATTCTTCCAGAAACTGTGAGTGCCATTATCTTGAACAAACTCCCTAAAAAGCTCAAGGATCCAGGCACTCCACTAATTCCTTGCACCATCGGTGGAGTCACTTTTGAGAGCAGTCTTGTGGATCTGGGAGCCAGTGTCAATCTCTTACCTTATGCCATTTTTGAGAAATTCAAGTTAGGAGAATTGAAACCCACTTCTGTTGTCCTTCAACTAGCCGATCGTTCTGTCACCACTCCTAAAGACTTAGTTGAGGACGTTATCATAAAAATCAATGAGTGTTACTTCCCTGCCGATTTCATCATTCTGGACATGAACACTCCTCAAGATTTAACTCAGTCCACAGTCATCTTGGGTAGACCCTTTTTGGCCACAGCTAGAGCCAACATTAATTGTGCTACCGGGATGATGAATATATCATTTGGGGATGAGCGGGTTAGTATCAACATTTTTAAGGCATCCGGGCATCAGGATGAAGGAGAGAGTTGTCTAGTGGTAGACTCCTTGGAGGAAGCTTGTGAGAAAGAAGCAGTAGACCAACCCTGTGCTCTAGGGTTTAAGGGAGAAAATGAGGCCTATGAAAGTTCCAAAATCTATAAAGTCAAAACCAAAACATTCCATGATAAGCACATTCACAGAAAATTTTTCGAAGTGCATGATAAGGTCTGGCTCTTTAATTATAGGCTTCGTGGAAAATTGAAGTCCCGATGGGATGGTCCTTACACTGTTGTCAAGGCTTATGAGAATGGTGCTGTCATCATTCTTGATCCTAAAACTGGACAATCATTCACTGTTAATGGGCAGAGGTTAAAGCATTTCGTCGAAAGCCCACTTTTCTTGAAATTTGATTCTACCAAGCTACCTGAGCCTAATGGAGCCTAATTGCGTCTGGCTGAAGACGAGATAAACTTAGCGCTTCTTGGGAGGCAACCCAAGTGTACAGATTTCTTTTATCAGGTAATTTTCTGTCTTACTTTTCTTTCCTGCAAATAAATTGGGAAGGGTAGAATAAACATGCATTCATAGGCACACTACAAGAAATTGCGGAAATAGAGACCGAATCTGAGACGAAATATTCAGTCTCAGATTTGAGACCGAATAGGGACTGAATAATATCAGTCGCTAAAGTTTAGATTTAGGGACCGAAATTATTTCGGTCGCTAACAACATCAGTGGGCGATTCTTTGGCTGAAATTTTGTGACCGAACAAATTCGGTCACTATTCGGTCTCAGATTTTGAGACCGAATAGTGACCGAATTTGTTTGGTCACAAAATTTCCCGCCAAATGAAAGTGTTAGTGACCGAAATTATTTCGGTCACTATTCGGTCTCAGATTTGAGACCGAATAGTGACCGAACTTTTTCGGTCACAAAATTTCCCGCCAATGAAAGTGTTAGTGACCGAAATTATTTCGGTCACTATTCGGTCTCAGATTTGAGACCGAATAGTGACTGAACTTATTCGGTCACAAAATTCTAGCGGCATTAGAGACCGAATAGAGACCGAATCTCTGTTCGGTCTCTAAAGCCTTTTCTGCTCGGTACTTCTTTCCTGTTCTCCTTTCTCCTCTCGCCGTCTCTTCTCTCTCACGTTGACACCTCCGACGGATCGCCCCGCTTCGAGATGCCTTCCAAGCCAAGATCAACCAGTTGATACGCCATCCTTCAGATCGACCCCTCCTCCAGCTGCGACACCTCCAAGGTGCACCTCTAGTACAGCCGCCTCGCCCGCCTCCTCCACGCAGGACACCGGCAGAGCGCCCACGGTTTCTAGTCCTTCTCCATCTCGGCTGCCGCCGCGAGGTGTTCAAGCTCGTGTGCGACGCGTTGGCCGTCCTCTCCGATCTGGTGAATAAGGACCTCTACGACAAGGAGATCGGCATCGCCGGCGCTACGCAGATGAGGCTCAACGAGGGCAGTGCTAGGAGTCAGGACGGCGGTGGCAGCGGTGGAAACAAGGCGTCCGTTGAAGCGGAGGTCGATCCTGGTCCGACTTTCTGGACAGCGTGCACGAGCTGCTTCAAAGTGTACCAATACGGATGGGGATACGAGGGCCGGACTCTGATCTGCTAGAACTGTAGAAAGACATTCCAGGCGACAAAGATGGCGTCTCCCCCCCATCATGCCGAACAGATACGTACTTCTGTGCGTGGGTTTTGTACCCACTAGGGTTCCCGGATGCCCCAATTTTGTCCCTCCCACTATGCTTAATCTCTTTTCCCTCAAAATTTTGACAGGGTTGTTCATTTTTGCTTATGCCATTGTGTTTTGTGCTGATGAGTAACTGCTAACCCTGTTTTTGTTTTTCTCTTTTCTTTTAATTCCTCTCCTTTCTCTTTATGTCGTTGCAGGTTTTCTTAAAAGTTATATATGCATCCACATAACGGCGTTTTACCAGTTTTTGAGTGAGTTGGGATACTTCAGCCCCTCCGACAGGACAAGGGACCTTCCAAATTCACAGTCATAGTTCGTCTGTGACAGTGGGTTGTCTTTCTCTAGCGTCAGTCATCTAATCTTACCCCAAGAAGTCAACGATCGGCAGGTGAAGTGGAGGTTCAAAGGATTTAAGGAACTTTCTGTACATAAATTCATGTTTTCCCTGGTGTTTCTTGGTACCTGATTGAGATAACATTGGACATCAGTGGCATTCTGAAATCCTTGTGGTCAGCAGCCTAGAAACTACTAATGGTGGCGGGGGGGGGGGTCCTAATCTTCTCTACAGAAAGCTAGCAGCTAAGAGGTGAATGCCTGCATGCCTGTCAACTTGTCAAGAATCAAGATAACTTGTGTAGTCTTGGTTCTGTAATCATGGATATAGAGGTCGTTAATGTGTTTTTCTATTATATAAATATGGAACACTTGATGGTCTGTTTATATTTATTTTGCTTCATGTGGTTTCTTGAAATTAATCTAGATGGTCGTGCTTTTGCAGTTCCAGCCCTTATATCATCCAATCTAGACCAGGTAATTTGCCTGCACTAAGATAAAAACCCAAAACTGAGACTGGAAAACCAAAATGACAGGGCTAGTCTTGATTTTAATTCTGGTTATTGATCCTGGCTTTACCCCCTCACATATTGCCAATCACCTTAATTTCTGGTTATTAAATCAAGACAAGGTATGAAAACTCTCAAAGTTGCTTTCCATCATGCCACAAAGATTAGGTTAGTTTGGAAGCATCTACCATGTTTGAACTCGTTTTATTCTTGATCTTGGAAAATTTTCATGAGGACTGAATTTAGTTTTTTCTAGGCGGTGATTCACATCATTAGACTTCCCAAAAACAGTGTAGGTGATGCTCTTAATGATTTAAGGACAAAGGTAATACCTTTGGTTGGAAGTCTACTTCCATTTTCCATTCGGCATGGATTATCGATGATTTTTCTGTACAAGTACTTATGATGAGTATATACTGTCTTCTATATATAAATTTCCTTTTTAACATATTCTTAATGATTGTGATTGTGCTTTGGAATAGGTTGAATTGTCCTCATCCTAGTGCAGAACTCCGATTGCTTGAGGTCTTTCTACCATAAAATATATAAGGTTATTACTTCGGGCATTGGTTCATAGATCTTGTGTCTAAATTTACCCACTTTCTTTTATTGTCTCTTGACACCTTTTTAGAACTTCTCACTTTTGCCACTTTAATTTGAAAGGGTTCACATTAAAAGAAAGTGACACCAAAAAGCAGAAGCTTAGCCAACTTCTATCAGCAAATGTGTGTGATGTCAGATGATGAGCTATTTGGAAAACATATTTAACCTGCCATACCTATGTTTGTCTGGCTTCTAATGATCAGTTTTCTGCATTGGATTGTGGGCATGTCTAACAGCAAAGTGAGAAATGTTGGACTCTTAACTATGGGTGGATATTCTGAGAGTAATCCAATTTCTAACTGGCTAGTCATATTTTCTTCCACTTACACGTGCATTTGGAGTGTAATTGTGGTGGCATGGAAACTAATTGAATGCCAGAAAGTTCATGTTCTTTTTCTGTCTATAATGGATGGACTTGCATCATTCATGTCTGCATCCATTGCCTTGGACTTGAAATTTCTCCTTTCTCTAAAATAGAGAAGATATATAAAATTCTTTGCCAAAGAAGGGTCTTTTTGTATCTATCTCGTGGGCAGCTACAAGAAATTGTGTTGTCGTCTCTTTTTATTTTGTTTTTACGTTTTTTGCCTGCTTTCATCTTGTGTTGTGGGCTTTATCAATTTACCATTTGTTGCAGATTTTCTCGGTCAGTGAGAAAATTGAGAACATAAATGATCAGTAATGACATTGCGTGCAGAGGAGGGGAGCCGTATCTTATTTTTTTTGGTTAATGTTATTGCAAGTATGCAGGCTTCATCATTCTCTAGTATATTTATACAACATCCGGGATCAGGTAAAAAGATTAGCGTTTTCTATGCTCTGACTTTTCTAAATTGCATGCAGATTTCAGAGGAAGAGAAAAATCAAGGACTCTATGGACCGCTTGATCATGTGTACATTTCACAAAGGATGCTGCACAAATCACATGGCAAATGAGAATCCCAGAGATGTTAGATTGCTATTAAGTGAACGAAAAGGGCAAAGAAGGGGAGCATGGGCATTAGATGACTATTAATCATGAAATAAATCCTACCTTAATACGTTCTCTTTTTCCAACAGTAGGTCAAAACTTTGGGGAACCCTTTTTCTTGGTTATTCATGAAGGAGAGACATGGCTGAGGTCAAAGTTTGTATTCAGAAGAAGCTACAGGTTCCAGATGAGGAATTCTCCAAGGTATTGCCATTCTGGCTCACTATTACCTCATTGTCGGCAATGTTCATCGATTTATTAGTTTCTTGTGGATGCTTGAAGTAAGAACTCCATAATAGCAAGGCGATACAAGATGGTGAAGGTACATGGATGGTAGCATCTGTCTCTCTTTCTCTCTCTTTTTAGCAATAGACTGGGTAGACTGAATTGCTATTTGTAGTCTTAAACACATGTTTGTATTCAGCTCTACTAAATCAGAAAGATATCTCTTGCTTTTTATTATCAAATTAAGACATTTGAAGTTGTGTCTGTTCAGAAACTAAAGTTTTGCATATACAATGATGGTTTTCATATATTTGCTTAAGGATTGCTGAACGGTGTATTTTTTTGTTCAAGCCTTCTGTGCCGAGGTCTTTAACTATTTTGTTTTTTGGCAGATATGATATCAAATTGAACAATGCAATCCTTGCAGAGGACAAGCACTTGCCCATGTAAGACAAATTATTTTCGAGATGGTAGTATTTCTTCTTGTCATTCATTTTGTCAAATTCTAATCAGATGATTAGCATGTATATTGCATTTCCGGAATTCAATCTTATTTTCTCCCCATTCTTGATTTCTGGAGGGTTTGCTTTGTTCTCTAAGAGATTTCCCCGATTATTTTCCAATAGAAAAGTGTTATAGCCTTTGATTGACATAGTGCTGGGCATTTCAAATATTACTTTAAAATATTCTATGAGATGGCATGCAGTCTGTGTAGCTTGTGTTTAAGTGGCATACTCTTATTGCAGTCATTCTTGTCTTGTCCAACTGTGTTGTCACATATATGAAACTGATATGTTATGTGCAGGTATGATGAATTAGCTACAAAATACGATGTGGAGTACATTGCTGTGGGTAATTCATCCTGTTATTATTTTTGTCAATTGTTTATTTTGATATACTTCATGGTATATTATATTTGAGCTTTATGTTGTATTTATGTCTCCAGGGGCCACTCAAAATTCAATCAGGGTTGCACAGGTATTACCGAGTGTTTCATTTTTTTTTACCCTTTTTATTCCCGTAGTTTTCAGAGCTTAACGAAAATCATATCTATTATATTTTGTAGTGGATGTTACAAATTCCTGGAGCTACTAGCTACATGGGTTGTATTGGAAAGGACAAGTTTGGGGAGGAAATGAAGAAAAATTCTAAAGCTGGAGGTGTTAATGTGAGTATGATCATTTGCTGCTAATGGGCACAGGGAAGAAACTTGGAAATTGTTCCTTTGTATCTATTCTATGGTGAAAATAATGCTTGAGCTGTCTGGTAATGCTCATCAGGTTCACTATGATGAGGATGACACTGCACCAACAGGCACATGTGCGTCTGTGTGGTAGGGGTGAAAGGTCAGTGCTTCATTTGTTCTTCTTCTTCTGTTATTCTGAACTTCTTTTTCCATACATTGTTCATATGAATGTGGTCTTTGTGTTTAAGCCATTTCTCTGGCTGAAATTTTTGCAGAAGTTCAGATAAAATATGAACGGGGGACATAACTCTGATAACATCTCGTCATAAAAGATGCCATTTTTTATAAAGATCCTGCTGCCTTTTTTTTCTTCCCAAGCTTGGCAAAAGGATGGAAAGATGACTAGGATCTGATCAATCTGCCAACATTTTATACAAATTAGCCAATCCATGTCAATTTTCTAAGCTTCAGTGATTATTGTTGATTTTTATGATAGCATTCTTTCAGGATGGATAAGAAATTTTCCTTTTATAATACGTCGAGTTGCATGCTCGGCTGGTGCAAATTTCACTCCACACATCATCACTGTTCCTTCTGGCGAGATATACATTATAGTATAATGTATAATCTTATCAAAAATTTGGTTTGTCTCAAAACACATCGTATTCAATTCTCATTCATGTTACTATAACTTTTATGTATGATCCATGAATGCATCTTTTGCACAACTGGAATAGGAATGTTGTCTAACAAATTATAGATCAGTTGGTGCTGCCATGTGACAGAGAATCATAAGAACATGATACATCAGTTGTAAGAAAGATAACTTAGTACTTGGAATGTTGTGTTATGTATTTAATAAATTGTTTGGCTTATCCATATTTTTATTAATATATATTTTTTTAACATATGATGATAGGTTTTGTTTGGACACGTGCGGAGATCGAGCTAGTTGTTTTCATCTTTTAAGGTTTTTTGTTCAGGTAAGATCAGCGAGCCTGGGTGGTAGCTCATCTTTATTTAATCCAGCGAGCCTGGGTGGTGGCTCATTTTTATTTGATCCAGCGAGCCTGGGTGGTGGCTCAACTTTTATATTATGTGTGGATGCATGAAAACTTTTATATTTGCCTCTATTTTCAGGTCAGATAGATTTTCAGGAGTGCTACATGCATATTTTACTTTTTCTTTCATTTTAGTCATCTTTTTTCATGTAGCGAAGAGTAACATGTATTTTATGAAGCAAAATTAGACAGCAAATCCCAAAATTTGGAAATGGCAAGGATATTCAAGAATAACCTCCACCATTTTACAGAGTGGGAGATTCTTTTGGTGCTTTGGACAGGCAAATCTCATATTACTCATGAATGAGGTAATCTATTGGGTTATGCAATATCTAAAATCAGTTGAACATTTTACAAATGCTTTTACAGATGCTTTGTCAAATGTGCTTAGTCCAACACCAATAGAAAAATAGGATGCCCCTGCCAAAAAGGGAAAGAACAAGCATAGAATCTGGAAACAAGGAAAAGCTATACAAATGTATTTATCTTGAACTTTTCTGTGAATTGTTTTGCAGTCTATAGAAAAAATACACAGATGGACTACTACATCTATAGATGAAGTAGTTCCTGAAATCCAATAATAAAAGTAAGGGCGAAAGAGGTACACTTCACACTTCAGACTTTAGCAGACTGGGCTTGGGCACTTTGTCCAAATCAGCGTGTGATTTGGACAAATCAAGAAACTCCATTCATACTTTAGCAGATGGGTTAAACACAATAATTAGTCCAATCAGTCAGCATCTTAATAACTTCAGCTTTTAGCTTTCCCAGGGAAGAATGACTAAACATTGCCAGCCTGTTTAAGGTCTTAGAAACTTTCAGGAACATATTGAGTGATAACAGACAATCTGGTTTCATTATTATTTTCCTTATAAAGAACTAAAAAGAATAAAACATGATCTAAAATGAGACCAGTCTTATATGAACATTTTCTTCTCTGATAACCCTGGTAAGTAAATATGTTTGCACCTGGCAGTTTTGGTAGCAGATTTTGAAAATGTCTTGGGTGACAATAGGATATGTTGTCATTCGACATATATTTGGTAGTTATATCAGTAGATTCCATCTTGTATTTGTATGTGACACTTTTTTCCTTGTTCTTTTAATGTGGAAGATTGCCTGCCATGCACTGGCTGCCTTAAGGCACACAATTGGCTAAACATCTTCAACCGGAAGACAATTTTTTCTTCTACTTTGAAATTGAAAATTGTTGCAGGAAGACTTGCATTTTCAGTTAATTTTGAGTTACCTGAGTCAAACCTTCCCTAGAATCCTATTTTCTTCTCAACCTAGGAAGCTCCAATTTCTAGCTTAGCTAGAAGCCAAGAAAACAGTAAAACTACACGTAAAAATTATTCCGTGAAAAATTATTTCCCTCTAAAACTGTTTTACGTACAACCAAATGCACCCTTAGTGTCCTTCGATTAGAAATGCTTGGGCTGAACCCTTTTGAAGCTTTGGCATAATAACAATGATGTACAATTGACGACTGGTATCTCACATTTTGTTGTTGCATGCCTTCCACCTTTGATCTTATGAATTTTCCCCAAAATATTCATCAAGATTCTTAAGGGCATCTCACTTAATTAGAGGGTGCTGAATTTATTCAATGTCCTCCATGAAAATAGTAAATAAGAGTTGTAAAAGAAAATTGGAGAGCTTCTTTAGTTGCTTTCCTTACTCTGAAGTTTCTCAAGAGCAACTCATTTAGAGAGTGCTGAATTTAGTCAATGTACTCTATGAAGATAAGCTCCAATTGAACTCCCAGGGGCCTGTAACAATCACAAATAATTTACCAAGCTTCTGAGTTGCTTTCTTTACTCAATTTTCTTTTGGGAAAAGAAGGTTCTGATCTTTGTCCACTAAAGAAATTGTGTTCAAACATAAGAATATGTGAGGTTTTCATCGAGTCATTGGTCTCGTGTACCAGTTAGACACCAAGTGATAGGTGGCCTTTTTGAAGTTTTGCAGCATAGGGTATGAGAACAATAATTTTTAAGACTGCCGAATAGAGAGAATCTTCAAAGAGCAACCTTCATTGTTAGATCTTCTGTCTGTGCTTGTTCCCTATTTTTTTTTTTACACAAGTCATCCTGTAAACCCATCCATGTAAATGACATTTGTTCAGATATTTGTCCTAGCTAATGCCGTGTTCTGGTTGGGAGTATTGATCTTGATATGGTAGTTGTGACATTAATACCTTTTTGATGATAGAATGTCAAATGTTTGTAGTCGGTGATATGGAAGAAACACCCAGGATGACAATTAAAGAGAAAAGAATAAAAGAATAAAATTAAAAGTGGAGAAGAGGATGGATGTTGTTCTTAGATTGCTTCTGAAAATTATGATTGTCTTATACTCCTTATGAGAAAGGTTTAAACAATAACTGAACTCATCCCCCCGTTCTTATTATCAATGTCCTTTCTTTCTCTGTAAACTGAATTATAGAGATGAGCATTTAGGCTGTGAGAAGAGATAATAGAGCTTTCACATCATAGATTTCAATTAATGTTGGTATTGACAGGAGGAACTTTATTTTGGCCGGCTATGACAGACCCTATACATTATAAGGATTGAGGCAGGGCAGAATAATCCCAAACTTGCAAAACCAGTTCTGAATTGTTGTCTGACCGGCTCTCATCCCCAAATACTTAATCACCTCCATTAGTTCTCAGTTATAACTCCACTATCTTCAAACACTGTAGAAATTTAAACGCGAGCAAGTTTAATTAGAAACACATGTTATAGAGCTACTAATTGCTTTTGCTAATGTGAATTTTAGACTGTTGTAGGTACCTTCACTGTAAGTCGGGATGCAGAATATGACAGATTTCATTTGACAGTGTATCAAGCTCATCATCCAAACTTGGATCGGCTAAGAACCTCTCGACCTTCTTTGAAACTTCCAGGCAAGAATGGTAGAAGAAGTCTGGTGGCACATCCCCTTGAGATGAAAACTTATTCTCAGCAAGAACATCCATTGGAACACCACCTGGAAGTTGATGATTTCCTCAAAGTGTTAGCTAGGAGTACTACAAGAAGTATGTATTTACTTTTGAAGTAGATAGGATTAGAGCTATATATATACTTTTGATTTTTTCGAGCTTACTTTTATCCTGTTTGATATTTTGATATTAGGCAAATCAACTTTTACCTTCCTTTGTGATCTTTTATCCTCATTGCTAAAAATGATGCCAAAAGCCAAAGCTCCTTTTGCTGTTTGAGTATTCTGCAAAACTCAAACTTCCCTCCATGATGGCAGTAAAGGAAATTTTATGACTGGTATTATTGATGATGTTGCATGCAATACAAATGCACATGTTCTGGGATGCCCATATGTGAGGGGATTCTGTTTTGTTCTATTATTGAACAGAGACTGCACCTGTTTGATTTATTTTGCTTACTACAAGGTCCTTAGAAGACATTGGCTCAAAGTTATGACCCTATCTGTCAGCAGATTAAAAATCTTAATTCACAAATAATTCAGCTGCTCTACAGTCTCCATGTTGTTTTGCACACTTTCTCCCTCCCTCCCATGCTTGGTTCAGATGACATTTCCTGATAGTTTGCCATTGACTATCTCATGCTGCATAACTTTTTGATGGATTTATTTTCTTGATTCATATGACCTAGGTTTCAAGTCTATTCAGGGAACTTTGTCTTCACGGACAGCTTGCTAGTTTCTTACTGTGTCCTGTAGCTTTGTAATTCATCAGTCGGTCAGTCTTGTGAAAACATTAAAGAGAGGAGCAAATTGATCCTCCCTCATGACCTAAACTATCATCAACTTGTAAAATGTCAGTTTTCCTCACTAGTGTCCAGTATTTCCTTAGATTCATGGTGACTCAAATTAACATGTTTTGTTTATTTTTTTTGCTATTTTTTATTTCTTATTGTATTTTCCAGCTATTTCTAAATACCATGCATTGGAAAATCAATTTAGAATTCTTATAAGTTACTTAAGAATATATAACAACCACATTGGTTGACTAGAAACAGGAATTCTTCATGCTTGTTCACTTGAAGAGTAGACTATGGAGGAACCGAGATATGTTATTGAACCTTGAAAGTGTTGCACATACAACCTCCTTATGTAGGCTGCAAACTAAGTTATTTCAGCCTCACATTTGGTTTAAAGGCCTTTAACAAGCGTTTAAGTATCTCCCTCCATTTTCAAGTGATTTTTTCCTGCTTCTCCTGAGCCGATAAGTTCCATGACATTATTCACTTGAAGGCATCCATATTTTTTTATAGTCTCGCTTGTCTCTTATTCAATCCCTAGGGCTGAATCTATCCATAATTAGGACTCTCATCTTTGACTTAAGTCACATACTTCCAAAAGGATTCTAAATCACAGGTCATACCTTAATCTCTAATAATTATGTATGTATGCAGATTTGATGCCGTTATGCATTTTACTGGACTGAAGGCAGTGGGTGAAAGTGTGCAGAAACCATTGTTATATTATCACAATAATCTTATTGGCACAATAAACCTGTTGGAAGTCATGGGTGCTCATGGATGCAAAAAGGTAAGACTTTGCTGTGTGGAAAACACAGTTTGTTTAATCCCCTGATCTAGGATCATAGTTTTGGTGTTCAGCTTACAAGTCAGATGATGGTGGTGTGGTCTGCTGTATGACTTTCACTGGCTGTATATGCATATACTATTATTGATTTTGGACTGTAAGTGACCCGAAACCCATGTAAGTTACTGGGTAAATGGATAAATGATGTGGACTGTTGGAGTGTTGGGTCTGCTTCTTGTTTGTTTCATATGAAGCATCTACTAGGCATAAGAAGGAAAAAATACATTTATCTTAGACTCTAGTGTGGTTAGCAAAATTTTCTTGATTTGAGACCTAGATTCATAAAATGTATTCATGTCTAACATATGATTTGAGTAAAAAGGTGTACCTGAATCTGTACTTATTACATCCAAGTGGTTATGGAAAATTGGGCCTATTTTGATGACCCTAAACTATATAAAGAGATAGACGTACGGAGGGACACATATAACACAGATGCACTTGCATGTGCACCACAGGCTCAAGAACTGTCTTAGTTTTTGAAGTTAATGGTAATCAAAGTATACCTGTGAACTTTGTTAAGAACTGTATTGGGTTCATTTGGTCAGGTTCCTGGAACTCTCTTTTCTCTGATCATTGGCATATGCACATAATTATCTGTGTTCTTAATTAAAGACAAAATAAATGAGTTCATTTCCTTTAATTGGGGGGAGGTGAATCTGTGTTGCAGAATTCCTTTCTCCTGAAGCATTTGAACTCTCCATATTTTTATTCCTTTCAGTATTCAGCCATTGGCCATAATTTCCTCACATTTATGAACATAAGAGAATGCTGTAATTATTTTTGCACTTTATCATATGCTTGAGTGTTTTCAACTGGACTGCATGTTCACTGGGGTTTGTCTTACCTAATCATAAGGTGTTCTTGTAAGGATTCTTTTGATTTTTTTCCCAATAAAACAACTATGTAACTACTAAATCTGTTTGTCTTTCTAGCCTCTAATTTTCATTTTTTTTCATATAGCCATGCTCAATGTGCTAATGATAGATTTCTTCTCCTCATGACTTGTATCATGTATAGAATTCTCTAAGCTCAAGTGAGGAGTACCATCCACTACATTTTCTCACCTTGGATGTTGTGGCATTTCCTTAACTAACAGTCATCCACATTTACAATATTGACCTGCTTTACCTTGAATCCAAATTCCAAGCACAGCTGCATCTTGACCTTCTATGTCAGTTGAAAGAGGAAATAATATCTGGCATTTTGTTAACAGTAGAGCATAGCTCTGCAGAGCCCTGTGTTAATTTCATCTGTTATGTGGTCATTTAGATGATGGTCCAGCTTGTCCATGAGTTTGTAATGGGACTGCATGAGTCTGCATTGGCCCTACTAAACACCTATATCCCTGAAGTGATGGAATCCCAGCTGTTTCTGGATATCTTGCTCTGTGATTGTGTTGGTTGGATCTTTTCCATGATCATGTGTTGCTATTCCTGTTGTCTTGATTCAAGAATACCTTGTTTTCTGATGAAAATGGGGAGTAGAGGCATGACTTATAGGTCCTTTTGAATTTTTAATGTCCCCCTTGAGACTCTTTTTTGACCTGGGAATGTAACATCTAAGCTGTTCGTCTCCTGATGTTTAAATTCCTAGATTCACCCACCCTTGGAGAATTTTTTTTATAACCTCATGGCTACAGTTTATCTGGCATATTGGCCCTACTAAACACATATATCCCTGAAGTGATGGAATCCCAGCTGTTTCTGGATATCTTGCTCTGTGATTGTGTTGGTTGGATCTTGCTCTGGATATATGTACAGTTCCTACAATATTCCCCAAGAAACTGCAGACCCACCTTAATTATTCCAACCTGATAAGTGTCACCACCAGCTGCTGTTGGGAAGACACAAATTAATCCAACAGTACTGATCGAGCAAGCAATATCCATTCTGGTTTTATGATGGAAAGGAGGACCTGTCTGATCCATGAACTTCTGGTACTGGGTTGCCTATCTTGCTGTAATTAAAACAATGTAGTTTCTTTTCTTGCTTTGATTCTTGATAAGTGGAAAGTAACTGTGAACTGAAAGAGAACCTTGCTTGCCAAATGAGCCAACATATATAATCTCATCACTGTTTGCATAGAGTTACAAACCGGGAAAATGCTGCAAAATAAGATAATTACATAATTTTACTGTACTTTTGAAAGATTAAAAAAAAAAAAACCAAGCACTGGCTCTATGCTTTTAATTCTTAGTGGCATGTGTATGTTGGGAATTCCAGCAACTAACACCACATACAAAAACAACTGTGTTTGTCGGCAGGTTGCTGAAGGATGCAGCCATGGCTTGGTGTTTAGTGGATGCCCGACCACATGGGCCGTGCCGATGTGTATGATGCCACCACTAGAGTGCTCCGTTTAAGAAGACGCCGCCACTGATTAGGACCCTTCACCTGCTCAATAATTTAGGTACCATATGATCAAACACAAAGACATGTGGATTGAAGTGCTGAAGCCCTGCTTTTCTCCGTAGTATTAAATGGGAATTGGGTTGATGAGTATGACCAGATGCAAAGACAAGGTAATCAAGGTGAAGTCCTACTAAACACTATATCCCTGAAGTGATGGAATCCCAGCTGTTTCTGGATATCTTGCTCTGTGATTGTGTTGGTTGGATCTTTTCCATGATCATGTGTTGCTATTCCTGTTGTCTTGATTCAAGAGTACCTTGTTTTCTGATGGAAATGGGGAGTAGAGGCATGACTCATAGGTCCTTTGAATTTTTAATGTCCCCCTTGAGACTCTTTTTGGACCTGGGAATGTAACATCTAAGCTGTTCGTCTCCTGATGTTTAAAATTCCTAGATCACCCACCCTTGGAGAATTTTTTTTATAACCTCATGGCTACAGTTTATCTGGCATATTTGATCAGTTGCTTTGTTTTATGTAGAACTTTTAGTTGAACTAAGCACTCAAGTGGAAGTATACTGAATTTTACTTTCCTGTGTAGATGAAAGACTAAATGACGTTGTTGGCAGTGCCTACTATGTTGCTCCTGAAGTCCTCCACAGATCATATAGTATGGAAGCAGACATTTGGAGTATGGTGTCATAACATATATCTTATTATGTGGCAGCAGGCCATTTTGGGCACGAACAGAGTCTGGAATCAAGGTTTGGCGCATCCCGATTCGGACCGGATCGGTTTTTCCTGATCCATCCGATTCGCGGATCGACCGATCCGGTTCGATCCGCTGGATTCGGCCAAACCTTATTTAAGAACCATTTTATGGCCGATCCCTTGATCTGGCCTTTTTTTGAATGATTGTGTGTTTAGGCCTCTTGTACATATGTTTCATCATATTCCATGAGATTTATATCATGTAATTGGTATAAAAAACATTTATTTCAATGAAATAAGCATTAAAGAGTGACAATTGAAACTCATTAATTGAAAGATATTTACATTGCACAAAGTCTACATATGTAAACTAAATTCCATAAAATACAATGACTTACTCTAATATCCCCAATGCCCTTGTTGATATGGATCATATGCATTCCATTGGGATTGGCTAGGCACGGACTCGGACTCTCTGACTCTGAGGAAGCTCTCCAATAAGATGATGACCTTTCGTTCGAGACACAAACTCACGAAACTCATCCCATGTCATCATCGTATGGTATCTCTGTCGAAACTGACTGAGATAATGGTCCCCCACTTGACAGCCGGGACGGACTACCCCCAGTTGTGCCATCTGTACCTCCTCTCTCAGGAACAAAAACTTGGACTGAATAGGAATAGATTGCAGGAGGAGGATGCATATATGGAATGAACCAAGGTAGCCTGCTGTGGCAGTGTAACCACTGTACGGTCCGTACCCACTAGAGTAGTCTGTGCTAGTGGATCGGGGTGATAGCTATGCGCCAATAGGATCGACAGACTCTTGTGTACTCATCCTCTCAAAGTCTGATATCATAGTGTCATAGCTTGGGAATCCACTGGTGAACCTCTTGCTTGAACTGCCAGGTCTAAACTTCTGCCTTCTATTGTACTGCATTGGGCACCACGACTCTTCTATGTGTTTTGCACCCCCATAAAATTGCTCCCCTGTGAATGCCATGCCACCTCCTCCTCCCTCACCACCCTCACCTCCTCCTCCCCCTGACCATCGTGTTACCACCTCCATGTTACCACCACCGTCACCACCAGCATCTGAAGAACCACTTGCAGGCAATATCATTTGAACATTAGTTAGAACAAATACAAAATTACAATACATTTTGATGTATTTTTAATACAAAATGATGGCCTACCAGTAGTCATCGAATCATGGAGGGCACTATTGGGCAATCGGGGTGATCCAATGGAGACGTTGTCTCATCATCTGCATTTGGATCCAAAGTCTCTGCATCGGCAATGTCAAGTGGATCTTCAACAACGGTAGCACCTTTCTTGCCTTTCTTGGATCCCCAACCAGAAAACCAACCCTTCTTTTTTTTGTGCTGGGACGACGGGAGGTGGCTCTCGTATAACAACTCCTTTACTTGGCCGGGACTCTGTTGCACCAGTTTTTTTCTGCGGGATTCTGTTGCTATTTGCTTCCCTTTTGCCAATGAGATGATGTGGGAGCCCTTGTAGATTGTGAGGGAGGCGCATCCTGGGTAGATAAGCCTCTCCTTCTAGATTGTGTGCGGGGAGGCCTTCCATCACCTATCAAAATCATCATCATCATTACCTCCTCCTCTACCTGCAATAACCCCCACATTATACATTAGGAAGTTAGCATAAATGCAACAGATAACGTAAGATGAAAGAAAGAAATGACTCTCTCACCTGCAGTACGCGTCACATGCTCTACTGTATGTCCGCAAGAAGATCCACCTCAGCCTCTGGATCCATCTCATAACGAGGGGAATATGGCTGTCCCACATTCCCAGATCTCCCTCCTCCTCTGCTGTTGCTTCTGCTACAGCCCTTGCCAGAAAGTGTTAGGGCGAGGTGGATCTTCAGGGTCGTCTGCCTCCTCATCTAACTCATACTCCCCTCGCTCTGTTGTTGCTCGTGCAACCCATGCAACCATTGGGGTCTCTTCATCTCGTAGAAATCCAACATCAATTTGATCATACTCTACGTCCCCACGCTTCTTTGGATCTTCTGTAAGATGTTTGACCCTCAGCCTCATATTATAGTGGACGTACACCAATTGGTCCAAACGCCTATATGAGAGACGATTCCGCACTTTGGTGTGTATCAATGCAAATGTACTCCAGTTCCTCTCACATCCACTAGATGAGGAAGTCTGAGATAAAGACCTTCACTGCAATTTTCCTCAATGTTGGCGCAGAATGGCCAAAGTTGAACCACCAATCAGCTGCATCCAATTTAATTATCTCAATCAGATGTCAAACATCAAGTTGCAATGATAAAAAATGTCATGGGAAGCATATTACCGCCGCTACACGCTCCGACCAGCAATGGCAGATGGTCAGCAAAGGTCCCAGTGGCTTCCGAAAAACGCTTCATCTGCATTTCTAATTTATCATCAACTCATGAACTTCAAGTATTTGATTTAACTTTGGATGGAAGTTGATAATCCTATACTTGCCTCATCAATGGCATCTGCCGCTAGCACAGGACTTCTTGACAATCTCTCAACCCCCTTGCAAAGGCAGCCGTCAATCATCATCATATGCTAGCTCGTGTGCGTAATGGTATGCAGGGTGGAGATAGTATGCTGCAATTGAATAAAATACCATCATCAATACAATAAAGAGTAGTTGTATTACAGAAATATGATTTATTTCCTTACCCGCCATATGGAGATCTCTACTCATCTGCCGGTCCCATCTATCGTCAACAACATCCAAAACCAAGTGTGCATGCCGAGGTGAGACTTCACGGATCTTTTTTCTCGCGGCTTCAAGCTTTGCATATACCAATCCTATAGATGGTCTCCTATCCCCATCCCCACACCTCAACACCTCATATAGAGGTTCAATGATCTGTACCAGCTTGAAGACCCGATCCCAAAAATTGGAGCTGTTGACGATGTTTCCACTCCTTTCCATCAGATGTACTAGCAAAATTACTCTGCAACCATTTATCACCCCTGAACATGCGTTTCAATCCATCCTGTGCTTCAGTAGACTCTGTAGTGCACAAAATTTGTTGCAAAGCGGGTGACACGGGCCTCAACAACTCTCCACCAGTGGACTCTCTCATCCACGCCAACACCAGATGATGATTGTAGATGAAAGTGTGTTATTTCTGTCCTGCATCCACCACCATTTTCACAGGTTGTAGTGTCCCAATTTCTTTAAGCATTAAATCACACAGTGGGCAGCACATGGGGTCCAGTATAGATGAGGATAGATATTCATCAACTCCTCCCCTGCTTCTTGTACGCAGCTCCATTATCCGTGACACCTGCACAATATATTGCTCCCCAATCTCCTGAACCACCTCTCGCATCAAACCAAAATGTATTCATAGTTGTGTACATGCTCGGATGCGTCAACTGATTTGTGATAGAAGACTTGTCTATCACAATACACTAGGAAGTTGATGAGGCTGCTCCTGGTGATGCCCGACCAACCATCACACATGATGGTGACACCATATTCTCCCATTTCTTTTAAATCCATCTATGTAAGACTTTATCTCATCAACTCCTCCTGCAGATATTCCCTGCCAAGTCCCTAGCTGTAGGAGGCTGCACATGTAGGCCTCCACGTTGAACCTCCTGTATTGCAGTTTTATAATAGGGACTGTTCGCTGCATTAAATGGTAACCCTGTATGGTGCCACCACTTTGCAATTGCTCTCCCCACCTTGTATTTCGGCCCTGCTGCTTGTATGAATCATCAATCCTAGTCTGCTGCCATGCTCCCTAGGATACACATAAGGGTCCACATCCTCAATTTGCACACCTGTGGATCTCTTGCTATGCCTGTCTTCTGGTACTTGTGTGGGAGGGGGTCGACTGAAATAATCTCCCACATTTGAAAATCGACGGGAGCCACTGCCACCTACCGCTGAGCCACTGCCACTGCCACTGCCAACCTCATGCTGAGCTCCCTGAAAACTCATTCTGTGCCTGCCCTTTGATCAGCTTCCCATGCCTCAGCCCTGCTATGTGCTCTGCCTAGCCTTTCTGCACATCAGGATCAGGAACATATTCTGCATACATTTGAACTTCATCATCATCATCTTCATCTCTTTGCCTTCCTGATATAATCCTCTCTGCTATCTCCTTATCTGCCTTCTTTCTTGCTGTCTCAGTTCGAACTTGCTTAATGTGTTCACTCATAGCCTTCTTGACTTCTTTGGCACCGATTTACACCCCTGCACGTCATGGTACCTGCTAGTCAACCACCAGCAAGGTGCTTCTTCAAAGGGAGACCCACCTCCTTGTCCCACAAAACCACAATAATTGCACTTAAAGTTGTGCCTATTCTCAACATGATGCCATGCTGCCACCCAATATCATCAGAACCTCTTTTCGGTGCCATCTACAATGACAAAAAAATAATATAAATTAACAGTAAATTAAATTAATTTCAGAATTTGAACACTAAAAGAAAGTATTCTTACTTTAATTGTTATATGATATTTTTAATATACATGAACACATGATCACAGAAATCCATTCACACATGCATACATATTTTCTGTAATTTCACATTTTATTTTAAAATACTTCTTATTAATGTAAGAATATAAATAATTATTGCTCAACTTCTTATTAATCAACTTCTAATCATGATGTACAAGTTATACAACACTTTCTATCAATTTTTGTTGTTTACACTTTTAAGATTTTTAAATTATTATTCAAATTTTAATATATTATTAATTATTTATGAACATTAATTAATTATACCTAAACTTCTTATAGAATCAAGTTCTAACCATGATATAGAACTTATAGAACACCTTCCTATCATTTTTGATTGTTCAAATTTTTTTAAGATTTTTCAAATTATTTTTCAGAAAATCATATTTTATGAAAAATCATCAAATCTACATGAAAACCTTGTAGATCTTGATGAGAAATGGTTGCAAGTGAACATCAATCCCTTGCAACATCATTCCTAACAAGATCTAACCCATACACCAAGAAAAGAACAGAAAAATGAAGAAATAAAGTTGCTTACCTTGAAAACCCGTAGAACCTTCAAAAAACTTGAAGAACAAGGCTTCAAAGCTTCCAAATCCACCTCCAAATGGACACAAATTCACTTAGGAAGCCTCCTCCTGTGGATTTGCACCTAAATCTAGGATTTCTCATTCAAAAAAACTGCAAACGGGGGGGAGAAAGGGGCCTGCGGTTTCCTGCGCTGCGAATGGGACTGTTCAGTCCCGATGCGCAGCGCATCGCCGACACCCTTTAAGGGTGTCGGGCGGATCGCGCCCGATGCGACAGTGCCGGGCCGGATCGCATCGCATCGGGCTCGATCCGCCTTCTAACAAAGGATCCGGGCGCATCGGGCGAATCGCACATCGGATCCTCCCTGATCCGATGCGATTCGGGGGGATCGGCCCGGCTCGATCCGGCGCGCCAAACCTTGTCTGGAATATTTCGTACTGTCTTGAGAGCTGATCCGAACTTTGATGATTCACCTTGGCCAACTGTATCTCCAGAAGCCAAAGATTTTGTGAAAAAACTTCTGAATAAGGATTATAGGAAAAGAATGACTGCAGCTCAAGCATTGAGTAAGATGCTTAATTATATTTCTCAATTCTAGTTAATGTTCAACTGCAATGATAGTTTCTGCTTAAGTACCTTCTGAAGTTTGACATTTCCAATCAGTCAAACTTATTCTATATTCCAGATGAGACTAGGCATAGAATATGGAAATAACTAGTGAATACTTATTCTATTAGGTTTTTGGATCTAAACTTTGATCTGGTGAGATTTCTGGGAGATGTTGGCCCTTCCCTGGATGGTATTAATCTATAAAGCTTGACAGTATAAGCTTCTTTTCTCATAAGCAATTGTTCAATTTTCCATGGAGTGCAATTAGTCAAATCATATGTTCGTGCTACACCTTTCAAATGTGCAGCATTGAAGGTTCATCCCTCCTATTTTTTATATGTCAAACTTGGAAACAGTATACCTTTTTTCTTGTAATGTTGATTTATTACTTTGTCTTGTAACTTGCATATCTTCCTGCTGGTTTGCATATGAATTATTGGCATTTTCAGATAGTTCATTTGATTCAGGCCACTGATTTGGTGTTTGCATTCTCCAAATATGAAAAGTTAAAAAGTGCTTGCTCCCACAATAGTTAAAAAGTTAATTTTCCTCTTCTTCGATTTTTCTTTTTTCTTAATACTCACTAATTTCTTGTTGGATACTTACATGCTTTGCTTGTTTCAAATCCATAAACTTAACATTGTTGGCATGACTTGTTTGTGACATATTCTGCAAGCTCTATCAAAGGCTTTGACAGAGGATGAGCTGATATATCTCAGGTCTCAATTTAAATTATTGGAGCCAAACAAGGATGGGCGTGTTTCACTTGAAAATTTCCGAACGGTTAGCATTTCTCATTCTTTAAGTTCTCTCTTCTTTTTTCCTGTCCATGTTCCTTCACACTGAGGAAAAAAACCAGATATCAGTTTAACATATTAATCTGCTCTTGAAATATTGATGGTCTTATAGTAGGCACATCATGAGCATTGAGCTATGATCACGATTCTCATGGCTTACTTTTATTGGTTTCTCTGCAAAATTATGAGCTTGGAGGAAAATATGTGCAGGCCCTGATGCAATGAAGGAGTCTAGAGTTCCTGATATTTTGAATTCGGTATGTTAAGATAATATCTTGTTATGTTTCACATCTGTGTTTAATCCTTTCTGCAACATCTAGTGTCTATACTTCAGCAATAATATCTGTTTTGAAAGTTTGGAGCATCTTAAGCCTTGTATGGTGAGAATGGTAGTCATTTATCAAGGAACATTATGTGTATAGCTTAGCATTACTGTGTTGCTCAACATACCATTTTGCGATATTACCTGATGAAGGCCAGATATGTGATGGTTCTGACTTTAGGCAGTGCTTACAGTAGGATGCGAACTGTGCATTTTCTTCTTTCTGGAGTGGGATGTTTTCTTCCCATCTTACTGTACGGTAGTACAGTGCACACAACATGATTTCTCTTAAAGATTTACTTAGCATGTGAATTAACTACATCCCAAAAAATATGATGATTATGGAACCTAAAAGATACTGTTCACTATCCTAGGATGTGCAAAAATAGCTAGATTACCAAGCTGAGGTGAAGATTTTTGTGTATGGAAGGTTTTGATGAGTACTATCATTTTATTTTGCTTTAAAAAAACTGGCCTAATTTTATCAAGAAGCTATTTTTGACAGGTTTGATATAATTTTATAGAAACACATGATTAAGCTGATATATATCCTGTTTTTTTGCTAAAAATGTTTATATATATTTTTAAAATATTTAAAAAATAGAGACCGATTAGTGACCGATATAATTCGGTCACTAATCGGTCACAAAATAGTGACCGAACAGTGACCGAATCAATTCGGTCACTGATAACAACTTTCAGTGACCGACAAAATTCAGTCACTGTTCGGTCACTATTTAGTGACCGATTAGTGACCGAATTATATCGGTCCCTAAATTAGTGACCGAACAGTGACCGAATTCCATTGGTCACTGATAACGACTTTCAGTGACCGATGGAATTCGGTCACTAATCGGTCTCCATCGGTCACTGATAACGACTTTTAGTGACCGATGGAATTCGGTCACTAATCGGTCACTATAAAGTGACCGATTAGTGACCGAATTCCATGGTCACATATTTGTGACCAAAATTCTTGACCAACGAATTCGGTCTCTATTCGGTCTCTGAGTCTTTTAGTGACCGAATAGTGACCGAATAGAGACCGAATTTGTCGGTCTCTAAATGCGTTTTTTCTTGTAGTGGCACCACCCTAACTATTGCTTCATTTTCTTTCTTTTAGCTTGTACATATGCAAATAAAAACAAAATTTCACAATGTTCCATCTTTGAATAAAAATGTCTGGCATTGCGAGACTCAAACTATGTGTCTGATCTTTAACCATTAAATTTTGTGGCTGTCACATTCCCTTACAAAATCTATGTTAGGTAGCCTCTAATAAAGGATTACATGTACTTCTTGTCTACCTTATGTAAGGATTTATGGCAAGAAGTTTTCATACACACACTACACAGCCACTGAGACTAGTTGAACCTGAATGTAGCAAATTTGTCAAGGTTGGTAGGAGAGAGGTGATTGGTTTTCTCCCTTCGCCTTAAGTGAATTGCGAAGGAAGTGAAGACATGTGATCAAGGAACCTGACTGTTCATCCTTCCGCAAAGAGAAAAAAAAAAGTGAAAAACAAAAGCAAAAGAAAAATATATCCATGAAAAATGCCCCGGATCTGAGTAAAGTTGGACTCGCTACTCTTGAAAAGTGATGGGTTGTGCAGCATTGTGGATGAAAAGAAAAAAATCTGAGTGCACAAAGTGCAAATAAAGGGACAAAAGTCTCCAAATTCAGAGAAATAATCCTCAAGGAAGATGAGCAGAATGGAACTGAGAGAAACAACCCGATCTGACTGAGTAAGGATCTTATTCCACAATTCTTTTCTTCTCCCTCGAATTAATCTAATCTCAATTACTAGCTGAGGTAGAGGAGCTTCAGAAGGGCTGATGTGAACTCTTAAGTGAGCTACCATTTGTGCACTAATTTCTTGCCATAAGCCTTTACAATTAGGAAAGACATATCTCTACATTAATCTTTTACATGATGGCTGGTTAGCATGAGATATTACATCTTCTAGTCCTACATTTGGAATAATTTTCATTGCTAAGGGACTAACAATGTTTAAATAGGGGGAGTGATAACTACATAAATTTTTGCGTTAAATCTCATACACATAGTTGATTTTAGACATCTTTATCCATAAATAATGTGTAATTTGATTTTTAATTTCATTTCATCCATAAATAAAATTTTGAACATTTTAGTTAGAACATATATATAGTTAGATTTTCATTGAATGTTGTTAATACTTTTTGAATAAAGTGTTCTCACTTTTTATAAGTATATTGTACATAAATAATTTTTTAAACATCTTTCAATTCTTGTAAATAGTAGTTGTAAATAAATCAAATTTTAATAAGTTTTTAATACATAACTCACTCCCATCTCATTAAATAAATAATAGTATACCTCACCACTACAATCATGCCACATACCCCAACCTAATAAATAAATAAAACACTTTTAACACCCTTCTTTTAATCATATGATGCCACAACCCCCATACCCATTTAACCATGTCTTAAAAAAAGTCAATATTAATCTAACCATTTTCCCCATTTTTATTATAGTCTTCTGCCTCATCCATTGGAAGCTTCACGAAGAAGCTGGAAGAGGCCAGGTGGCTGGTTCGTGGGGAAGCTGCTAGAAGGCCAGATGAGGTGTGCAGGGGAGCTCTGCTGGGCGGCCAGTGCCCAGATGTGCAGAGGCGATTTGGTGTCCAGAGCTGGGAAGATGAAGAGCTGTGCGCAGCAGTTGGGCACCTCACGGCGGAGGGCGCAGGCGCGCGGCTGATGGGGCGTGGTGTGCGCTGGCTCTGGAAGGCGGCAGTGTGAGATGCTGAAGCCCGGAGGCATAGCGATGGCGCTCTCGTGCTGATGGCGGTTTGAGGTCTTGCAGGGAGGCGGCTGGGCTGGGCCAAGCGGCTAGGTGGGGTGCGGCCAGGCGGTTTGAGGTCTTGCAGGTGCGTGGCTGATGGAGGCGGTTTGGCACTGTGCGCGCCTGGCACTGTGCGCGGCGATGCAGGGAGAAGGCGCAGGGCGGCTGGGTCTCTGCTGAGCTGGCTGAGGAGGGCGCATGGTGCTGTGGCGGGAAACGCAGGCGGCTGAGCTGGCATCTTGTGCAAAGCACGGCGCACAGGCGATATGCTGGGCAAGGCGATGGAGGTTGGGCATGCAGTGGCCAGATCCGTTGAGGAGCTCGTGCTGAGCTGGAGGTCGTGCGACGTTGGCGATCCGGGTGTGGAGTGATGGCGATCCTGGTGCGTTGGTGATCCGGGAGGCGCCCGGGCATCTATAAAAGGACCCGAGGTCCTCTTCTTGGGGGTTCTCCAGTTCAGAATTCTTTAGGATTTTTAGTCTTCATTTCGTTGTATTCTCTGTTCTGCCAGATTTCTCAGGGGAGGGCTGGGGGTTCGAATTCTTGGATTTTTCATCTTTTATTTTTCCTGTATTCAGCATCCGTGGGTTGGGAGGAGGAAGTTTAGCTTCTGCATTATTTTTAGTTTTATTTCTTCTTGTTTCTTTCTGTTTTAGCAGAGCAGGGAGTCCGAGTTTGGTCTTGCTATTTGTTCTTCTTTTCTTCTTTTTCCCTTCTGTAAGGAATTTGAACATTTGTGAGATCGATCCAGGGAGAGCCAATCTTTGAATCTACTGTTGGATAACTTGCTCTAATTGTTTTTCGTTTATTCCCTTTATCTTTTCTATCTGGAGCGTTTATTTGAATGGTAACAATTGTTTAGCATAGTTGTAGTGATTTTTCACCGATCATACTCTTACTGTTTAGAATTCTCTTCTTGCATTTAATTTGATGCTGCTGCACCTGTCAATTCCATTATGCGCTTTACACAGCAGTTCTTGATCGTCTGTGTGATCAGTTCAATGTTTAGATCCGTACGAGGAATGGGAGAATCTCCATCGTGATCTCTTCAGTATTTTTTTGCGATTTCTTTCTTTTCCTGATCCCTCCATCAGAAGGCTTTTGACTGGTTCTGTGCGGAGGTAGCAGTGTTGCAGTCCAATAAGTTGCAGACATTTGTGATCAGAGCTCAGAATTCCAGAAGGGTTCCGGACATCTACCGAGTCCAGATCCACAGTTAAGTTTGTGAAGTCCATGTTCTTGTTATAGCGGAGGTTAGATTTGATAATGTGAAGATGTCTGGTTTTTTTTTTAGTTAGTTTTCAGTCTTCAATGTTGTTTGATTCCTAATCTTCAGTAATAATACGAGGATTCTGATTTAGGAGCAATTAATTTCTATTTGTATTTTCTGTCGGGTCTGTGAGATGAGAGAGCTGCGAGGGCTGTTGAGAGGTAGACGCGTAAATCTTCTATTTCTTGTGTGTTTCAGAATTCAATTCAGAGGCATTTAGTTCAGTTCATCTGCATTTTCTTTCTTCTGTGAGAATAGCTAGCAGTTCTTTTTCTTCTGTGCAACTTTCTGAGATCAACAGTTCCATTTCTCTTGAGAGTGTCGATTCGGTATTTGTAGAGAGTTGCTTTTGTTTACTGTTCATCCCCTGAGCTATAGGGGTACATTGATTTGAAAGTTTTCTTTTAAAAGATTTATGTCTACCAATTTGATCTCTCGAGCTGTGAGGGTACGGTGATACCAAGTTTCTTTTTATTTCAATTCCATGTGTTCTTTCATTAAGTTAGATCTATCAAGATTGTGAGGGATTTGATTGGTGTTATTTACACATTCACTTTTAATGCATTGTTGTTAGAATGATTTCAAGTTAAAGTAGTTTAAATCAAGTTCTATTCTGCCTCTCCGTGGATATGACCTGTTCTCACCATTGTGCTAGTTCTTCTTTATGATTTTATGTTTGTGAGACAGTTTAGAGGAAGTGCGCGTATTGACTCGTGCGAGAAACTCTGGACAACGAAATGCACAGTCATTGTCCTTCCCTACAACCACTTCTTAAAAGCTGATCAATCCAAAATCTTCAAAATGGCTGAATGCAAATATGAAGATCAGTGGGCCAAAGGGCACTCGGCTCTCTATAGGAAATATCTTCTTGCAATGTCAGAAAGGTTTCCACCCAGGGACTCTCCACTCACTCTCTCTGAGTGGTTTGTCATTCATCATAAATCCCTCTGGGCCCCTTTCATTCAAAAGGAAGTGACGCTCATCAGGTACTTTCAGTTATTCAATGATTACCAGTATCTTCACAAGTTACCTGAAGTCCAGTTGGGTTAGTTCCAGGGGGCAGTTGCTTCATTAAAAATTGCAAATCCAATCAATTGCTCTTTCAAAGTGGATTTCGCCACCCTACAAATTTCAGACTCTGTATTCCTTCCTAAGCTGCATTCCTTAGTTATGGACTCCTCAATAGGTCCTATTATCTTTGAGAGATTCGCTCACGTCATGGGAAGGATATCAGCTCAACAGGGTCGACTTCCATCCTTCCAAAGGTTTATCTTTAGAGAATTTCACCTAGGCCATATTTCCTCTGAAGTCCTTACTCCTCTACTGTCAGAATGTGAAAGGCTTTCTCCAACTGACTGGGAAAAGCACTATAATCAGTTAGCTCTTCAATTGGAAGCCTTGAACAGCTCCTTGTTTAAGGCTGGCAAGCCTACTCTCACAGCTGAAGCATTCTTGGACCTGAATTCTATCAATTTAGTTCAGGATTCTTATCTTCAGTGGGTCGAGCGGTACAAGCTAATTTTGGCATTGAAGCAAGATCTTCTGCAGCATAAGTTATTCTATCCTATCAAGATCAACCAATTTCTTCGATTCGCCAGTTTTGGTTCATTCAGTACCTACAAACTTTCCCTTGGCACCGATGAATATGGCAATTTTCTGAGTACTCAGCGGCAGCTTCATATTCAAAGGATGTTGCCTGACATGGGCCCATCTTATGTTAATTCTTCTGGGGCGTTTCAGGCTTATTTTGAGGAGCAAGAACGACAGGCCTTGCCCATTATTCGTCAGCACGCCTCTCTTTTGTCTCCTACTTTTTATCTCCATGTAACTCCTCAGGACAATTGAATATATCTCTCTTGTTTTCTCACTATCTTTTCTCTCTGTCCTTCTCACCTTGTGGTATCTTTTTGCTTAATGACAAAAATGGGGAGAAATATAGTACTTCTGAAATATATTTTTTCTTATATTTCAGCAATTTCGTTTAGATTCATTTCAGACTATCTATGCTCTTTGTTGAGTTTTGTCATCACCAAAAAGGGGGAGATTGATGATCAGTTTATCCCCATGTAATTTAAATTAATTATATATTTATTTTAGTGATTAATAAAACTAAGAAATTATTTAAATCTAACATATTCTCTATGAGATTTGAGTACAGAAAATGAATCAAGGAATAATAAGACAAATGGGTAAGTATTATTTACTCTGTAGCAATGCAAGTTCAAAGGATGGCTTTTCTCTAGTGATCGCATCGATTTGCCCTCATAACGATTCGTTAAGTGATCACAACGATTTGCCCTCACAACGATTCGTTAAGTGATCGCAACGATTTGCCCTCACAACGATTCATTAAGTGATCACATCGATTTGCCCTCATAACTATTCGTTAAGTGATCTCAACGGTTTGTCCTCACAACGATTCGTTAAGTGATCGCATTGATTTGCCCTCACAACGATTCGTTAAGTGATCGCAACGATTTTCCCTCACAACAATTCGTTAAGTGATCGCAATGATTTGCCCTCACAATGATTTGTTAAGTGATCGCAATGATTTGCTTTCATAACGATTCGTTAAGTATTCATAACGATTCACTTCCATAACGATTCGATAAGTGATCACATCGATTTCTTAAGAAAGATCGATTCGATTTGCTTCAGTGTCACAATGACTCATCAAGTTTCAAAACAATTTGATCCCTGTAATGATTCGATTCAGCAAACAACGATTTTCTCACATCATTTTGTCTCTGACTACTTGCTCATAACGATTTACTTTTAGAGTCATAACGATTTTTCTATATAACGATTTGTATGTGCATTGGCTTGCTTATAAGTGTACAACAATTTACATGGATAACGACTTATTTGCATAACGATTTCATAAGTCATGCAGGTAACGATTTCATGGAATATAAAGATTTAATATTTGAACTCATTTTGAGTATGTTGAAAAGTCAAAGTCTCCACGTATATCCTTCTGACAACCATGCATTTATTATGACTGAACATATCACTGCAGTGCATGCAAATGATATCTTATATTCTCATCGTTATTCTGTAAACATCTTTTTAGAAGAATAAAATGGAACTTCTACTTATGTATAAAATCAATCTAACGTTGACTGACAACAAGAGACAGCTTAGCTGTCTATTGTTTAGCATTTAATTCGTGCAGGTCTCTGTCAACGCATCTCAATACAACATTGGATAGTACGGAAGATAACGAACATGATCGAAGATCCTCTCTCTTGTTGCGTGCATGGAAAGCTAAGGACTTCTGAACAAGAAGCTCTACAGAACCATGCAGTCTAACGTAAACGAGAGTCTAGAGACAACAGACATTTTAACGTTCGAATTTCAAATAGAGGATATATAAAGAAGACTGAAGCTCCAGAAAGTAAACATCTTACAACAATTTTTAAAAAGCTTTTCTGCGAGCATTTGATAGAGCAAAGAGCCTCACTCCTTTGATTGTCTAGCTCTTAGCTCTCTACATTCATTGTGTTAGTCTTGAGAGCTTCTGAAAAAACTGAGACTATCCCACACTGTAAATCTTTTCTTCTCAGTTTTAGCTTCAGATCCAGCATTATTTAAGCTTGATCTAGGGGCTTGTTTTCATTAACACTTTTCTTGTGTTTGTTCCCTTCGAGTAGAAGGAAGACCTGGGGGTTTCCAGGGTATGTGTTCCCTTCGAGTAGAAGGAAGACCTGGTGGTATCCAGGGTGGTGTATGTCCTCTTCAGGTTGTGAAGAGAAGACCAGATGTGACTGGGTGTGTAAAGGTCCATAAGGGGGACTGTACCCTTAGGTAGAGAAAGCCTAAGTTGTTGCTCAGGGACTGGACATTGGACTCCTGTGGAGAGGAGGTCCGAACCAGGATAATTCCTTGTGTTGTCTGTGTGCTTGCTTTGCGTTTACTATCTTTCTTTACTAACTCTAACACCCATCGAAGTGTGTTCTGTGTGACTGTTTGTGAACAGGTTTAAGGTACTCATTAATTTTAAAAATCCCATTCACCCCCCCCCCCTTCTGGGCTTGCTAGCTGGGCAACAAAAAGAAGGCAAGAAAAACATACCAGTCACTCAAACAAATAAGGAAAATGTTGCCGCATCTCGTCCTCATGCTCCCACGTGGCCTCGCCACTGACGCGATTCTCCCAAACCACCTTGATGAGCGGGATCTGCCTCCTGCGCAACAGCTGCACTCTGTGATCCACAACGCCGATAGGGTACTCTGGTACTAACAGATCTGGAGCGACCTCTAGTTGAGAGTAGTCCAACACGTGCGATGGATCTGGCATGTACCTCCTCAGTTGCGAGATGTGGAAGACGTCGTGAACACCTGCCAACTCATATGGAAGAGCTAACATGTAAGCGACCTCGCCAACCCGCTCTAGGATGGGAAAGGGGCCAACAAACCTCGGGCTGAGCTTGCCCCTCTTCCCAAACCTAAGAACGCTCTTGGTGGGAGAGATCAGAAGAAACAAGTTGTCACCTACCTTGAACTGAAGTGGTCTACTGTGAACATCCGTGTAGCTCTTCTGTCTGCTCTGTGCCGTCTGTAGTATTTGTCTGATCAGCCTCACTATGTCTACACACTACTAAACCAACTCTAGACCTAGTAGCTACCTCTCGCCAACCTCGTGCTAGTGCAACGGTGTCCTGCATGGTCGGCCATAAAGAACCTCGTAGGGCGCCATCCCAATGCTGAAGTGAAAGCTATTATTATAAGCAAACTCCGCCATGGGAAGGTGCGACTGCCAAGTGCCGCCCCAGTCTAGGCAACATGCTCTCAACATGTCCTCGAGGGTCTATATGGTCCTCTCTAATTGCCCGTCTATGTGTGGGTGATAGGCTGAACTCAACCTCAACTCGGTGCCGTGTGCCCTCTGAAAACTAAGCCAAAAATGAGAGGTGAACCTCGGATCTCTATCTGAGATGATAGAGACCGGAGTCCCGTGCAAAGGCACCACTCTGTCCACAAACAGCCTAGCAAGCTTATGTACTGACCACACTGCTCTGACCAGTAAGAAACGAGCTGTCTTCGTCAGTCGGTCGACGATCACCCAAATGCTGTCGTGCCCCGGTGAAGTATGAGGTAAGCTAGAAACAAAGTCTATAGTGATGTGCTCCCACTTCCACACCGGAATGGGAAGCGACTGCAGCTCACCACCAGGACGCTGGTGCTCTGCCTTCACCTATTGACAGGTAAGGCAGCAAGAAGCAAACTCAGCAATATCTCTCTTCATCCCAGGCCACCAAAAGAGTCCCCTCAAGTCGTGGTACATCTTGGTGGAACCAGCATGAACAAAGTACCTCGATCTATGCGCGTCAGCCAACAGCTCCTGCCTGACGTCCTCCGGAACCTAGAGTCTGCCTCTGAATCTAACCTCGCTGTCCTCGTCCAGCTCGACCTCTGGCATCTGCAACATGTCTTCCAAATCTGCATCTACACTCTGCGCCTCGATCACCTGCTGATAAATCACCGAACGAACTGTCATGCTTGTCAACATTGCTCTCTCCCTTCTGCTCGACGCCGTGAACACACCCCGAGTAGCGTCCTCCAGAAGTCTCCAATGTCTAACCAACAAAGAACTCAAGTGGGCTCTCCTACTCAAAGCATCTGCTACAACATTAGCCTTTTCCGGGTGATAGGAAAGAGTAAAATCGTAGTCCTTCAAGTACTCGATGCACCTGTGCTGCCTGAGATTTAAATCTCTCTGCATGAAGACATACTGTAAACTCCGGTGGTCCGTGAACACCTCTAACACATCACCGTACAGGTAATGTCTCCACAACCTCAAGGCAAACACGACCGCTGCAAGCTCCAAATCGTGCGTCGGGTAGTGCTGCTCATGCTTCTTCAGCTGACGAGAAGCATAAGCAACTACCCACCCGTGCTACATCAACACGACACCAAGATCAGTCTCTGAAGCATCAATGTAGACAACAATGCCGCCCATGTCAGAAGGTACAACAAGGATTGGAGCTGAAGTCAACTAACTCTTCAGCTCCTAAAAACTCTGCTCGCACTCTGCTGTCCACACGAACCTAGTCTCTTGCCTGGTCAACCTAGTCAACAGCTCGACAACCCTGGCGAAGTTTTGCACGAACCTCCTGTAGTAGCCTGCCAGCCCCAGAAAACTATGAACCTCTACAACTGTAGTAGGCTGGCCCCACGAAACCACGGCCTCAACCTTGGCGGGATCCACCACCACACCTGCACCAGAAACCACGTGACCAAGGAAGTGCACCTCCTTTAGCAAAAATTCACATTTACTGAATTTGGCCTAAAGTTGGTGACTCCTCAGCACCTACAACACTAGCCGTAAGTGAACCTCGTGTTCCTCTGCTGTCGCTGAGTACACCATGATGTCGTCGACGAACACTACCACGAACTGGTCCAGGTACTCTCGAAACACACTGTGCATCAATTCCATGAAGGCTACCAGTGCATTTTTGAGCCCAATAGGCATCACGACAAACTCAAAGTGGTCATAGCACGTACGGAAGGCTGATCTGGCAATATCTGACTCACGGATCCTCAACTAGTAGCAGCACGACCTTAAGTCAATCTTCGAGAGCACTAAAGCTAACTGCAACTGGTCGAACAAATCATCGATCCTGGGCAACAGATACTTGTTCTTCACTGTTACCTGATTCAGCTGCCGATAATCGATGCACATCCTGAGGCTACCATCCTTTTTCCTCACAAACAAAACAGGCGCTCCCCACGATGAACGGCTCAGGCGAATGAAGCCCAACTCCAGCAGCCCATCGAGTTGACACTTCAACTCCCGCAGTTCCGTCGATGCCATCCGGTACGGTGCCTTGGACATAGGCATCGTCTCCACAAGCAACTCAATGGAGAAGTCTACCTCCTGCTCCGGTGGAAAACCAGGTAGATCCTCCGGAAACATGTCAGCAAACTCACAAACAACAGGCACATCTGAAACAAACAGCTCATCAGAATCCGAGAAACTCACAGAAGCAAGGAATGCTACACAACCATCTCGGATAAGGCGTCGAGCTCTACAGAAAAAAAATGAAGGGTCGACGAGTAGACTGTGTACCTCGGAAGCAAAGCATGGGTGCTCCAAGTATCTCGAACCGCACGGTCTTCCGCTGACAATCCACTAGCACAAAATGTGCCTCCAACTAGTCTATGCCAAGAATGGCATCAATGTCGTGGAGCAGTAAGGCAAACAATCTAGCTAGCAGATGGTGGCCCTGTACCTCGATGGTGACACCCTCTAGATAACCCAGAGTACGCACGTAGTCACCCGTCGGAAGCTCAACATCTAGGTCATAGGTCCGCTCTAGAGTAAACTCATTCAAAGTAACAAAGAACTCCTCTGAAGCAAAATAGTGCGTGGCACCCGGATCAATAAAAACTCGAGCAACTCTACCAAGGATAGGAACCATACCGATGACCAGATTAGAGGCCTCCGCCTCTTCTCTGGTGATGTTCATCACCCGACCGTGACCACGTCCTTGCTGAGGTTGCTTCTGGTGCTACTGTAGCTGCTAGAACTGTCCCTGGTGCTGTTGTTGACACTGTGTCTACTGTGGTGGAGGGTATTGCGCCTGGGGTGCCTGCTGAGTGTACTGAGTCAGTGTCAACTGCTTCTGCCCCTACCTCAACAGACAGTCCCGCCTGAAGTGACCCTACTGGCTGCTCCTGCTGACGTCGCGGCTGCTGTGACTATTGGTAATGCCACCTACCTCCTTGAGAGAACAACTTCTTCAACTTCAAGGTCAGGCCAGCACCACTTGTCCCCAAAGAAGAACAAGAAGACACACTCCCTCGACTGCCCGAAGGGTGCTGGTACGAGGTAGACCTCACCGAGCCTCCACCCTGCTGCGGCTGAAACTGACACTCCCTCTCCAAGGTGGTAGCCCTCGCCACTACCAACCCCAGAGTGTCGCATAGGTGACCAGCCATGGCCCACCTCAACTCCGAGCGTAGCCCGCTAATGAACCGCTCGGTGCGAGCCTGCTCACTAGTGACCATGTGAGGGACGTGTCGAAGAAGCTTAACAAACCTCTGGTGGTACTGCGCCACGGACAAATCTCCCTACGTTAGCTTATAGAACTAATCCCTCCTCTCACTGCAAGCATAGTCGGGGAAGTACTCGCCGTGAAAGGTCTCTAAGAACTGCTCCCAGAAAATCTGGTCCAGCCTCCTACCCTACAAACTGGTCTGCCTCACGGTCCTCCACCACTCGTGGGCTAACCCCTTCAGCTAATATACTGCAAGCCTGACCTGATCTTGATCTGCACAATCCATGGTCTCGAAGGTGCGCTCGAGCTCATGGACCCAACTCTCTGCCTTGTCCGGATCATAGTCACCATAGAATATCAAAGGCCGAAGATGAAGAAACCTCTCCAGAAGCGTCGTGTGGTCCTCAGGTGCTGCCGCTGCAACTGGAGTCCACTACCGTACCACTGTTGGTACCTCTAGCTGAACCGGTGCTGCCTGCGGGGTCGGTGGTGGCTGCTTCTCTACTGTTATCTCTGCGAACTACTGACCTCCTGCCCGCATCTGTTGGTACTGCTGATATTGCTGGTGCTGCCAAGGGGCCTGGAACATAGCTCTCCACCACACCTCCATGACGTTTGGCGAGGGCGGGGTTGGAAACCACTGCTACTGCTGCTGCGATCCCTGCTGCAACAGGACGCTCTGTTGCAACGGAACACCAGGCTGCCCGAACTGTTGAGGCTGAGCATCAACCGGCACATGCTCGGCTACAACCGACTCGTCCCTCCTCTGGTTGAGAAGGCAACGCACAGGCTGTCGCCACCTGAAGGTGACATCCTGTCTGTCGTGACCTGGGTCAGAAGGCGACAGAGTACCTTTCGTGATCCGATCGTGACAAGGCCCTTGTCGCGACCCCTGAAGAGAACGTGGCAGCCACCCTGTCGCTACCATAACGTGACAGGGTGGGCGTCGCTTTCTCACACCAGAAGGCGACGTATCGGGCTGTCGTGACCTGGGTCGCGACATCAAACGTGTTGAGACCACAGGTTTGTACACCCGAGAGCATCACCTTCATGCCATGCAACACAAATTCGAAATCTACAGAGGAAGTAGGACGATGTAAATAGCTCAATTAGCATCAAACCACCCTTGCAAACACCCATGCATGCTAAGGAGATGGAACTACACTCAATATTCTCACATGCAAGCATGGAACCCTCATTAACCACACCACATTCCAAGCATGAATCAAGGCATGTAACCATTTCAGATGAACCCCAAACACTCATGCACATCCTAGCATGGGTTCTAAGGGCTTGGAAAGGTTTGGAGTCCTACCATGATAGAACTAGGGGGAGGTTAAGGCATCCCTACCTCAAAATGAAGAGCCTACCCATTGGGGTCTTCTCGTGTGCATGGCCACCTCCTCGGTTGCGAGATGTGGAAGACGTCGTGAACACCTGTCAACTCAGATGGAAGAGCTAACATGTAAGCGACCTCGCCAACCCACTCTATGATGGGAAAGGGGCCAACAAACCTCGGGCTGAGCTTGCCCCTCTTCCCAAACCTGAGAACGCTCTTGGTGGGCGAGATCCGAAGAAACAAGTTGTCACCTACCTCGAACTAAAGTGGTCTACTGTGAACATCCGTGTAGCTCTTCTGTCTGCTCTGTGCCATCTGTAGTATTTGTCTGATCAGCCTCACTATGTTTACACACTACTGAACCAACTCTAGACCTAGTAGCTACCTCTCGCCAACCTCGTGCTAGTGCAACGGTGTCCTGCATGGTCGGCCATACAGAACCTCGTAGGGCGCCATCCCAATGCTGAAGTGAAAGCTATTATTATAAGCAAACTCCTCCATGGGAAGGTGCGACTCCCAAGTGCCGCCCCAGTCTAGGCAACACGCTCTCAACATGTCCTCGAGGGTCTGTATGGTCCTCTCTAACTGCCCGTCTGTGTGTGGGTGATAGGCTGAACTCAACCTCAACTCGGTGCCGTGTGCCCTCTGAAAACTAAGCCAAAAATGAGAGGTGAACCTCGGATCTCTATCTGAGATGATAGAGACCGGAGTCCCGTGCAAAGGCACCACTCTGTCCACAAACAGCCTAGCAAGTCTATCTACTGACCACACTGCTCTGACCGGTAAGAAACGAGCTATCTTCGTCAGTCGGTCGACGATCACCCAAATGTTGTCGTGCCTCGGTGAAGTATGAGGTAAGCTAGAAACAAAGTCTATAGTGATGTGCTCCCACTTCCACACCGAATGGGAAGCGACTGCAGCTCACCACCAGGACGTTGGTGCTCTGCCTTCACCTATTGACAGGTAAGGCAGCAAGAAACAAACTCAACAATATCTCTCTTCATCCCAGGCCACCAAAAGAGTCCCCTCAAGTCGTGGTACATCTTGGTGTAACCAGCATGAACAGAGTACCTCGATCTATGCGCGTCAGCCAATAGCTCCTGCCTGACGTCCTCCGGAACCTAGAGTCTGCCTCTGAATCTAACCTCGTTGTCCTCGTCCAGCTCGACCTCTGGCATCTGCAACATGTCTGTCAAATCTGCATCTACACTCTGCGCCTCGATCACCTGCTGATAAATCACCGAACGAACTGTCATGCTTGTCAACATTGCTCTCTCCCTTCTGCTCGACGCCGTGAACACACCCCGAGTAGCGTCCTCCAGAAGTCTCCAATGTCTAACCAACAAAGAACTTAAGTGGGCTCTCCTACTCAAAGCATCTTCTACAACATTAGCCTTTCCCGGGTGATAGGAAAGAGTAAAATCGTAGTCCTTCAAGTACTCGATGCACCTGCGCTGCCTGAGATTCAAATCTCTCTACGTGAAGACATACTGTAAACTCCGGTGGTCCGTGAACACCTCTAACACCTCACCGTACAGGTAATGTCTCCACAACCTCAAGGCAAACACGACCGCTACAAGCTCCAAATCGTGCATCGGTAGTGCTGCTCATGCTTCTTCAGCTGACGAGAAGCATAAGCAACTACCCACCCGTGCTACATCAACACGGCACCAAGATCAGTCTCTGAAGCATCAATGTAGACAACAATGCCGCCCCTGTCAGAAGGTACAACAAGGATCGGAGCTGAAGTCAACTGACTCTTCACCTCCTAAAAACTCTGCTCGCACTCTGCTGTCCACACGAACCTAGTCTCTTGCCTGGTCAACCTAGTCAACAGCTCGACAACCCTAGCGAAGTCCTGCACGAACCTCCTGTAGTAGCCTGCCAGCCCCAGAAAACTATGAACCTCTACAACTGTAGAAGGCTGGCCCCACGAAACCACGGCCTCAACCTTGGCGGGATCCACCACCACACCCGCACCAGAAACCACGTGACCAAGGAAGTTCACCTCCTTTAGCAAAAATTCACATTTACTGAATTTGGCCTAAAGTTGGTGACTCCTCAGCACCTGCAACACTAGCCGTAAGTGAACTCGTGCTCCTCTGCCGTCGCTGAGTACACCAGGATGTCGTTGACGAACACTACCACGAACTGGTCCAGGTATTCTCGAAACACACTGTGCATCAATTCCATGAAGGCTACCAGTGCATTTGTGAGCCCAATAGGCATCACGACAAACTCGAAGTGGTCATAGCACGTACGGAAGGCTGATCTGGCAATATCTGACTCACAGATCCTCCACTAGTAGTAGCTCGACCTCAAGTCAATCTTCGAGAACACTAAATCTAACTGCAACTGGTCGAACAAATCATCGATCCTGGGCAACAGATACTTGTTCTTCACTGTTACCTGATTCAGCCGCCGATAATCGATGCACATCCTGAGGCTGCCATCCTTTTTCCTCACAAACAAAACAGGCGCTCCCCACGATGAACGGCTCAGGCGAATGAAGCCCAACTCCAGCAACCCATCGAGTTGACACTTCAACTCCCGCAGTTCCGTCGGTGCCATCCGTACGGTGCCTTGGACATAGGCATCGTCCCCACAAGCAACTCAATGGAGAAGTCTACCTCCTGCTCTGGTGGAAAACCAGGTAGATCCTCCGGAAACATGTCAGCAAACTCACAAACAACAGGCACATCTGAAACAAACAGCTCACCAGAATCCGAGAAACTCACAGAAGCAAGGAATGCTACACAACCATCTCGGATAAGGCGTCGAGCTCTACAGAAAAAAAATGAAGGGTTGATGGGTAGACCGTGTACCTCGGAAGCAAAGCACGGGTGCTCCAAGTATCTCAAACCGCACGGTCTTCCGCTGACAATCCACTAGCACAAAGTGTGCCTCCAACCAGTCCATGCCAAGAATGGCATCAAAGTCGTGGAGCTGCAAGGCAAATAATCTAGCTGGCAGATGGTGGCCCTGTACCTCGATGGTGACACCCTCTAGATAACCCAGAGTACGCACGTAGTCACCCGTCGGAAGCTCAACAGCTAGGTCATAGGTCCGCTCTAGAGTAAACTCAGTCAAAGTAGCAAAGAACTCCTCTGAAGCAAAATAGTGTGTGGCACCCGGATCAATCAAAACTCGAGCAACTCTACCAAGGATAGGAACCATACCGACGACCAGATTAGAGGCCTCCGCCTCTTCTCTGGTGATGTTCATCACCCGACCACGACCACATCCTTGCTGAGGCTGCTGCTGGTGCTACTGCAGCTGCTAGAACTATCCCTGGTGCTGCTGTTGACACTGTGTCTACTGTGGTGGAGGGTATTGTGCCTGGGGTGCCTGCTGAGTGTACTGAGTCAGTGTCAACTGCTGCTGCCCCTGCCTCAACAGACAGTCCCGTCTGAAGTGATCCTACTGGCTGCTCCTGCTGACGTCGCGGCTGCTGTGACTATTGGTAATGCCACCTACCTCCTCGAGAGAACAACTTCTTCAACTTCAACGTCAGGCCAGCACCACCTGTCCCCAAAGAAGAACAAGAAGACACACTCCCTCGACTGCCCAAAGGGTGCTGGTACGAGGTAGACCTCACCGAGCCTCCAGCCTGCTGCGGCTGAAACTGACACTCCCTCTCCAAGGTGGTAGCCCTCGCCACTACCAACCCCAGAGTGTCGCAGAGGTGACCAGCCATGGCCCACCTTAACTCCGAGCGTAGCCCACTAATGAACCGCTCGGTGTGAGCCTGCTCACTAGTGGCCACGTGAGGGACGTGTCAAAGAAGCTGAACAAACCTCTGGTGGTACTGCGCCACGGACAAATCTCCCTATGTTAGCTTATAGAACTAATCCCTCTTGTCACTGCAAGCATAGTCGGGGAAGTACTCGCCGTGAAAGGTCTCTAAGAACTGCTCCCAGAAAATCTGGTCCAGCCTCCTGCCCTGCAAACTGGTCTGCCTCACGGTCCTCCACCACTCGTGGGCTAACCCCTTCAGCTAATATACTGCAAGCCTGACCTGATCATGATCTGCACAATCCATGGTCTCGAAGGTGCGCTCGAGCTCATTGACCCAACTCTCTGCCTTGTCCGATCATAGTCACCATAGAATATCAAAGGCCGAAGATGAAGAAACCTCTCCAGAAGCGTCGTGTGGTCCTCAGGTGCTGCCGCTGCAACTGGAGTTCACTACTATACCACTGGTGGTACCTCTAGCTGAACCGGTGCTGCCTGCGGGGTCGGTGGTGGCTGCTTCTCTACTGTCATCTCTGCAAACTGCTGACCTCCTGCCCACATCTATTGGTACTGCTGATATTGCTGGTGCTGCCAAGGGGCCTAGAACATAGCTCTCCACCACACCTCCATGACGTTTGGCGGGGGCGGGGGTGGAAACCACTGCTACTGCTGCTGCGATCCCTGCTGCAACAGGACGCTATGTTGCAACAGAACACCAGGATGCCCGAACTGTTGAGGCTGAGCATCAACCGGCATGTGCTCGGCTACAACCGACTCGTCCCTCCTCTGGTTGAGAAGGCAACGCACAGGCTGTCGCCACCTGAAGGCGACACCCTGTCTGTCGTGACCTGGGTCAGAAGGCGACAGAATACCTTTCGCGATCCGGTCGTGACAAGGCCCTTGTCGCGACCCCTGAAGAGAAGGCGGCAGCCACCCTGTCGCTACCATAGCGTGACAGGGTGGGCGTCGCTTTCTCACACCAGAAGGCGACGTATCGGGCTGTCGTGACCTGGGTCGCGACATCAAACGTGTTGCGACCGCAGGTTTGTACACCCGAGAGCATCACCTTCATGCCATGCAACACAAATTTGAAATCTACAGAGGAAGTAGGACTATGTAAATAGCTCAATTAGCATCAAACCACCCTTGCAAACACCCATGCCTGCTAAGGAGATGGAACTACACTCAATATTCTCACATGCAAGCATGGAACCCTCATTAACCACACCCCATTCCAAGCATGAATCAAGGCATGTAACCATTTCACAAGAACCACAAACACTCATGCACATCCTAGCATGGGTTCTAAGGGCTTGGAAAAGGGGTTTGGAGTCCTACCATGATAGAACTAGGGGGAGGTTAAGGTATCCCTACCTCAAAATGAAGAGCCAACCCGTTGGGGTCTTCTCGTGTGCATGGCCACCTCCTCCTCGCTCCAAGCTTCACGAAGACTCCGTCCACGAGCCACGAACGTCCTCCTACACACCGACGAAGAGGAACACCATCACGAGGAAAAAGCCATGTCGAGGAAGAAGGCCGAAATGAGGACACTACTCACCAAGCCACAAGGGCAAACACACCACAAGCCTCATAAGCCACACACTCTCCCTCCAATCTCTCAAACTCTCCCTGCGAGGAAGCAACAGTAGAGGGGTCGGAGGAGAGGAGAACAGTCGAAATGGGGAAGAAGGAGGTTGTTCTGTAGCCTGTGTCCATTTAAGCCTCGGAGTTGAGAACGCGACAGCTTGCCTATCACGTTCACTTAGTGAACGCGACATCCAACCTGTCGCTATCTCAAGGTCCTAGTCAGACTTGACCACCGGAACCGCCATATGTCAAGCTCGTAGACCTGACAACCTGAGCGCGACACCTGACATGTCACATTCACGTTGTCAGGGGTTGACACTTGGCCGATCTGTCCCGACAACAAGACAATAAAATACATGCTGCGGTTAGAGGCTGAACGCGACAACATGCCTGTCGCGTTCACAATAAGAATGCGACAGCCACCTTGTCGCCTTCAGAAGGCAACGGCCTGATGCGTCGTGACCTTCAACAGAAGGTGGCTGGCCCACAAGAGGCCCACAAGAGAGGGATGTTATAGTGTCATTTGCTTCGACACGACCGGGTGGGTGACAGTGATGTGTGGGAATTGACAGAATCCTAATCGGATTCCCGATTTAGGTTCGGCGCTCAAATCACTAACCTAAAAAAAGACCTAAGTGTAAAGGATCAAAACACGCAATCCGGAGATCCAAAATCAGAAATAGGGATTCAATCGTTGTACCGTTCGCTCTGACACGACCGGGTGGGTGAGAGTGACGTGTGGGAACTGATGGAATCATAATCGGATTCCCAGTTTGGGTTCGACGCTCAAATCACTAACCTAAAAAAAACCAAAATGAAAAGAATCAAAACACGCAACACGGGGGTCTAAAATCAGAAATAGGATTCGATCGGCATGTCGTTCGCTCCGACACGACCGGGTCGGTGAGAGTAACGTATGGGAACTAACGGAATCCTAATCGAATTCGCGGTTTAGGTTCGATGCTCAAATCACTAACAAAAAAAAACCAAAATGAAAAGGATCAGAACATGCAACCCGGGGGGTCCAAAATCTGAAATGGAGATCTGATCGACGTGCCGTTTGCTCCGACATGACCGGATGGGTAGAGTGATGTGTGGGAACTGATAGAATCATAATCGGATTCCTGGTTTGGGTTCGGCGCTCAAATCACTAACCTAAAAAAACCTAAGTGTAAACGATTAAAACACGCAACTCAGGGGTCCAAAACTAGAAATAGGGATCCAATCAGTGTGTCGTTCACTCCGACACGACTTGGTGGGTGAGAGTGACGTGTGAGAACTGACGGAATCCTAATCAGATTCCTAGTTTGGGTTCGGCGCTCAAATCACTAATCTAAAAAAAATCAAAATGAAAATGATCAGAACACGCAACGCGGGGGTCCAAAATCAGAAATAGGGATCCGATTGGCGTGCCGTTCACTCCGATACGACTGCGTGGGTGAGAGTGATGTGTGAGAACTGACATAATCTTAATCGGATTCCTAGTTTGGGTTCGTTGCTCGAATCACTAATAAAAAAAAACCTAAATGAAAAAGATCAAAACACGCAATCTGGGGGTCCAAAATCAGAAATAGGGATCCGATTGGCATGTCGTTCACTCCAACACGACCGCGTGGGTGAAAGTGACGTGTAGGAACTAACAGAATCATAATGGGATTCCCAGTTTGGGTTTGGCGCTCAAACCACTAATCTAAAATAAAATTCAAGTGTAAAGATCATAAATATTTTCTAATCAAACTTAGTGAATATTCATATATTTTAAATTTAAAATTTGAAAAATAATGTTTGTTTATTATTTTTTATTTATGTTTCTAATATTTTTTTTAATATAAGATTCTCTGGCACCTAACGACCATGAGGCGGGGACAGCAGACGATCCAGCAGACCTTTCTTCATTTTTATTTCTTATTATTATGTATGATTTATATTTGTTGTGATCGATAATTTTATGTTAATTGTTATTTATTGTGGATATGTGTATGAATATTTTTTTAGCAAGTTTTGTAATTTATCATTGTTAATTTAAGTATATTATTAAAAAATTAAGTTGGATTTTTTTTGACAGATTTTCCATCAGACAGTGTACATAAGAATACCGACGGAATTTATCTGTCGGCAAAACTGTCGGAATTTTCGATGAGTTGCCGATGATAGTTTCCGTCAGAAGTTATCCGTCGGAATTTGCTGACGGACTTATGTCGTCGGTAAATTGGTCGGAATTTTCGACGGAACTTTTCGACGAATATTTCTGTCAGAAATATCGACGGATTGCCGACTGATTTTTTCCCCGTTAGTAAATTCGACGCTATTTTTCCGACGGATTGTTTCCAACAGTCGGTCGCCGGAAAGTAGTCGAAATAGCTATTTTCCGACGGATTTCCGACGAAATAGCTCCATCGAAAAATCTACTTTTTCTTGTTGTGTAATGTCCTTAACTTTCCAACTCAGATATAGGCAATATGCTTATGGAAATGCATAGCAATATGTGACAGCTTCGAAGAGTATCTCACATTGACATGATGGACATTTCGGAGTGCAAATTTTGCTTGCTGGAATGTTTTTTGTCATGATCATGTGGTTGTTGGAAACTTGATCATGGTTGTTGGCAAGTAGGTTGGTGGAATATTTTGACAAAGAATGATTGTTGAAAAGTAGGCTGGTGGAATCTTTTGACAACTTGACGATATGGACCTACTTAATGTGATGGAATGATGTTTCATGGAATGATGTTTCATTATTAGTATAAATATTCCAATAGTCAGGAGTGTTTTTTGACATTTATTTCAGGTGCAAGGTAAGCTTGAAGATGAATTAATTTCATCTCTCTGTAAACTTAATTGATATGTGCATCTCAGACAATAATGTGACCTGAGGTCCCACCCAGCCCCCCTCAATGCTCCAATCTTTATTCCATGTGATGGCTTTTGGCTTTTTAAGGATCCACTTCAATATAATTTGCACAGCCCCATGAAGAAAATGTTGTGACAAGGTAAAAAGAATGCATCTCATGTCAGTATTTATTTTCTTTGAAGAATATTTGGCCAAGGCCCTGATGGTTTTGCAGCAGAGCCTAAGCTAGTGTCCAAAGAAGTGGGATTTAACTAGTTAAATTTTTACAAGGAATAATTAGTGACCATGACAGAAGATAATTTTCATGTTGTCTCTTTCGATTTGTCTCTCTGGGTAGTGTTGTGTGTGAGTGTCCATTTGAGTGTTGACCTTGGAACTGCGAGAAGAGCAAGGAGCTCAGAATGTTGGATCTTTTAACCTGCCAACATTTGCTGACTTGGTGAATACAACTTTAACACTATAAGAAATAGTACAAAGGCTTTGAAAAAAAAAAAAAACTATTGACATAAACATGCTCACAATTCGTTGAAAAAAGTGTTGACCAATTGATCATCAATTAATATTTATCAGTGATCACACAAAATCGTTGACATAAGACATGCCAACAGTTTTTAACCGTTTATATATGTAGAATATTTCAAAGAATAAAAGTCATTGACATATGAGATATATATCAAACATATCATAAATATGTAACGGATAACTGCAGCCACTGACAAATTTTTTTAAAAAAAATCTTCATCGCCTCCGCCCTGCAAACACACCCCCCGTCCTGGCGCTGCCCACAACGAGCAAGCACTCCCTTCACAGACTTCTTCCTCCCCACCTCTGCCGCCAACCTCCGCCCTCTCCCCCCCGTCCCAGCGCTGCCCACAACGAGCAAGCACTCCCTTCACAGACTTCTTCCTCCCCACCTCTGCCGCCGTCCTTCACATGGCTGCAGGGGATCGCACGGCCATGACACCCCCTCGGTGAGATCAAAAACCGACGCCATATATTCTGGACCTCTTGATGGCAACTACTTCATCACATTCTTCCAGCGTTCCCTTGTAAACGATGCCATGGCCACCCCGTCCGATGATCCGAGCGTCATCGAAGATGCCAACTCTTCCTCGGTAAATATCTTAAATGTGTTGCCCTGTTTGGAGGATATCATCTCTTGCAAAAACGGACCCCCATTTTGCTCGAATGTCCTCTGTTTGAGTTCCACAATCTTTCTTGTCTGTTGGACAACCTTGTTTCTCTTAAACCCCCAACCAACGCAGGAGCCAACGACCATAAGAAGCAGAAGGCCTATGCCAACACCTATAAGAATGGGAAAATTAAACAACAGTAGAAACGGTCAATTTAATTCAACAACACGAACAGGCCAATGACAAATTAATGGCAGAGGGTTCGATTAAGGATTAAGGTTAATTTCCACTTCCTGCTTAGAAAATATATATTAGTCTTCGATCGGTTCTGGAATTGTTCAACGTATGCCATGGCATCTGACGTGAGGAGGGTTTCGCGGCTGCCATACTTCTATGCATGGTTGTGCTGGTGTTGCTGAGAGTGCCGTCCGCCGCAGAGGCGAGAGTTCTCGGCACGGGGAGGGGTTCAGAGAGAATTTACTTGCACCCATCGCCACCGTCGTAGCAGAAGGATTCCGTCTCCGGCGCTGAGAAGCCATTAAAATGGCTATTGGCGTGGCGCTTGTAGAGGGAGAAAGGAGGGGGCGGGTGGGAAAGAGCAGAGAGGGGAGAGAGCGAGGGGGCGGGGTGGGAGAGAGAAAGGAGGGGCGGGGTGGGAGAGAGCAGAGAGGGGAGAGAGCAAGGGGGCAGGGTGGGAGACAGCAGGGAGGTACCGGGGTGGGAGAGAGAAAGGAGGGGCGGGTGAGAAAGAGCAGAGAGGGGAGAGAGCGAGGGGGCGGGGTGGGAGACAGTAGGGAGCCCGCGGGGTGGGAGAGAGAAAGGAGGGTGGTTTAGATTTTTTTTTTTTTTTTTTTAAGTATATGTCGACAGCTTATATAACCGCTCATAAATAAGACATGTCAATGGCTTCCATATCTGACACTTTTTCATCAATGTCAACGGCTATAGGAAGTCGCCCTTAACATATGTAACTTATGTCAACGTCTCAGAGTAGCCGTTGACATATGTTAAGTTTATATCAACGGCTATCCGAGGCCATTGATATATGTTATATTTATGTCAATGACTATCTTATGTCGTTGACATATGTTATGTTTATGTCAACAAATCTTATTAGCCGTTGATATATGTTAATTTTATGTCAACGACTATGGTAGCCGTTGATATATGTTAAGTTTACGTCAACAGTTATAGACAGTCGTTGACGTATGTTGATCATACGTCAACAATCTCGTGTAGCCGTTGACATCTACCTTATATATCAACGGCTATTTTTAATCGTTGACAAATTTTATTTTTCTTGTAGTATTTATATGTCTTGCCCAGAATGTAATATTAGCTTCGAATAAGTTTGTGTTTAGAAATTTAACATAATGAATAGTTTATTTCTTTCATTGCACATAATTCTACAGGAAAAAGGAGAGAAGAAATGTGGGTTCTTCATATGGGCGGAGGAGATAGTGTGAAGCCCGTGCGGCCTTGCAAAAGGTGGGTTCATGCTTCACAATCATATAATTTATGTTCTATATGCATTAATAACTCATGTGGGTTGTGCAGGTAGAAAATCGTCAAAGTGGGTGTAGCTTCTTCAAATGGGCAGAAAATGATGAGATTTCCTCTCATGGGCATAAAGAAATTGGCACCTATCAGCTTCTACAGGATATTAAAAAGAATATTGAGAAGGAAAAATATGCTGCAGAATGTGTAGCTGCAATGTTGTGTACATAATTGCAATAAGGGTCCTTGCCTTCCTCTTCTTTCAACAATGATGTGCTTAGGGTAATAAGGGTCTTTGCATTACTCTTATATGGACAGATGTGACTTTCTGAAAATTATATGAGGATCCAATACTTTACAAAAGAATCCATGTTGCGTGTTTCATCACAAAATAGCCATAAATGAGAATTTGGTACTCTCTATTATGTTTACATAATTGCAAGAGCATGTAATAGCATGTCTCTGTCTTATTTGTTGAAAATATTATTTCTACCACATAATAGAGTTTAATCAAGTATATAGATATGAACCAAACAGGGGATAAGTTAATTAACCCAGACTAAGGAGGGTATAAAAGTAAAAATAAAAATTCTATCCCCACACTAACATTGTTCCTACCAAACAAAGAATTAAGTTATATGCAAACATATAATCTTAAAAATACTAAACAAGAGGTGGATTAGGAATGGAGATAATATATCTCCAAATTAATTTATCTTGGTCGCCATTTTTTTTAATCCCGTACCAAACAGGCCAAAGTGGCCTCTCAAGTAATGTGCCGAGATTCTCTGCAGACTTTTTAAGTTGAGAAATATTTTTTGCATGTTATGGTACTAATGTAGTTATGTAGGTAAACTAGAGGAGGTATCAGGTAATCAACTCTCTCTGATTTTCCTGTAGTTTTGACTGTAGAGCCAGGCACCCATGTGTATAAATGGTGCAGGTCTTAATGAACTTGACACTCATCAAGAACTGTGCTCCCACTCACCTGTATGATAAGGTAGCCCCCCCTCATAAGTGATTCTTGCACAAGAATGACTTCACAACATTGTCCTCAACCAACATTGTGGACCAAGTGCTTCATATCTTATTCCAATTTTCTGTAGGTAACAACAATTTCACAACTTGCATACTGTTTATGTGACATAATTAATGAAGATCTTAGACACAATCATTTTAGTCAAATTCAATCCAAATTCAATATACATTTTTTTGACAAATTAACAAATGCAAGTGTAAGATATATATATATATATATATATATATATTGTAGTGGCATTTTCACCAATCATCATATCCCTTTCTTCTTAGAAGCTCTTTCCTTCTCCAACCTCTGGAACAAGCTACCATCGTACACTGCTTTTATCGTTTCCTTGGGAAGCAGCCCGTCTTTGTCTTTGCACATATTATACAGTATCTTCCATTCTGTCCAGGCAGCAAACCTGCGAGTTGCACTGATTATTAGAGAACCCATTAACTGCACAGGAAGTTCATTGGTGATCTAATGGGACCACAATCACTAAACGTATCAATTCTTATATCAGTGTAATTTACCCTGCTGTTGACAAAAGATGTGAGAAATTATTAAAGCGATGAGGAGATAAACCTATGCATCTGACCAAAGTACTTAGCATCTCATACTCTGGATAGTGTTAAGAAGAGAGATGTGTATACCATCCAGCGTAATTCTTAGGTTCCCTGTTAGCTCTCAGCAGCTCCATCAACTCGTTTGAAGTAAGAGCATCGTGGTGAGTATGGGCATGCTTTTTAAAGATCTCTTCAAACTTTTCAGGTACAAACCTAGGAAACCAAAGTAGTATTAGAATGACCTGAAGGTGTCGATATCCAGATCTATCGTGCAGAGAATACTGAGGTAAAAGTTTAAGCGTGAATTGATAACAGAACAAGAGGAGAACGTGCTTTTCTAAGAGTAATTTCGAAATTTCATGGGATGAAGTAACCCACCCTGTGGACTACGCTGTCATCTGTCCACAACCTAATAGAAAATATGACATGAACTGATAACAAGACAAGAGGGGAACATGGTTTTCTAAGAGTTGAGGTAAATAAAATAACTTCAGATATTTTTTCACCACAATAAGGAAAGTTTAACCCCAATTTTTAGCTCACTGTGACAAAAGATCTAAACAGTAGGTTCATATATCATATTGCTTGCCAAGTGGTTTCATGTCCAATCTCTGGATTCTATTGATCCCACATTTCAGCGGGCACTGCTAACTACATTATGGAGAGTCACCCGATTGCTATGCCCTCAAATTGATTCCTGCGAAGAAGTGTCAACTCTCAAGCTTTTAAAACACTGTAAAAAGAAAATAAAATCATGTGTGCATATGCATGTCAGTTCCATAATCCATATGTCCAATCCCTTTCCTAGTTTCGCACTATCAAACATGTGAAATGTGGATAAGATTAGCTACAATTTGATGACATGAACTAATTATATACAAGAATAATGGGCCTGTTGTTTATCTATTCATGAGAATATCTACTTTTGATGAGGCATAACCTTAACGGAGTGGTAATATACATCGCCAGAAAACCTCTAAAAGTAGGTTACATATACAGAGAAGCAACAAGGAAAGATGGTGCGGAGAATCTAAAAGAAATAAGATTTACATCAACAACTTCATAGACCTTTGTTATTCCCTTCTTAAGTAGCATCAGGGAAGCTTATTAAAGGAAAATATGATTCTCAAACCCCTCCAATTAATTCAATATCAATTAAACTATAACAAGAAAAATCCACTGTTCTTGAATGTCTCAAATGACTCCCAATGGCACTTGAGATTATGAAGATAATCTACCTGTAGTAATCAATTACAAGGGCCGAAATAGCGACATTTTCTTGTAAGATAACATCAATTCACTTCCTATCCTTTCAAGTGATTGATATATGCCATGTCCGACAATCATACAAGCTATCGAGCAAGTATCATACATCTTAGACGCCTACACCATTCTATTAATTGATAACAATGTCGATTCCATTCTTTTTCCTTTCATTTTTAAAGTTAGTGACTATGATGAAGATGTGAGGGCAGTGAAGCCATCTTTATCATCTAATTATAAGTCAGGAGGCATATTCATATATTACTTTTGCATTATGCATTCTCACCTTGTTAGGCTTTTGAGAAGTTACCCATTCTAAAGATCAGAGTTCGCTATACACTTTTAAGAACAGGTAAAGAAGAAAAATAACCCCTTTCTAGGACTTGAAGGGCAACAATTATTACTTCCATGATGCTCAAGCAAAATTTTACTCATGTAATAACTTAATTCAAGAAAAATTGCATGGAGGCCATTTGCTTACCTTCCCTCTTCATCGTAGACGCCAGAGTCACTCCCATGTTTGCCCTTGTGGATGCGGTTCACATAGATAGGAAAAAGGAGAGATGGGAACTTTCCCTACATGAACAACAAGATGAAAGAGCAAAATGTTCGAATTTTTATCTACTGAAGAATATAATGTATCCATGTGTCAATGAGGATGATACTTGAAACACAGCTATAATTGAGGCAGTCAGACTTGAGCAGATGATAGCATGAAAAATATGAGAAATTGCCTCTTCTTTGTTGATAGATACAAGTGTACAGATTTTTGTTACATAGAAAAGTGATAGTTTCTTATGTGAATACTGGTTGAAACATGTTCATATATCTGGGTTCCTTAAGTACGCTTTAAAATCTAAACTGATTTTTTTTTCTTATATAAAACAGGGGAGTGAAATGTAGGCGCATGAGGGCATTTGTATGTACTAGCCACTAGGAGTATAGTAATCCAGAACAAAAGCAGAGGAAACATGCATTCTCTCATTTTGAAACTTGGGCAAAGCATTGATGCCGAGGGAAGTTTCACCTTCTTTAAAGAATTCATATATTGTGAAAAAAAAGAAATGCAAGTTGTAGCACACATTTCAAGCAACATCAGTTGGTTCCTGACTGAAGCTGTCAAGATCATCAAGTAAGCCTTCTGGTGACATTTTGCCAAAACTTCAAGATAGCTCATACGATTCAACGGTGAACTAAACAAACAACATGAATTCGACCTCATCGATAAAATGGTAACAAACAGAGGTAAGAAAATATCCAGAGTCTCTTATGCCAATGCAAGCACAAATGTTAAATACATACCGCAAGAGTTAAAACCAGTGAAATAGTCGATTAGCTTTGTATTAGATTAGTAATTCCACATCCTTATCATATAGAATACTTTGCCTTAAAGTGTAAGACTGTTCCCTTTGCACTTGTCATAGGGTCCTTCAAATTTTAGAAGAAAGGTAAAATAAAAAGGGAAATATTTTTTGCATATTTTGGGACGGCTGGTAGGTACTACTCAACATAGACACATGAATAAGATTAACCAGGCATCACTCACATATATCTGTGATGGATAGTACTTACTGTCTTAAGGAGGATAGAATATCTTTTTCTACTCTTTTCGTGGGGGCAGAGTGGTGTCAGCTTACGTCAAGAATTATACCTTTGATGTGACGTATTTTTATGCATTGGAAGTTGTCCACCATTTTGTAAGTTTACAATAATATTTAGTAGTATGAGGAGTCTTAAGAAACACCTCATGAGATGCATCAAAGTTGTTTTAAAAGAAGTCCATCCAATAAAAATATCAAACGGCCCACCCTGGAGAGTGTGCCACACTAAACCCAAAAAGTGCCATCCACAAGCTCTCTTCTCACTAAAAACATGCAAGGATATATCCATATCATAATGAAGGAAATTGGGTGAGAAGGCTGTTCTATTGTATAATATTCAGAATAATTGTGCTGTTAAAAAAATATTCAGAATAATTGAAGTATGGAGGATGGTACGTAGGAAGAGAATCACACCTTTACTTTTCTCTTACACCATATTTTTTGCTTTATTTTATTTTGTAATGTTCTTAGGCCATCTCCTAGAGACAGGATATCAGATAATTTAAGTATTTGTGAAAGGAACCTAATTCCTTTCTCTTTCACATGGTCCAGCTCAGTCCCTTCTTAGGGAACAAGTATCGAATTTGTGCCGTATAAAGACCAAAAGAACCCTATAACGAGGTGGCCGTATATGCAAAAGGTCACCCCCAAGAACATGTGGACAAGATAGGGACCAGGGTCCATCTAAAAACTCGAACTATTATTATATGATCACCCATATCCGTCCTTATCCAAAATGTTAAAAGATGAAGCGTCTAGTATGAGACTAACGAGCCGTGCTCGGCATGTTTTGTGATTAGAAGTATTTTAAATTTTCAATCTAGTTATGCTGCCAAGAGAATACACGTCCTCAGAGTTACTATTTAATTTCAGGGTTACTTATTTAGTTTCCAACCAAAAATGGAGTGTTATAGAAGGTTGGCTCGGTTCTTTTAAGTATTCAACATGAGTTAAAGGTCATTTTCGATTTATACTTTTCATGTGAAAGTGGAAAGCGAGCATGGCTATGAATGAAAATTTTTCGTCAAACAGGCCATAACCGTGTGTTTTGGTGTAGCTTCCGGTTAGAAGCACCTTTGAACTTATATTAAGAATGACAAATCCTGGGAGCTGTTTACACAACCTTCTGGCTGGGGGGATGGAGGCAGGACTTTTTGTAGCCGTGCAAATTAGATAAAAACTATTACACATGGAAGAGAAAAGCGGATTCATACTAAATTAATTCTACCAAACATGCGCCAAATCGACCTTGTGGAGCGTCCATCACCTAGCTCCATTTTGAACTGATGTGACCGCAGCCACCATGTAGGCTTTCTCCCACCCATATTATTCACTATGATTTTTCATATATCTGTTTTTTATATTATATAATTAATTAATTTTCATAAGAGAGAGAGAGAGAGAGAGTGGGGGGGGGGGGAAGGTACCGGTCGTGTCTTCGGGCCAAGGAAGCCATTGATGAACAAGGCGGCGACGGTGGACAAGCCGATCCCCGCCCCAATTGCCCGGAACCCTGCACCACCAAATATTTCTTATATCAACTTATCGATGACCAAACCAAACAACCTTCCTTCCAAAGACATTATTACCGTAAGTCGTCTACAACCTTGCACACTGAAGAAAGACCAGACCCCTTCTAAGCATAAGCGAGGAGAGAGAGGAAGGAGACCAATTATGTAGTAATTACTACTACAGACGTAGAAAACGTCCAGAGCTGCAGGGAGCAGAGGTGAAACGAGAAGAAGAAGAGGAGGAGGACCTTGGAATGTCTCCCAGGGGTAGATGCGGCCGTCCTTGTTCCGGTCGAAGAAGGCAACGTGCTTCTGCAGCGGGCTCATCTCGCTGCCGGCGGCCATGGCGGTCCCTAATGTACGTGCAACAGCACCCATTATTACGGCAACAAAACCAGAATATATAACGTTATTGTATACTAGCAGAATTAAAACAATACTGCAAACCCCCAAAATATTTACTTCTCTGGGTTTATGGGTATACATGCATATATATGGGGCAGCCGCTAGCTAGCTAGCCGCACATACCGGGATCAGCAGCAGGAGGGGAAGACGCAGACGCAGAAGCAGCAGCCAAATCCGCCATGAGGTGAGAGCTCCGAATTATGAGGCTTGGGAAGCCGGCCGGTGACGGGGAAGGAGGCGAGAGAAACAACGGTGAATTGCGGAGGATGAGCGATGGCCGTTGATGAGGAAAGCAAGCCAATGCTTACGTACATATAGAGAGAGGCGGAATGGCGAAGTAGCGATTCTAACGATGCCTGGCTGTCAGTGGGGGACGGGTTAATGGTTATCGCTGGGTTGTAACAGCACCGGCAACGCATCATAGTTAGCTGAATACTGTATATAATAATATGACAAAGATATATATGAAGAAAATCATCTTGGTTCTTTTTTAAAGATTCAATTAAGAAAAAAATTCCGATAATGGACACGTGCGGTGTCTGCGTATAAAAAAATGGATTTTAAAATATGCATGTACTAAATGTTATCATGTAAGGGTGGAATGGACTGGGCCTGGACCGGATCTAAGTTGGCCCAGGTCTAGTTCGGTCTCTAATCGGTTGATTCGGGTCCGGTCCGGCTCGGAGCGAGGTCCGATTTTTAGAAACCTAGCTTGGCCGAGGACGATCATGTAAGGTCCGGCCCAGTCTGATTTTATTTTTTTTAAGTATTACTATTATTATTTATTTATTTTTACAATAAAATTGATGTTCATTGAATAAAAATAACATAAAATAAACATTAGACTAATCTAGATAAATTTATTTCTAGTTGTTACAAATATGAAATAAATATTAAGTCAATAAACATAACTCCACAACATAATTTTCAATCCAAAATTTTATATATTAGAATTATTGCCGTATCACTTATTTTTTTCAAAAAAAATTATCGGACCTCCGAGCCGCCCGGGCCGGGCCACCCGGGCCAGGCCACCCGGGCCGGGCCACTGGGCCTTCGGACCGGCCCGGCCCAATTGACATCCCTATTATCATGTGCCTATATAGTTACAAATTAAGTAAATTTATTTATTGCTGTCATAATTATATATGTGGTCTTAAAAAGAAGAATGCATGGAAAATATAATTATTGTGATAGATATTTATGCATTTCTATTTTGTTAATAAATTATTTCTAGTAAAAAGACGCACCTACGTCTTGAGATGGGAAGACATGCTTCATCCTAGAATTTCAACGTCTTTTCTTGCCCCTAAATGTCATCTGCTCTATAGAAACTATTATAAGACAACTGCACAAAGATATGTAACGATCATGTTGAACTCTAAAAAAAAAGTTGGCCTGATTCTAAAACAAAATTTAGGAAAATTTAAATAGTTCTCTGTTAGAAATTACAGAAATTTACAAAAAATATCCATCTTTTCAATAATTGTGCACTTTTCTTAGATACATATTGATATCCAAAACTTTACTACATAAAGACTGTGGTGGTCATTTCTAGCCACCTAAGTCAGCAGGGCCCATCATGGCCCATCGTCATCTTACGAACGGGCGCGGCCCTTCGGCAGGGCGACACGTGTCCTCGGGAGGAGGTTGAAGATCCCGAACTCGATCTCTGCTCCTCAGCGCCCCCAGGATCCTAAGGGCAGTCTCTGGACACCCCTCATCCTATTCGGTTCAGACACTGTCTACCCAACAGGTCCTGCAGGAATCGTGCCATGGACCCGCTGGCATAAGCAGCGCCTGGGTACCAGGCACCGAGCAGTGGGCCCGGCTACCGAATAGCAAGTCTAGCCTACCGAACAGGCAACCTACTCGGTACCTTTCGCCTAGAAGAATCCAAGCAGCCCTTTGCCTTACCGCGGCAGTTACAACGGCTACAACGCACACGCCCCACGATCAAGTGGTGTGTTAACTACTGAGCTCCTCAACGGGCGTCGTAACGCGTAACTCCCCACCAGGGGTGCTAACGGGCATGCCCTTTCCGGCGTTATTAGGGGACGTTCCGTCCCGCTCCCTCTGCACCTTCGCCTATAAAAGACTTAGATAAACTCCATGCAAAGGTAACGCAACCTTGAGCACTCACACTCGCCCTCGCGCGATTCACACACGAGAACCCCCTTTCCTTCAAGCCTCTCTAGTCCTATACTGACTTAGGCATCGAAGGGTTCTCTCCGGTTAAAAATCGGGCCCCTCTGATCCAGTGCTAGTGTTGCAAGCCTCCGTCCGCACCGGCGTTCATCTTCCCCATCTTCTTCAGTGGAGGCCTGTTTGGCTCAAGCCCAAACAGGAAAACACCACCACAGTTTGGCGCCGTCTGTGGGAATCGACATCAGTCATGGCTCGCGGACGTTCCTCTCACCAGAATCTAGGCAGCTGAGCGACCAGGTCGCGACAGTCGCGCGCAGACTCTCGCGATCGAGTCCCCCCTGTCGATGTCGCCATCGCTCCCGCCGGCGGGCCTGGAGATGTCCCCGCTGCTGTTGTGCCCTCAACCGCCTAGGAAATGGCGGAACTCCGAGGGCAGATGCAGCACCTAGCAAGAATCTGCCAGGGCCTCCAGGCCCAATTAGCCAGGCAACCGGCCCTGGTGATCCCTCCGCCGCCAGAGAGCAGGCGGAGTCGTCTCGTAGATGGTATAGCACCCCTCTGGTGCCGCAAGAGCAGCATGCAAAATCGCCCCGGCGATTATGCCGGGCACCTTCGGCGCATCAGACACCGGAGCGGCAAGATAATTCACCTCGTCGTTCCGCGATGGTCCCGTCTGCCCCGCGTTCCTTCGTCGGGGCTAACTCCCATAGGTCCCAGCGTGAGGAGTCTGCCCACTCCGACCAGGAGTTGGCCAGACGCTTCCGTCGCGTCGTCGACCTCGAGTGTCGTGTTGACGCGATGGTCCAGTGGGCAGAGGGCAAGGCTCCGGTAGATGAAGACTTGGACTTCCGCTCCCCGTTCACGATGGAGATCCTGGAAGCTCGGGTCTCCCCCAAGCTCCCTCTGCCCACCATTGCACTCTACGATGGCACCACCGACCCCGCAGATCATATCCATGGCTTTGAGTCGCATATGGTGTTCCACGGAGCATCAGACGCGGCCAAATGCCGAGCCATTCCAGCCACCCTGAAGGAGACCGCGCAGGCATGGTTTGAAGCCCTCCCCGCGGGTTCCATCTCTTCCTTCCACCAATTGAAGAAGTCCTTCCGGGACAACTTCCTAGGTGAGAAGGTCTCAGCCGCACACAACGGCGTCTCTTATGTCTGTTCGGCAGAAAAAATGCGAAGCGCTCTGGGACTACGTCAAGAGGTTCCGGACCGAAGCGCTCTGCATCCTCCGCCTCGACGTCCCCTTGGCCACCAGTGCCCTCATCCAGGGCACCCGAGATGGCTTCCTTCAAAGGACATCGGGGGTGCAGCAACCCTCCACTCTTGCCGAGCTACTCTCTACTGCACAGCGCCATGCGGCATGCGAGGATGATGATTAGTTTATCCCCATGTAATTTAAATTAATTACATATTTATTTTGGTGATTAACAAAACTAAAACAAAGTTTAATCTAACATATTTTCTATGAGATTTGAGTACATGAAATGAAACAAGGAATATCAAGCTAAATGGGTAAGTAGTATTTATTCTATAGTTCACATCGACTCTTTAGTTGGTATAACGATTTCCTTTGAATCCTTAGAATCATAACGATTTCTTCATTCACATCGATTTTGGTTCTATAACGATTTCATAAGTCATTGCCCCTCTATTACAGTCTATCTCATAACGATTCGCTAAGAGGTTGCAACGATTTGCCTTTCATAACGATTCGCTAAGAGATCGCAACGATTTGCCTCTCATAATGATTCGCTAAGAGATCGCAACGATTTGCCTCTCATAACGATTCGCTAAGAGATCACATCGATTTGATTCACAACGATTTGGTTATCGCAACGATTTCTTAAGTGAGAACAACGATTTGCTCTCACAACGATTTCTTAAGTGAGAACAACGATTTGTTCTCACAACGATTTGGTTATCATAACGATTCGCTAAGAGATCACATCGATTTGATTCACAACGATTTGTTTATCGCAACGATTTCTTAAGTGAGAACAACGATTTGCTCTCACAACGATTTCTTAAGTGAGAACAACGATTTGCTCTCACAACGATTTGGTTATCGCAACGATTTCTTAAGTGAGAACAACGATTTGCTCTCACAACGATTTCTTAAGTGAGAACAACGATTTGCACTCACAATGATTTCGGCTTCACAACGACTCGTTAAGTCTCATAACGATTTGATCTTTGTAACGATTTGATAAGTTACATAACGACTCTGTCACTATAACGATTCATTTAGTTACATAACGACTTGGTCGCCGTAACGATTCGATACAATAAATAACGATTTGCTCACATTGTTTTGTCTCTGACAACTTGCTTATAACGATTTATCATAACGATTTGTCTCTACAAAGATTTGGCTATTAATGCATAACGATTTGTATGTGCATCAGTTTACTTATAAGTGCACATCGATTTACATGGATATCAACTCATTTGCATAACGATTTCATAAGTCATGCATGTAACGATTTCATGAAATAACGTCTTGATATTTGAACTCATTTATGAGTTCATTGAAAAGTCAAAGTCTTCACGTAGATATTTCTGACATCCATGCATTTATTATGACTGAACGTATCACCGCAATACATGCAAACGATATCTTCTATTTCCGTACTTATTCTGTAAACATCTTTTTAGAAGAACAGAATGAAACTTCTATTTCTATATAAAATCAATCTAACGTTGACTGACAACAAGAGACAGCCTAGCTGTCTATTGTTTAGCATTTAATGTATGCAGGTCTCTGACAGCACTTCTCATATAATGTTGGACACAATAGAAGCCAAAGATATCTTGAAGATCATCTCTTTTTTCGTGCATGGAAGGCTAAAGACCGTTGAACGGGAAGCTCTACAGGACCATGCAGTCTAACGTAAACAAAAGCTTAGAGACAACGGGCACTTCAACGTTCAAATTTCAAATAGAAGATATATAAAGAAGACTGAAGCTCCAGAAGAACACAACTTTCAGATTGAAAATACCAACGACAATCTTACACAAATTTTTCTGCGAGCATCTTGAAGAGCCAAGCCTCACTCCTTTGATTGTTTAGCTTTTAGCTCTCTACATTCATTGTGTTAGTCTTGAGAGCTTCTATAAACTGAGAGTGTTCCTCACTGTAGAACTTTCCCTCTCAGTTTTAGCTTCAGATCTAGCATTGTATAAGCTTGATCTAGGGGCTTGATCTCATTTCACATTCTTGTGTTTTTGTGTTCCCTTCGTGTTGAAGGAAGACCTGGGGTTCCAGGGTGTGTGCTCCCTTCAAGTAGAAGGAAGACCTGGTGGTATCCAGGGTGGTGTATTTCCTCTTCGGGCTGTGAAGAGATGACCAACTGCGGCTGGGTGTGTAAGGGTCCATAAGGGAGACTGTACCCTTGGGTAGTGAAAGCTTGAGTTGTTGCTCAGGGACTGGACGTAGGACTCCTGTGGAGAGGAGGTCTGAACCAAGATAATTCCTTGTGTTGTCTGTGTGCTTGCTTTGCGTTTACTATCTTTCTTTACGAACTCTAACACCCATCGAAGTGTGTTTTGTGTGACTGTTTTGTGAACAGGTTTAAGGTACTCAATATTTTTAAGAATCTCATTCACCCCTCTGGGCTTGCTAGCTAGGCAACAAGTGGTATCATAGCTAGTCTCTTCGACAAAGAAGAAGATCCTACGATCTGAAGAGAAAATATCAAATGGCAGCCGAAGGTCACTCAGAAGGTCAATCTGTCAACCGGCAACCTCTATTCGATGCAGAAGACTACACATACTGGAACACTAGAATGGAGTACTTTCTACAAAGACTCGACTATCAAATTTGGTCAATAGTTGAAGGAGACTTGTTGGTCACAAATGAAAGAGATAAGTGGACTGAAGACGACAAGAAAAAGATCTCCCTAAACTACAAAGCCAAGAGCATTCTATGCTGTGCGCTCAGTAAGAAGGAATTCAACAAAATTTTTGCCTGCAAATCCACCATGGAAATGTGGGAAAAGCTCAGGATCATGTACGAAGGCACCGACAAAGTCAAGGAAACCAGGATAGACATACTAGTGACTCAATATGAGAGATTTCAGATGCAGCCAGGAGAGTCAATAACACAAATGTTCAGCAGATTTACAGACATCACAAATGGGTTAGCCAATTTTGGAAAAACCTACGAAATGGGAGACATGGTAAGAAAAATTATGAGATCTCTACCATCTTCTTGGACTCCCAAAGTAACAGCCATAGAAGAAGCCAATGACCTGAAGAGGATGTCATTGGAGAAACTTGTTGGGTCCCTTATGGCCTATGAAATCAACATGGAGAGACTGGGAGAGTCTTCGAGCAGGAAGAAACACTCAAATGCTCTCAAAGCTGAAGAAGACTCATCAGAAGAATTTTAGATAACAATGAAAGCAATGAAGACAGCGAAGATGAAGAAGCAATGCTGTCTAGGAGGCTACAACGAATCTTAGCCAAAAAGAAGAAGTATCAGTCCGGTAGAAGACATTTCAAGAAAAATAAGGACTTTAAGAAGCCAGAAGTAAAGGATCCAAAGAAAGCTGAGCCCATATGCTATGAATGTAAGAAGTCTGGACATATCAAAGTAGAATGTCCGAAGCTGAAGAAAAGTGAATTCAGAAAGAAGGAAAGTTCAAGAAAACCAAGAAGATTCAAGAAGAAGGCTATGGCAGCGGCTTGGGACAACTGTAGTGACTCAGACAGCGAGTCAAGCTCAAACAATGAAGAAGAAGAAGAAGCCAACTTGGCACTCATGGCCAACACTGAAGAAAAGGTAACATCAGACTCATCTTTCTCTTCCTGTAATGATTCAGATTCAGATGATTTGGAAGAAACTTTTAATGAACTTTATAGTAAATATAGAGAAGTATCTAAATTACTAAAAGCTAGTGAGAAAAATGTGCTTGCCTTGAAAATACCAATTCAGATTTAAAATCAAAAAACGAACAAATGGAAAAACAAATCACTGAACTTAAAAGAAGAAACGATCTGTTATGTGAAGATCTGAAAGATAAAAATAAACAAATAATAAAATTAGAAAAATAAGAAACCTTAGACGGATTAAAAAGGGAAATTAAAACTCTAACAGAAGAAAATGAAAAACTATCTAGTACATTAGAAAAATTCACCAATGGTAAAAATTTCTTAATACTAAAGGGTGCTAGACGGTCAGGAAAGAAGAAACATGGATTATGATATACACCCCCAGATAATGAAGACACAACAACACACCCTAAAATATATCCAACTCCTAAATTTGTAACTGAACAAGATACATCATATAAATCAAACTTTAAATATGTTCCGTATGAAAAAATAACTAAAACAACATGTTGTAGCCATTGCAACAAGTTAGGTCACACTAAAATAACTTGTCCAACCAAACACAAAAATGGATAATTAAAAGAAAAAATGATGACACTAACCAACCAGGACCCAAAAGAACTTGGGTACCTAAAGCTTGATGTTTTCATTTCAGGGAAATCTTCGAGCATCCAAATGGTATTTGGATAGTGGATGCTCAAGGCATATGTCAGGTAATAGAAAGCTATTCTCTCACCTCGAAGCTGAAGAAGGCACAATGACATATGGAGACAATGGAAAAGGAATTGTGATAGGATGCAGATCTGTTGGCAATAAAGAGAAAATATTTATTGAAGATGTACTATGCTTAAAAGGTTTGAAGCATAATCTCATCAGCGTAAGCCAGCTATGTGACAGAGGACATCAAATCAAGTTCCAAGAGTCTAAGTGCAGCATCATGAAGGACGGAGCAGTAATTTTCGAAGCTAACAGAGAAAAGAATCTGTACGTACTTTACCTTGAAGAATTGAAAGATCAAGACATCTGTTTAGCAGCAAGTAAGGAGCAATCAATTGAGTTGTGGCACAGAAGATTGGGTTACTACAGTTTGGATGGCATGAGAAAGCTGATCAAGAAAAGCTTGTGGAAGGTCTACACTACAAGAAAATCATGCTTTAGCGACGGCATTTAGCGACGGCTATTTTGCCGTCGCTAATCTGTCGCCAATTAGAAAAAAAATAGCGACCCGCCCATTTCCGTCCCTAACTTAGGTTTCGGCGGTAGATTAGCGACATAAAAAGGTTGTCGTTATACGCGCCGCTACTTAGTGACGGAATCGCGACGGGATTTTATGTTGTCGCTATTCCGTCGCTAAGGTTTTGCAATCCCACGCACCCTTTTTCCCCTTCCCCGCCCTTCCGTCGAAATCCTCCATTTCCCCCTTCTCTTCTTCCCCTCCCTCCTGTCACAGCCGTCTTCCCCCATTCGCCCCTTCTCTTCTTCCCCTCCCTCCTGTCAAAACCCGCCATCTCGGAGCTCCCTCGCCCGTCGCCGGAGACACGCCACCGGCCGTCGTCCCTCGTTCGAGCATCCTGTAACCACCCCTCCATCGAGCATCCAGTCGCCATTGACATCGCCATCGCGGTAAGTCTCTCTCTCTCTCTCTCCAACGCCCCCTCACCCCGTCGCCGTCCTCGGCCTTCGCCGGCCTGTGCGTCCCCTCCCTTTGCACCCTGCAACCCTCCTCTCTCTCTCTCGTGCACCAGCACCCCACACGGTCTCCCTCGTCCCCTCCGCCAGCCTGTGCACCCCCTCCTCTGCACCCTACAACTCTCTCTCTCTCTCTCTCTCGCCAGCACTGCCTCACCCGTCGCTGTCCTCCCCTCCGCCGGCCTGTGCCCCCCTCCCTCTGTAGCTGCAACCCCCCCTCTCCCTCGCACGCCAGCACCCCCTCACACGATCGCCCTTTTCCCCTTTGCCGACCTGTGCACCCCTCCCTCTGCACCCCCTGTCGCCCTCCTCCCCTCCGCTGGCTTGTGTCCCCCCCCCCCCATCTGCACCCTGCAATCCCCTTTCTCTCTCTCTCTCTCTCTCGCCAGTGCCCCCTCACCCCATCGCCCTTCTCCCCTCCGCCGGCTGTATCCCTCTCCCTCCGCGCCCTGCAACTCTCTCTCTCTCTCACCAGTGCCCCATCACCCCGTCGTCTCACCAGTGCCCCCTCACATTTTTTCTGCATGTTTATATTTGTTTTATTTGACACTCTTAATAATGTTGATAATATTTGTTGCATGTTTTGACTCTTTGTTTATAATTTTTTATTTCATTATATATATATATATAGAGGGATTGGGGATGTCTTACCCGTGTCTAGATGTCCATTCAAGATTTTAATTAGTATATATGCATGGCTTATTCTACAGTAAGGGATGCATATATACATTTAAAATCTTGAATAGTCCGACCATTGCCGGACTGTCTACAGATATCCGAACTTAGAAGCATGTATATTTATGTGTGTTGCAATTTTCTCAAAATTTTGATAGCATCTCCGGACTCTTCTCCAATATACCATACTATCTAAGTGATGTTCAGATGGAGCATTACTTAGACTTAGTATTTTATGGCGGTATATTGGAGAAGTGCGCCGGAAGGCTGTCAAAAGTTTGAGCAAATTAGAGCACACATAAATGCACATGCTCCTAAGTTCGGATATCTGTAGATGGGCTAGGTCCTTTACACACTTAGTATCTAAATTGTAATTGGTTTAGGATGGGTATATTAGTGTACATGTTCGCTAACTACAAAGTAATGTTTAGCTTTTATTATGTGTAATATTTGTACAGGAAAAATGTCTGCACACCGTGAGTGGATGTACCGTAGGATTGTAGGCAATGAGCTGTCATCTGAATTTTTAGAGGGTGTTGATGGGTTCATTGACTTTGCGGTGAGCAATGTTAGTACAGTGGATCCTGAAGGTCGTATTAGATGTCCCTGTGCAGTCTGTAAGAACAATCGATTCCTTCAACCGTTTGATGTTGCACAACACCTCTACAAGAAAGGTTTTGTCTGTGGGTATGTGAATTGGACGGCACATGGTGAGGAGTTCTGGGGACATACAGAAGTAAGGACTAAGGTTGCTCAGGATAACCAATATGTCAATTTGGTGTTTGACGCTGCGGGACCTGAACTGCATTATACTGCCGATGAAGCACCTAATGATGATGCAAATCGGTTTTATAAATTACTAAGGGATGCTGATGAGCCATTGTGGGATGGTTGTGAGAGTCACACCATTTTGTCTGCAGTCCTTCAGCTGTTGAATCTGAAATCAGAGCACACTTTGAGCGAGGCTTGTTTTGACTCTTTCTGTTCAGTGGTGAAAAGCATGTTGCCAAAAAGTGAGAAGTTGCCAGAAAATTACTACCATGCAAAGAGGATGGTTAATGAGCTTGGATTGGGATATGTGAAAATATATGCTTGTCCGAACCATTGTATGTTGTATTACAAAGGGCAGGAAAATATCCAATCATGTTCTCTTTGTGGGCATCCTTGGTTCAAGCCAAAGAGAGGTGGCAATGCCAGCACGAGGGGGAGAGATGTACCATACAAGTCACTTCGTTACTTCCCTCTCACCCCTAGATTACAACGATTGTATATGTCATCAAAGACAGCTAGACACATGAGATGGCATGCAGACAGAGTTCGACATAGAGAAGAGAAGATGACACACCCTGCTGATGCTGAGGCTTGGATACACTTTGACCGCACTCACTCGACCTTCGCAATGGAGGTGAGGAATGTGAGGCTTGGATTGTGTACAGATGGATTCAATCCATTTGGTAGTAGAGCAGCCCTTACTCTGTTGGCCGGTATTTGTTACCCCATACAACCTTCCACCAAACTTGTATATGAAGCGTCCATATCTATTCTTATCGCTACTCATCCCTGGGCCGGAATCTCCAAGTCAAAATTTGGATGTATATTTGAGGCCGCTCATTGATGAGCTGAAGTCATTATGGACTGATGGTGTTGTCACTTACGATGCCCACCAGAAGCAAAATTTCAACATGAGGGCTGCTATACTCTGGACAATTAGTGACTTTCCTGCATATGGCATGTTGTCAGGTTGGAGCACACATGGACGTCTGGCTTGTCCATATTGTATGGAGGATACAAAGTCATTCAAATTGGTTAATGGACGAAAGCCTTGCTGGTTTGATTGTCACCGTCGATTTCTACCTGATGATCATCCATTTCGACGACAGAGGAATGCCTTTCGAAAGGGCACAATTGAACTAGAAGGACCATCTACACGGTTGTCTGGCAGAGAAATACAAAGACGTTTGAGATGCTTTCCAGATACACCGACAGACAGTAGGGATGAGCAACCATTCCCTGGATTTGGGAAAGATCACAATTGGGCAAAAAAATCAATATTTTGGGAACTACCATATTGGTCAACTCTATTGATACGACATAACTTGGATGTGATGTATGTGGAGAAAAACGTGTTTGATAACGTGCTTAACACTGTGATGAATGTGAAGGGGAAAACAAAAGATACTGTAAAGTCTCATATGGACCTACAAGAAATATGTAGAAGACCTGAGTTAGAGTTGCAAGAGGCTAACAACAAACTATTTAAAGCAAAAGCAGCTTATGTGCTCGGACCAAGACAGGTAAAGGAGGTATGTCAGTGGTTGCAACAGTTACGATTTCTAGACGGATATGTGTCCAACATTGCTTGGTCTGTGAAAATGGATGAAGGAAAATTATATGGACTGAAGAGCCATGATTGCCACATCTTCATTGCAACGATTGATTCCCTTAGCATTCCGTGATATGTTGGATAAACCTATTTTGGGGGCCTTAACCGAGTTGAGCCGCTTCTTCAGAATCTTATGTGCATCAGAAGTTGCAGTAGATGAGGTGCAGAAGCTTGAGCAGTCTGTAGTCAGTACAATCTGTCAATTGGAGAAAATATTCCCTCCAGCATTCTTCGATTGTATGGAACACTTAATCATACACCTACCATATGAAGTCCAAGTTGGTGGCCCTGTATAATATTGATGGATGTATCCTTTTGAAAGGTACATATATATTTTTACATTTTTTTTTCGTGTCCTTGTTTAGTATTGAGTTGTTTTCACAGATGCATGTTCAATCTCAAGAAGAAGGTTCAAAACAAAGCTAAGGTGGAGGGTTCTATTTCTGAAGTGTATATTTCAGAGGAGATTTCAAACTTCTCATCAATGTACTTTGAACCTCACATCCAAACACGGTATACCCGGCCACCGCGCAATGATGATGGGGGACAACTTGGTGCACCTAATCAGTTATCCATATTTAAATATCCTGGACGTGCATTCGGTAGTTGCCGAAAACGAATTTGGAAGATCAAGAGCAAGATGCCGCACAAATATATATCCTTTTAAATTGTGTGGAGATTGAACCATATATGAGTAAGTGTAGTATAGATATGTTGTGAAAAAAATCATGTGCATTCAATGTGTAACTATGTAATTTTGATATTCATAGGCTATTTGATAAGGAGTTACTACAACATAATCCACACCTCAGTGATGCTGAAGTCGAGAAGGAACGTGAAAAAAAAATTGTTGTATGGTTGAAAGCATTGGTAAGGACCACGTCTTCTGTTTTTACCATACAAAGAAGATTGACTATATGTTTAAGGTATTTTTATTATCTTGAATATTCAATAGGTGAGACAAGGTCATGTCGGCGACAACAAAATACGTGAATTAAGTTATGGTCCGACAAAGCATGTACAATGTTATAATGGGTATATTGTCAATGGTTACCGATTCCATACAAATGAATACGGTCTACAAAAGTCGACAATGAACAGTGGAGTGTGTGTGAAAGGTAGTACTTATGCTGAAAATGAACTTGACTATTATGGTATCTTAGAGGAGGTCATGGAGTTGACTTACCTGGGAATAGATAATACAGTAATATTATTCAAGTGCCATTGGTTTGACCCCACAAAAACAAAAGTTGATAAAGTATCATGCAATCGAGCCATACTATTCTTCGATTGTATGGAAACAAAAGTTGACTTACCATTGGAATAGTATACTTGTTAATGTGAAGCATAAGTCAAGGTTGAGAACATATGAACCTTTTATATTGGCAGCACAGGCCCAACAAGTATACTATGCTACATTTCCAACAATGAGGAGGTCTGAGATACATGAATAGTGGGCTGTATGCAAAGTCAAATCTAAGTTGTTTCCTGAGTATCAATTAGAGGAGGATGAGAATGTTGAAGAACAGACAAATGATGATTATTTCCAAGCAGATGATATAGATGACCTCACATACGATCATGATATTGCATTTGGGTTGTATGACAACATTTCATTATGTGATGATACATTACAAGCGGAGGAAGTTGATCCAAAAGAACTACCACAACAAACTTGAACCATATAAGAAGATGATTATGATGATGATGATGAGGAGGAGGAGGAGGAGGAGGAGGAGGAGGAAGAAGAAGAAGAAATTGAAACTGAAGCTGAAGCTTCTGATGAATTAGGTTATGATACATCATTAGGCGGTGATGAAATGGATACTTAAATAGAAATTGGTATGTTGATTTAATGGATACAAATTAGTGATCAACAGCTCCTTCCATCAGAGGTTTACATTTTATATAAATTTTATTTGTAATTCTATTTATAATTATTGTAATCTAATCATTCCTCCTTTTTTTTTTTACAGGTTCACACTCCACTCATGGGCATCGCCCTCCCCCTCCTACTTCAGCTCCTTCCATCATAGGTTTACATTTTACATAAATTCTATTTGCAATTATATTTATAATTATTGTAATCTAATCATTCTTTTTTTTTTTTACAGCTTCACACTCCACTCAGGGGCATCACCCTACTATAGTCCCCCTTCCGCCTCCTACTACAGGTTCCACTCTGCCGCCTAATGCTGTAGCGACCCTCATTATATCGGTACGGTTATACCAACCCACGTCGATATAGTGAGCGTTGCCACAGTTGGACATTTACCCAACAATAACATTCAGCTGAGATACACGTGAATATAAGAACAGAGTAGCGAAAGTAAAATAACCACAGTCTTCATTTCATTCATCATCCACATTTAACATACATGATTCGATAACATTTAAGAACTAAAAGTCCATATAATTAAATTGCTGAAAATCAAATACATAATTGTCCACACTTATACATTTGTCCATGATAATGCTAGTACAATGTTGCAATTACATACATCAAAATGCCAAAAGTCACAACTAAGCTCCACCAAACTGACTACTCCCCGCGCTCGGAGTCGATTTCCACGGTCTCCTCCAAAGGTGTGTCACCTACTACACCTGTACGCCAAAGCAAGTAATGAGTCTAAAAGACTCAGCAAATAACTCTACACATACTATACATGTACATATCATAACAGGTTTTACATACACATTTACAAGACACAACATTTAACATGCGTGACATTGAATTGACAACCTTATCTTGGAAATTCTACTAATGAACACATGATTCATGCTTTCAGATTTTCTAAATCAAAATCTCCTATCACATTCTCTCTAATCATTCCTACACATGAAAGTTCTACTTTCAATTTAAACTAAAACATGAGAGCAATCTAGCATGACCAGCTTACATACATAACAGAACACATTGCTAACATGGTTACTACTCATTCGTATACATGCACATAACCATTTCACATGCTTTAAGCTTGCTGTTTTGATGTGGTTTAACACTTTAAAATCTAACACACGAAAGCTATGTTCTCATTCAAACCACAACGTGAGAGCATACACACATGGAATGGTTTACACATAAGTAAGGATTGTCCCTAGCATGGGTTCTACGCATTGTACACATGTAGCACAAAATCATAACCACATTTGTGTTGCTTTTCTAACATGATTTCAGATTATCATATCATGGGTTTTCAATTTCACATCCTCACATTTTGGTTTCACATTTTTACACAATTTCTAATTCACATATTTCACACTTTACACATTGCACATTTACACATTGTTCACACTACACAATTTGCACATAATCACAATCACATTCACATTTTTCACTTTAGTGCCGTGACACATAGTCCAAACCACCATAAGAAGGACACATCACATCACATACACATAGACGCCACCTAGGCAACACAGCGGCGACTCTTGGACTGCGCAGACTGGGAGAACAAGTCTCCACCCTAACCAGTGGTACTTGTCCACCTCCAGGATTTCATCCTAATGCCCTTAGGATCACAACACATTGAACCTTCCCATGGGGACTTTTCCATGGTACGGTTCCACAGCCCTCTATGGAAGCAGTATCACACTTGGCACAATTTTACACATTACACATATCGGTTTTACACACATTTTACACATGACACTCACATCTCATTCATTCTCTCATTTGCAACATGACTCTATTTTCCTAATCATGTCACTACAGATGACAGAATTTATCATTCAGGAAATTTCACCAATCAGGTTGGGTTACACAGAAATTAAATCATTTCACAATGGCATGCATTAATTACCCATTTTTGCATGGAAAATTCATATTGCATGGTATAATTGTCCAAACGACTCAAAACTTTAACCACATGCTGATCTCAGGGTTATGATTCCACATGATAATTTTCAGATTTTTCTGACTCAAAATGAAGTTACAGAAAATTTAACATCGATTTCACATTATTATTCATAATGCAAATTAACATGGAGTTGAACATAATCACAACTTTAACAGCTCACTGTCTGCACCCTAGCATGCACAGGGTCACAGAATTTATTCCCGAATTTACCGAGCAACACGCAATTTACTGGAAATTTAACATGACCTACACATAATTTCTATTTCCCAAAACAGAAATTTCAATAACCATACAAGCATGGGGAAAAATGTCAGAAACTCAGGGCACGGACAGGGTCATACATACATGGTCTAACAAATTTGGGCAACAAAACTTTGCCACGGATCATTAGAATCATGGTGAATATACATTGCCATTCTTTTCGCATACACATTAGATAGACGAATAACACAACCACCCACAAAATAAATGTTCATTCATTCTCCCATTCATCACATTAGCTAATATACATAGCATATAAGAGTTACATTATATCCTCATCACAAAACACGTTGAAATTAATCAAATATGCCAGGACGAACAGCTCACTGTTCTGTCCTGGAGAACTTAACGGCAGTCTCTGGCCGTTCTAGGAGTGGACGGCCAGATCGCTGGACGCATACTAGGGATCTTGGCGTCAAGGGCATTGACGCCAAGTTCTTGTCTGTGCAGAAACACAGACCGAACTCCAAATGCAAAGGTGAAAGGGGGATCTAGGACACGAGGAAAAATGCATAAAATTCATAAAACCCTACTTGACATCTACATGGACGGAGTGTAAGTGTTACTTGCCTCTGAAAAATACTCCAAAGGGATCTAAAATAGCGGTAGTCCCAAGAAGCCTCCAAAGACGCCTTCCTCCGGGTTCTTGATTGATGTAGATGCCAAAGCGAGATCGGGGAAGCCTTCCCTGATGCTCCAGCTATCTCCTAGTCATTGTAGATGGCCGGATGAAGCTCCAATTTCCCGGATCTAGGCTTGCAAAGTCAGGTCCTTCTTAAAGAAACTAGGGTTTGTCTTCTTCTCTTTGCAAAGAGCCAAGAGAGGGCTGAGGGTTGCAAGAAGGGCTTGTATATAGAGGAGGGGAAGCTCTCCTCTCACGCAAGTCGGACAAGAGGGCTTTCAGACCGTTGGAGACAGCTCCCCAATGGTTGGGGTAGCTTGTTCCCGGAATTCTGGCTCTGCAATGCATGCAGGTCAGAGAAATTAGCGTCCACATCGCTGGACGCTGGACTTAGTGTTGGCGTCCATAGGGTTGACGCCTACACAACACAAACGTCCATTGATATTGACGCCAGTCTAGCCTTCGGCCAGAACTCTAAAACATGCAGGAAACCATGCATAACCTATACATATATACATGCATTATGTATACTATCACGTACATGCTACCATCATACCATTCATACATTATTTACAACAAACTTATACACATGCATACATAAGTATAATAGTTAATACATACGTAGATATGTACATCTATGCATACACAACATAAATTATTTAGACAAAATTAAAATAATGCCACAAAATTCGAGGGCCTTACAAATGCAGCCCTCATTCCACCTCCTACTATGACCCCCAGTTTGCCTCCTAGTACGACCCCCGTTTCGGATCCTTCTATAGCCCCCAATCTGCCTCCTACTACGACCCCCGTTATGGCCTCCCCTCAGACTCCAATCTCAATAGGTCATTCTGGTTTTGGGCAGTCGTCAGAGCCCGACACACGATGTTTGATCACATTGCTGTACACTGGTAGCTACCCGTAAGTATTTAATTATTCATTTTATTGCATATAGGTTTGTAACACAATATTTCTTTCTAACTTTAAATAAATAATATCTAGCATGAAGTTAGAGCCACCAGAAGTGACGCGATGGATCACAAAATCCCTGCTCCACCATCTCCCAGGGCCAATGGCACAGTGGAGGGACTACCCGAGGGACGTCCTCGACAGCCTCTTCCAATCATTTTTGGTATGTTTTAATTTAATTTAATTTAAAGTAATTTGTTACTAAACATAGCATCAATCTCTACAGAGCACTTATCGCTTCGCGATTGCGAAGCAAGAGGAGGATGCGCGAATAGCCTGGGAAAAGGTTGCAGGGAGACGTTTTTCTGACTACCTTACCAAAAAGAAGGAGTTGGCAAAGAGGGCAGTGGGTGGGGTGGCTGATCCACTTCAATGGAAAAGCCACGGCCCTCCTGCGATAAGGAAAGACTATTGGGATGATATGTGCGACCAATGGGCGACACAAGAGTACCAAGCACGGTCAGCCATTGCTACACAAAATCGGGCTAAAATGCCCGAAGCTAGTTTGCATACCAGTGGCTCCATCACCTTTGGATGCCACAAGAAGAGAATGGTAATCATTAATTTTATAATTTAAATTTTATAAGATTTATATATTACACTAATTTTCTTTCATAATTTGCAATTGTAGGAGGCAGAGACAGGCGGCCCTGTGGCCTACACAGAGCTATTCCGTCGTACACATAAACGCAAGGAATCAGGAGAATTTGTCTCACAGAGGGCGAAAGAAGTGGTGGTATGTACTTCTTCTTATGGTACTTATCAACATAACATTTTAAACTAATGCATTCTAACAATTTGATTTTTTTTTTTTTTACTCAGGAGTCATACAAGCAACAATTAATAGAGCAGCATGGTGATGACTCCTCTCAGCATCCACAATTCGATGCCTGAACTTGGTTGGTTGCAACCGGTCAACCAAAGAAAGGCCGAGTGTTTGGGTTTGGTACTGGGATGGATGCTGGTGGAGTCATCAGCTCTACTATGGAGTCAGGGTGCTCCGCGGCATCCTATAGCTATACACAGTCGCCACCACCACCGCAGCAGCCTACTGAGCTCCCTGACCACTACTATAGTGCATTTATCAAACAGTTAGACAACTGGTTTGATCGAACAGTTGCCCCAGCTCTTCATGCAATGGGGGTGGCATTTCCACATCCCCCTCCATCTACTGTAGGTTTTAAACTCATTATCTTCGTTAAATTTCTTTTTGAGAAATACCATGATATTTCAAAAAAAATGAGGTTTCAAATATCTGCATTATCTTTGTTAAATTTCTTAGGCCTACATTTTTGTATTGAGAAATGAGAAAATTACTTATAGTAGAGGGAAAATTCCTTTCTGCAGTGAGGGGTAGCCTTGTTCATGAGAATTTTGAAAAAGGATGCTCTAAAGAATAAATATAGTTATCTACCATCTCAATTCAAATAAATGGGCTATTGCTTGGGATTTCTTGCAGATAACTTGGAACAACATTGTTCTACGGAGAGCACTTAATGAGTAAACAGTGTCATTTGATTTCTTGCAGGCTTTGTATGAGATCCATTTGAACCCTAAAATGTCTGACACTGTTGTCTGGAAGAAGAATGGTGGTATTTTTTTTCTGTCAAGTCTGGTTACCAGCTAATGGAAAATAACTCACAACCATATCATCAGTTTCTGGAAGTATCAAAAGTCAAATCTCCTTTAAAGGTGTAAGCTTTCATGTGGCTCATGTTTAAGAAACAAATGGTTACCAAAATCTATAGAAAAAAGTGGGTTAGTAATTCAGATGTTTAATGCTCCATGTGTGGCAGATAGGAAGAAGATGTGGATCATCTCATGGTTTCATGTCCTACTAGTAGATATGTCTTGGAGCTTTATATTTGCTTACCTGTGGATTAGGCATACTAATGGTGTCTCTTCTAGTAATTGACAGCATGTCATGAGAGTTTGGTTGCAGTCAGAAACTAGTTTGATTTTTTTGTGTGTTTTTTGGCTTTCAACTAGGCTGAGGAATCTCTCCTCACCTATTCATTGACTGTACCTCTTCTATTTATTTTCTATGATAGAATTGTAAATTATAGGAAAATAAAAAGTTTAATTTCCTTCAACAGAAAAGGTACATGATAGACCTCGGTTGGTCCAGCTACCGACATGATGGATGGTAAAGAAAGTGCTTCCTTGAATTTCCATGCTTCATCCCATTGTATCTGCAAATGAGTTTGAATGAAAAATCATTATTGGTATCATCAGAATGCCGAAAAGAAATGATGCTGGAGATTACCTTTCTATGACTACAATGCTTTACAAGATGTTCTTTGATCAAGATCTTTAGAATGGCATAACCAAAAAACTTCAATTTGTTCCAATAGCACTATATTGAGATGAGATAGTCAATGCAGATATTTAGAATGCTACATTTAGAGATGGAAAGCGAGCTTACATACAGCATACATACCCATAAGTGTGAGCTTGCCATGTATCTTTCAGCGGGATGACAAAAGTTTTGCCACTCTTTATCGTTGTCAACATACCAATTTCTATTTTGAAAAGTTGTTTCTTTCTAAAAACTATATCTGTTACCTGACTAGTGGCTACACAATTACATCATCTGGTTATCTTGCAAGCTAGCACTTATTCTTCCAATGTGAATTGCCAGAGCTACATGGATATGTTCATTCATTAGCTACAAACCAGTTCGAAAATAGAATTAAGTGTTTGTTCATAATGTAGATAATTTTAACATGTGGAGAGAGTCAAACGGGACATGTGGGAGTTGACAAAATCTAAATCGGACTTGGTTAGAATTTGGCAAGAGCATTTATGTTTAGGTTTATAGTTTGTTAATGTAAAATGATCTCTTATTTGCTCTTCATATTCATACATGTCTAATAATTATTTTTTGCTTGCAGGCTGATGGAGAACCGGCTAGCAACGATGGAGATGGCAACACCACGAGACTCATCTTGCAGACGATTAAGAGTACGTCATTTGGCTTCCCCTTCCTTATCTTCTTCATTATCTATGTAAATATCTTTGTGACTTGTTGTAAATATTTAACATATAACTAAATTAGTGTGAAATGTTTAAATTTTACTTATACTGTAAAATGATCTCTTATCTCTTTTTCATATACATGCATGTCTAATAATTATTTTGTGCTTGTAGTCCATTGGAGAACAATCTAGCAACGATGTAGATGGCGACGACCACAAGACTCGTTTTGCAGAGGATTAGGAGTCTCGTCATTTGACTTTTCTATTTTTATCTTCTTCATTATCCATGTAAACACTTTTTTAATTTGTTATTAAACATTTAACACATATTTGTGTTAGTGTGAAAGGTTTAAATTTTACTTATGTGATTTTGTTATGTGTGAATGGTGATTGTGAACTATTTTATTTTTTAGTTAATTGTTATATGAATTGTATACAGGTGTAAAAAAATAAATACGTTTTTACAAATATATATATATTATATTATATTATTTTTATTTATTGAGCGACGGAATGGCGACGGATTTTAGTCCATCGATAACATCCGTCGTTGTTTCAGCGCCAAGGTTCGTTTGCATGGTAGTCGCTAAGCCGTCGCTAATTTTGTGACGGCTTTTAGCGACGGGATATGGGCTGCCGCTGATATTGGCCGACACATAAATTAGCGACAGTCATTGCGGCAGCTCATTGCCATCGCTAATCCGCCGCGATTAGCGACAGCGAAGAGACACCCACCCGCCCGCCCCTAATTAGCGTCCAATATATAGCTGCCGCCTAAGTCTGTCGCCATCCTGTCGCTATTCTGTCACTAAGTCGCTATTCTGTCGCTAGACATTTTAGCGACAGAATAGCGTCGGCATAGCGACGGATCTAGGCCGTCGCCGTAACGATTCGATACAACAAACAACGATTTGCTCACATCGTTTTGTCTCTGACAACTTGCTCATAACGATTTGTCTCTACAAAGATTTGGTTATTAATGTATAACGATTTGTATGTGCATCAGTTTGCTTATAAGTGCACATCGATTTACATGGATATCAATTCATTTGCATAACGATTTCATAAGTCATGCATGTAACGATTTCATGGAATATAACGTCTTGATATTTGAACTCATTTCTGAGTTCATTGAAAAGTCAAAGTCTTCACGTAGATATTTCTGACATCCATGCATTTATTATGACTGAACGTATCACCGCAATACATGCAAACGATATCTTCTATTTCCGTACTTATTCTGTAAACATCTTTTTAGAAGAACATAATGAAACTTCTATTTCTATATAAAATCAATCTAACATTGACTGACAACAAGAGACAGCCTAGCTGTCTATTGTTTAGCATTTAATGTATGCAGGTCTCTGACAGCACTTCTCATATAATGTTGGACACAATAGAAGCAAAAGGATATCTTTGAAGATCAACTCTTTTTTCGTGCATGGAAGGCTAAAGACCGTTGAACGGGAAGCACTTCTCATACTGAGTTGTTGCTTAGGGACTGGACGTAGGACTCCTGTGGAGAGGAGGTCTGAACCAAGATAATTCCTTGTGTTGTCTGTGTGCTTGCTTTGCGTTTACTATCTTTCTTTACTAACTCTAACACCCATTGAAGTGTGTTTTGTATGACTGTTTTGTGAATAGGTTTAAGGTACTCAGTATTTTTAAGAATCCCATTCACCCCCCCTCTGGGCTTGCTAGCTGGGTAAAAAGTGGTATCATAGCTTGTCTCTTCGACAAAGAAGAAGATCCTACGATCTGAAGAGAAAATATCAAATGGCAGTCGAAGGTCACTCCGAAGGTCAGTCTGTCAACCGGCCACCTCTATTCGATGGAGAAGACTACACATACTGGAACACTAGAATGGAGTACTTTCTACAAGGACTCGACTATCAAATCTGGTCAATAGTTGAAGAAGGAGACTTGTTGGTTACAAATGAAAGAGATAAGTGGACTAAAGACGACAAGAAAAAGATCTCCCTAAACTGTAAAGCCAAGAGCATTCTATGCTGTGCGCTCAGCAAGAAGGAATCAACAAAAGTTTCGCCTGCAAATCCACTATGAAATGTGGGAAAAGCTCAGGATCATGTACGAAGACACCGACAAAGTTAAGGAAACCAGGATAGACATACTGGTGACTCAATATGAAAGATTTCAGATGCAGTCAGGAGAGTCAATAACACAAATGTTCAGCAGATTTACAGACATCATAAATGGGTTAGCCAGTTTTGGAAAAACCTACGAAATGGGAGACATGGTAAGAAAAATTATGAGATCTCTACCATCTTCTTGGACTCCCAAAGTAACAGCCATAGAAGAAGCCAATGACCTGAAGAGGATGTCATTGGAGAAACTTGTTGGGTCCCTTATGGCCCATGAAATCAACATGGAGAGACTGGGAGAGTCTTCGAGCAGGAAGTAACACTCAAATGCTCTCAAAGCTGAAGAAGACTCATCAGAAGAATTTTCAGATAACAATGAAAGCAATGAAGACAGCGAAGATGAAGAAGCAATGCTGTCTAGGAGGCTACAACGAATCTTAGCCAAAAAGAAGAAGTATCAGTCTAGTAGAAGATATTTCAAGAAAAATAAGGGCTTTAAGAAGCCAGAAGTAAAGGATCCAAAGAAAGCTGAGCCCATATGCTATGAATGTAAGAAGCCCGGACATATCAAAGCAGAATGTCCGAAGCTGAAGAAAAGTGAATTCAGAAAGAAGGAAAGTTCAAGAAAACCAAGAAGATTCAAGAAGAAGGCTATGGCAGCGGCTTGGGACAACTGTAGTGACTCAGACAGCGAGTCAAGCTCAAACAATGAAGAAGAAGAAGAAGCCAACTTGGCACTCATGGCCAACTGAAGAAAAGGTAACATCAGACTCATCTTTCTCTTCCTGTAATGATTCAGATTCAGATGATTTGGAAGAAGCTTTTAATGAACTTTATAGTAAATATAGAGAAGTATCTAAATTACTAAAAGCTAGTGAGAAAAATGTTGTTTGCCTTGAAAATACCAATTCAGATTTAAAATCAGAAAACGAACAAATGGAGAAACAAATCACTAAACTTAAAAGAAGAAACGATCTGTTATGTGAAGATCTGAAAGATAAAAATAAAAAAATAATAAAATTAGAAAACAAGAAACCTTAGACGAATTAAAAATGGAAATTAAAACTCTAACAGAAGAAAATGAAAAACTATCTAGTACATTAGAAAAATTCACCAATGGTAAAAATTTCTTAATACTAAAGGGTGCTAGACGGTCAGGAAAAAGAAACATGGATTATGATATACACCCCTAGATAATGAAGACACAACAGCACACCCTAAAACATATCCAACTCCTAAATTTGTAACTGAACAAGATACATCATATAAATCAAACTTTAAATATGTTTCGTATGAAAAGTAACTAAAACAACATGTTGTAGCCATTGCAACAAGTTAGGTCACACTAAAATAACTTATCCAACCAAACACAAAAATGGATAATTAAAAGAAAAAATGATGACACTAACCAACCAGGACCCAAAAGAACTTGGGTACCTAAAGCTTGATGTTTTCATTTCAGGGAAATCTTCGAGCATCCAAATGGTATTTGGATAGTGGATGCTCAAGGCATATGTCAGGTAATAGAAAGCTATTCTCTCACCTCGAAGCTGAAGAAGGCACAGTGACATATGAAGACAATGGAAAAGGAACTGTGATAGGATGCAGATCTGTTGGCAATAAAGAGAAAATATTTATTGAAGATGTACTATGCTTAAAAGGTTTGAAGCATAATCTCATCAACATAAGCCAGCTATGTGACAGAGGACATCAAATCAAGTTCCAAGAGTCTAAGTGCAGCATCATGAAGGACGGAGCAGTAATTTTCGAAGCTAACAGAGAAAAGAATCTGTACGTACTTTACCTTGAAGAACTGAAAGATCAAGACATCTGTTTAGCAGCAAGTAAGGAGCAGTCAACTGAGCTGTGGCACAGAAGATTGGGCCACTGCAGTTTGGTTGGCATGAGAAAGCTGATCAAGAAAAGCTTGGTGGAAGGTCTACCAAAGATCAACACAAGAATGGACGGTGTCTGTGGACCATGTGCAAAAGGAAAGCACACCAAGTCATCCTTCAAGTCAAACATTGTGGTAACAACCTCTAAACCCTTAGAACTCCTTCATATGGATTTATTTGGGCCAATGAGGACCACAAGTCTTGGAGGAAAGAATTTTGGATTCTTTATAGTAGATGACTATTCAAGATTCACATGGGTATCCTTTCTGGAACACAAAGATGATACATTTGAAAGCTTTGTAAGTTTCAGTAAAAAGGTTCAGAAAGATAAGAAGTACTGCATTGTTGGAATCCGCTCAGATCATGGAGGAGAGTTCCATAATGAAAAATTTGGCAAATTCTGTGATGACAAAGGGATAGAGCACAATTTCTCAGCACCAAGGACACCACAGCAAAATGGAGTTGCTGAGAGAAAGAACAGAACCCTACTGGATATGGCAAGAACGATGTTGTCAGAATATGATCTGCCAAGGTACTTTTGGGCTGAAGCAATTAACACAGCTTGTTACATAATCAACCGGGTGATGATCAGACCGATTCTAAAGAAAACAACATATGAATTGTACAAGGGAAAGAAGCTGAAGATCAGTCACTTCAAGACATTCGGATGTCCATGTTTCATCCACAACAACGGCAAAAGAGACATTGGTAAGTTAGATGCAAAATCAGATGAAGGCATCTTCATGGGGTATGCATCTAAACCTAAAGGCTATAGGGTATTTAATAAGCATATTTTATTAATTGAGCAATCAGTAAACATTATCTTTGATGAAACTAACCCTTCCTTGAGAAAGGAAGAAGATAGTGTAATGATGATGCAGATGAATTATCCAAGAAGCTAAAGAACTCATCAATTGAGGACAATGAAGATCCACCTCTGGAAGACCTGCAACAAAAGGACATAGTACATGAGAATATTCCAAAGGATTGGAGATACAAGAAAGATCACCCTCCTGAAAACATTATTGGTGATCCATCTGTAGGGGTAAGAACAAAAGGTAACATAATTCCATGTGATTATTTAGCTTTTATTTCTCAAATAGAGCCTAAGACAGTCAATGAAGCTATCACTGATGAATCTTGGATTTTAGCCATGCAAGATGAACTGAATCAGTTCAAGAGAAACCAGGTATGGTCACTTGTTCCTAGACCATCAGATCATCCAGTGATTGGCACCAAATGGGTGTTCAGAAATAAATTGGATGAAGCTGGTGTGATCATAAGAAACAAGGCCAGATTGGTAGCTCAAGGCTATTCCCAAGAGGAAGGCATAGATTTCGATGAAACCTATGCACCAGCAGCTAGACTTGAGGCTATTAGAATATTACTTACATATGCATCTGCATTAGATATAAAATTATTTCAAATGGATGTAAAGTCTGCCTTTCTAAACGGTTTCATAAAAGAGGAGGTTTATGTGGAACAACCTCCAGGTTTTGATGACATTGATTTTCCAAATCATGCATTTAAATTGCACAAAGTACTATATGGATTAAAACAAGCACCGAGAGCATGGTATGAACGGCTAAGTGCATTTCTATTAGATCATGGTTTCACTAGAGGTCAAGTAGACAGTACATTATTTGTCAAATCTAAGGTCAAACATATTTTCTTGTTCAAATATATGTTGATGATATAATATTTGGTTCTACTGATGAGTCTCTTTGCAAGTATTTTGAGAAGCTTATGCAGGGAGAATTCAAGATGACTATGATGGGGGAGCTTAACTACTTCATTGGATTGCAAATCAAGTAAGGAAAAGATGGCACCCACATCTGTCAAGCCAAATATATCAAGGATCTCTTAAAAAAGTTTGGATTTGAAAGCGCCAAGCCACTATCCACACCAATGAGCACCTCAACAAGATTGGACAGTGATAAGGATGGTAAGAAAGTAGATCAAAAAATCTACAGAGGTATGATAGGATTTTTACTGTACTTAACTGCTAGTAGACCTGATATATTGTTTAGTGTATGTATGTGCACTAGGTATCAGGCAGGTCCTAAAGAGTCCCATTTAATTAATGTCAAAAGAATATTTAGATACTTAGTTAGAACCTATGACTTAGGTTTATGATATCCAAAATCATGTCAAATTAATTTGGTAGGATACTCTGATGCTGACTACGTTGGATGCAAAATAGACAGAAAAAGTACCAGTGGTTGTTGTCAATTCCTTGCTGGTTGTCTGTTATCATGGTCCTCAAAGAAACAAAATTCAGTAGCTCTGTCAACAGCTGAAGCTGAGTACGTAGCTGCTGGAAGTTGCTGTACACAACTCCTATGGATCAAGCAACAACTTGAGGATTATGGGTTACATATCAAGACAATTCCATTATTATGCGACAACACCAGTGCTATAAATCTAACCAAGAATCCAGTACAGCACTCAAGGACTAAACACATTGAGGTTAGATATCATTTCATTCATGATCATGTAGCAAATGGCAACATAGATATTTCATTTATTGATACAAACAATCAGTTAGCAGATATCTTCACAAAGGCCTTACCCGAAGAGAGATTTACTTCTCTTAGAAGGGAATTAGGCATGTGTAAATTGTGAAAGAATTATCTATTTAAAACTGAAATATTAATTTTCAGAATTTAAATTATTTTTCCTCCCAAAAATTTGAGCAAAATTCCAATTATTGCCTATCCTTTTAAGTTTGTCTTGACGGTTCGTTATTTTATAAGAGTTTATTCCTATCGAACTAGTCAGTTTGTCGTTTTCTGCCATCATGACGCCTCCAAATTCTAAAGGTCATTCCTTTTATTATTTTTTTTATCCCGAAATCTGTGCGGCAACGATTCGCATCCCTTCATCATCTTCTTCCTTCTGCCTGAGGTGATACCCTATCGACTCTGGCATCGACTCCCTGAGATTTCAAGCTTCCAACTGCTTCCCGCTTGAAATTTCTTAAGGGTTCTTGTTCCATTTCTCTTTTCAGTCCTCCAGAAACTCTTTCCATCCAAAACCATGGCCTCTTCTGGTGTTCCCAGTAGCGTCGGGGGCTACAGAACTGCATTTCTTACGGCCGAGCAGTAGGAAAGATTTGTTTCAGTAAAGACCAAGCTTTGCAGACACAAAGCAGTGGATGTGGCTGACTTGCAGAAGAACATAATGGGCAGTATCGTCGCAGCTATGGGCAGATTGAAGTGGACAAGGATTGCCACCCTATCAGAAGTAAGTTATCCTGACCTTGTAAAAGCTTTCTATGTATGTCTGAAGACAGAGGAAGACGGGACCTTGACTTTCATGGTCAAGGGAACTCAGATTAGGGTCTCACGAGATCTATTGGCATCACTCTTTGGTGTGACTACCTCTGGACGCAGTGGAGTTCACACTGTGGATATCCAGGTGAAAGGATTAGGGATTGTTGGTCCCGAATACAGATTGAAGGATGGTAAACTAGATATCAACCAGTTGAGTGCATTTAATCGCCTACTGCATTTCATTGTATGTCAAATAGTAGTCCCTAGGAGTGCCACCTTCTCCACTTGCACCAAGGCGGACTCCGACCTGATGCTCTAGGCTGTCCAGAATCAAAGTATCAACACGGCAGAAGTAATATTGGAAAGGATGAAATTTGCAAGTGCACGGATATGGGATACAAAGAGTAAGCTGAATGTATCTCTACCCTATGCCCATCTCCTGACCAAAATTTTTTAGCATTATGGCATCAGTGTGGTGGGAGATATTTCAGAAAAGATGGGGCAGGCAATTTGCAGCAGGAACTTAAGGAAAAGTGGATTTTCTGTTGTTAATGGTGTGTGGTCAAAAGCTTCTATGGCTGAAGGTGAAGCCATCATTGGCGAAGCCCAAGAAGACCAGGAAGCTAGAGCAGCAGTTCCAAGTATTCCAGATCAGCAGGAACAGATTCCATCAGTTCCGGAGGAACCAGAAGCAGCAGCAACAAATGTTCAGGTCAATGCAGCAGCCAGCAGAATTGAGGATCTCTTGCCTGAGCAGATTGAGCCCGTTGGGCAATCTTCAGAGATTGTTCCTCCCTCTTCCCGAGTAGCCTCAGTGCTCAGGGATGTACTGGACTCCATCCAAAGCAATATGGGAGAGCCAGTAATTAGTGATGATCAAGCAACAGCAGCTGTGGCATCAGGCCACACTGATGAGATCATCATGGAGGAAACTCCCAGTCAGGGGGAGCAAGAGGATGCTCATGAAAATGTTCAAGTAGATGATGCTCCCATTCAGGGGGAGCAAGGAGTTGAGAAGGAAGCAGCTCCTCAGGGGGAGCACACTGAGAGTGTCCCCATGAATAGTGAAAAGAATGTTGAATCTGTGGAGCCCAGTGAAAGGGCAAGCAACAAAAGGAAGAGAATTGCACATAAGAGGCCAAAGAAGAAGCAGCTGAAGGCAAATTTGAAACCCATTATTAAAAGGCTGAATGAGCAAGGCAAGTCTCTCACATCTCTGAAGTCTGACATTCAATCTATCATTATCAGCCAGACCTCAGCAGCAAGCGAGATTGGAGCCTTGTCCACTGAGGTACACAACATGAGAGATGATTTTAGAATGTTCAAGCAATTATGCAGATGGATGAAAGGTGAGTTTGACAATGTCAAGAAGCTTATATTTCGAGGGAGCAATCCACCTCTACCCCTCCAGCTCACTCACCTGCTAAACCAGTTAGCAGTGCTAAGCCATCAGGGCAGATTCCAGAGGCATCTTCAGGGCCATCCGGGCCACAGATCATTGAAAAGGAATCGTAGCAGTGGAAGCAGTTGATGAAATTGTTGAAGTCTAAGCCATCCGGGCCTGAAAATTCAGAGCAACAGAATGAGGTTGAGCGGCCATCAGGGACATTGATTGTTGAAGATGTGCATGTTGGAGATCCAAGTGTTGCTAAGCTGTCTGAAGATCCAGCAGAGCTATCAGGGCCAGCTATTGTTGATCCAGTGCCTGCAGTAGAGTCTAGGCCTTCAAGGCCACCAGAAGAAGAGTCAGGGCCATCTGGGCCAGTGGAGTCCGAGTCTGAGCTGCATCAGGCAGAAGAAGAAGTTGTTGCTCCAGCGCCCCCAACTCCTTCACCCATTCAGACACCAGCCCCTCTTTCTCCACCTTCCTCCTCCACAGCACCACCAGCCCCTCAACCCTTCAAACAACCACTACCTAGAGCCATCTCTTCTCCTACTCCATTTCCTTCACACACCTCTTCATCTCCTGCCTCTACCACTTTTATTCCTCTCCCTCCTCCTTTCGTTGAGGTCCCTTCAGCTGGAGCCTCCTCATCCTCTGGTCCCTCCTCTTCTGGACCAGCTGACATACCCATTTCTACCTCTAATTCCTTTCTTCATCCCTCTGCTCCACCCTCCTTCATTACTATCATTCCGGAAAGTGCTCAAGTTGATGGCCCCTTTCTCCGAAAATTAAAGATAAATTTGAGGAAGCTATCCTTAGCTCAGTCTTGAAAGAATGTCATCATGTCCATAGGACAGGCTCTTCTAGCCCTGCAAAAGAAAAATAACCTCAACTTCTTCTATTTCCTCTGATCCTTGCTATCCACCTCTGTGGTTTTCTCTAACAGTGGACAACAAAAATAAACCACTCTACAGAGAATTCCTTCAGAAGGTTGTTTTTGCTACCATCATCAACCTTCCTCATCTCAACCTTACTGACCATCTCAATGTCATTTTGCCTTATACTTCCCTCTCTAAATCTAAAAAATCCAAAATTTTCTCTATGGCCGAAGCCAAAACTGAAGAGCAGTGGGCTCGGAGTCATAAAGCTCTCTACAATAAGTTTCTTCTTGCCAAATCAGCCAGATTTCCTCCCAGGGATCACTCTTTGACCTTATCTGAGTGGTTCCAGATCCTTCACAAGGATACCTGGGCCCCTTTTATTCAGAAGGAAATTAAAATGATCAGGCATTACCAGATGTTCAACAACTATCAATATATCAATCACCTCCCTAAAATCCAGCTGGGTCAGTTCAAGCAGGCCATTCAAGCACTTGGATCAGCTGCAGCTCACACTGAAGCTATTCAAGTTGATTTTGCCTCCCTCCAAGTGTCTAATTCTGTGTTTCTTCCCCCTCTTCATTCTCTAGTCATGGACTCCTTTGTAGGCTCAATTATTTTTGAGCATTTGGCTAGAGTCATGGGAAGAATCCACGTGCAGAAAGGTTCTGTAGTCACCTTCAACAGATTTTTGTTCAGAGAGTATCACTTGGGTCATGTCAGTGCAGAGATTCTTGCTCCTCTTTTGTCAGAATGTGAAAGACTCTCTCCTGCGGATTGGGCCAGATTCTATCCCTTGTCTTCTCAACAGCTATCTGATCTAAATGAATCTCAAGCCAGGGAAGGTAAACCTCCATTGTCAGCTGCTACATTTCTAGACATGAACTCCATTCACCTTGTTAATGATCCCTTTCAAACTTGGGTTGAAAGATACAAGGTTTATGTAGCCATGGGCCTGACCTAAAGTAGAAGCAAATTTTCTACCCTGCCTCTATGGATCAGTTTCTTGCATGTGCTAGTTTTTGGAAGATCAGCCATTTTAAAACTTCCTTTCCACGCGATCGATATGCTGACTTCCTTGATGAGCAGTTAGTTCTTCATCACAAAAGGATGGCTCCCACCATGGGCCCCTCCTATTCTCTAGCTCCTGGGGTTTTCAGGTTGTATTTTGCAGGAAGATAAGGCTTGGGAAGTTATTTCTCATTATGCCTCTCTTTTGTCTCCTGCTTTCTATCTTCTTGTACCCCCTCAAGCTTAATCCAATATAATGGTGTTCTCTCCTCTTTTCTCTTCTTCTTTGTCTCAGCAGTTTATCTTTTTACTTAAATGACAAAAAGGGGGAGAAATATAACATTCTAAACTACATTTATGCTTATGCAAATTACTCAATTTCTTTTTAGAACATCTATGCTTATTGTTAAGTTTTGTCATCACAAAAATGGGGAGATTGATGATCAGTTTATCTCCATGTAAATTAAATTAATTACATATTTATTTTGATGATTAACAAAACTAAAACAAAGTTTAATCCAACATATTTTCTATGAGATTTGAGTACAGGAAATGAAATAAGGAATATCAAGCTAAATGGGTAAGTAGTATTTATTCTATAGTTCACATCGACTCTTTAGTTGGTATAACGATTTCCTTAGAATCATAACAATTTCCTTTGAATCATAACGATTTCCTTAGAATCATAACGATTTCCTCATTCACATCGATTTTGGTTCTATAACGATTTCATAAGTCATTGCCCCTCTATTACAGTCTATCTCATAACAATTCTCTAAGAGGTCGCAACGATTTGCCTTTCATAACAATTCGCTAAGAGATCGCAACGATTTGCCTCTCATAACGATTCGCTAAGAGATCGCAATGATTTGCCTCTCATAACGATTCGCTAAGAGATCACATCAATTTGATTCACAATGATTTCTTAAGTGAGAACAACGATTTGTTCTCACAACGATTTGGTTATCATAACGATTCGCTAAGAGATCACATCGATTTGATTCACAACGATTTGGTTATCGCAACGATTTCTTAAGTGAGAACAACGATTTGCTCTCACAACGATTTAGTTATCGCAACAATTTCTTAAGTGAGAACAACGATTTGCTCTCACAATGATTTGGTTATCGCAACAATTTCTTAAGTGAGAACAACATTTGCACTCACAACGATTTCAGCTTCACAACGACTCGTTAAGTCTCATAACGATTTGATCCTTGTAACGATTCAATAAGTTACACAACGACTCGGTCACTGTAACTATTCATTTAGTTACATAATGACTTGGTCGCCGTAACGATTCGATACAACAAACAACGATTTGCTCACATCGTTTTGTCCCTGACAACTTGCTCATAACGATTTATCGTAACGATTTGTCTCTACAAAGATTTTGTTATTAATGCATAACGATTTGTATGTGCATCAGTTTGCTTATAAGTGCACATCGATTTACATGGATATCAACTCATTTGCATAACGATTTCATAAGTCATGCATGTAACGATTTCATGGAATATAACGTCTTGATATTTGAACTCATTTCTGAGTTCGTTGAAAAGTCAAAGTCTTCACGTAGATATTTCTGGCATCCATGCATTTATTATGACTGAACGTATCACTGCAGTACATGCAAACGATATCTTCTATTTCCGTACTTATTCTGTAAACATCTTTTTAGATGAACAGAATGGGACTTATATTTCTATATAAAATCAATCTAACGTTGACTGACAACAAGAGACAGTCTAGCTGTCTATTGTTTAGCATTTAATGTATGCAGGTCTTTGACAACACTTCTCATACAACATTGGACACAATAGAAGCCAAAGGATATCTTTGAAGATCATCTCTTTTTTCGTGCATGGAAGGCTAAAGACCGTTGAACGGGAAGCTCTACAGGACCATGCAGTCTAACGTAAACAAAAGCTTAGAGAAAACGGGCACTTCAACATTCAAATTTCAAATAGAAGATATATAAAGAAGACTGAAGCTCTAGAAGAACACAACTTTCAGATTGAGAATACCAACGACAATCTTACACAAGTTTTTTTGCGAGCATCTCGAAGAGCCAAGCCTCACTCCTTTGATTGTTTAGCTCTTAGCTCTCTACATTCATTGTGTTAGTCTTGAGAGCTTCTGTAAACTGAGAGTGTTCCTCACTGTAGAACTTTCCCTCTCAGTTTTAGCTTCAGATCTAGCATTGTATAAGCTTGATCTCATTTCACATTCTTGTGTTTTTGTGTTCCCTTCGTGTTGAAGGAAGACCTGGGGTTCCAGGGTGTGTGTTCCCTTCAAGTAGAAGGAAGACCTGGTGGTATCCAGGGTGGTGTATTTCCTCTTCGGGCTGTGAAGAGAAGACCAGTTGCGGTTGGGTGTGTAAGGGTCCATAAGGGGGACTATACCCTTGGGTAGTGAAAGCCTGAGTTGTTGCTCAGGGACTGGACGTAGGACTCTTGTGGAGAGGAGGTCCGAACCAGGATAATTCCCTGTGTTGTCTGTGTGCTTGCTTTGCGTTTACTATCTTTCTTTACTAACTCTAACACCCATAGAAGTGTGTTTTGTGTGACTGTTTTGTGAACAGGTTTAAGGTACTCAATATTTTTAAGAATCCCATTCACCCCCCCTCTAGGCTTGCTAGTTGGGAAACAGAGGGGAGCCTGGCCGCTGGCCGAGCAGAGCAGGGCGATCAATCAGACAAGAAGAGGCCTTCCGACAACGGTTCCGACCGTGACAGGAAGAAAGGCCGGCACAACGGAGATTCACCGCACCGACCACGCCCCTTCACTGACTACACCCCACCCACTGTGGCTCCTGAACAGATCCTGGCCGAGATCTGGGATGAACCTTATGTTCGGTGGCCACCAAGGATGCGCTCTGATCCTCACAGGCACAACCAAGACAAGTACTGTCACTTCCACCGCGATCACGGCCACGACACCTCCAAGTGCCGCCAGATCAAGAACGAGATCGAGTCCTTGATTAAACGTGGCTATCTTGGGCGGTATGTGCGCCGTAATGAAGACCGCCAAAGGCGCCGAGAGCGGACTCCCGAGCAGCCCATCAACAATGAGCCCAATGGGCAAGAGATCAACGTGATCGCGGGAGGCTTCGGCGCATACGAGAAAGCAATCAAAGCCAGCGCGACTATGCTCAGCGGGTGCACATGGTGGACAGGTCCCCAATGCCTCGCCCAGGTCCCTATCCCCCCAATCCCTCACGTGCACGGTCCGAGGAGGCTATAACCTTCTCAGACAAGATCTTGTAGGAGTCTCCACTCCACACATGGATGCACTGGTCGTTTCGGCCACCATCAATAACTGGACCGTGCGCCGGATTCTGGTGGATAAGGGAAGTGCCTCGGATGTATTGGCTTATGATTGTTTCCTGTTTATGGGTTTCAAAACCGACCAGCTCACCCCGGTAGAATCGCCTCTGTTCGGCTTCTCGGGGGTTTCGGTTCAACCCATGGGACGAGTGCACCTCCCAATTACTCTTGGGACGGCCCCGAAAAACATAACCAAGATAGTGGATTTCTTGGTTATTCGAAGTATGCCCAGATACAACGCCATCCTCGACAGAGGGCTGATTGGTCGGATCAAGGCCATACCCTCGTCTCTCCATCAGAAGATGAAGTTTCCCACTCCGTGTGGGATCGGCGAGGTGCTCAGAAGTTAGCGCGAGTCCCGAAGGTGTTGTGTCCTTTCCTTAAGGGACAAGCAACCCCTCGCAGCATCGGTGTCTGTGCCCCCTCCAGTTGATCAGCCTTCTACCAGCTGAGGAACACCTGCGACCCGTCAACCATGAACGGTACAGCAAAGAACTGCCTGGCATACCCTCAGAAGTGATGGTGCATCACCTTCGCCTGGACCCAAAGGTGCCTCCGGTACAGCAAAGAAGGCGACCCGTCAACCGTGAACGGCAGGCCGTGATCCAAGATCACGTTGTCAAAAGCCGAGCTATTGGGCTCCTCCAGGAAGCCCAATACCCAAGGTGGATCTCCAATGTGGTCCTCGTGTGCAAAGCCAACAACAAATGGCGTGTGTGCGTAGACTACAAAGATCTCAATAAAGCCACGCCCAAGGACAACTTCCCTCTGCCGCACATCAACCAATTGGTGGACGCCACGTCTGGTCACGAGCTTCTCTGCTTTTTGGACGCGTATTCTGGTTATCACCAGATCAGCATGCATCCTCCGGACCAGGATGCCACCACGTTCGTCACTGACCTGGGCTTGTACTGTTTCACCAAGATGCCCTTTGGTCTGAAGAACGCTAGCGCAATGTACCAGCAGCTGGTCAACAAGATGTTCGAGCCGCAGATTGGGCGAAACATGGAGGTCTTCGTCAATGACATGCTGGTCAAGACGCTCCCGAGCGCCGACCACATCTCCGACCTCGAAGAGACCTTCGCAACTCTGTGAAGGTATAACATGAAGCTCAATCCAGCCAAGTGTGCGTTTGGAGTACGCTTGGGTAAGTTCCTCGGCTTCCTCGTCTCAAACAGGGGAATAGAGGCCAACCCTGAGAAAATCCAAGCCATACTTGAGATGGGCAGTCCCAAGATGGTGCGTGATGTCCAACGCCTCACTGGACGTCTCGCAGCACTTAACCGGTTCATGTCCCGAGCAGCGGAGAGGAGCTTCAACTTCTTCAAATTGCTACAAGGCCCCAAAGGCTCCTCACACCAAGGGGGTCATGTACGGTGGACCGAGGACTGCGAAGCTACCTTCGCCGAGCTGAAGGCATATCTGGAAGCCCCACCTGTTCTCTCGAAACTTGTGCTCGGGGAACCCTTGTTCGTGTACCTTTCGGTCACCGAACACTCCATCAGTGCAGTGTTGATCAGAGAAGAGGCGGCGGCACAACATCCAGTCTACTACATCAGCAAGGTCTTCAGGAAGCTGAAAGAAGGTACCCTCGAGCAGAGAAGCTCGCCTGGCATTGGTTACGGCCGCACGGAAGCTTAGGCCCTACTTCCAATCCCACTCAACTATGGTCCTTACCGACCAGCCATTGAGGCTTATCCTTCAGCAGCCAGAGGCTTCCGGCAGGCTTATCAAATGGGCCATCGAGCTTAGAGAGTTCGACATCAGCTACCATCCAAGGACGGCCATCAAGGCGCAAGCGTTGGCGGATTTTGTCACGAAATGCACCCTTCCGGCCGAGCAGGACCCTCCATTGGCTGACGAGCCCCCATGGGAGCTCTACGTGGAAGGATCCTCTTGTGTCAGAGAGCGGAGCAGGCTTGGTTCTCACCTCCCCAGAAGGTTTAGAGTTCCAGTACGCCCTGAGGTTCCGCTTCTTCGCCTCCAACAACGTGGTTGAGTATGAGGCACTACTATCCGGAATCTGAATGGCTAGGCACCTTGGAGCACTTCGGCTACGGGTCTTCAGCGACTCGCAATTGGTCGCCAGCCAGATGAGTGGACACTTCGGAGCAAGGGAGCCCCGCATGGCACAATATCTCCAGCAGGTGAAAAGCCGGGCAGAGGGTCTCCTCTACTTTGAAGTCATACATGTCCCACGGGAGCAGAACACGCCAGCTGATGCACTTGCCAAGCTGGCATCTTCGGGTGACATCGCCCCTTCTTGCTCCATATTCATAGAAGAGCTCACCTCGCCGTGCATTGAGGTAGATGTAGCCGCCATCGAGGCTGGTCCCCCAGCTCCGAGCTGGATGGACCCCCTCATGGCCTATCTGCTTCGTGGTGAGCTTCCGTCTGATCTGAAAGATGCGCGGAATTATCCAATATGGTAATCTAGAAGGGGGGTTGAATAGATTACTGCAAACTAGAAACATTGTTGCCTTCTTTTCGATGGAAACACAGACTTATCGAAATCTCAAAGAAATTTAATTTGAATTCGAATTGCAAAGTGTGTGCTTGTTGTGAATAAGAACATGAACAACCTATCTAGCGTGTGTAGAATCAACGTGCCGACCAATCATCTATCGTGAAAACATGCAAACCATAGGACACGATGATTTAAGGTGGTTCGGAGTACACAACTTGTGTATCCTACGTCCACCGTCCACACACACACAGAAAGACTGCTTATGAGTGAGTTCAATCACTACAACACACACACACCACGTTGTCTGATGCAACCACATAATCAGAACAACACCACACACGTAGATCAAGCACAAGAGACGCTTGACCCACTAACACACACACCGAGTATGAAAAACAGAGACAGAGAAGAGTTCTGAGTTGAAGAATCAAATCTTGAGATAGAACTCTTCACGATGGTCGTCCAGATGTGCTTCAAACTTCGTCTTGACAGGTATGAGTTGATGTAGAAGCTTGAACAATGGACAAACCGGCTTCAACTCCATTTAGAAGATGGTTCTTCTTGCTCTGGATGGAGTGCTGAAGCAGAGCAGCAGAGAGAGACTTTTCTCTTGAAATTTTGCTAGGGTTTGGTATGGTGGCTGCTTCTGTACGAGAATACCTTCAAAACATCCCTTATATATGGGTGTTTAAGTATGGAGAGTCGTGGTAGATGGAAATACCCAACTTGGAAACATGTGGAAATCACGGAACTGGAGTTTCTCTTCGTCCGTCGATAGCAAGATATGCATCTGTCGACAGGTGCTTACAGAGTTACAAAAACCCAGAGAACTGAGCTTCACGGGTGACAGTTTCCTGTCAGTGTCTGTCGATAGGCGATTTGCTTCTGTCGACAGGCACACTAGTCCTAAAGCCAGTCTTGTCTTCTTGTTTGTATCTGTCGACATGAGCCTTTGGGGCTGTCGACAGGCACATGCTTCTTGAGTTTTCCTTGAGCTTTTGATCTAGTCTTGGTGCATTGTCTTGCATGCAATCTCACCTACATTTAGGAACATTATTAGTGAGATATTATGAACATATAAATGAACAAGTTAGACATGTGTTTCTTGATTAGGATTTTCTTGACTTGACATTCTCATCATGTTTCATATATTCACATCACATCAATTTGTATTATTCATGAATTGTTCATCATAAAAAACAAACATACCAAATGTAAACCCAACATGATCAAGGCGAAGCCCGCAAGATCAGGTTGCGCTCCCAGAGGTTCATCCTCATCGAAGGCCAACTATACCGACGATTTCTCTCGAGGCCTCTACTGCGATGCCTCAGCCCTATGGAGGCAGCATCGGCCACCGAAGAGGTCCATGAAGGGTTGTGCGGAAGCCACTTGGGGGGCAGAACGCTGGCACATAGCATCATCCGAAGCAGGTTTTTGGTGGCCTTCCCTACAAAAGGACTGCATGTCCTTCATCAGAAGGTGTCCAGAGTGTCAGAAGTTCGGGCAGCTCATTAAGCAGCCGGCCGAGCAACTTCACACCCTATTCGAACCACGCCCTTTCGCCAGATGGGGGATTGACATCCTGGGTCTGTTCCTAGAGGCTCAAGGGCAAAAGAAGTTTCTATTCGTGGCCATTAAATAACTTCACCAAATGGATCGAGGCCGAACCCATTTCTGCCATCACCGACCAAGCTGCATGGAAGTTCGTCTGGAAGAACATCCTCTGTCGGTTCGGTGTTCTAAAGGTAATCACCTCAGACAATGGGAAGCAGTTCGACATCACGTACTTCAAGCAGAAATGCTCCGAGCTCGGCATCTACAACCACTTCACCTCAGTTGCACACCCTCAGGCAAACGGTCTGGTCGAGAATGCCAACCGAACATTGCTGCATGGGATTCACACAAGAGTTGAGGCTACAGGAGGTTCATGGATCGATGAGCTCCCCAACGTGCTATGGTGTCACCGAACAACAGCACGAGTGGCCACAGGTGAAACTCCCTTTCACTTGGCCTACGACTTAGAGGGTGTGGTACCATTGGAAGTAGCTCTCCCCACTATTCGGACAACTCACTTCGACGAGGCTGCCAACAACCGCGCACTAAGGGAGAACCTTGATATGCTCGGCGAACGCCAAAGTAACGCCAGCATTAGACTGGTCTCCTACCAACAACGACTTACGCAATACTACAACTCCCGAGTTCGTGAACGGCGCTTCTTCGAGGGTGATCTGGTCATGCGCTACTGCTCTGCATCTGACCCCCGAAGAGCGGTTGGCAAACTCGCCCCCAAATGGGAAAGACCTTATCAGGTCGCGCAGGTTCTCGGGAAAGGCTCATATAAGCTGACTACTCCTAGCGGCGATGCCATACCCAGGACTTGGCATGTATCTAACCTAAAGGCTTATTATCTGTAAAAGCCTCATGTTCGGTATTTAACCTCTCTTCCTCCCATTCTTCCAGTTTGAGTAAGAGGTTGTTCGGCCTATCTTTAGTCTGAGCTCTTCAGCTTAGAAAATTAGTATGGCGCCTAAGAAACCTTGAAACTAAGGCAAGCCCCCATTCAGAACTTTTCAGTTCTCAAAGACCCGCGCGGTACCCATGAGCCTTTAAAAAACTGGCGAATTCCGATTTGAACAGAACATGGTAAGGGAAGAAGATAGAGCGCTAGTCAACCAAAAAGGTATATTCTATTCTAAGTGATTTACAAAAAGGCCTATCCAACTAGGTAAAAAGAAAAGAAGAAACACATTCAAGGCGCGTGCTTGGAGGGACTTGCGTGACCACTGACGGAGGACATCCGCCCCGACTGGAAGTGCTCGAAACGCACTCCATCCAGGCGCGGATCTTGAGTCTGTCTTCGGCACTCCTTGAGTGCAGCCTCGAAGGCCTCGTGAGCGTACTCCAGCGTCGCCAGCCGCCGTCCCTGGTCCTCTCCAGCTCCAAGGCCCACCTTGTAGCAGCATGCACGAACTGCTGCAGGTCTTCCTTAAAGTCTGGTCCTTCCTGGTACTCGACTACCCCTCGGGCCTTGGCAAGAGCCTCCTTCTCTGCCTGAGCGACGGCTAGGTTGAGCTCTGAGGTGCGGAGCGCCTCTTGGAGGGTCTTCACCTCCTCCTTCAGCTCGGTCTCTCGCGCCTTGTGCTGTCCCTCAAGCTCTTTGCATAAGGCGAATTCGGCCTCCCACATATGCTTGTGGTTCTGCCCACGCTCGGCAAGCCGCTTCAGCACCGCCAGCGACTTCGAGATGTTCTCTGACAGCGCCTCCACATCGACGTCCTCCTCATTGTCCTCCTCGGGGCGACACCTCGCTCAGTAGACCTCCCCCGAGGGCTCGGGAGTATCCTCCGAGCTTAACCCCTGACACCGCGCCAGCGGTTCTAACTGTGACGTAGTGGGCTGAGGGGGGAGGTCCCTGGGCACCCTTCCCTGGAAGCGCTCCAGGGCTGATACCGAAGGTGCTAGAGGAGCCTTCGCCTTCAGCGACTGCATCAAGGGGAGGCGATCTCCTTCGGAGCTGGCGTGATCCTCCCCGACAGTGTTGGTCAGCCCGGCATGAGGCTCCTCTCTTCTGTCCGCCTCGCCGGCGCCCACTCCAGTTGTTGCCTCTTCGCCCCCTGCCAGTGCTGGAGACCCCCGAGGTCTTTCCTCCTCGGTCTCGGCAGTCGCTTCGGCCTTGTGGAGACCTGCAGCAGCCGACTGCGCTTAGACTTGAACTACTACTTCGGTGGGGGGAGCGCGGATCGTATTCCCCTCATGCACTTCTACTATAGGCGTCGCCTGGGTGGCAATGGCTTCACCTTCTGTCGTGGTCTGCTCCACGGCTGCGGTGCTGGAGGCCCCAGTCGCAGCTACCCCCTCTGTTCGGCCCTCGAAAGGGTCTTGGGGCATAGAAGTCCCCACTCGCTCCTCAAGGAGGCCCTCAGACTCGTCGCTTACCACGACGAGCCCAAGTGTGGTGGCCACCCTCACTGAGGCTCCAGATCAAACTTCGGGCGAGATCTGCAACGCCCCTTGTTCGGTCACCTTCGCGGCCTTACGCCTCTTCCGCACCGCGAGTGGGGGAACTTCTTCTTCGGCATCTTCCTCTTCGGCCTCATCTTCGGCCGCTTGCTGCACGGTCTTCGCCAGCTTCCTCTTCTTCTTGGCCTGAGGCTGGCCTGCTTCTTCCCCTTCTTCGATCAGGGTTGCACCACTTTGTGGCCTTTTTCTTCAGCAGGATCTTTTTGGGCACCTTCTCGGGGACCCGTGGGCTGGTCATGGGGTGCCCCATGACAAGGGATGGCTCCACGATTGCGATCGTCACCGCAGTAGGAATCCTCACCGCAGTGGGAATCCTAACAACGGCGGCAATGTCATCGTCCTCGAACACCAGATGAGCGGTGACAACGATCTTCTCCGCATAGTCCTCCATAGCCTCCTGGTCCCGACCAGCGGCTATCTCCTCGGCACCTGCAAAAATAAGAAGAGAGAAACTGCAGTCAGAAATCAGTCACCCAACAAACTTACAAACAAGGCGTATTCGGGTACTTACTCCATGGTCGGCTCAAACCATGTTTGACGAGCCCGAACTCTGTCAGATAGCCGTCACTGTTCCGCATGAAAGCTCGGTTCAAGCTGTCCGAGGCTTTCTCCTCGTCCTAGATCAAGAAAGGATAAGCATCCTTCCTCGGTGTCCGGACTCTGGTCGGAAACCCAAACTCCGGCACACCGTCACGACGCCTGACGAAGAAGAGTCGGTGCACCCAACCCTTGTTGTTGGAGTGCTTCTTCGACAGGTTAATCTGCATCCTGTCTGCACGATGCTTGGTGTAGTACACATTGGCCCCCGTAGGCCAGGCCGTAAGACTGAACTGCGCCCGGAAGACCTCCGCCGAGCCACGAACTTGCCGAAGCCTGCAGACGATGCAGAACATGCATATCGTCCTCCACAAATTAGGTGTCAGCTGGATGGGTGCGATTCCCCATCTATTCAGCAACGCCTTCTCCACTTTTGGAAATGGCAGCCGGAATCCTGCTTCCATGTGGTCGACGGAGAGGGTGAAGCAACCTGGTTTGTACACCAGGTGCGACTCCTCCTCCTTGGCCATGACGATTTCGTAATCGTTGCTGATCCGAAAGCGTTCCCGGAGGCCTTCGTAGTGGCGATACCTTGGCCCTCGGGCTCCCGCCGGTGTCACTCCACTTACTTCGGTGACCGCAGCAGCTTTCCCTTTGTGCGCCATAGCCGGATGCGACAAGAGCGGCGAACGGAGAAAAAAGCGAGTGGTTGCAAGGAAGAAGACGATGGAAAATGTGGGGGGCAAGTAAGCTTTTCTAAGATTGAAGGCGTGAGCTCCCACCTTCACCCCTCCTCTTCCTTATAAGGAAGGGGCAGCGCAAAATTCGAAAAAGCCAAAACAACGTTTCCCCCGCTCCAAGCGACCGTTCGGGCGTGCCGCCGAAGTCCGTTCGAACGTGCTGTGTGGTGTCCTTGCCTCGACACATCATCTCATCATCATGAGATTTCCTCTGCCTTCGAGGAGAAGCACCAAGCGACGTCGCCCTACTGCCGTTCGCGTGACCGAGGTCAGTATCGCATTAAATGCGGAGAGGACGTTCGATCAGGCTTCCACCCTCAAACGGCCCGGTTCCCGAGCCAGCTCGAGGGCGTGGGGGGCAAGTGTGGTGGTCATTTCTAGCCACCTAAGCCCGCAAGGCCCATCATGGCCCAACGTCATCCTATAGACGGGCGTAGCCCTTCGGCAGGGCGACACGTGTCCTCAGAACGAGGTTGAAGATCCCGAACTCGATCTTTGCTTCTCAGCACCCCCAGGATCCTAGGGGTAATCTCTGGACACCCCTCATCCTGTTCGGTTCAGACATTGTCTACCGAACAGGCCCTGCAGGAATCGTGCCATGGACCCGCTGGCATAAGCAGTGCTCGAGTACCTGGCACCGAGCAGTGGGCCTAGCTACCGAATAGCAGGTCTAGCCTACCGAACAGGCAACCTACTCGGTACCTTTCGCCCAGAAGAATCCAAGCAGCCCTTCGCCTTACCGCAACGGTTACAACGGCTACAACGCACGCGCCCCACGATCAAGTGGTGCGTTAACTACCAAGCCCCTCAACGGGTGCCGTAACACGTAACTCCCCACAAGGGGTGCCAACGGGCGTGCCCTTTCCGACGTCATTAGGGGACGTTCCGTCCCACTCCCTCTGCACCTTCACCTATAAAAGGCTCAGGTAAACTCCATGCAAAGGTAACACAACCTCGAGCACTCACACTCGCCCTCGCGCGATTCACACATGAGAACCACCTTTCCTTCAAGCCTCTCTAGTCCTATACTAACTTAGGCATCGGAGGGTTCTCCCCTGTTAAAAATTGGGGCCCCCTGATCCAGTTCTGGTCTTGCAGGCCTCTGTCCGCACCGACATTCGTCTTCCCTATCTTCTTGAGTGGAGGCTCGTTTGGCTCAAGCCTAAACAGGAAAACACCACCACAAAGACGTTTAAAATATTCTTAATATCTCCATTTGTTAGTTTAAAAAAAAAGCCATGTTAGGAAATACCTCTTCGTGAGTGCATACAAAACAGCTGTCTCGACAACAATTAACCGATGAGATATTTTTTATACTTATATATATGTATGAAACAAATCCTAATATATATATATATATATATATATATATATATATATATATATATAGCGCTCACAGGTTTTCTGCCTGTGAACGCGACAGGGGTGTGCGTCGCGTTTTGAACGCGACAGCCCTGGTGGTCGCGTTCCTGTTGCCGCCGTTGAGCGTCAACGTCTGCATGCGCGCCAAGTGTCGTGCGCTGGGTGGCCTGCTGACGTCAGGAGTAGGAAGGCGACGGCCTCCCACGTCGCATTCAGGTTGCGACGTAGGACTGCATCACGTTCTTAACCGCTGTGTTGTTTTTAAGAACCCCGGCCGAATAGAGCTTCCACAGGCTCTGCTCGACCAGGTGGGGGGGGGGGAGCTGCTGCGGGATTTCTTGGCGATTCGAGGTTCTGGTGGAGTTCTTGGCGCACTCTCGCCGCGAGGACGTCGTGCGGAGCGGGGGAAACGCCTGGAGTTTGTGTTCTTCGCGAAGGTAGGGAGAACCCGCCTTGTTTTAAATATTTGGATCATGTGTATGGTGTGGTTGATGTGTTTTCCAGTTTATAAACTATAGATACCATGCTAGGGTATCCATTAAAGCATGTAAAACGTGAATTAAGCATGGTTTGAATGGTCTGGAGTGGTAATCCGTGGAGTTCCTCTCGGATTAGGGTTTGCACCTGTAAAGGCGACAGACCTTGCCGTCGTGACAAGGTCGCGACAGGCCGACCCATTGCGATAGGGTTTCCTATTGCGACAGGTCGGGGCGTCGCGTTCTGAAGGCGACCTGGCCCCTTGTCGCGACCTCAGCCGAGAGGTCTGGACATGTATGTTTTTAATGTTGTGATTAAACGATTACACGTATTTGTTGTGCATGGCAATGACAGATGGAGCCAGTGCACTTGTTACACTCACGGAGTGTGTTGCTCACGAGGTGGGCATGTTTTATATGGTTAATATGTTATGTACGTAATCAGTTTGGTGTTTACGTAGTATGTGTGTGGTGCGTTGGCACCCGTAGCGCTCTTGGAGCATACTGTCCATGTGTTGGACATGTTGTTTATGTGAATAACGTGTGGTGCACCTGGCTGGTGTATTATACACATGGTGTCTACGTGGTTTGAGTGTCGTGCATGTGGTTTGTGTGTGCATGGCACATCGTACGTTATTGTGTTTATTATATATTAATTATTGTGGTTAGTTCGTGATATTGTGGCGATGAGGTTCACGTCTGAACCTAGCCTCGATCCTCTAGGATCTTTTGTAGATTATTCTGGATGGATGATTAGTAAAGTATAAGTATGTTTATTATGTGATTATCGTGGTCAGTGTTTAGTGTGACCTCCACTGTCACAAAGTGACCGATGACAGGTCGTGGTTTTATTATTAATATGGTTATATGTGTTATGGTGTAGGTTAGCTTATGAGTCACGTGTGACCAGAACAAGTTATTCCTCACATATGTACCGTGGTTTGTAATAAAGATGGAATATGTAAGTATCGTGATTTGTGCTAGCCGAGTGTGGTGGTCCGGCGCCTATTCCGGAATGCCTCTCTAGTCGGGTACCCCAGGTTCTTTGTGAGCCAGGCACGTGTGTTTGTTGTGCTCGGGGTTTGTCCCGGTACAGTGTGGTACCGTCGAGGTCTGTGTCGTCTTCCTGGACACCCTCACTCCTGTGTTTGAGTTGTACGTCCGGCTGAGGGAAAGACGACAATAGGGCAGCGGCTTGTGTTTGTGGGTGTGCAGTCGCTTGTAGCGCTCTCGTAGTTGGGGGTACGGACACCAGTAGTCGACACTGGTCCCCAGCTAGTCCTATTTTCCAGTGCCTCACTTTAGGGTACTCCGGCCAGAGACCCTAGAGGTGCCAGGCATGGACCTGCAGCTTGAAGGATCGATAAAAGATGTGGACAAGATCTAGAAGGGGGGGGGGGTTGAATAGATCTATGCCAACGAATGCGGAAGCTAAACCAATTTTGAAAGACCTTTGAATCAGAGTTAGATTGAAAGCAAATTTCACAGATCTGAAGAGAGATTAAGTGAGTTAAGCAATTGGAGTGAGTAAACAAGCTGATTAGATAGATTCAAATGATCCTATGCATTCATCTAACGAAGAGTAAATTCAAACCACAAACAGACCAATGCACAGAGATTTTTAGGTGGTTCGGAAATCACACCACGTGACTCCTACATCCATCCCTTACACACAGTGAGGATCCACTAAACAACCTGGGTTACACAACCCACACTGGAGCCTGACAACTCCACAAATGAGTTAGACAACTCACACACTACCTAGAGCAAGACTACTCTAGAAACTGAGCAAGACTGCTCAACAACACAACTTGAGTACGACGACTCAAAAACCTGAGCACAAAGGCTCACAACCACTTGCTAGAACAAAAACAACAAGATCCAGATCCTCTAGCAATGATCTGATCTATTAAGGCCAATTCAAGAAAATTGATGCAATAGATTATGCACAATTTCTAGAATAGCCAAGAAGAAACAAGAAAGACTGAAGACATGAGGTTGACAGTTCTTGTTCTTCAAGAAAACTCCCTTGTAGAGGCAGAATTGGAAGAATCTTGATCACTTGAAGTCCCTTGGCCGATGCTCTGCAACTTTGATATTAGGATCTTCCTTAAGTGCTTCACAATTGCTGGCTTCTACTTGATCTGCTCCTTTGAAGTTGATCCTAATGCTTCATGTTGATCAATCTTCGATTCTTGTGCTTGGAGAAGTGTGAATTGAGGTGTGGAAGCACAGGAGGAAGCAAAACAGGGAGGAGAGACTCTCTTGCCGCCACTTCCAGTTTCTGGAGGCTCTAAGAAGGTTCTCTTGGGATGGGTGCCCAATAGGAGGGTATTTATACCCTAAATATCCAAAAGGTACCCTTGGGGTACGTGGGCACATGATCTAAGGTTGATCCATTAGATCCCTAGGGTGCCACGTGTCCAGGACAAAGTTTAAGTCACAGAGATTCCGGAGTGTGTCGACCTGCCCTTGAGGTGTGTCGACACACTGTCCCAGACTGGCAGAACAAGTCCTTGGGAGAGGTCTCTAGTGTCGACCTGAGATGATGTAGTGTCGACCTACTGTCCCAGACAGCAAAACAGGCCTTCTGGGAAGGCTATCTAGTGTCGACACTATCTGATTTGGTGTCGACCTGAGATGGAAATCTGTTCACATATTTCTCTGGAATCTGTCTCTAGTGTCGACCTGCTCTGGACAAGTGTCGACCTGAGATGGACTTTTCTTCACATTTCTGCCTTTGTTCTGAACCATTGTGTCGACACCAAGGATGGTTGTGTCGACACTACCTTTGCAGAAAATGTTGTTCTTGAGAAAATAAACACATAAATCATTAGTTAAGTATATTATCATGAATATCAATGATAAATGTGCTTGGAAACATGCTTTTTGAATATTGTAATTTCAGGTGATGTATTTTACATGTTCCAATGGTTATGCATTAAAATCACAACTTGTCATCATCAAAATGTGAGGAGAAATGAATTATATTCACACTCAACCCAACAATCTCCCCTTTTTGATGATGACAACTTTAAGTTCATATGGAATTGGAAGATTTCAATGAGATGTGATTTCAAGCATTTTCATTTTCTTTTATTTATACTTGTCAAGGACCTTTGAATAATTTTTAGTGACATTGAGATTTATACACATTTGAAATACACAATGTTACTAAAAATAAGCTATTTTGACACACAGGTCAAGCAGCTTAACAAGCATTCATCACATTCAAATTCATTCAAAAGATTTGCAATCACATTCAAAGGCACAAAAATTTCTATTCATTTCATGATGTGAACATTACAATCTTTCAAACAAACTTCTCCCCCTTTGACATTATCAAAAGAATTACATTATTGGGGAGGAGGAGGAGGAGGAATGGGTAACAAAATAGTCTCAATATCCGTTAGCCTCTTTTCCATTGAAGTTAAACTAAACTTCATCGAGCTTGGATAGTTGAGAGTCTTGTGTGCAGAAGATGCTCCATTCTCTCTGAGTTCTCTGACATGGCAGCTTGAATTGCAGTGAATTCATTTGTCATTGGCTTTGATGAAGAAGAAGATCCAGCTGACCAACCAGGCCTATTCAATACTTTGAATTCTTTCTTTCTTGGGTGCAGACATCTCTTCATCTATGTGAGCAGAGAGATTCTTCATGCTCTCCAATTCATCTACCAAGTGTGCAAAGGATAGTCTTGTTTTGCTTATCTGAGATAGTGTCTCCTTTGTGTTGAAGACATCAGCTTGGGAATTTGCCAAAATTCCCTTCAGGACTGTCTCCAACTTCTCTTGATGTTGTTTGAGGTCCACTGAAGCATCAACCAAGGTGCCAATTAGCCTGTTGAATCTTTGGGTGGCATGGTCAGAGGCTGCTTTCTGATCAATGAACCTGGCAGACACAGAGTTCTCCAATCTTTGAATCCTCAATTCAAAGTTTTCTGACATGGATTGAATAGAGGTGTTCAAAGCATGAAATTTATCATTCAAAAAGGTGTATAGCTCTGGTGGAACAGAAGGTCCACCAAAGGAGGATGATGCATGAACTGGAGGTTGTGGAGAAAATGATGGGATTTCAGGTTCAAGGTTCATGGAGGAGGAGGGCTGAAGCTGAGGAGAAAGAGGGGCAATGAAAGGTTCATCAACTTCAGCTGCCACATGAGGCTGATCCTCATGTATGGAAGGCTGGTCCTCATGAACTTGAGGCTGATCCTCTGGAGCTGGAGGCTGTTCCTCTTGTGCTTGAGGCTGTTCCTCTTGAACTGGAGGCTGATCCTCCTGAGCCACAGGGGCCTCTACTGCAGCTGGCCCTCTCCTTACTTGATCACCAACAATCCTAAAGCCCATGAATTTCTGAACATGCTTAAAGCAATAGATGTTGGACTTAGGAATCTTCTCAGATTTTTCATTCTCTAGAGACACACCAAAGTGTTTAAAAACTGAAGTCAAATGGGCTGCATATGGAAGGGATCTATGCAAATCTGCCCTAGTGGTCTCAGAGATGATTTGGTACATGATGACATGGAGATTTATCTTGATGTCCTTGCTCATACAAAAAAGGACAAATCTTTGGATGTCTGTGAGCCTATCTCTCCCACCACCTTGAGGTGTGATGATGGTAGTGAGCATGTGATGAGTAAGCCTCAAGACAGGGGGAAAGGTGTTGGTATTGAATTTTGTGACATGGGTTTGCTTAACATCAGACTCATCTGCAGGCAAACCAGTCATTATGGTATAGGCTTCATGAAGGTTGAATTCAAAATGGTGGTAGTCTTCTCCTTCATCTGGAATCTTGAAAATAGTGGTTGCTAATGCTGTTGGCATATATATGACAATTCCCTTAACCTTTGACTTGTACCCTTCATCTGTACATTCCAAATTCTGATAGAATTCTTGGACAAGTCTAGGGTATATGATTCGAAATTCTGATATAAAAGACTGCCAAGACTGGAATTTGAAGAAGTTTAAAACTTCAGGAATGCAGCAATGAGTTCACTGTCATCCAAGTCTACTGCCCTGGGTTTCAAGATGGTCTTCCCGGCACTTAAGGGTTTGGAAGGAGGTCTCTTAGAGGGCTGGGAAGATTCTGATGATGAGGATGAAGATGTGGATGTGGACTTCTCAGAAACTTCAGGAGAAGAATCCAGGGTTTTCCTCCTAGGGTAAGCAGACCCTTGACCGGAAGAGGATGCCCTACCTCTCTTAGCAAATGAAGATCCTGGCTGCTCTGCAGGATCATGACGACGCTTGGTTCTCCTCTCAGTGGGAGGATCATCATCCGCCGGAATAGGCCTTGCCGTGGCCCTTGATCTTGCTCCACGGCGGGGGGCGTGCTTGGGTGCCATGGATGCAATATAGAGTGGGATCGGGGATGATGGAGAGAGAGGAATGAGAGAAGACAGATGGAGATGTGAGGTAGGAGGGAAGAGGTGGAAAGGATTCAAAATCCTACCGGATTCCAGGAAGAGGGCGACCGTCGGGTCGACCTGGAGAAGAAAAGGGGGTTTTAGGTGTGCTACCCCGCAAGAACATCAAACGCTTAACCGGCGCCCACAGTTAATTGAGTCTAGCAGGGGGTCAGTGTCGACACTAGAGGAGGTGAGTGTCGACCTGAGTGAAAGTGTGTCGACACTAGATGGAGTAGTGTCGACCTGGCCTGATGAAAATTTTAGATTTGAGTTTGGAAAAAATTTGTGAGCTTTTGGGATAACTTTATAATGATAATCAATGGGTGGAATGATCATTTCAAGGATATTTAAGAGACAAAAAAATTCATTTGTTATATTTTGAAAAATTCAACACAATTCAAGTTTTACACAATATCCAACAGGATATGAGCATTCAGTGACTTGAGTCATGAAAGTGATGATTTGAGGGATATAAGACATTTAACAATCAACTACACACTACCATATTCTTCAATTCCAAAAAAATCTTTTAGACTGAAATCAAGTGTTTTGAAATTAAACAATTTTTTAAGAACAACTTGATGATGGATAAGAATGATTCTTTAAAACAAATTCTCCAATAACATACATATTTTGTTTTGAAACAAACTATCAAATGAGATATATCTTGTTCACTCAAGAACTAATGCTTTTCACACACTATAGTCCCTGGATACTAAAGATTTATCCATTATCAAGTCTCAAAGGGGTAAATGATGACCTTTTGACATGAACATATACGTTTGTTAGACGCCAATATTTCCAGTTACTCAGTCATCATAAAAAATTGGGCATAATTATTTTGTTTTGCATTTATTTTTGATTTTTAATCCCCTTTGAACAGAGATAGCATTAGTGCCTCATGACATACATGGCACTTCATTCATTGTGAAGGTGTGCAGTTTCTCAGCACATGTGCCATTGCTCTGTTGAATTGATAAATTTTGGAGAGTTTTTGACAAAAAGACATCATCTATATCCAACATCAATTGCAAACAAAAGCATGTTTAAAATCAAGACACACATTATCCTTCAGTCTTAGAAAGAAATTTGAATTTCTATAGTTTTGAAGAATATAGGTGAGAGTTGACAAATGAATGTAGTAGATCACTCAAAGGATCATTTTGAGACTCTAGACACCTGAATGAGGACATCATGCAAGGAAATTGATGTAATGCAAGAAAAGTTTTGAATTTTTTTCAAAAGACATGACTTGTGAATTTTCTAGCTCCCCCTGAGATGAGGATTTCAACCACTTGTCATCAGAATAAAGATATGCAAGTTTTGAAATCAGAGATAATTCTCGTTGAACAACAAAAGCTCCCCCTCAACAATTGCATATTTATTTCTTGGTACTTGGCGGAGACATATACTCTCACATAGTGAAAGTGTCCAGACAAGCAGAACTTGTCCTTCTTCAAATCACCATTTGATATACCAAGAAGTTCAACACAATGTGAGGTGAAGTGTTCATTGTCAAAAAGAAATAGAAGTGAAATGGAGAGACATATGATGAATCAAGGAAGCAAATGAGTATGATAATGCAAAGAACTCCCCCTCAGAAGATGCCTAACACTCAACCCAGTCCCAATGGACATTTACAAAGACCAAGTTCTCTCCTTAAGGATGAGAATCTACTGTCAGGAAGGGGTTTTGTGAAGATGTCAGCAATTTGTTTTTCAGTTTCTATGAAGTGGAGTTCAAATGATTTCTTTGCTACCTCATCTCTCAAGAAATGATGCCTAATTTCAATATGCTTGGTTCTGGAATGCTGAATGGGGTTTTAGACAGATTTATTGCACTTGTGTTATCACATAGAATGGGAACACAACCTAAGTCTTGGTTATAATCAAGAAGTTGATGTTTCACCCAAAGAATTTGGGTTCCACACCTACCAGCAGCAACATACTCAGCCTCTGCAGTTGACAGAGCAACTGAATGTTGCTTCTTAGAAGCCCAAGAAATTAGGCACCCACCTAAGTATAAACACAAGCCACTTGTGCTTTTTCTATCTAATTTACAACCAGCATAATCAGCATCACAATAGGCAATCAAATCTAACTTGCAATTAGCAGGATACCAAATTCCTAAATCACATGTTCCAACAAGATATTTGAAAATTCTTTAACAGCTAACATGTGACTTTCTTTAGGATTTGATTGAAATCTAGCACACAAACACACACTAAACTGAATATCAGGTCTAGAAGTTGTAAGATAAAGTAGAGAACCAATCATACCTCTGTAGGTCTTTTGGTCTACTGACTTACCATTTGAGTCTTCTTCTAGCTTAGCATTAATAGCAATTGGTGTGTTTGAATGCTTGAGGTTCTGAAAGTCAAACCTTTTCAGAAGTTCTTTGACATACTTGGTTTGACTGATGAAGATCCCCTCATGAGTTTGGTTAACCTGCAATCCCAAAAAAATTTTAGATCTCCCATTAAACTCATTTCAAATTCATTTTTCATTTGATTGGAGAATTCATTACACAGGCCTTTATTGGTTGATCCAAATATTATGTCATCAACATAAATTTGGACAACAATTATTTGATTATTGACTTTTTGTGAACAATGTTTGATCAACAGTTCCTCTAGAATATCCTTTTTCAAGCAAAAAGGAACTCAAACGGTCATACCAAGCTCTTGGAGCTTGTTTAAGACCATAGAGAGCCTTATGAAGCTTGAAAACATGGTTAGGATGTTTTTCATTTTCAAATCCAGGAGGTTGTTCAACAAAAACATTTTCCTTGATATATCCATTTAAAAATGCACTTTTAACATCCATTTGATAAACTTTGAATTTCATGGAGGATGCAAAAGCAAGGAAAATCTAACTGCTTCTAGTCTAGCTACAGGGGCATATGATTCTTCAAAGTCAATTCCAAACTCTTGATTGTACCCCTTTGCAACTAGCCTAGCTTTATTTCTTATGACTTGACCATTCATTCAATTTATTTCTGAAGACCCATCTAGTGCCAATGATGTTTGGTCACTAGGTCTAGGTACTAATTCCCATACTTGATTTCTTTCAAATTGATGAAGTTCATCATGCATGGCATTAATCCAATCAGAACTTGATAAAGCTTCATCAATTGACTTTGGTTCAATTTGGGAAATTAGAGCTAGTGGGTCTTCTTCAATATGCAGGAATGAAGATCTAGTCCTAACCTATCATGCAAATTGCCAACTACATTATCTAATGGGTGATCTCTCAAAATTCGATGTTCAGAAATTACCTGTTGAGGGGTACTTAAATCTGGAGCAATGTTACCTGATCCACTTGAAGATGGTGAATTGGTGTTCAAGTTCTCACCAATGTCTTCAAGCTCCTCAACAGTTGGTGAAGAGTCCACAATGAATCATCCTCTTCACTGTCTTGTTTTCCCTGCAAGATTTAGAACTGTTAGTTGAAAAGGAATTTTCATCAAAAATAATATGTGGAGATTCTTCAACATTTGTTTTTGAGAATGTACACTCTGAAAGCTCTTGACACTTCTGAATAACCAAGGAAGATGGCTTCCTGACTCTTAGCATCAAACTTGTCAAGATTTTCTTTATTATTGTTGTGTACATAACATTTGCACCCAAAGATTTTGAAGTAAGAAACAGTTGGCTTTTTGTTTTTCAATAATTCATAGGGGGTTTTCTTGATTTTTGGTCTGACCAATGCTCTATTGAGAATGTGATTTGCTGTGTTTACAGCTTCAGCCCAGAAGGATTTGGGCAATTACTCTCAAGGAGCATGGATCTAGCCATTTCCACAAGAGTTCTATTCTTTCTTTCCACAACTCCATTTTGTTCTGGAGTTCTTGGTGAAGAAAACTTGTGAAAATTTGAAGTTCAGCACACAAATCAGAAAAAGATTGGTTTTCAAATTCACCCCATGATCAGTCAAATATTTTTGATTTTATATGAAAGTTTGTTAAGGCAGTGGTACAGAATTTCCTGAACTCAAGGCAAGTATCACTTTTGTGGGACAAGAAGATAACCCAAGTAAATCTAGTAAAATCATCAATGATTACAAATCCATATCTCTTGCCACTTAGACTTAGAACTCTTGTTGGGCCAAAAGGTCCATGTGAAGTAGTTCTAGTGGCCTAGATGTGAGTACCTCATTGAAGGTTTTAAAAGATTTCCTGGTTGTTTTCCTTGGGCACAGATCCCACAAACTTGATTTTCAATGTTAGAGAAAGATTCAGGAAGACCCTTAACCAAGTTCAGCCTTAACAATTTATTCAATGTTCTGAAACTTGCATGGCCAAGTCTTTTGTGCCAAGTCCATGCAATTTCATCTTTATTAGCAACAAAGCAAAGATTTTCAGAAAAGTTTTTATTAAGGTCGATCATGTAAACATTGTTTTCCCTTTTTCCACAAAATTTTATTTTATCAGTTGATGAATCAATGATCTTACAGAAATTGGATTCAAACACAACTTTGTGACCTTTGTCACATAGTTGGCTAATACTTAGCAGATTGTAATCAAGACCATCAACTAATAAAACACTATCAACAGAGTTTGAGGAAGTTTGACCAACCTTTCCAGATCCAATGATCTTTCCTTTATTTTTACCTCCAAATGTTACTGAACCTCCCTCCTTCTCTAGCAGGAAAGAAAATTTGGCTCTATCTCCAGTCATGTGTCGTGAACACCCACTGTCAAGGAACCACACATTTGAATTGGGTGCACGACCTTCCTGCAAAATCAATTAGTGGAGAGAAGATTTTGGTACCCAAACAGAGTTGGGACCATCAGAAAGTTTGGACAATGTTAAAAAATCTTTTCTCACCCAAATTTGACTTGTTTTTTATTTTTATTTTATTACAGTGGTGTTCTCTATCTTTTTTACTTTCTTCTTTCTTTTTGGAATGAAAACACCAGTGTTTTTGTTTTTGATAGGAGGGGAGGTTTTCATTTGAGCATGAGAGTTTAGATGAGGAGGTGAAATCCAAGGATTTTGTTGGTACATCAGAAAGTTTGGATAAAAGAATTGAGGATGATACCAACATGGGTTGTAATGCCATTGATTCCAATCAGCTTGAATTTTTGTCTTGGAAGTCCAAGGTTTTTCATGAATGACTTCCTTTGACTTTTTCTTATTTTTCAAATTTTTATTTGAATTTTTTATTTTGTGTTTGTCTTGGTTGATGTTGAGCAGGTCGACCTGTCCTTGACTAGGCCTTCTTCTTGTGGACTGGTGTCGACCTGTCAGGTGACTGTGTCGACTTGGTTGCCTTGTTTTTGTTCTGAGTTTTTGGACTTTTTTGTGTTTTGCTTGATTTTTGTTTGATTTCTGTATTCTCAAGACTGAGGCCCTTAACAAATTTAATTAGTGGTGCTTTATCCTTCTTTTCACTCGATTTGTCTTTTTTAGGTTTTTGTTTATCAAACCCTAGTCCATGAGAGATTGATTTCATGTTTGTTCCCAGCAAGGCCTCCAGATTATCTTTACCATTTGTGAATGTTTCAATAACTTCATCTTTTTGTATTAGCTGGTTTTCCAAGATTTTGATTTCTTCAATCTTTTGTTGTTTATCTTGGTTTTCTTTTTCCAGCTTTTCAGATAGTTCTTTGAATTCATTGGTGGCCTTTTGAGAAGCTAGCTTAAGTTCATCAATCAAATTCAGAAGATTTTCTTTTTCTTTATTCATTTCATTTTCTAGTTCACAAATTCTTTTGTTTGAAGATTGGTTATGATAAATGTTTTCAATTTCTTTTTGATGTGTTTATTTTCTTTTCTCATTTCAGAGTATTTTTCAACTAATTCAGCATAAGCATCCTGCCAATCTTCAACAGAAAATCTTCGAAAGATGTGCTTACCTTTCCATCCGAACTATTGGCCATGAAGCAAATCTCCTCACTTTCAGAGCTTGAGGATTTTTCTTCTTCTTCATTTTCACTTGTGTCCTCATCAGACCAAGTGGCTACCATGGCCTTCGGCTTCTTGAATTTGTGAATCTTTTTGTGCTTCTCCTTCTTGTTTTCAGAACATTCTCCCTTCATATGTCCTGGCTTGTTGCACCTGTAACATATGACAGTTTTGTCAGATTTTTGATTCTTGTTAAAATTAGCATTAGAAAAGGATGTGTTTCTTTTACCTGAAGAATATTTCTTTTTGCCAGAAAATTTTCCTTTTCTATATTTCAAGAATTTTCTGAATTGCCTGGTCATGAGGGCAATCTCATCCTCATTTGACTCAGACTCATCAGAACTGGTTTTATCCTGACTTTGTCCTTGTTACTAGATGAGGCCTTTAATGCTACTGGCTTGGTTTTGATTATATGTTCTTCATTTCTCTTTAAATTGATTTCATATGTCATTAAAGATCCTATTAATTCATCCAAAGAGATTTTGGGCAGATCTTTAGAATCTTCAATAACAGTGGCCTTTGTGTGCCAAATTGAAGAGAGAGAACGTAGAATTTTTCTTACCAAGTCAGCATCAGTATAGTCCTTACCTAAGGCCTTCAGTCCATTGACTATGATCATAAACCTGGCAAACATTTCAGAGATTGTCTCATTAGACTTCATCATGAACAATTCATATTCAGAGACAAGTATGTTAGCCTTGGTTTCTTTAACCTGAGATGTTCCCTCATAGAGTACCTCAAGTTTATCCCACATCTCTTTGGCAGATTTGCACATTGAGATTCTTGAGTACTCTTTGGGGTGAACAGCACATTGAATCATGTTCATAGCACTATAATTCAATGTAGCTCTTCTTATTTGTTCCCTAGTCCAGGTTTCTTCCTCTACCTGGTTTTCATAGGGTCCTACCTCCACTACTTTCCAGATTTCATAATTTTGGGCTCTTAGAAAAACTTGCATTCTATTTTTCCAATAAGAATAGTCCGTTCCATTAAAGAATGGTGGCCTATTTATGGAATGACCCTCAGCTATGAATCCTCTGGAATCCATTTAATTAAAAGATGGTGCAAAGAAGAAACACTCAGCAAACAAACAAGCAAGCAAACAAACAACAGAAACTCAGAAACTACTCAGATCAAATCAGATCAAGTGTAAACCCGCTCTGATACCAATTGAAGGATCGATAAAAGATGTGGACAAGATCTAGAGGGGGGGGGGGTTGAATAGATCTATGCCAACTAATGCAGAAGCTAAACCAATTTTGAAAGACCTTTGAATCAGAGTTAGATTGAAAGCAAATTTCACAGATCTGAAGAGAGATTAAGTGAGTTAAGCAATTGGAGTGAGTAAACAAGTTGATTAGATAGATTCAAACGATCCTATGCATTCATCTAACGAAGAGTAAATTCAAACCACAAACAGACCAATGCACAGAGATTTTTAGGTGGTTCGGAAATCACACCACGTGACTCCTACATCCACCCCTCACACACAGTGAGGATCCACTAAAAACCTGGGTACACAACCCACACTGGAGCCTGACAACTCCACAAATGAGTTAGACAACTCACACACTACCTAGAGCAAGACTACTCTAGAACTGAGCAAGACTGCTCAACAACACAACTTGAGTACGACGACTCAAAACCTGAGCACAAAGGCTCACAACCACTTGCTAGAACAAAAACAACAAGATCCAGATCCTCTAGCAATGATCTGATCTATTAAGGCCAATTCAAGAAAATTGATGCAATAGATTATGCACAATTTCTAGAATAGCCAAGAAGAAACAAGAAAGACTCAAGACATGAGGTTGACAGTTCTTGTTCTTCAAGAAAACTCCTTGTAGAGGCAGAATTGGAAGAATCTTGATCACTTGAAGTCCCTTGGCCGATGCTCTGCAACTTTGATATTGGGATCTTCCTTGAGTGCTTCACAATTGCTGGCTTCTACTTGATCTGCTCCTTTGAAGTTGATCCTAATGCTTCATGTTGATCAATCTTCGATTCTTGTGCTTGGAGAAGTGTGAATTGAGGTGTGGAAGCACAGGAGGAAGTAAAACAGGGAGGAGAGACTCTCTTGCCGCCACTTCCAGTTTCTGGAGGCTCTAAGAAGGTTCTCTTGGGATGGGTGCCCAATAGGAGGGTATTTATACCCTAAATATCCAAAAGGTACCCTTGGGGTACGTGGGCACATGATCCAAGGTTGATCCATCAGATCCCTAGGGTGCCACGTGTCCAGGACAAAGTTTAAGTCACAGAGATTCCGGAGTGTGTCGACCTGCCCTTGAGGTGTGTCGACACACTGTCCCAGACTGGCATAACAAGTCCCTGGGAGAGGTCTCTAGTGTCGACCTGAGATGATGTAGTGTCGACCTGCTGTCCCAGACAGCAAAACAGGCCTTCTGGGAAGGCTATCTAGTGTCGACACTATCTGATTTGGTGTCGACCTGAGATGGAAATCTGTTCACATATTTCTCTGGAATCTGTCTCTAGTGTCGACCTGCTCTGGACTAGTGTCGACCTGAGATGGACTTTTCTTCACATTTCTGCCTTTGTTCTGAACCATTGTGTCGACACCAAGGATGGTTGTGTCGACACTACCTTTGCAGAAAATGTTGTCCTGAGAAAATAAACACATAAATCATTAGTAAAGTATATTATCATGAATATCAATGATAAATGTGCTTGGAAACATGCTTTTTGAATATTGTAATTCAGGTGATGTATTTTACATGTTCCAATGGTTATGCATTAAATCACAACTTGTCATCATCAAAATGTGAGGAGAAATGAATTATATTCACATCAACCCAACACAGCTGTGGCTGCTGTGTGTCTGCAGTGTGGTGTTGGTTGGTCTGCCACAGTTGTTTGACTGTTCTCGTGGAGCGGCAGTTGGCTTTCGTCCGTGACTGCGAGACTGAGAGGTTGTCTTGTGTTGTGTTGTACGGGTTGGATACTGGCCTGATCAGCAGCAGTAGTCCGTTCCCAGTGGTGGCGTTGTTCCTTTCCGACTCGTGCTTTGCCACTGGTGTGTGGTTTGTGACTCGTAGTCGAGGTTTGACCCGTTCGAGGTGTGCCCTGGTGTTGGCACAGTTTTGACTGCGGTTGTGGCTTGTGGTGTGCCTAAGTGATGGCACAGTAAAGTTGTGGTTCTGTGTGGTGTTTATCACCTACTTGTACCCTTCGTAAGGGTGTTTGTGTTGTGGTACCTTATGGTAGCAAGTACCTATACCCTTCGTAGGTTGCTTTGCAGTTTTGTGGTGGTACATTGTGTACTAACCTTTTTAGGTACTCGTGTGTCGTGGAGGTCTTGTGGTTGATCTGCCACTTGTTGTATCCTATCCGTTTTAAGTAGATCTTTGTTTATGGTTTATTGAGAAATGGATTGGCTTGTGGTAGTCAATCTTGTTACCCTTTGTGAGTAGTTGCCGATGAGGCTTGTGGTCTAGGCAAGCCGTGGTTTGGTGAAACTGTGTTTCGTAAAGGTCGTGTGGTGTGACCTTCCACTCAATGTGCTTAACTCTTCCTCGGGTAAGCTTCTGTACATGGTCCTCGTATGTGAAGGATTGGCCGTTGTAGCCAGCCCTCCCATTTTGTGTGTAGTTTTCGACGTAATATGGTCTGGGGTATAAAGGGCCAGCTTTTGGTTAGCAGTACGTCCTGTTACCCACGTACTTGAGGTTCTCCTGGGAAGCTTACAGCCTAGGCAGTGACTTGCCTGTGTGGCTTAAAGCTTAGACGTTTCAGTTATTGTGTGGACTAGCGAGCGATGTGAAACTAGTCCTGTTGTTTCTTCTTACTTTCCAAGGTTATGTTTGATTAAGGTATTTATACTTAAATATAATTTAAATACAATTGTTGTGAGCATGAAATGGTTTGTCTATTGGCGTTGCCAGTGAGACCCTTTAGGGTTGAGGTATCCGTAGTTACGGTGTTGTTTTGGGTAGCCCCTACTGAGCCTGTGACTTGTTGAGGCTCACTCCCCTACAGTTCTTTTCAGGGCTTACCATTGGTTCGCTTGCTGAGAGGTTGTGGCAGACTTGTATCACCAGCAGTAGTATAGTAGTTAGTGTTGTGTGAGCTCGTGCTCCCTCGGGGTATGCCCCAGGTAGTTGTACTTTTTAATTGGACATGTAATAATGTAATGGGACAATTGTAAATTGTTATATGCAGGTATGAGCACATATACTTTCTTGTGTTTTATACTGTGTAGTTGTCCTTTATATTCTTACTGGACACTTGTGTGAGCTATCCCTTGCGAGACTTCGGTCCGTTCGCCGGAGGCGAATCTGGATATGGAGCCTTAATGGGCATAAATATCCAGGGCCGTCACAGTTGGTATCAGAGCAATGTCCAGTTAGAATATGAAAGATATTGAAGTTACAATGTCCCAATACATGGATTAATGTCCACTGCTGGTAGAAAGTCTGCAGTTTTGTGTGATATAAAGTTTTTTTTTTTTTTACGTGAGTCTTTGGCACGTAAACCGTGTGTTTCTGTTTGTTAAATTGGCAGTTGTGAGCAATTGTTAAGCCACAGCGTGGATAATGGCATAAGTTGTGTGGTAACACCCTGGTACTAGTGCAGTTAAAGTATAGTATTTAAAGGTTTTCAGTTGCAGAGATTAAAGGAGAAAGGTAAAGTAGTGCCCTGAAAGGGATATGCCTGATATATGGTAGTAAAGTACAGAGTTATCAGAGACAGATATAGGGTGTTACTGCAATAGATCAGCAGAATGTTACTAGTAAGGAATAGTATGTGTGTGATAAGTTGCAGATGAGGGCCTTAGTTGAGATATTGTTTGAGATTTGTATTAGTAAGAATTGAGAAGAAGCTTGAGTAATAATGTGATTAATGTTCTGGCAAGTTGAGAATGATTAAGTGAGACAGGTTGACTTCAAATGAAGTGTGGGTAAACAGAAGAGCAAAGAATTATGATCGTCCGATAAGGATAAGGGTGTTTTGATAATGAGAGGTTTGAGCAGAAGTGGTCATTTAAGCAAAGAGAGGGTAAAAGAAGACCAGTGCATAGTGGACTTTTCTGACAACTCTGTAAGAAATATATTAGTTTGGCAAGTAACAGTTTATGAGAATTGTTGCATAGATTGGTTCGTTAAGGAATACAGTGTTTTAGATAAGGTTATTGTTGATTAGCAATTGAATGTAGTTTGAGCATAGAAAAAGGTAAAGCTTATGTTTGAAAAAGATTGAAGCTAAGATTAAGAATGTTCATAGCAAGATAGAGTTATGCGGGTCAGAATGAAAAGAAATGGATTAGCTAAGAAGCCATTGAGCAATATTAAGCTAAGTGGTATAAAGAAATCAGGTAGAGCTAGTTACGATATTTAAAGAGATTGACTTCAAATTATGGCTTTGGCAGTCGTCAATGAAAAGTGTTTGTATGAACTGTTGTGTGAATGTTACAGTACAAGACGAATAGCTAAGTAATAGAATAATTGAGAAGGATACATGGCAAGTACAGTTGGCAGATTATTAATTTGGAAAAGAAAGAGTATGATAGATTATGGAACAGATGTAACTCAAGGACTGAGGAAGTGATCAGTAAAAGTTTGTTTGACAGCACACAGAAAGTGGGTTAGTTTAAGCAGAAGTGCTTTCTCGAGGCAGTGTTTTAAAATTTGATATAAGAATAAGAAGCAGGATAGTTAAGGAATAATGTACAGATCCAAGCATGGCTGAATGGAAATTGAAACTGTCAGGTATAAAAAGAAGAAAAGAGTGCAATCAGATAAATAGTGAATGATTTAAGATGCCATTTGACCCGATTGAAATAAAGTTAATGTGCGTAAAGTCAGCTAAGTAGCGTAATTTTCTTGAAATAAGAATGCAGCGCCACAAAGATGAAAGCAATTTGGAAATTTTGATATTGCTTTCCAGTATTGATTGAGCAAGTAAAGTAATCTGTATTGAATTTAACCGGAATCAGAATAATGGTAAAAGTGCGTAGCAATTGTGAATAGTAATGGAAGCAGAATTTATGAAATATTCTGTCAAATATTTGTATAATTAGAGTGGCGCAGCGGAAGCGTGGTGGGACCGCAACCCATAGGTCAGACAATTAAGTATGTGAATGCAGATAAAGCAGAATAATGGCTAGTAACGACAAAGTGAGTAATGGAATGGCATTAAGAAATTCGAGAAATTAAGCAAGCTTTAGCATGAGAGAACATCCAAAGGTAGTGGAATAAAATGAAAGGATTTGAGCAGAAAGAAATGGCTCAGAAAGAAATGTTGCAAACACAGCCCAGAAAATGTGAAAGTAGGTTCAGTCCAAGGAGATAAAGCGCTATTGGCAAGGTAGAATTGCCTACAATTGAAAGGTAAGGAAAGGCAATGGAATCGATAGAACAAAGTAATTGTGAAATGAATTGAAAGAAAAGAAAAAGAACAAAGCAAAGATGGAAATGGACAGATGAATTGAAAGGCTGATGCAGAGAAAGAATATCCTTCTGTTTTGTATATGGTTTTGTTTCTTTTTAGGTGATAATCTGATTTGTTGTGATTTGTTTTATATGTCGAGGACGACATTTCTTTTTAGGTGATAATAATATAACGTCGCGCATTTTTCGGATCATCGTGGATCCGTGTTTAGTGGGTTTGGTGGCCAATGTGTGGCCCATTAGTACGTATTTCAGGTGTTACGCGTGTTGTGAGGCTTGGTGGGCCGGCCATTGGGCCCAAAGCGCTCACAGGTTTTCTGCCTGTGAACGCGACAGGGGTGTGCGTCGCATTTTGAACGCGACAGCCCTGGTGGTCGCGTTCCTGTTGCCGCGTTGAGCGTCGACGTCTGCATGCGCGCCAAGTGTCGTGCGCTGAGTGGCTATGTATATATATATATATATATATATATATATATATATATATAGATATATATATATATATTATATATATGATGTATTTTATAGCTATTTATGTAAAACATTGTTCTTGTATTTAATTATCCATCCTCTTTAACATAGTACAAATTTTTTTTAAGGATCTATTTGTTTAAACGTAAAATTTTACGTAATTTTTTTTTAAAATCTATAGTAATTTATTTGATATTTATGAAATTTTTTTACCTAAAATTCATAGATTTTGGTATCTTCGATAGGACCCCATAAATCATTTTTCTTGATTTTCTTTTCCTATAAAATTTTCACAGGCGAGACTACAATCTCTACTCTCATTTTGGCGTCTAGCAACCGACATTTGACGGTTGGCATCCGACACTCGTCGTCTAGCGTCCGACGACCGACAACCTATTGTCGGTAGTCGATGACCCATTGCCAGTGCCCTGATGGTTGATGCAAGGTACCATATTGTTAGCGGCCAACGGCTAGCTCTCCACGGCCGATGGTTAGTGCCTAATGGCCGGTGCTCATCCCTTGATCGACGTCCGACAACCAATGATAGCGGCCGACGACGACCGACGACTGATGCCCAACAATCGACGACTGATGGCTGACATTCAGCGATTGACAACCGATAATAAGCGCCTGTTCGCCTAACGATTGACGGCCACTACCTGACGATCGTCGTAGGTGATTGACGGCCCGAGCTCTGATGGTCGATGCTCGAATCCCTACGATTGATACTAATTGTCTGACACATATTTTTTATTTTTAAATATTAAAAAATATTTTACTGAAAAATAAACACTAAAAAACCTTTTAAAAAATATTTAAGTGAATATTAAATGAGTAATTATATATATTTTTGTAAATAGGTTTTCTTTAAAAAAAATTCTTCAAATATATTTTACGATCAACAAAAGGGACCTTAGCGAATGCACAGGATCTACCTGTATTGGATGCTAAAGAGTAAAAACCGTTTGAATCGTACTGTTGGAGACCCGTCTTGACGCTCCCTTTCGCTTTTGCTTTTGCCTTGTGGAGGCGCCGCATTGGCTAGCTTCACACAGCCCATGCACATCTCCACTCTATCACGTCAACATTGTATTGACGACATTTTGTTGTCCGTCCGGTACAAACTTCTGTTAATTAATACCAAAAAATCCGGCGAAAAAGGGGTGAGTGATGCTTGGTAAGCGATGAGGTCGGTTAGGTTTTTGGTATTTTAATTGTGGGCCGACTTCGCTGAGCCTAAGATCGTGGGTCTTGGGAGTTAAGCCATTTCTTTTTACCATGAGAGTTTGGTGATCCCCATTTATCTTGATACGATTGACTTGAAAAGATAAAAATTAATCTAAAAAAAATGTTTTAAAATATATCTTTGACTGCTCAAGTTAATCCAAAATTTATCATAAAAAGAGATAAAAGAAAAGAAGAGACGAAGGAAAAAAGGAATACATTGACATATATAATCTCGGTGTTCACTCATCCTTCCTAAAGTGTTATAACTAGAGGACATTCTCTTGAGACTAGATGTAAAACATGTCCACTTTGAAAATCGATTAAATTACTCGTAATTTTTTTTAAAATAAGGATAACTTAACTTGAGAAAGTGATCATTTTAATTTGACATAAAGAAAAGTGGGTCATAAATAAAAATTTGGTTAAGTTATCTCAATTTTTTTGACTTGAGTAGGTTATGGAGGGAGTTACTCTTCTCTACCTCTATTTTGTTAGATTGGGGAGCCCGAACTCTGAAGCAGATCTCCATAAAGGGTCAGGTCGCAGTTTCTTTTTGACTAAGTGTTGCAGGCGGGTTCAGCATTCGAATGCCACAGCCGAAGTCAGAAATGAAGCAGTCGATTAAATAATTCGACTCATGCAGTCGAATGTCAGATGTGAATGATCGACTCATGCAGTCGAATGTCAGATGTGAATGATTCAACTCATGCAGTCGAATGTCAGATGTGAATGATTCGACTCATGCAGTTGAATGTCAGCATGAAGGATTCGACTCATGCAGTCGAATGTCAGTATGAAGGATTCGACTCACTCTACCCCAGGACAGGCGACTTGGCAGCTCTGAGATGGCTTTAAGTTAGGGGCATTCTTGTCCTTGTAAATCTCATTTGTGGTACCTTTCCTCCTAGTATATAAAGGGAGGGTACGTTCTCTTTATATGTCCATATTTTTGGAGAAGAAGTATTGATAGCTGCTGTGGCGTAGACGTAAGAAGGTTTCTTACCTTCGAATCACGTAAAATTTAGTGTTCTTGTGTTCTCTCCTTCCTTCCTCCTCTCTCTCTGGTATCTACGAATGGGTGGTGTAACAGAGAGAGTGCTGTTTGTTCCTCCCCGCACAACATATTTTTATCCAACTCTTCCTAATTAGTTAAACTTTCTTTTTAAAGTATATAAAAAAAGTAATCATCTTTTCTCCCTTCCGTTAACCCAACCCCTGCCGTTAACAAAGCGGACAAAAATTTCTGCATTTCTTCTTCCCTTTTTGTTGTGTGCACGATGTACAAAGATCCGCTTTGAAATCCGGGCTCAAACCACCGTACGAAGCCTATTAATAAAATGCCTTTTTGAACTCTTCGCCAACTTTACACGCATCCGATCTTCTTGAACTGAGAATTGCATGCATCATATAATTAAATAAAATACCAAATCATGACCTTCATCGATGCCCGTGCAACCGTACCTCTATATATATATATACTATATCTTATCTTTCCATAAAAAAAATATTAATCTACAAAAAAAGACCGCACGCATGCCCAACCCGGCTTGAGTTTATGAACGCCTTTCAAATTGAGTTTGATTAGTATCTCCATTTATGATGGAGGTGTGATTCATTTAATACTTTTACTTGGCGAAGAATTGAATATTTGTAATATATATATATATATATATATATATATATATATATATATATATTGGCTCACGATTAGTAATTTCCAAGGAACGTGAGTCTTAAATTTGATAATGTTGTTAAAAAAATAGAAAGAATGTTATGAGTTAGACATATATGTTGGAATTAGAATTTAAATCTCTGATATTTCACATAGATCTGAGTTAATTATAATTTGAGGTGATAAATCTCACGAAAATGTTTAAATTTGAAATTAGACCTGGAAATGTGTACATGCTGAACCTCGTGCAAATCACAAACTGCCATCTCCTCCTCTTTCTCTACACACGCACACGCACACGCACACGCACATGCAATATTCCCCCACCTAACCCAGATGCTGCCTGTTGCGGTGCTGACTTGTGGTTGCTTGGGGCGGCCTCTGGACCATCCGAACCGCAAAGATAAATTAACCTGGTCGGCAGGATGGCGAGCGGCGAAGAGCGTGTGCGACGCGTCGGGATCACAAGATTCACAACTCCGCTAGCTTTTCTGGTGTCACCTTCTGAGCCACACGCACCACCTTCGATTCGGGTGGCAGCTGTCGGCGCACTTGTGGTCACATTTCTTTGAGGAGCGAACTCTGATCCACCAGGAAAATTGAAAGACCGGCCAACTACCATGCTGAACAAAGTTTCTAATGTCCTACCGTGTCCGTATAAACTTCTGTACGATCGTTATGGTAGACCAATTTTTTTATCGATCAATTGATTATTTTAGTGCACATCTCCATATGTCTAACATATTTCAATTTAAAATTACTTGATTGATTTTTTTATCAGTCGATCAATTTTTATAAGATGACGTTTAGATTACATATTTTATTTGATCTTAAAAAATAAAAATTATTTGATCAACTGATCGATATGATACATCATATAATACTGTGAAAATACAACACAATCGATTTACATGACATAACCAACTTTGATACTAACATCAGAGATTTTTTTTAAAATAACAGTTACAAAATATTTAGTCTGGAACAAAGGATTATTTGCGTAAAAAATAAATAATTATTTTCATAATTTAGATAAAAATTGGGAAATAAATCTTCCACGTAGGATGAATTTCTATTCACTTATCTCATTTAAATGAATGTTTATTTTTGTGATTTGAATATTAATTATTTCGGTGTCTGTAGAAGACTTCTTTAACTAATTACTAGCCTTGCAAGTTTAGTTATCTTATATTTCCCTATGTGCAAGATTATCAAATAGAGAAAATGATGAAAATTTTCCATCAAAACTAGTTTATTTGAGAGTATCATAACCAGTTATTAAATTAAGCATATTAGAGGCCGAGGAAGCTTTGAAAGCACGCCATGGAGAAAACAAAGGCACTACTACAGGTTGTTGATGCTTCCAAGTGAACGCGCAGGAGAAGCGTAAGCTCATAAGCTTCGATATACGGGAAACGTGCGAGGGGACTCCCGGACGATATATATATATATATATTGAATCCATTAGAAAAACCAAAAGAGAAAGCAGACAAGCTACGCAATACGCATGCTGGGAAGGAATGGGGAGTAGGTCGGGAGTTTGCGGCACCTCGGCCTTGGCCGAGGGGTTCGGATGTAACCTCCGAATTGACGAAGCGTACGCCAAATTCCTGGTCGTTGAGGGGAAGATTTGACCACCTGTTCGTGAATCGCGCGGCACGTCGCCCAGCGTAGATATGGAGAGGAATGGATGCACATTCTTCGCCGTGAATCGATGCTTGTTTCTTCATGGCTTAGTATATTCCTCTTCACGAAAAGGAAAAAGAAGAAGCATTTGCAGTCGCAAACTTTCATTTTGGAAACCTTTTTGTTAGCAAGTGTAACGGAGTCGGCTTTAGTCGAGAAAACGAAACAGTTCTTGCAGAGGTGTTGGACTTGTCGAGCTCCTAACCTACAAGACTATCGAGACGACTCGGTAGACAAACACTTCGATGCTCAAGTTAATAAGACATTGGATTCTTGAAAAGACTTAGAGCATGTGTCAGTAGGGTGTCTGTCTTTTTTATAATACCCGTCTACCTAACCGTCAGATGAACCTACAGATCCCGCGATAGGTCTCCTTATCTTTCGCCACGCTATCGCCGTAACCCCATGACCTACCTTAACAAATTGTGGCCTTAATGGCTGCCGTTACTGAACACACAACTCGCCGCCATTATCACAACGGTTAATGCTTCGACCTTTATTCCAACCACGTCGTCGGGAATCTCGCGGACGAACCCAGCTTCAAGTCGGTCAGAGTAAGACATCATTAGTCGAGCTGGAGTTGTCGGCCAAAGGCGAAAAGGAGATGGTTCAGCCGACTTGGATCGTCGGTCTAGACAACACTCTAATCGAGACGAGGCCACATCAGAATGTCATTGTTGTTCGTTGGGATCTCGGCGGATTCGAGCTACATCTGAGATGCGGGAGATCCCCGTATCATTGGTTCCCCGGGTTCATGTCAGACTACGCCGATAGGCTGAGGTGAAGACGATGTCAGGAGATATGAAACAATAACATGTGGCCTACCACATGGCCTTGATAGCCAATGTGGTCTGCCACGCGTCGCATCGCCAAATTAATTACGCCAGCGTCATGATGGTTGGGTCATTTTCGGCTGTCACATGTGACATCAAACATCGTGTCACTGCATCGGCTCCCGCGTGGCATCATGGCAACTCATACCTCATGCTCCGGTCAGAATCTGGGACGATGTATATGGTCCAACCAGCGAATGCCACATGCTCAAATCTCAACACTTGAAGGAGCCGATGAATTGAAGTTGTTGGATCGGCCTGGCCCCCCAGTCCTATATATAGGCTAGTCAAGGGCCGAAAGATGGGCCTTGCTTTCGCGCATGACATCTAGAAGAGAAGAGCATCTGACACCTAAAGATCTGACGAGCTTCCTTCATCCTCTTCGTCTCTCGACGGCTGAGCTCCTCGATCTTTTGCTTGCTTCCTTCAAAGGTAAGCTATGAGCTCGTCTACTTCTTCCAGTTCCTCGTCTGAGAGTTCTTCCATCGAGAGCACTTCCGTTTCTCGGTCCATGTCTCCTTCTTCCCGCCTTGCCGAGTCTAGGTCCTCCCCTGCAAGTTTTTCCAACACTAGGTTGCCCAGGCTTGTCGTAAAGGAAGTTCCTCCTTCTACAAATGATCCGAAGGTCTCCCCTTGAGCATATGTTCCTCGCAAACCTTCCGCACACACCTCAAGATCACATCGTCAAGCCGATTCCATTGCCGATGCCTCCTTCGAGGTAGACCACGGACCTTAAAGTGGGTTGGCACATACCTGGGTCTTCAATTCCTTGACGAGACCACCTTGTCGGTCTCGACAGATATCCGAGCCCATCATTTGATGGAGCTTGGCTTCTGCATATACACTAAAGCCATTCGAGTCGGCTTCCGGTACCTACTGCATCCATTCATCACTGTTCTTCTTATTCATTTAGGAGTTGCTCCCTCGCAACTGACCCCCAACTCTTGGAGGTCAATTGTTGGATTCCTTGCTATTTGTGCCCTCGTCAAGATTGAACCGAACACTCGCCTTTTCTTCTATTGCTTCTCGGTGAAGGCCTTCGGTGATTTGTTGTACTTCGCCTCTCGGACCGGGAGGCAAATTCTCTATCAAACACCCTCCTCTGTCCATAATTGGAAGAGGACTTTCTTCTTCGTTCATTGACCTTCTGGGTGGCCATTCCCAACCTCCTGCTCGGTAGTGAACATTAAAGACAAAGCCTTCTGAGATCCCCTTCACTTCAGCAAGGCCGAGCTCTCGAAATTCCACTCTTTACAGGCGGTGGAATCTCTCGACTTGTTCAGTCCATGCGAGGGGCTCTCCAAGCTCATCGATGACACTCACAAAGGTCTGAAAACCCTTCATGTCATTTTTTTTTAATTGGTGGATGCTACTAGTTTTCAAAAATTTAATGCTTTCATCATGCAGAAATAGCCGACAAGGGGAGGAAGAGTGCCTCCCTCGTCGAGGCAACTACACAACGGCTCTTATCCTGTGTGGGTAAGAAGAGCACGATGCGCCCTCCAAAGCATTCTCGGGCGGAGGTTGATGTCGATGTCTAGGTTTTCAGGCGTCCTGTCACTATACCCAAGCGGTCGGCGGAGAGCCATCCTCCGAGAAGGTCGCTCAAGCAGCCCTGAGAACCACCAACAAAGTCTACATGTATCCTTAACTCGCGCTCTTCCCAAGCGCCCCGCTTGATGCAGCCGAGGGAGGAAACCGCCACCGAGTGGGGTCACCAATCGATCCCTCCCGCTGCGAAGTCTCGTGTGTCAGGATTGAAGAAGAACGAAGTGGTTAAAGAGCTCTATTGCTCCATGCAAGACCAACTGGCGTTGGTTTGGGCCCTTCTTCACAAGGCCGAGATGACCCGCACTAGTGCTGCCTCGAAGATGGCGGATGCCCGTAAGAAGGCCGAGGAGGCTACCAAGAGGGCTGAAGAGGCTAAGAAACGGGCCGTGTAAGAACCGGCCCTCCTAGGCACTTGGCCCCGTCCTCAGGGTCGCGACAGGGGAGCCCGTCGTGACATGGTTGGTGTGGCGACAGACCTGGCCGTCACAACATGGTCGCGATGGGGGTGGGCGTCGCGTTCTTGTCGCGGCGTCTGGCGGTGTCGCGACTGCCTTTTTGATAGACGTGACCGTTGTTCCGTCTGTCAGAATGGTCGTGTCGGATAGCAGGTGCGTACAATGTTGACGCAACCTAGTCAGTCGTCACGTTTGCTTTTCCTAGTCTTCGAGGTTTGACTACTTTTGGGGTCGCGCCGGGGGTGACCACCGTGACATGGTCACGACGCCTAGGGGCGTCGCAACATGGTTGTTGTCACGTCGGGCCGACCCGTCGCGTTTTGGGGGCCGTCGGTTTAAAACCAAAGGCGCGCCCCATTCTCCCCATCTCGCCCTCTCTCTTTTCCATCTTCCCTCTTCTCCCCCTCTCGAGCTCCCTTGCGTTTTCTCGGTGGTTCTTCGTGCTCGGGGTGCTCGTGTTGAGGTGGTGTCGTCCTGTTCGTGCAGGGGACGTGTTCGTGTTGCTTGGAGCGAGGAGGAGGTGGTCATTCCTACGTAAAGGCCCAACGGGGGCTCTTCTTGTGGAGGTAGGGACCCCTTGATCCTCTCGCCCTAAGCATGCTCCCCTTCCCTTGAGATCGTGCTTTTCCCGTGGTCTGGGTTGTGGGGGTGTGAGGAATCCATGCTCGTGGTTGAGTGAGGTTCCATCGAGTGTAGATTCGTGTAAATCCATATTTTTGAGGTTTTAGGGGTGGTATGCATGATTTATAAGCTTTCCTTCATGTTCAGCATGCTCCCCTCCCCCTGTGGAATGTGTATATCGCATTTTTGGGGTGGTTCCCGGGAGGCCTACTCTGGAACCCCCCTCGGCTGAAAGACGCGACCACTATAGAGGTCGCGATCTTGTCGCGACGGCTTGGCCGGTCACGACATGATCGTGACTCTCTTGGGCGTTCCGACAAGGCTGCGACGGCTTGGGCTGCCGCGACAGTGCCGCGACAGGGTAGGGCGTCGCGACAATGTCGCGACGGCCCGATGCGTCGCGACTACAGCCGAGAGATAGGTTATGGTGTAACGACCCTCTTCTTACCGGTACGATTATACCAATCCCCATCAGTATAAAGGGCGTCGTCACAGTGGGACATGTACCCAACACTAGTCAATAGGTTGATATGTACTTGGATAGCAATAGAGTACAGCGGAATAAAATAAATAACTCAACTTTTAACCCATCACCAACACACATTCCACAATCTAAATAGCGAAATAGAAAGACAATGTCCACATTAATACAAGATAAAAGAACTACATTGTCCAAATATTGTCCATACAATAATTCTTTTCATACTATGAGAAAAAGAAAAGTACAACTAGTCGCAGCTCCACAAAACAGTCTTCTGATTGGCGATCCTCACTAAGCTTCCTTCTAGTGCATAATACCTGTCAACCTGTACGCCGAAGCAAGGGTGAGTCCAAAGACTCAGCAAGCAAACCAAAGACTTAAACTTAAACATGTCACACTCACAATAGGCATTAACATTAAAGAGATGCACACTATCATCAAATCACGAAGGTACTCATGGTCCTTACTCTTAACTAGCAATACGTATTGTATTCACATGAGCATGCTTTAGTCTATCATATTTCTATTCTAAATCATGAGCATTACATCATACACATGTACATATTTCATACACCTAACATGTAGCATGGTTCGTCCACACATTGTTCATTCCATAGATATCTCTACTACTAAAGCATAAAATTGAGCATAAGGAAAAAAACAAGCTAGCACGATGACTACTTTCTTTTCACATGCCCTTTTCGTATTTATTTATACAATTTACTTGCTGTTTTAACATAATAAAATCACATGCACATAACTTCACATTTTATAGCATGACTTGAAGGTTAAAACATGGTGAAACCATTTAGCAATCCATAAGCACTTAGTATGAAACTTTTATACTAATTGAGCCTTTCAACTAGCATGGAATCCAAATATTATTCATGCACTTACCATGTTCATAATCACACTTATTTGGTTCTTGTATGCATTTCATTCAATTACATGGATCCATAATTATTCACGTATTATCTTATCCTTAGGTAAGCCTACATGTTTATAGTTTGTGTTGCATAAATAATCATGGTTGTCTAAGTTTACTCACATACACCATTACATGATGAATGTTAAACTACATGATATGATACTAAGCATGGCATTTCGATTGAGATATAACATATCGAAAACATAAACATGGCATGCTAGTAAACCAGTTTTCACATGCAAGCACACTACCACTTCATACACTTTAAGGTTGCTGTTATAACATTATTTCACATTAACATATCATTTACTCTTGTTTTGTTATCACATATCATATCATTTGCACTTACCATGTGCCACATTCACATATCATTTCACACTTTATTCATATTTCATTGCTTAAACAAATTGCCATGACACATAGTCCTAACTACCAGTAGAGGACACTAACAATTATCTCATTCTCATAACTCTTTCACAACGCATAACACATAACACAACTTATAGTCACATACCCACCACCTAGGTAATACAGTGGCGAATCTTGGTAACCAACTCATAACACATAACACAACTCATAGTCACATACCCACCACCTAGGCAATACAGTGGTGAATCTTGGTAACTGCGCAGACCGGGAGAAGCCCTCTCCACCCTATCCAGTGGTACTTGTCCACCTCCGGGATTTCCCTAATGCCTTTAGGATGAACTTTTCACACATAGAGCTTTCCATAGGGACTTTTCTATGTATAGATCTCGAGGCCCCTAGGGTAGCAGTGTCATTTTGGCCCAATTATTACACATTACACTTGCTTTATCGCATTTTCACACACTATTCACATGTTTTACTTATTCTGTTGAATCATTTTATATGTTACATCCATAAATTCCACATGTCTCAGTTGACCCTAACATGGTACTATTGTTAACAGAAATCAACATTCAGTACTTCACACTAATAAGGTTGAAACATACATAATCAACCATGTTCATATTAGCATGCGTTGAACACTCATTTTCGCATGGAAATTTCATAAAGCACTCCCCAGTTATCCAAATAACATGAGAATTTAACCACAGACTAATTTCAGGTTTATGATCACACATGCAAATTTTCATACTTTTCTGAATCATATTTCATTTACAGAAATTAAAACATTCAATCTCATGCCATTTATAATTCAATTTATCATGAAACATAACATGAATATGTTTTGACCATTCACAGGTCTATACCTATCATTCATAATGTCACAAAAATTTTCCCCAAAATTTTTGCACGACATGCAAATTTTCCGAAGTTTTAAACCCATCTAGGCATGCTCTCTATTTTCCAATACAGAAATTTTAACAAGTTTCATATTCATGGGAAAATTCCCAAATTTTCACGACATGGACTGACATGCATTTACATCATATGGAAATTTTATGGAAGTCTAATTACACATGGATCATGCAAACAGTAAGCTACCATACCCATGCTCTTCATTTCACATGCATTTTCATATAATCCTAACAATTTAGATAAATCACTTAAAAGTATAAAAATCTTTCAAACACATTCCATTAACCATATTACATAACATATAGTGTTTACAATATATCCTCATGCGAAAATACATCGAAAATTTATCATATAGGAGGAGAGAATAGCTCACTGTTCTGTCCTGAAGAACTTAACGGCATAGTCTGGCCGTTACAGGAGATTAACGGCCATATCGATGGACGCCTACTGGAGATCTTGGCGGCAAGAGGCCTTGACGCCAAGTTTCTGTCTGTGCAAGAACATAGACCGAACTCCAAATACAAGAAGAATGGGGGAGTCCAGGACACGAATTAAAATACACAAAAATACCTAGGACTTAGGGAACATGCACAATCTTAGGATCTAGGGTTTACTTGCCTCTTATAAAATCTACAAGGATCAGAATATGCTGATGAAGCCCTTTTCGGCCCTGCCAAAGAGGTGCTCAGAAACTCCTTTGATCTTCTTCTCCTGTCGATGTACAGGGCACCTCGGAGTTGGGATCCCTTCTTGGATGGATTGGCTGTCCTCCAGACGTTGTAGCTCCTTGGGGAACACCACCAGTCGACGGATCAAAGGCCACAAACTTCAGGTCTTCTCTTGTCCTCAGCTAGGGTTTCCTTCTCTTTGCAAGGAGTCAAGAGAGGGTTTTGGGGTTGCAAAAGGGGTTTGTTTATATATAGGAGAATGGGTTTAGGATAACCGGAGGGGTGATGTGAAGGCCTGATAGCCGTTGGGGACATCTCCCCAATGGCTGGGCTTGCTTGCCACCGGAATTCCGGGGTCTGCAATGCATGCAGGTCAGAGAAGTAAACGTCCACCTATATGGACGGCTACTTAAGGCTTGGCGTCCATCGATATGGACGCCGACACCTAATGGGCGTCCACCCATGTTGACGCCAATTGGCCCTTCCACCAGAACTTAAAATCATGCAGAACCATGCTTAATCCATACATATATGTACATGAAACCTATGTAGTATAACATATACACTACTATACCATACAAACATCCAATATTACTACTATCATACACATACATACATAGGTTCATCAGGATAATAATAGTACGTATATAAAATATCTACATACGCATACAATATATATATATATATATATATATAATATATATATATATATATATATACACACACACACATAACTCAACACACAAAGAACTGTATTTACACTACGTATATACATACAATGTATAAGGTATAACATGTATATTACTACACCATGCAATCAATAACATTTATACCTAGGCATACACATACATACATAAGTACACTAAGATAAGATGTACGTAGATATCTACCTATGCGTACATGATGTTTTACATAAGCGTGACTCATCACGTGGCGAAATAAAATGACAAGAATTACGAGGGTTTCACAATCATTAGGAAGCAATATGAATTAAGTTAGCTAGGAATAATCTATTCAACAAAATAGCTCTTGCATGCACACACACACACTTGATTTGACATATATATAGCATACACACACGGATGTAACATACTTACGTACATTATGCATGAAATAGATAGATACAACATGCGCACCGGTAATTAGACTAACTTGCACAACATTACTCAGTACTATGTACATGGGATTCCTTAATATGCACAATTTAGCTAACTGCCTATTCTCACCTAAATGTCATAAAATACATGCATGTTATTCATGAGGAGTATAGAATTACAATATACGCTACTAAATACACCTACCCTACTTGCACTCTATATATATACATGCAATGTACGAAGTACAATGTACACATTAACTACACCATGCAAACGAACAACGTTTACAACTAAACATACACATGCATACATAAGTATATCAAGGTGTTATGCATGTAGAATTATGTATACAATTGTCACACGCATAAGATAACATACATACGTACATACACATATGTACTTCATACACTCTCATACAAAATTCCATGAAATAGGTAGTATAGGATATTCTTCAATATTTAGATAGCACATGCATAGTATTCTTCAAGTATCCTAAGTCAGAGATTCTTGGTATTCATAATACACCTCTAATTAGCTAATTGCTCATTTCCACATGAATTATCATATATATATATATACACTATATATAGATATACATGCATATGCTCAAGAGAAGTATGAAACTTATAGTAGGCACAATGAATTGCACATGCTATGCACACAACAAGTGAATATCCTCTCATCATATATAAAAGAATAAAAATTTGGGGTGTCATATATGGTCTTGCGAAGTACCGTGCTTTGTTAAGTCTTCGCCATTTTAGCTTCTTTTACTGTACCCGTGGCACCTGTGCTAGTCCCCTAGTACGGTCCTACACTAGTCGTCGCCCGGTGCTCGGCACTTGAGGGCTTGTCCTGTAGCGACCCTCCTTATACCCGTACGATTATACCAATCCACATTTGTATAAAGAATGCCGTCACAGTGGGACATTTACCCATCACTAACATTTGATTGAGATATACATGAATATTAAAGAGAACAGTGGAAATAAATAAGTATTCAATCTTATTCCATCATCCACATCATATCCACAATCTAAATAGTAATGAAAGAAAACTAAAGTCCACATTATTACAATTCCCAATACAATTACATTGTCCATGCGAATTACATCATTATTGGAATACATACTTATGAAAATAAATTAAAAGTACAAAGAAGGGATCTCCACAACAAAAGCTACTCCTCTCGCTCGGAGTCGCTCCTAACTATCTCTTCAGAAGAAGTGGAGACACCTGCACCTGTATGCCGAAGCAAGTATGAGTCTAAATAGACCCAGCAAGCAATCCATGCACACAACCATACACACATCACATGCACATGCTATCTTCTAATGGAATAAATATACATGGGACATGCTTTATACAAACTAAAACTACCATTCATGGAATCTATAGCAAATAGAATACATGGCACATGCTTACCAATGTAGAACATAGAACACATGCTAGTTTTCTAAACAATTAAGGATAAACATAGTACATGCTTTGTATCGCTTTAACAATTAAGTATAAAACTTATAACAGGACTTCTACACCTTTTGTTCATCATGTTTTAAGGAATTAAATTTCATTCAAGCCATCTTGCAACTTTACATGATTTAAGCATGAAACTATACATAAGGTAAACAACATACCTAATATGAATTCTATTCAATTTTTCATGTATTTAACACAATTGTACACACATTTTACTTGCTGTTTTGACATGGATTTAGCACATTCACATAAGATTACACTAATTCACATGATGATACATTCACTTACTAATTTCACAATTCACATATTTCACATTGCACATTTCACATTATCACATACACATTTTCACATTTTTCACTTAGTGGCCGTGACACATAGTCCAAACCACCACTAGAAGGCCACACATATACACATACACTTATCCATCACCTAGGCAACACAGTAATGGATCTTGGTTAACTGCGCAGAACCGGGAGAAGCACTCTCCACCCCAACCAGTGGTACTTGTCCACCTCCAGAATTTCATCTTAATGCCCATAGGATATCACTCACATTGAACCTTCCCGTAGGGACTTTACTACGGTATAGTTCCACAACCCTCTATGGTAGTAGTGTCACACATGGCACAATTTACACATTAAACATTTACCACCTTTACTTACATTATTCACATGCACTTGCCCACACACATGCATTTTTTAACACATAAGCATGGATCAGTTTACATGGCATGCTTTTTTTTACTGTTTTATAATGATGATCAACTTCTAATACAGTCCTGATCAAGTGGCTATTAATTGAATCACATACAATTTAAACTAGCATGATTAACATGGTCATTTTCTCTCTTTAAAACCATAACAGTACCTACTGTTACCCAAACAACATGAAATTTTTATAACAAGTTCACACATGCTCAATTTTCCATATTTTTCATATTAGTAAACGAATTTCAGTAATTGAAACAAATTTCATGCATTTTATCACTAATTTCACTTCAATAGATTTCACAATAACACAATTATACCTAGCAGTGCTAACACCTGAACACAGTCATCATATAGTCATAAAAATTTTCTAAAACCCTAATTTAACATGGATCTAATTAAACATGAATTAACAAGGCCAAATCATGCTTAATATCTCATTTCAGATATTTCAATAAATAGTACAATGTACGAAGAATTGACCTAATCACATGGCATGTTCCACTAGATGTACTTGACCATACAAAATTTTTACAGCATGTATTCATGTCCAGAAATCCGGAAAATATGTCACGAAGATCAAAACATGCATTCTGTCAAACCTGTTGAGCTTGGCGGCACAGATGCTGCCGCCAACCTAGGTTAACAGCATAAGATCATGCCGCCAACCAGGGATCTTAACGGCAGCAAGCTGGCCGTTAAGTTCATGTTTGCAAAACACAGACTGAACGCACAAAACAAAGGTGAAAGGGGGTTCCAAGACACGAAATAAATTTTTTAAAATTCCTAGGACCTAGCTGACATGTGTAGAGTTAATGTACAAAGACTACTTGCCTCTCAAAACTTGCTAAACGAGATTTAATTGTCGAAGAAGCTCTCCTCGGCCAAGCCAAGAAGCCTCCCAACCTCCCAAATCCGGGTCTATGTTGAAGTAGGTTGCACACCGGAGTCGGGGAAGCTTCACAATTGTTCCAAGTTCCTTCCAGTCGATGAGATCGCCAAGAGAACTCTTCAGTCGCCGGATCAAAGCCTCCAAAGTTTTAGGTTCGCACAAACAGTTCTAGGGTTTTGACAAGAAGCTAAAAATGGTCTAATCCTGCCAGAGAAGGGTGTTTTATAGCCAAGGGAAGTTGGGTTGCACAATTAGAAGGCATCCTACTGTTGGATGGAAGTTTCCAAAATAGGAGGCGGAGGAAACACAGCCGTTTCCAGATCTGAGATCGCACAAGTTTTGGGAAATAGACGACCACATTGGTTGCCGCCAACTGGGAGTTGGCGTCCATCGATTTGGACGTCGACTGAACCCTAAACGACCATGCATGTTGAAGCAGAAAGAAGGTTGTTCCAGACAAGAGTGAGAAAGAAGAAGAAAGGGTGGTTTGTTTCAAATGAGCACGAACATGCATAAGTGTTGAGACTATTTAGGAAAAAGGATCGTCACATGTCGACCTGCCCTAGACGGTGCTGTGGTCATGCAGAACATTAAAGTGTAACTGATTCCGTTGAAAGAAATTACAAGTTGTGTCGACACTCAGACAAGTTGTGTAGACTCAAGTAAGAAGGATTCAGTGAAGAATTCAGATGAATGAGAATAAGAGCAATTAACCATGACTGGATTAGAACTTTTGGGGATCTTTGAGGAAGTTAATGAAATTATGCTCTTCCATCACTATATGCTCCTCTTAGTGAAATTAATGGTTTGAAAGTTATAAGCTTTAGTTCAACCAATTAAGAGAAACTGAAGGACTAAGAGGCATAAGTAACAGAATTAAAAACACTTCTTCAAAGTGAAATTGCAGTCCTTTTAAATCTTACTCAACACATGTAAAAGGAGACCCTGGTGAAATATTAAAAAATAATCTATGAAGTATTGAAATAAAACTATCTTGAGAATATTTCAGTGACTTAAATTTCGATTTTGAAAGATTATTTTGCTTCCTGATAATTAGATGAACATTTAGATATACCCTTTCTTTTTCATGCAAGAGCTTACACTTTTTACACACCGGAGCTCCTGATTACTCAAGTGAGGTAATCATCTTGTCACAAAGGTTGTGTGTGACTTTTCATGTGAGGATACATGTTGGTTAGACACAAGAATCCTCAGTTACTCACCAAGCACAAAAAGAAACTTTTATCAACCGTGAATAAAATTAACTAACTCTTCATGACATATATTAAATTCAACTGATTTTCTCAGAGACTAGTCATTGTTCTACCACAACAATATTATAAAAGAATATTCTTGAACACCTTTTAAACTCAAGAAAAAGTTGAGAATAATGCATCTAAGATGTTTTTTAGTATTCAACTAGAGAAACCACAATACACAATAATTTCAGAAGTGATTAAGATGCAACTTTTCACTTGGTACAAGGTTTTTTGAAACTGTTATTTAACCTCTTTTAAGTATTTTCAGGAAATTCCAAGGTTAAACTTAATAGTTTATAAATGACAAACCATTTCTTTTACTTTCAGAGATAATGGAGATTAGAGGATAATGATTTAACTCTCCCTGAAGAGTTGCCCAATTACAAAAAATTCATCACGGTTAAATACTCCCCCTCAGAGAATGAATCTGTTGAAAAAGAAGGGTGGATGATCAAGGAATGAGTGAATAATAGGAATTTAGGTGACTCATAGTGTAACGTCGCGTGTTTTTCGGATCTTCGTGGATCCTTGTTTAGCGGGTTCGGTGGCCAATGTGTGGCCCATTAGCTTGTGTTTCAGGTGTTTGCGCGTGGTTGTGAGGCTTGGTGGGCTGGCAGTTGGGCCCAAAGCGCTCACAGGTCATGTGCCTGTGAACGCGACAAGGAGTCGTGTCGCGTTCTGAATGCGACGGCCCTGGGGGTCGCGTTCACGATGCCGATGTTTGGCGATCTTCGTCTACATGGCTGCTGCGTGTCGCGTGCTGGGTAGTCAGTTGACGTCGGCCTTGGGAAGGTGATGGCCCATGAGGTCGTGTTTAGGTCGCGACGGAGGTGCATGTCGCGATCCCAACCGCTGGACGTTTTTAAGAAGTTTCGGTCGAACAACGCTTCCACAAGCTCTGCTCGACCAGGAGGAGCTGCTGCGGAGCTCCCTCGGGCGATTTTGACTTCTAGAAGTGTTTTTGGCGTGCTCTCACCGCGAGGACGTCGCGTGGAGCGGGGGAGATGCCGTGTCGTGGATAGTTTTCACGTTCTTCGTGAAGGTAGGGAATTCTACCTTGATTTGTGATGTGGATTGCAAGTTAGCTTGTTTATCGCTTTACAAACCATAGATATCATGTCTAGGAGGTGAATTAAGCATGAAAACCGGGTTGGTTTACTGTTTTGGGTGGTTTGCATGGTAGATCTGGAGAGAGGATCCAGATTAGGGTTGTCTCCTGTGAAGGCGAAAGACCCTGCTGTCGCGACCAGGTCGTGACAGGCCGACCCATCGTGTTAGGATTCTCTAACGCGACACATCAGGGTGTCGCGATCTGAATGCAACAGTACCCCACAACGCGACCTCAGCCGTGAGGTCTTTTTGTGCATGTTTTCAAGGTACGATTATCCGGTTATTTGTTAAGTATTGTGCATGGCACCGGCTAGTGGTGCGTTGGCACATGTAGCACTTGTAGAGCATGTTGCTCACGAGGTGTGCGTGTTTTAAGTGGTTGGCATAATGCTTGTGTTGTATGCATGGAGTTTACTTGGTTTAGGTGTGCGCATGGCACACACATTGTCGTAGTGTAACAATTATGATTCGTCGTAGTGGTTGGGCAGTGAGGTTCCTGTGTGAGCCTAGCCACGGTCTTGTGGTGCTGAATCAAGTGCTTTATGCTCGTTACTGTTAGTAGAGCATGTATAAGGATTAATATGGTTATTTGGGAGTTTATATTGTTTATGAGGTTATTATGTTAAATGGCTAATATGTGATGAGTTGTTTGTGGCCGTGGAGGTTGTGATACGACCAATGATAGGCCTGTTTATCGTATTAATGTGATTTATGTGAATATGGTCGAGTGTTGGCTTGGAAGCCATTAGGTGGCCAATGGTTGGCCATGTCATAATGTGAATTCCACGTTTTAAAGTGTGTGGTTGCTCGGAGGTCATATGGTGACTAGTGACGGGCCAGTTGTGGTCAGGTTTTGAGGTTTAAGTTTTATGTTTATGTTAAGTGACTGGTGTGGTTTGTGTGCATGCCGAGGTTGGTGGTCCAGCGCCTATTCCGGAATGCCTCTTCAGTCGGGTACCCCAGGTTCTTTGTGAGCCAGGCACATTGTGTTTGTTGTGCTCGGGATTTGTCTCGGTATAGTGTGGTACCGTTGAGGTCTATGTCATTTTCCTGGACACCCTTACTCCTGAGTTTGAGTTGTACGTCCGGCTAAGGGAAAGACGACAGAGGGCAGCGACTTGTGTTGAGGGTACGGACACCAGTAGACGTACTGGGCCCCAGCTAGTCCTGTTACCACTGCCTCACTTTAGGGAGCTCGGGCCTGAGTCCCTAAAGGTGCCAGGCATGAGCCTGCAGTGTGTGTGAGGCTGCCGGTGGTGGTGGTGTTTGTTGGTCTCCACAGTTAGTTGCTTGACTTGTGAGTTTGTGGAGCCGTAGCTGGACTGAGGGTCTGTGGCGATGAGACTGAGAGGTAGTTCTTGTGCTGTGTTGTCCGGGTTGGATACTAGTTTGATCAACCAGTAGTCCGTTCCCGTGTGATGGCATCGTTCCTTTCCGACTCGTGCCTTGCCAGTGGTCGTGGCTTGTGAGCAGTGGCTCATTGTTTGTGGTTTTACTCGTTGAGGTGTGCCCTGGTGTTGGCACGGTACTAGTTGCGGTTGGTGAGCGGAGACTCACTGGTTGTAGTTTGACTCTCGTGGTGTGCCCTGTTGTTGGTACAGTTGTGTTAAGGTTTTGCCCGTAGTGGAGTGCCTTGTGGTGGCACTATTTTGGTTATGGTCTTTGTGGTGGTACCTCGTGGTGGTAGGTACATGTACCCTGCGTGGGTACCTGTTTCTCGTGGTACATTGTGTACCAGTCTTTTCAGGTATTGTGGTGGAGCTGTGTTCTATGGAGGTCGTGTGGTGAGACCTTCCACTTGTTGTTGTTAGGATCGAATGGGTGGATGGATCAGATCTAGAAGGGGGGTTGAATAGATCTAAAACCAATTTATGCGGAAGCTCAAGCAATTTAAAATTACGTCGAATCATAGATCAATTCACCCGAACAATTTACTGATCTGAAGAGTGATTAGTGTGTGTGAGCAAATCGATTAGTAGTGTGAATGAAATCCCTATGCATGCATCTAGCGAAATACAAAGTCAAACCACAATTCAAACCACTGCACAGAGGATTTTAGGTGGTTCGGAAATCACCTCCAGTGACTCCTACGTCCACCCCTCACACAGTGAGGCCACACAACTCAAAACCTTGAGTACAACTCACACCAGAGCACGACGACTCCCAACACCCTTGAGCACGACGGCTCAACACACAACCTTGAGTTCAACGACTCACAAACTGAGCGCGACGGCTCAAACAACAACCGGAGTACGATGACTCCAAATTGAGCACGACGGCTCAAACCTCACAGTGAGTGCGACGACTCACAAACCAGAGCTCGACGGCTCACAGTACAAAAGCTAGATCAAACACAAAAGAGATCAGATCCTCTAGCAATGATCTGATTCAAGACAGTTTCGTACACAAAAATTTGTGCAGAACTTCATGCATAAATCTCATTGACGAAATAAGGAAGAACAAACTTAGAAATGAGACAAATAGATGTAGAATGAGTGTTCTTCGATGAAGAGCCCTTGCAGACACTTGAATTGAGGAGCCTTGATGGAAATCGATGGAGATTCTCCTCAATTGGCGATGCTCTGCTTTGATGGCATCTGAAATGCCAGAAATCCTTCTTCTCCTGCGCCTCTTCAGTTGGATCTGCTCCCTTGCCTAGCACAGCAAGCTTCTCTCCACGGATTCCCCTTGATTCCCACGTCCTTCCTCTTGAAAGGATGGCTTACAGCTTCTGGAGATGGAGACAGATCTGGAAAGCCCCCTTTTGCCGCCAAAAGGCTTCTTCTGGAAGTGTATGGGCTCTCTTGCCTTTGGGGTACAAGGAACATGGGTATTTATAGCCCCATATGTCCATAAAGTGCCTTGGGGTGCATGGGCACGGAAACCTAGGTCAAATCCCCTAATTCCCAAGCAGCCACGTGTCCAGAGAAATTCACGTTTTTGAGTTTCAGCCGGAGTGTGTCGACACCACCAGGGAGTGTGTCGACACACTGTCCCATTTCTGCAAAACTGTTCTTCTGGGAACTGAGACTAGTGTCGACACTGCTTGGGACTAGTGTCGACACTGCCTGGGACTGTGTCGACACTGCCTGGGACTGTGTCGACACTGCCTGGGACTGTGTCGACACTACCATGACAAAAACTGGATATTCCTAAAAATTTAACACATAATCCATTAGTACAAGATATTATCATTAAAATATGAGATATTAAACATCAAAAACATGTTGTTTGAACATTAACATGTTCCACCCATTAAGCATTGAAATCACAACATGTCATCATCAAAATCAAAGTATGTCATCATTAAAATCACAATATGTCATCATCAAAATCAAAGTATGAGTGATGTTCATTGGTCATCATTAAAATACAATTTTAGGAAATTCCAAAACACACTCAACCCAACAGTTGTGTTTCACCCTTCCTTGGGTAAACTTCCGATTAAGGTTATAATGTGTGATGGATTGGCATCGTGGTAGCAAGTCCTGTTATTTAAGTGTGACATTTGTTATATCGTGGTTTAGGGGTATAAAGGACTAGCTCTTAGTTAGCAGTCCTGTTACCCATGTGTTTGAGGTTCGCCTGTGATGCTTGTAGCTTAGGCAGTGCTTTGTCTGTGTGGCTTGTAGCTTAGGCGACCAGTTGTTGAGGTAGTTTGCCTGTGAGGCTAGTGGCCTAGGCGTTTCAGTTGTTGAGCGAACTAGTAGAGCTGTGCTAGTCCTGTGGTTCCTCTTTCTTTCCGAGCAATATGTATTTGTTTATGATTTACTATTTAAGCTGTTATTTGTTATAAATGTTGTGAGCATGCCATGGTTTGGCTTTTAGTGTTGCCAGTGAAACCCTCTAGGGTTGAGGTCTCTTCTATTTAGTTGTTGAGGTTTTTGGGTGGCCCCTACTGAGCCAGTGACTTGTTGAGGCTCACTCCCCTACAGTTCTTTTCAGTGCTTGCCGTTTGTGTGGCTTGTGGAGACGTTGTGGCAGACTTGTACCACCAGCATTTGAGCTGTAGTCGTGTTGTGTGAGCTTGTGCTCCCTCGGGGTATGCCCCAGGTAGTTGTACTTTTTAATTGGACATGTAATAATGTATTGGGACAATTGTAAATTGATTATATGCAGATATGAGCACATGTACTTTCTTGTGTCTTATACTGTGTGGTTGTCTATTATATTCTTACTAGACACGTGTGTGAGATATCCCTTGCGAGACTTCGGTCCGTTCGCCGGAGGCGGATCTGGATATGGAGCCTTATTGGGCATAAATATCCAGGGCCGTCACAGTTGGTATCAGAGCATGGTCTAGTTAGAATATGAAAAGACATTGAAGTTACAATGTCCCAAGACATGGTTTAATGTTCACTGCTGGTAGTAAGTCTGTGGTTTAATGTGATCTTCAGTATGGTTTTCACGGGAGTTTTTGATATGAGAACTGCGTGTATTTGTTTGTTAAACTGGCAATTGTTAGAAAAGGCAAAGAAATGACATGGTTAATGGTACAGTAAGTGTGGTCACATTAGAATGCTAGTTTGTTATTAAAATATAATTGTTTAAAAGGTTCTCAATTATAGAAATTAAAGAGATTGGTGAATTCAGTTATGGAAACTAGTGAAAGTATTTTAGTGAGGACCAGAGTTGGCAGAGAGAAGTATGGGTTAATGATGTGATGGAATGGCAAAGGAGGTAGTGCTATGGTGAGGAATAGAGCAGTGTGATTGGGATTGTTAAATGCATAAGTTGCGGCTAAGAACTTTGGCAGGGATAGTTAATGTATTTGAGATTCATGTTAATAGATATTAAGAAGCGACATGATTAAGTGATGTGTTGGGTTTGAAATGATTATGTGAGGTAGTTCAGCTTAAAATGTGGTATTAATAAACATAGGAACAATATTGTGTGGCAGTCAGATGAAGTGTGTTTTGTGGTTAGAGATGGGTGTAGTAAAGAATTTCAGAATAGTGCTGTTATGAATAATGGTGATAATGGAAAGTTTGATACAGAGATTCGTGTAAGTATGTACAGAGATGAGCAGCTGGATAAAGAAAGAATAAAGGAAGAGCAGTGAGCAGTCAGACTTTTCTGAAAATCTTATAAGAAAGATATTTGGTTAGTAAGTGGCAGTGGACAAGGATTCTGCAGAAAGATTTGTATAGAATCGCAGTGTTAAAAATAAGAGCAGTAATGCCAACATTTGTGTGCAATTTATGGAAACAGGAAAATAAAGTTTGTGTCAGAGGTAAATTAATGTCAAGGCAAGGTAAATTGTGAATAGACATTTGTGAGTAAGCTGCAATAGTGGAACTTGTTTGTATTTGATAGTGGATCAGTAATGTAGAATAGAGGGGCCAGCCAGAATTAGATATTGTGTTTAAAAGAAATAGTTTCAGTTTATGGCTATGTTAGTATTTTAATAAAAAGGATTGCAGTATAAATGGTACAGTCAGATTAGGCAGTTAGCAGAACAGTTAAAGGAAATGTAATGCAGAAAGGATATGATGCTGTTGGCAGTAAAGTTAAAGTTCAGTATTACTGATCAGATGAAAAAAAAGAGAAGAGAAGAAGAGAAAATGATAGATTATAGAGCAGCGATAATCAGATGAATCAAGGAATGTGCATTAGGAATTTGTGTAAATAGTAAGCAACAAAGTGATCCAGGTGAACGAAGGGATTTCGTATAAAAATGTCTCCAAAGTTTAATGTAAAGCTTACAGCATAACAGTTAAAGAATAGTGAGCAGATTAAGAGGTGGCAAAGCAAAACAGAAAGGATAAGGAAAGACATGATCAGTTTAGCAGCAAGGAATTCTGAATAAGATGACATTGAGTAAGTTTTATCTTGATAACAACGTTACAGCAGTGAGAATAGAAATTGTAAAAAGATATGGGTTTGGTTTGCTGAGTTAGTCAGAAAATATTGTCTGAAGTGAGGGAAACATATAAAAGGTAAGATGTGTTGACAATGGTATGCTAGAATTCAGAATTTAAATAGGTGTGTAGACACGCGAATTTTCCCGCCGCGGGCAAATTTCCAAGTTGCGGCGTAACGCCACAAATGACCCTTATTTTGCCTTGAAAGAGTATTTCCCAATATTTCTAGATTTCGCCCTTTCTTCCTCGGTGCTTTCCCAGGGGGTCCGGTCGCGGATCGACGCACTGGACGCGTATCTTGAACCGCCTTGATAATCACATCCAAAACGGTGGATGCGTCTCTGAACCGCCCTTCTAATCGCGTCCAACATCCCCACCGCGATTCTTCGAACCGCCTATCAAATCGTGTCCGAAATCCCTGCCGCGATTCAGACTCTGACAGCAGCCCGAAAAGTCGTCGCGCGCAGGCCCGTAATCATGACAAAATCCCTGAATCGTCCGTGTCAGACGACGCGATTCAGAGATGTCAAATCCGAGTGTCGCGTCGGCTGACAGCGTAGGTGAGTCGGTACGCCAAGTCTTAATCACGTCCGGGCATCCCGCCGCAATTCAATTCGCGGCGGCCTTACCCGACGCGATTCAAAGAGGCAGTGCAGCGATTTCCGCGCCAACCGACTTTCTTAATAGCGGACAGCCGAGTCGACACGATTTACAGCTTTAATTGCGGCAGCTGTCCTGGACGCGATTTTGCCCCAGAGCCTAAAAACTCAACCAGCAGCCTTCTTTCCAAAAGGGTCGGGCCATTTGCTTCGAGGGGGAGAGGTTTTTAGAGAGAGAGAGAGATTGAGGTTCTAGAGAGAGAGAGAGAGGGTTTTTAGAGAGAGAGAGGTTTTTAGAGAGAGAGAGTGAGGTTCTAGAGAGAGAGGGTTTTTAGAGAGAGAGAGAGGATTCTAGAGAGAGAAAGAGAGGGAGGGGAGTTCTTCGCGGCGGAGCCCTGCCTCGTCGCCGTCTTCCTCGCCATCCCTGTCCTCGTCTCCGGCCCGACGTCGCCGTCTTCCTCGCTCACGCATCTCGGAAGCCATGCCATCGTCGTCTTCATCCTCTCGTTTGCCCCCCACTACGCTGTTACGCCGTCTGGCCTCCTCGGGGAAGCACCCCAGTTTTTCTTTCCTCCAGACCCCACGTGGTCCTTTCCATTTTCGTTTGGGCCCTACGTTGCCCCCTTTCCATTTTACACATTACATGCATGCACACACATCATACCTTTTAGTTAGGGGTTTTAAAGACCACCTAAAAGGTGTGTTCTCCCCCTTTTTCATTTTTGTTATTTTATTTGTCTAGATTCATTTACTACACATTCCGGGCTAATCCCGTTGTTCTTTTGTTGTCTTTTGTCCCAGGTACCGAGCTGAATCTCTTTCGTCAGCCGGCCGGTTGAAAGAGGAGGATAAACCCACCGCACCACACATCCCGCGCTTTCTACGGGTGAAAGGTAACCCCTTCCTACCCATCCCTACTTTTGGTGCTTTTTAGGAAAAGTACCTGGCGATCGCGTTCTTATTTCTTTCATCGTCTATTCTGTTCGCTCTATACCTGTCTGTGTGGAGACGATCGTTTTTCCGTCCTTTTCGGGACGAAAAAATAACCGTGTCTACAAGGTGGTTTGACCAAAATAAGAAAAACAGACCAGAAACATTAGTGTTTTCTTCCAATGGTAAGTGAATAAATAAGAAGATTAGGGAAGCCAGTGCAGTTAAAATTAAAATCAGAGTTTATGAAGTATTTTGCCAAATGTTCGGTATAATCAGAGTAGCGCAGTAGAAGCGTGGTGGGTCCATAACCCACTGGTTAGACAGTTAAGTATGTAAATACAGATAAAGCAGAGTAACAGCTAACGATGACAAGTGGATAATGGAATGGCACCGAGGAATTTGAGAATTTAAGCAAGGTTTAGCACGACGGAACACCCAAAGGTAGTGGAACAAAGTGAAAGGTTTTGAACGGGAAAAGCGGCCCGGAAAGAAATGTTGCAAACACAGCCCAGAAAATGTGGAAGCAGGTGGAGTCCAAGGAGATAAAGCACCACTAGCAAGGTAGAATCGCCTACGGTCAAAGGGTAAGAATGTCAGATTGAATCCATAGAATGGAGCAGTAATGAAATGAATTGAAAAGAGAATAGAAGGCAGAACAAGTATGAAAATGAGCAAATGGATCAGTCAACGCAGAAAGTCTAAAAGGAAGATGCAGAGGAACCGTATCCTACTTGTTATGTATATGGTTTTATTTCTTTTTAGGTGATAATTCAGTTGATTGTGGTTTGTTTTGAATGTCGAGGACGACATTCCTTTTTAGGTGATAATAATGTAACGTCGTGCATTTTTCAGATCTTCATGGATCCTTGTTTAGCGAGTTCGGTGGCCAATGTGTGGCCCATTAGCTTGTGTTTCAGGTGTTTGCGCGCGGTTGTGAGGCTTGGTGGGCTGGCAGTTAGGCCCAAAGCGCTCATAGGTCTTGTGCCTGTGAACGCGACAAGGAGTCGCATCGCGTTCTGAACGCGATGGCCCTGGGGGTCGCGTTCACGTTGCCGCTGTTTGGCGGTCTTCGTATGCATGGCTACTGCATGTCGCGCGCTGGGCAGTCAGCTGACGTCGGCCTTGGGAAGGCGACGGTCCATGATGTCACGTTCAGGTCGCAACGGAGGTGCACGTCGCGATCCCAACCGCTGGACGTTTTTAAGAAGTTTCGGCCGAACAGAGCTTCCACAAGCTCTGCTCGACCAGGAGGAGCTGCTGCGAAGCTCCCTCGGGCGATTTGGACTTCTGGAGGTGTTTTTGGAGTGCTCTCACTGCGAGGACATCGTGTGGAGCGGGGGAGATGCCGTGCCGTGGATAGTTTTCACGTTCTTCGTGAAGGTAGGGAATTCTACCTTGATTTGTTATGTGGATTACAAGTTAGCTTGTTTGTCGCTTTACAAACCATAGATATCATGTCTAGGAGTTGAATTAAGCATGAAAACTGGGTTGGTTTACTATTTTGGGTGGTTTGCTTGGTAGATCCGGAGAGAGTATCTGGATTGGGTTGTTGCCTGTGAAGGCGACAGACCCTGCTGTCGCGACCAAGTCGCAACAGGCCGACCCGTCGCTTTAGGATTCTTTAACGTGGCACATCGGGGTGTCGCGATCTGAATGCGATAGTACCCCATGTCGCGACCTCAACCGTGAGGTCTTTTTGTGCATGTTTTCAAGGTATGATTATCCGGTTATTTGTTAAGTATTGTGCATGGCACTGGCTAGTGGTGCATTGGCACATGTAGCACTCGTAGAGCATGTTGCTCACGAGGTGTGCGTGTTCTAAGAGGTTGGCGTAACGCTTGAGTTGTATGCGTGGAGTTTATATGGTTTGGGTGTGCGCATGGCACACACATTGTCGTAGTGGTTGGGCAGTGAGGTTCCTGTGTGAGCCTAGTCGCGGTCTTGTGGTGCTGAATCAAGTGTTTTATGCTTGTTACTGTTAGTAGAGCATGTATAAGGATTAATACGGTTATTTGGGAGTTTATAATGTTTATGAGGTTATTACGTTAAATGGCTAATATGTGATGAGTTGTTTGTGGCCGTGGAGGTTGTGATACGACCAGTGATAGGCTTGTTTACCATATTAATGTGATTTATGTGAATATGTTCGAGTGTTGGCTTGGAAGCCATGAGGTGGCCAATGGTTGGCCATGTCATAATGTGAATTCCACGTTTTATAGTGTGTGGTTGCTCTGAGGTCATATGGTGACCAGTGACGGGCCAGTTGTGGTCAGGTTTTGAGGTTTAAGTTTTATGTTTATGTTAAGTGACCGGAGTGGCTTGTGTGCTTGCCAAGGTTGGTGGTTCGGCGCCTATTCTGGAATGCCTCTTCAGTTGGGTACCCCAGGTTCTTTATGAGCCAGGCACATTGTGTTTGTTGTGCTCGGGGTTTGTCCCAGTATAGTGTGGTACCGTTGAGGTCTGTGTCGTCTTCCTGGACACCCTTACTCCTGAGTTTGAGTTGTACGTTTGGCTGAGGGAAAACGACAGAGGGAAGCGACTTGTGTTGAGCTGGTTTTACATTTTGTCACTTGTAGCGAGTTCGTGGTTGGGGGTACGGACACCAGTAGACGAACTGGGTCCTAGCTAGTCCTGTTACCACTGCCTCACTTTAGGGAGCTCGGGCCTGAGTCCTTAAAGGTGCCAGGCATGGGCCTGCAGTGTGTGTGAGACTGCAGGTGGTGGTGGTGTTTGTTGGTCTCCACAGTTAGTTGCTTGACTTGTGAGTTTGGGGAGCCGTAGCTGGACTGAGGGTCCGTGGCTACGAGACTGAGAGGTAGTTCTTGTGCTGTGTTGTCCGGGTTGGATACTGGTTTGATCAGCCAGTAGTCTGTTCCCGTGTGGTGGCGTCGTTCCTTTCCAACTCGTGCCTTGCCAGTGGTCGTGGCTTGTGAGCAGTGGCTCATTGGTTGTGGTTTTACCTGTTGAGGTGTGCCCTGGTGTTGGCACGGTACTAGTTGTGGCTGGTGAGTGGAGACTCACTGGTTGTAGTTTGACTCTCGTGGTGTGCCCTGATGTTGGCACAGTTGTGTTAAGGTTTTGCCCGTGGTGAAGTGCCTTGTGGTGGCACTAGTTTGGTTGTGGTCTTTGTGGTGGTACCTCGTGGTGGTAGGTACATGTACCCTGCGTGGGTACCTGTTTCTCGTGGTACGTTGTGTACCAGTCTTTTCAGGTATTGTGGTGGAGCTGTGCTCCGTGGAGGTCGTGTGGTGAGACCTTCCACTTGTTGTGTTTCACCCTTGGGTAAACTTCCGATTAAGGTTATAATAAGTGATGGATTGGCATCGTGGTAGCCAGTCCTGTTATTTAAGTGTGACATTTGTTATATCGTAGTTTTGGGGTATAAAAGACTAGATCTTAGTTAGTAGTGCTGTTACCCATGTGTTTGAGGTTCGCCTGTGAAGCTTGTAGCCTAAGCAGTGGTTTGCATGTGTGGCTTGTAGCTTAGGCGACCAGTTGTTGAGGTAGTATACCTGTGAGGCCAGTGGCCTAGGCGTTTCAGTTGTTGAGCGGACTAGTAGAGCTGTGCTAGTCCTGTGGTTCCTCTTTCTTTCCGAGGAATATGTATTTGTGTGGCTTGTGGAGACGTTGTGGCGGACTTGTACCACCAACAGTTGAGCTGTAGTCGTGTTGTGTGAGCTTGTGCTCCCTCGGGGTATGCCCCAGGTAGTTGTACTTTTTAATTGGACATGTAATAATGTATTGGGACAGTTGTAAACTGATTATATGCATATATGAGCACATGTACTTTCTTGTGTCTTATACTGTGTGGTTGTCTTTTATATTCTTACCGGACACGTGTGTGAGATATCCCTTGCGAGACTTTGGTCCGTTCGAGGGAGGCGGATCTGGATATGGAGCCTTATTGGGCATAAATATCCAGGGCCGTCACACATAGAATGTGTCGACTCGGCCAAAAAAGTTCCTCCTCAGTTAGCAATCACTGTTGAAACAACTCATCTTTCTTAAACTGCCCAGCTTTTCTCATAACACTTGAATTAATTATTCTCCCTTTTTCAGACACTGTTATTTCTCCAAAAAAAATCGGTTCATGAAACTCAGGCTATTCAAGATAAACCTCCCCCTCACTAAGTGCACCAAAATTGATGTGTACTGATCAAGCAACAAGCAATGTCAAGCCATATGACATGAAATCAATTAAGTAGACATTTGCAAGCAATTTATCAGACAATCATTTATGATTCAATCAAGCGAAGTTCAAGTTCCCTTCTTAAAGATGAAAATCTCTCATTACACAGTGGTTTTGTGAAGATATCAGCAATCTGCTTAGATGTTTCAATAAAATGTAGTTCAAATGAATTCTTACTGACTTCATCTCTTAAAAAATGGTGTCGAATTTCTATGTGCTTAGTCTCAGAGTGCTGAATTGGATTTTTTTGCCAAGTTTATTGCACTAGTGTTATCACACATTATTGGGACACATCTAATATCTACTTGGTAGTCTTGGAGTTGATGTTTAATCCATAACACTTGAGTGCCACAACTTCCTGTAGCTACATATTCTACTTCTGCAGTAGAGAGGGCAACCGAGTGTTGTTTCTTAGAAGTCCAAGATACTAAACATCCTCCCAAAAACTGGCAATAGCCACTAGTACTCTTTCTATGCAATATACAGCCAGCATAATCCTCATCTGAATAAGAGATCAACTTATACTCACAAGATGTTGGATACCATAATCCCAAATCATGAATTCATGCAACATATTTAAAGATTCTTTTTGTAGCACTCATGTGAGATTCTTTAGGACTAGCAAAAATCTAGCACCCAGAGAATTGTATATCAGGTCTAGAAGCTATAAGATAGAGTAGGGATCCGATCATACCTCTGTAGGTTTTTGCATCTACCAAGTTACCTTTCAGATCGGCATCTGTAACGACCCCGAGAACCCGACCCTCGGCGCAAGCCGAGGACCCGATTTTCACGGTCGCCCCCCATGAATCCAGGGACCCGGAAGGGCTATAACATCAGTCTAACATGATATGTAAAGGAAATAAACGTCAACTGCTAATTAAACGCACACACGCGAAAGCAGAAAGAAGAGTGAGACTACTGTGTATCGCTCTATGTACAGTCCCAACACACACACTAGTACAAAGTAAGCAAAGGGGAAGAACAAGTCCCTTAGGGGCATACCCCGAGGGTGAAGTACAATAAAAGAGGGATACCACTACTAGCTACGAGGATGACGACTACCGCCCTACCTCCTCCGCCCGACGTGGGTCCTACTGCTGCTGAGAAGTCTCATCTGGAAAAGGAAGGGATGAGCTTCACAAAAGAAGCTCAGTAGGGACTACCAATCTCCTACTGGCTCTAACAGGCAGAAGAATATATATAAACAATTAAATAACAACAGTTATATCTTCTACTCTACAAGGGAAAGTGTGGAAGCAAAGCTACTAACTAACAATGGTATGGAAAGACACCACGGTCGGAAGCTCCGTACGACTACACATCGTGACCACCACATGGCTAGAAACATAAACACAGTGAACCCTGCCTGGACAAGAGACACTAGCTACGAAAAATACCACCACTAGTCAACCGGTCAGGTGCGTCCACTGATGTCTTATCCTCGACCCAGGTCCAAACCTCCATGTCTCATCAGAGTGGGGTAGGAAAACAAGTAACACAACAGTAGCCGCCGTAGTCTGGCTGGACTATGGTCTCATGCCTGGCCTCGCTAAGTGGTTTCGGGGCCACAAAGAGCGAGGCAGTGAGAAAAGGACTGACTGGCCTATGCCGAGAAGAACTCCAAACAACTTCGGCATTCCTGATCAACCAAGAGAGCTCTGCAAATGACTCAACGCTGTTGTCCTAACCTCTGTTTTCCCCTCCGCTCTAGAGTTTGTAACTCGAGCATGCCCGCCACCCAGAGCACTCCCTCAACAGGCGCGCGGGGACGGGGGTCCCAGACAACGGTAACAACTCTCTCACGGGACAAGCTCTCAAGTGCCGAGCATCGGGCGAACGACTAGTGTAGGACCGTACTAGGAAACTAGCACTGGTGCCACGAGTACAGCAAGAAGCAGAAATGGCAAAGACTCCACAGAAAATGGAGCTCCGCAAGACTTACCTGTCTCTGACACTATCGCGGAGCCACAGGCTGTCGCGACACACCGGGTTGTCGCAACCATGTCACGACGCACCCAGCTGTTGCGACCACATCGCGACACACCATGGTGTCGCGATCATGTTGCGGCGGCCATGCCGGTCGTGACATGATCGCGACCTCTACGCCAGTCGCGACCTTAGTCGAGAGGGGTCCCGAGACAGCCCTTCCGGGGACCACCCTAAGAACCACACAAATACATTCCACAGTGGGAGGGGAGCATGGGAAACTTGTGGGAAAGCTTCTAAACAAGGTAAACCACCCTCAACCCCATAAATCATGCATTTGAAAGGAAATCTATGCTTGAAGGAAATCTCACTCATCACGAGCATGGATCTCACACCCCACAATCCCAAAAACCATGGAGGAACACAATCTCGAGGGGGAGGGGAGCATGCTTAGAACGAGAGGAGACAAGGGTCCCTACCTCCAAGAGTAGAGCTGACCCGTTGGGGCTTTCACGTCAGAATGGCCACCTTCTCCTCGATCCAAGCTCCACGAGCACGCCGCCTACACGAACGGGGCATCACCTCCTCGCCCAAACACCAAGAATCGCCGGAGAATGCCAAGGGCTTGGAGGGGCAAGAAGAAGGAAGAAGAAGAAGAAGCAGGAAAGGAGAGAAAGGGGAAAGGGGTGTCGGCCTCAGTTTTGAACTGATGGCTCCCAAGATGCGACGGGTCGGGCCGACGTGACAGCAACCATGTCGCGACGCCCCTGAGCGTCACGACCATGTCGCGACTACCTGCCTTGGCGTGACACCAAAAGTGGTCAAACCTTGAAGACCGGGAAAACCTTAACGCGACAGCATGCCAGGTCACATCAACACTGTACGCACCTGACACTCGACAAGGCCGTTCTGACAGAAAGGACAGCGGTTAGATCGGTCAGAAAAGTAGTCGCGTCGCCTTTAGACGCCGCGATAAGAACACGACGCCCACCCCCGTCGTGACCAGAACGTGACGGTTTGGTGTGTCGCGACCAAGAGCATGTCGCGACAGGCTCCTCTGGCGCGACCATGTCGCGACCAGGGTGTCCGTCACGACCCTCAGGACAGGGCTAATGGCCCAAGAGGGCTGGTTCTTACATCCTACCCCCCTTAAAGAGATTTCATTCTCGAAATTAAAAAAAACTCGGTCTCAAACCAGAAAGCAGTACAGTGAAAGACAACATACCAATCACTCAATCAAATAAGGGAACTGCTGTCTCATCTCATCGTCGAGCTCCCACGTGGCCTCGCCACCAACGTAGTTCTCCCAGACAACCTTGACCAGTGGAATCTGCCTCCGGCACAACTGCTACACTTTGCGGTCCACAACTCTAACCGGGTACTCTGGCACTGACAAATCTGGTGCTACCTCAAGCTGCGAGTAATCCAACACGTGTGACGGATTTGCAATGTACCTCCTGAGCTGCGACATGTGAAAAATGTTGTGCACTCTTGCCAACTTTGCTAGAAGACTCAACCTATAAGCAACCTCACCGATCCTCTCTGTGACAGGGAAATGCCCAATATACCATGGACTGAGCTTTCCCTTCCTGCCAAACCTCATGACACCCTTGGTTTGAGAAACCCGTAAGAACACAAGGTCACCCATCCTGAACTGCAACGGTCTCCTGTAGACATCTACATAGCTCTTTTGTCTGCTCTGTGCTGTCTGAAGCCTCTGCCTGACCAGTTTGATCATGTTTGCACACTGCTGTACCATCTCTGGTCCCAAAAGTTGCCTCTCACCCACTTCGAACCAGTGAAGTGGTGTCCTACACGGTCGACCATACAAAGCCTCGTATGGTGCCATTCCAATGCTCGAGTGATAACTATTGTTGTATGTGAACTCTACCATCGGAAGGTGTGACTCCCAAGTGCCACTCTAGTCCAAACAACACGCTCTCAACATATCCTCCAAAGTCTATATCGTCCTCTATGACTGACCATCTGACTGTGGGTGGTACGCTGAACTTTGTCTCAACTCTGTGCCAAGAGCTCTCTGCAAACTGTGCCAAAACTCTGAAGTGAACCTCGGATCTCTGTCAGAAACAATTGAAACTTGGGTTCCGTGCAACGGAACAACTCGGTCCACGTATAGTCTAGCAAGCCTGTTCACTGACCAAGACATCCTACTGTAAGGAAGTGCGCTGACTTGGTCAACCTATCCACAATCACCCAAATACAATCATGCCTCTGCGGAGTACGAGGCAAACCAACCACAAAGTCCATGGTGATGTCGTCCCACTTCCACTCGGGAATGGGCAACGACTGTAGCTCACCACCAGGATGTTGATGCTCAGCCTTCACCTACTGACAGGTAAGGCAACGAGTGACAAACTCTGCCATGCCCCTCTTCATCCCTGGCCACCAGAAGAACCTTTTTAGGTTATGATACATCTTCGTGGAACCAGGATGAACAACATACCTCGACCTATGTGCCTCTGACAACAACGCCTACTGCGCATCATAGGGAACGTACAATCTGCCTCTGAACCTAACATCACTTTTCTCGTCCAGCTCAACATCTGGCATCTGCAAAATATCTGCCAACTCTGTATCTACCTATTGTGCCTCCAGCACCTGACGGTACACTGATAGGCGAATTGACAAACTGGTCATCACTGCACGGTCTTTGTACCTCAAAGGGCAGAAAACTCCCTGAGACAAGTCATCAAATAGCCTCCACTCTATGACTAGCAACGAACTCAGGCGAACTCGTCTGCTCAAAGCGTCCGCTATGACGTTAGCCCTTCCCGGGTGATAGGAGAGGGTAAAGTCGTAGTCCTTCAGGTACTTTATCCATCTGCACTGCCTCAAGTTCAAATCCTTCTGAGTGAAGATATACTGCAAACTCTGATGATATGTAAAGATCTCAAATGCCTCACCATACAAATAGTGCCTCCACAACTTCAAAGCGAACACCACTGCTGCCAACTCCAAGTCGTGGGTAGGGTAGTTATCCTCATGCCTCTTCAGCTGTCGAGAAGCATAGGCAATGACCCCACCATGCTACATCAGCACTGCACCCAATCCTGACCTCGACCCATCGGTGTAGATCACAAAACCTCCGCTACCTGACGGCAAGACTAACAATGGTGCGTCAACCTCGTCTTCACCTCCTGGAAACTCCACTCGTAGTCCTCAGTTCAAACAAGCCTGGCCTCAAGTCTGGTCAATCTGCTCAACAACTCTGCAATCGTGAAAAAATCTTGGATTCTGTAATAGCCTGACAAACCCAAAAAGCTGCGAACCTCTGACACTGAAGTGGGCTACTCCCAAGACAACACTGCCTCAACCTTGATAGGGTCCACTACCACACCAGAACCTAAGATCACGTGCACTTGGAAGTGCACCTCCCTCAGCCAAAATTCGCACTTGTCAAACTTGGCATAAAGTTGGTGACTCCGCAACGTCTGCAGCACGATCCTCAGATGCTCCTCGTGCTCCTCCTCAGAATCCGAGTAAACCAAAATGTCATCTATAAAGATGACAACAAACCTGTCCAGGTACTCATTGAACAATTTGTGCATCAAATCCATAAAAGCTGCTGGCGCGTTCGTGAGCCCAAACGGCATCACGACAAACTCAAAATGGTCGTACCTCATATGGAAAGCTGTCATGCCAATATCCAACTCTTTGATCCTCAACTGGTAGTACCCTAATCTCAAGTGAATCTTCGAGAACACTCTGATTGACTGCAACTGATCAAACAAGTCATCGATCATGGGCAACAGATACTTGTTCTTCATTGTAACCTAGTTTAACTGCCTATAATCGATGCACAATCGCAAGCTATCGTCCTTCTTCCTCACGAACAATACTGGCGCCCCCCACGGCGAACAACTCGGACAGATGAAACCTAGCTCAAGCAACTCCTGCAACTGGCACTTTAGCTCGCGCAACTCGGCCAGAGCCATTCGATATGGTGCCTTAGACAAAAGCATCGTACCAGGAAAAAGCTCAATGGAGAACTCTACCTCCTGCTCAAGTGGTAACCCAGGTAGATTCTCCAGAAAAATATCAGAGAACTCACAAACAATAGGCACATAAAAAATCGACGACCCGCTAGGCTCCAAGGAACAAATAGAAGCATGATATGCTACATAACTATTGCGGATCAAATGACGAGCTCTACAGAAAGAAATAAAAGGTCAACGGGTAGACCAGATACCTTAGAAGCAAGGAACAGGTGCTTCAGGTATCTCAAACCGAACGGTCTTTCGCTGACAATCCACCACAGCTGAGTGAGCCTCCAACCAGTCCATGCCCAGGATGACGTCAAAATCACGAAGCTGGAACACGTACAACTTGGCCGACAACTGGTGTCCCTGGAACTCAACTGTGACACCCTCCAAGTAACCGAAAGAACGCATGTAATCCTCTTACGGAATATCGACCATCACATCACACTGCCTCTCAGGGGTGTGACGAACCAGCGACTCGTAAAACTCTTTGGTAGCAAAATAAAGGGAAGCACTAGGATCAACCAAAACACGAGCAGCTCTACCAAGGATAGGCAAAGTACCTATAACCATATTCGATGCCTCGGCCTCCTCCCTAGTGAGAGCCATTACACGACCACGACCACGCCCACGCCCACGCTGGGGCTGCTGCTGCTGCGGCAGCTGCTAGTGCTACGAAAACTGCTGTTGCTGCTGGTATGGCTAGAACTGCTGAGGCTGCTGAAACTGCTGAGGTTGCAAATGATACTGTCCCTGCTTCTGTCGACGGGGTGCCTGCTGGTGGGGAGGTTTACTACTGTGGTGGCTACGGAGTGTACTGCACTGGCTACTACGGTTGCTGGACTTGCTCCATCAGGCAATCCCTCTTGAAGTGGTCTGGTGAACCACAGTGTAATAGACTGCCTCCTGCCTACCCTGCTTGGCTTCCTGCTGGACCGACTACTCTGCAAAACTCGACTGACGCTTTTTCTGTCGACTCTATTAACCCCCGTGAGTAGTCATCTGCCTGAACTTTGAGCGCAGACCGGAACTGCCCAAACTGCCCGAGCCCGAAGAGGAAGAAGTCGCACTACCGCAACTACTTGCGGGGTGCTGGTATGGCGAGGTCTTGTAGAAAGCTCCTCTTTGCTGGGGCTGCCAGATCTCTCTATCCAAGGCAGTGGCCTTAGCCATGGCCTCTCTCAAGATGGCACACATGTGAGCAGTCACGCCCCACCACAAATCTGGCCTCAGTCCTGCAATAAACCTCTCTGCACAAGCCTACTCACTGCCTGCCACCTGAGGAACATGCCTCAACAACTGGACGAGCCTCTGATGGTACTGAGTAACTGTCAGATCACCCTGAACCAACTCATGAAACTAATCTCATCTCTCACGTCGAGCATAGTTAGAAAACTACTCGCCGTGGAAGACCCCCAAGAACCGCTGCCAAGTGATCTGATTTAAACACTGCCCTGGAAAGTGTGTCTGTCTTTGAACTCTCCACCACTCGTGGGCTGGTCCCTTGAGCTGATACACTTCCAGTCTGACCTGGTCCTCCTCGGCGCACTCCATGGTCTCGAACGTACGCTCCAACTCGTGCGTCCAACTCTCTGTCTTGTCTAGATCATAGTCGCCGAAGAACATAGGTGGTCGGAGATGCAAAAACCTCTCTAAGAGGGCGGTCCTGTTCTTAGTGACAACCGTCCTCCTTCAACCGACCCGGGTACTCCTAGTACCTGACGCCTGCTGAACTGCTGGCTGATCCACCAGTGGATCTGCCTGCTGCTCTGGTATGACTGTGGGAGGTACTGGGGGCTGACCTCCCGCTGCTACCTGCCCAGGCTGCCACTCTCCCTGGTACAGGGTCCTGAAGAACTACTCGGCCAAGGGGAACCAATCTGCATATTGCTGTGGCGGGGGCTGGTACCACTGCTACTCCTGCCCACCTACTGCTGCTGCTGCCGCTCCCTCCTGAGGCTATGCCACTAACTCCTCTACTAACACATCCTCCTGGACCTGACCCGATGCTGGCATATCTGACTCACCCTGCTGCTCCATTAGCTCTTTGGCCTGCCTATGCCTACGCAGAGCCATATCCTACACGACACACAATACCAACTCGGGCGGCCAGCAGTGTACTTGTACTACTGTTGGAACTTCATGTTGCAGTTTAAATCTGCTATAAGTCCTGTTAGACTCTCGCTCTGATACCAACTGTAACGACCCTGAGAACCCGACCCTCAGCCCAAGCAGAGGACCCAATTTTTGCAGTTGCCGCCCACGGATCCAGGGACTTGGAAGGGCTATAACACAAGTCTAACAGGATATGTAAAGGAAATAAATGTCAACTTCTAACTAGAAGCACACACGTGGAAGCAGAAAGAAGAGTGAGATCGCTGTATATCGCTCTAGGTACAGTCCCAACACACACACTAGTACAAGTAAGCAAAGGGGAAGAACAAGTCCCTTAGGGGCATACCCCGAGGGTGAAGTACAATGAAAGGGGGATACCATTGCTAGCTACAGGGATGATGATGACCGCCCCGCCTCTTCCGCCCGACGTGTGCCCTACTGCTACTGAGAAGTCTCACCTAGAAACGGAATGGATGAGCTTCACAACAGAAGCTCAGTAGGGACTATAAAACACCTACTGGCTCTAATAGTCAGAAGAATACATATAAACAATTAAATAACAGCAGTTATATCTTCTACTCTACAAGGGAAAGTGTGGAAGAAAAGCTACTAACTAACAACGGTACAGAAAGACACCACGGTCGAAAACTCCGTACAACTTCACGTCGTGGCCACCACACGGCTGGCAACACAGACAGAGCGAACCCTGCTTGGACAAGAGACACTAGCTATGGAAAACACCACCACTAGTCAATCGGTCAGGTGCATCCACTGACGTCTTATCCTCGACCTAGGTCCAAACCTCTAAGTCTCGTTACAGTGGGGCAGGAACACAAGTAACACAATAGTAACCGCCATAGTCTGGCCTGACTACGGTCTCACTCCTGGCCTCTCTAAGTGGTTCCGGGGCCACAAAGAGCGAGGCAATGAGAAAAGGACTGACTAGCCTGTGTCGGGAAGAACTCCAAACGACCTCGACATCCCAGACCAACCTAGAGAGCTCTGCAAACGACTGAACGTCGTTGTCCTAACCACCGTATTCCCCTCCGCTCCAAAGTCCATGACTCGAGCACGCCCTCCGCCTGGAGTACTCCCACAACAGGCGCGTGGGGACGGGGGTCCCTGGCAACGGTAACAAACTCTCTTACAGGACAAGCCCTCAAGTGCCGAGCACCTGGCGAATGACTAGTGTAGGACTGTACTAGGAAACTTCAATAGTGCCACGGGTACAATAAGAAGTGGAAATGGTAAAGACTCCTCAGAAAACGGAACTCCACAAGCCTTCTTGTCTCTGACACTGTCACGGCGCCACAGGTCGTCGCGACACTGTCGCGATTCACCGGGCTGTCGCAACCATCTCGTGACGCACCCGGCTATTGCGACCACGTCATGAAACACCAGGGTGTCGCGATCATGTCGTGGTGGCCATGCCAGTCGTGACATGATTGCAACCTCTATGCCGGTCGCGACCTCAATCGAGAGGGGTCCCGAGACAGGCCTTTTGGGGACCACCCCAAAAACCACACAAATACATTCCACAGGGGAAGGGGAGCATGGGAAACATGTAAGAAAACTTATAAACAAGGCAAACCACCCTCAACTCCATAAATCATGCATTTGAAAAGAAATCTATGCTCGAAGGAAATCTCACTCATCACGAGCATAGATCTCACACCCCACAATCCCCAAAACCACGGAGGAACACAATCTCGAGGGAGAGGGGAGCATGCTTAGAATGAGAGGAGACAAGGGTCCCTACCTCCAAGAGTAGAGCCGACCTGTTGGGGCCTTCACGTCGGAATGGCCACCTCCTCCTCGCTCCAAGCTCCACGAATACGCTGCCTACACGAACGGGGCGTCACCTCCTCGCCCAAACACCAAGAATCACTGGAGAATGCCAAGGGCTCGGTGGGGGAAGAAGAAGGAAGAAGAAGAAGAAGGAAAGGGGAGAAAGGGGAAAGGGTTGCCGGCCTCAGTTTTGAACCGATGGCCCCCAAGATGCGATGGGTTGGGCCGACACGACAGCAACCATGTCGCGATGCCCCTGAGCGTCGCGACCATGTCGAGACAGCCTGCCCTGACTCGACACCAAAAAAGGTCAAAGCTTGAAGACCGAGAAAACCTTAATGTGACGGCATGCCAGGTCGCGTCAACGCTGTATGCACCTGACACCCGACAAAGCTGTTTTGACAGAAAGGACATCAGTCAGATCGGTCTGAAAAGCAGTTGCGTCACCTTCAGACGCCGCGACAAGAACATGACGCCCACCCTCATCGCGACCAGAATGCGACAGCTAGGTGTGTCGCGACCAAGAGCATGTCGCGACAGGCTCCTCTAGCGCGACCATGTCGTGACTAGGGTGTCCATCGTGACTTTGAGGGCAAGGCTAAGGGCACAAGAGGGCCAGGTCTTACATCATCTAAACTTGATGTTGTGTTCATTTGGGTTGTCATGGTTTTAGTGTTTTTCATTTCGTATTTATTCAGAAACTCTTGAATGTATTTTGACTTATTGATAAAAGTTCCTACTCTAGTTTGAATTACTTGCAATCTAAGAAAAATTTTCAGTTCTCCCATTAAGCTCATTTCAAACTCACTTGTCATTAAATCAACAAACTCCTTACACAAAGAAAATTTTGTTGATCCAAATATAATATCATCGACATAAATTTGGATAACCAAAATATCATTTTCTTTCACTTTAGTAAAGAGGGTTTGATATACTGTACCTCTAGAATAACCTTTATCTATAAGGAATGAGCTCAACCGGTCATACCAAGCCCTGAGAGCCTGCTTTAATCTATAAAGTGCCTTGTCAAGTTTGAACACATGGTTAGGAAAATCTGAGCATTCAAAACCAAGAGATTGTTCTACAAAAACTTCCTCTTTTATTAAACCATTTAAGAAGGCACTCTTTACATCCATTTGTTGAAGTTTGATGCAGTGAGCACATGCAAAAGAGAGCAAGATACTAATAGCTTCTAGCCTAGCTACAAGAGCAAAAGATTCTTCGAAGTCTATTCTAAATTCTTGATTATAACTTTTTACAACTAGCCTAGCCTTATTTCTTATTATCTTCCCTTCTTCACTAGTTTTATTTCTAAAGACCCATTTAATTCCAATGACACTATGTGAGGAAGGTCTTGGAACTAAATGCCACACTTTATTTCTCTCAAATTGATTTAGCTCTTCTTGCATAGCATTTATCTGAGAAGCATCTTTTAGAGCATCTTCAATATTTTTAGGTTCAGTCCATGAAACAAGAGCAATTTGATCTAATTCATGAATAAGCCTTAAATGAGATCTTGTTCTGGGTGGATCAAGTAAGTTACCAATAATGCTATCTTGAGGATGATCTCTGAGCATTATGATATTCAGTTGATCTTTATTTCCATTGATGGTTGATGTTTTTTGCCCATCTTCATCACTTGGAATTTCACTTGCACTTGATCCCTCTCCTTGTGGTCATTTGGATCTTTCTTTTCCAGAAATTCCCCATCATCCCTTTTCCTGCTAACATCATCATTGAACTCATCAAAGGTTATATGAGGGGATTCTTCAACAATTTGATCTTTGACATTGAAGACTCTATATGCTCTAAAATGATTTGAATAACCAAAAAAAATGTCCAACTCACTTTTGGGTTCAAAGTTATCCAAATCATTTTTTCTGTTGTTCAAAATGAAACATTTTGTTTCCAAACACTTTGAAGTGAGCGATGGAAGGTTTCGTACCTTTCAGAAGTTCATATAGTGTTATTTTTCTTAGAGGCCTTACCATTGCACGTTTTATGATGTAGCAAGAGGTGTTTACTGTTTCTACCCAGAATTTTCTAGGCAAGCCACTTTCAATCAGCATAGTTTTTGCCATTTCTACCAAGGTTCGATTGCATCTTTCCACTACTCCATTTTGTTCAGGAGTTCTAGGTGATGAGAATTTATGAGTAATTTTTTCTTCCCTACAAAGATTTCAAAGTCAGTATTTTCAAACTCACCACTATGGTCAGAAATAATTGAGATTATCTTGAATTTTCCTTCCTATAGGATTTTCTTATAGAATTTCAAAAATTTCATGAAAGCATCACTTTTGTAAGTAAGAAAGAATACCCAAGTAAATCTTGAAAAGTTATCAACAAGTACATATCCTAACCTTTTCATATTAAGATTGTTGGTCCTTGTGGGTCTAAACAGATTCATGTGAATGAGTTCGAAAGGTTTAGAAGATTGACTTTCAGATCTACTTTTGAAGGAATTTTTTGTTTGCTTACCCTAAGTACATGCTTCACAAATTTTGATGTTTTGCTTGAAGACAATTTATGGTAATCCTTTTACCATATTAAATTTAACCAGTTTATGTAGCATATTGTAGCTAGCATGGCCTAGTCTACGATGCCACAAACATGCAAGATCATTTTTATTAGCAGCAAGACATAGATTGTCATTTTTAGTTCATTTAAGTCAACCATGTAAACATTATTGATTCTTTTACCAGTAAATTTGACACAGTCTGAATTTGGCTCAAAAATGGTACATCCAAGAGAGTAAAAAATTACCTTATGACCTTTGTTACAGAGTTGACTTATTCTCAGTAGGTTGTATTCCAACCCTTCCACCAGAAATACATCATGAATTAAATTTGAAGGTGTTTTACCCACTTTACCTGATCTAACAATTTGTCCTTTGTTGTTTCCTCCAAAAGTCACATGTCCAACTTTCTTTTCAGACAGCAAACAAAATTTATCTTTATCTCCTGTCATATGTCTTGAACAGCCACTATCAAGATACCACTTGTTGTTTTTGACTGTAAGACATACCTGCAATACATTCAAAGAAAAATATTTAGAACCCAAGTACATTTGGGTCCCTTCAAATAACCTAATTCAAGGACATATGATAACAAATTCTTTGGAATCCACGCTTGCATTTTTATTGTGGATTTAATGATGTTTTTGATTTCACTCTGTTTCAGATTCTTTTTGTTGTTTCCAAAGGTTTTTGGATCACTATTCTTTTTCATGATCATAAAATTACCTTTAGATTTGCCTTTGTTGCTCTTTTGAAAGAACTATGAATGATCATGACAACTGAACCTCTTGGAGTATCCTGGATGACTGGTTCTAGCAATAGTTTGAGGGTGCATCGACACTCTAAAGGTATTGTGTCGACCTGTTCGAGTCTATCTAGACATATCCTGGGTTCTGGCGAATGGAAGTGTCGACCAGCCATATGTAGTGTGTCGACCTTCCCAATCATGTGGTTGCCAAAATTTATTCCAGTGAGACATCTTTGTTGATCTGAATCTAGTATTAACTTTGCCCTTTTCTTTGGGTTTTTCAACTTCAGAGTTTTTAACATTTTTCCTTTTTTTCATTTCTTTGAAATTTTCTTCCATTTTGTTGAGTTTTGGATGAGGAGGCTTCTGAGTTTGTTGAGGAAATAAATGTTATTGTCTTCAAACCAATTTCTTTTTTCTTTGTGGGATTGAAGCCTAAACCTTCTTTATTAAAATTCACTTTTGTTCCTAACAAAGCTTCCAGATTATTTTTTCCACTAACAAATTTTTCCAGAGCTTCTTGTCTTTTAGTTACCTCTTTTTGAAGGTTTTCAATTTCTTTCTTCATTTCACCATTTACACTCTTGATATGATCATATTTTTCAGCAAACAATTTCATTTCTTTTACATGCTTAAGTTCCTTAAGCTTCAATTCACCAACATTTTCTTTTAACACAGAGATCTCTTGAACAAGCTCTTTTTCCTTTTCTTCCATTGAAGTGTCATGAACAATATTATTCATTTTTCTTTTAAGAACTTTGTTTTCCTTTTTAATTTCATCATACCGATCAAGCAATTCAAAGTAAACATGTTCCCAATCACTGAATGAAAAATCTTTAAAAGGAGATGTTACCACTTCTTCATCTTCTTCTCCTCCCCTGGCCATCAAGCAGATTTTGGTGTTTGTTTCATCAGCTTCTGAGCTTTCTTCTTCATCACCATCTTCCTCTTCGCTCCAAGTTCCAACCATTGCCTTCTACTTGCTCTTCATCCATTTGTGTTGAGTTTTCTTTTGAGGCTCAAGACACTCTGATTTAACATGCTCTAGTTTTCTACAGTTATAGCACACGACTCTGTCAGATCTTTTATTCAAAAATTGTTTAGATTTTGAAGAATTACTTACTTGTGGTCTCTTTTTCAGAAATCTCTTACCTTCCTTTCTCAAGAATTTTCTGAACTTCCTTGTGATAAGTGCAAACTCATCTGAGTCATTTTTCTGAGCTGGATGACTCACTTTCATCAGATACTTCATTGATGCTTGGACTTGCTTTGAGAGCCAGTGGCTTCTTTCTCTTAACATCTTCTTTTGTTCTCTTCAAGCCCAACTCATAGGTCATCAACGAACCAATCAGTTCATCAACAACTGTAGTTGACATATTTCTTAACTCTTCCACTACAGTGGCCTTTGTATGCCATATAGGGGTCAAGGATCTAAGAATCTTTCTAACAAGTTCTTGCTCAATGTAGGTTTTTCCCAGATTCTTTTAAATTATTTGTCAACAAAGTCAGTCTGCCATACATCTTTGAGATGGTTTCATCATGTTTCATTTTAAAGGCTTTGTACTCAGAAACTAACATGTTAGCTTTTGTTTCTTTTACTTCGGATGTACCTTCATAGATAACCATTAGACGATTTTATATCTCCTTGGCACTGGCACATGAGGAGACTCTTGAAAACTCTGTAGGATGGAGAGAACATTGCATAATGTTCATAGCACTCCAGTTAGCATTCGTCTTCTTGATTTCATATGGAGTCCACTTCTTTTCATCTTCAGGTAGCTCATATGGTCTATTACTGACTACCTTCCAGATTTGATGACCTTGAGCTCGTAGGAACACTTGCATACGAGTTTTCCAATAGGCATAATTAATTCCATCCAAATAAGGGGGTCTATTCACATAATGATCTTCTGCAATGTATCCTATAGAATCCATTCCACAAAAATCTTTCCTAGTTGTTAAACCAAAAAATGGAGAGCCTAGCTCTGATACCATGTGGTGGTTATGGAATGAATATCTAGAGGGGGTGGGTGGGTGAATGGATATAGGTCTTTTATGAAATTGAAGATAACGAAGCATACCTTAAAATATGAGAGCTAACGGTTTCAATACCACAGAACAATTAGAATGCAAACCACACAATGCGAGCATAAATTTTAAGGTGGTTCGGCTCTAGTGTGGAGACCTACATCCACCCCTCACTAAACTAAGTGAGGCTTCAATCACCAAGACAAAAGTGTGAGGCTCTCACACACCCGTTGATTCATAGCTTCATACAATCTGCTGTCACACACCTTCAACACCGCTGATTCAAAACTTCAAGATTATGACAATCTCACAATCCTAACACACAAAGTGTAGGATCTGTTCATCTAGTCCACCCGGAGCAGACAACCAAGTAGTATAAGGTTAAGAAGAAATAGAAAAGGTTGCACATGAGAAATCACTAAAAGTGAGAGGAATTTTATCAAACACTCTTGCTGCATATTTGAATTGAGTTGAGGTCTGATCAATTCTTCATTTGAATTCCAAATTGCTCCTTCTTCAAACTTGAATTCATCAAGCTCTCCTTCTGGCAGCAGCTTAAGGATCAAATGCCTCTGATTGAGCAGAAATTTCGATGTTCTGCTTCAATAGAACTACAACAGGGCTTCAAACAAAATGAAGAATCAATGCAGCATCTCTTCTTCTCATTGAGCGATCTGTACAAAATCCTCTTATGTTCAACTCTCTCTCTCTCTCTCTGCACTTTTTCTCTTCTGCAATGTGTTTCTTCTGTGTGTTCGCTTTCAAAGAGGATGTCGCACACCTTTTTGATTAGCATATCAAAATCTTCAGGTAGGCCCCATCTAAATTCCAAATTTGTTAGGAGATATTTGTTGCCAAAAAGGTTATCTTCTAGAATCTTGTAAGGTGCACTGAGAATCCCCAATGATTGGGCCTCGAATCATGTGCCCAAAAAGAACACGTTGGCAATTCCTTTTTCTTACTGGGAGAAAGAGATTAGTGTGTTGACACCTCTTGTGCATTGCGTCGGCGCACGCTATAAGACTGGTTAAACTCAATGCAAACCCTTCAGTAGTGTTGACCTTATGACTTCATGTGTCGACCTAATCCATTGGACTTCAGAGGAGACTGACTGTTAATGTGCTTTGTGTTTACCTCATAGCTATCAAGTGTCGATCTCCTAGAATAGTAGAGTCGACCTGACCTTCAACATGTGTTGACTCCCCGTACTCTTTAAGTCCATCGCTTGCTCGAACTTGTGTGGACATGAGCTACATCTAGCGTCGACCTCTTGAGATCCTTTCCATTCAGCGCTAACATGAAGATCAACATGCGTCGACCGAAACATTGGCTAGTGTCGACTCAAGTGGTTCTTTTCTCTTAGCGCTTACTCAAAAGATAACATGTGTCGACCAGACCTTTGGCTAGTGTCGACTCAAGTGGTTCGCTGCACACCAATAAGTCACTGATTGAGCCATGTGTGTTGACCTTCAGAGCAATGTGTGTTGACATACAAATGATCTTTTGACTTTGTAATTTTTCCTATCATGAGTAAACATGTGTTAGAGGATTTTTAATACATTTATCATAGTTATACTTGGTTCATGACATCATGAAAACAAGGGACACAACAAATATTGCATAAGAATTCATGTTCTTGTAGGTATGTCTTGGATCAATAGAGAATAAATGATACTTAAACTGTACATGCTCAAGACACATGACAGATGACAAAAATAAATTTTTAGAACTACATGAAAAAGATGGCGGACTAGTTTTCTTCGGAGGTAGGGACAAATTGAATAATTAGGATTGGTAGCCTTGATAATGATTTTCATAATAAAGTTGAACATGTCCTTCTAGTTAAATATTTGAACCACAATTTGTTTAGTGTAAGCCAACTCTGTGACAAAGTTATATAGTAGTTTTTGATGATTCTCACTGCATACTTCCTCATAAAAACTTAAATGAGATAAAATTCCTAGGCCATAGGAATAATAATGTATATATCATTTATTTGAATGATATTTTCTTTCAAAATATTTGTTTGATTGCAAATAAAATTGAAAATGCATTGTTATGGCATCACCGTCTGAGCCAATGTAGTTTTGATGTTATTTTAAAAGTACCTAGAACTCTAGAGTAAAATAGAGTTGTGGACAGAAAGAACATAATACTCATAGAAATGGCACAAACAATGCTAAGTGAAAATAATCTACCAAGATACTTTGACCTAAAATAGTACAAAATGCTACATCATAAATCAAGCTATGGCAAGACCAATATTTAAAAAGATAACCTATGAGCTATACAGAGGTAAGAAAAGCATCTCTTAATTTAAACATTTTGGATGTACTTGTTTTATCTTGAACAATGGTGAAGATAATCTTGAAAAAAATTATGACAAAAGTGATAAAGGTATATTCTTGGGTTACTTATTAAACTTAAGAGCATACAAAGTTTTCAATAAAAGAACTTTAGTTGCAGAAGAAACCCCTTGTGTGATTTTTATGAGTTTGATCCAAAATTAACAATCTCAAATGATTCTGATGTGGATGCAAACATTGTCCCAGAATGCAAGAGGAGTCTCAAGATAGCACTTTCAAATATTGTATCAATAATGCTGAAAGTTCAAAAACTCCAAGACTAGAAGATTTTCAAGAACAATCCACAAGACACCATAATCTACTAAGAAGCTGAAATTTCATGAAAGACCACCATGTAGAAAACATTATTGGAGACGTTCAAAGATAGCATGAGTACTGCATCTTAGTTGAGGTAAGTTCATGATGAAGATTATTTAACTCTAATTTCTTAAATTGAACTTCAAAATATTGAAAAAGTATTAAATGATGATTCATAGATCTTGACTTATGTGTGAAGAGTTACATCAATTCGAAAGAAATAAGATGTGGACTCTTATGTCATGTCCTAAGAACCATCCTATTATTGAAATTAGAAGGGTTTTCAGAAACAAACTTGATGAAACATGATTGGTAGTTTGGAATAAGATCCGACTTGTGACTAAAAGGCATTGTAGCCGATTAAGAATTGATTTTGATGATTCTTTTGCTCAAGTTGCTAGACTTGAAGATGCTAGAATTCTTTCTTCTTCTTCTTTTCCGCTAAGTAATGAATGGTATTCACAAAAGAATTTACAGAAAAGGTTACTGTCTGCCCATCAATTGCTGAGCCAATGAGTAAATGAAATGCCCCAGGTTACACTATATGCATGCAAGCCAGGAACTATGATTTATTGGAGGATACCATCACCTTGGAGCCAGGGTTCGGACCACAGACTTGCCTTAGCACCATCAGCTATAGTATATGTGAAGTGACTTTTGAGTCTAGGTCCTGCAAGAAGGCAGCCGACCAGTAAATGGAGTAAGGCAGTAGCACCGACCTGATCAGCTCCAGCCTGCATACTCTAGGTAGAAGTTGATTCTTCCATGAGTCTGTCCTACTACAAAATTTCTCAATAATTGGATAACAATGACTTCTCTTTAGAGTGGTGGATATAAGAGGCAGTCCCAAGTAAGTAATAGGTAGAACGCCCTCTTGAACACCAATATATAGCACCTTTGATATAATCCTTATTTCTGACATTGCCTCCAAAAAATATTTGACCTTTGTTAGAATTCAGCTGCAGTCCAGTATGGATGGAAAAGTTGTGCATCAAGTTTTTGAGGCAGTTGGTGGATGGAGCATCATCTTTGAAGTAGATCACCAAGTCATCTGCAAATACCAGATGAGAGACTTGCATATATATCACCCGCCGAGAGGACTTAAATCATCGATAATATCCCTTGCCGCACTTCAGCATCATTCAAGATAGACAACGCCTCCATGACAATTGTGAACAAGTAATTAAGGCGATAAAGGATCCCCTTGCTTTACTCCATTCAAGCTATTGAAGAACCCCACCGGAGAACCATTAATAAGAATAAAAGAGGATGGACTGATCTCAAGACAACTAAAAGAGCCATTCAATCCACAAAGCAGGAAACCCCCATTTGCTCCATAATATAGTAGAAAGATCATCTATTGGCGGTGTCAAATGCGTTCTTCAAATCTGCTTAAAGACAAATGATATTGCCTTTGGAGTAGTGTTAAGTCCCGAATGATATCATTAGCCAGGAGAATAGTATGTTGTATATTGCGGCCTTTCAAGAAAGCAACTCGGTTGGGACTAATGAGATTATAAAGTACTCTCCGCAGTCTATTGGCTAGTATCTTCGGAACAATCTTGTAGAAAAAATTACATGGAGATAGTGGCCTGAATTTGTCAAAACAATGAACACCGTCCAGTTTAGGGATGAGGGAGATGTAAGTACAATTAAATTGTTTTAGCATTCTCCTGGAATAGAACAAGTGTTGAACAGCATTGACTACCTCCTCCTCTATAATAGTCCAAGCAGCTTGGTAAAATTCAGCCGCAAAGCCATCCTTTTTTGACATGGAAAGGTAGAGTTCATATAATAACAGGAAAATAAGTACAAGAGGAAATGGAAGACCATACGTAGGAGGGAAAAAATTGACCAAAACCTGCAAAAAACAGGTCAAGAAATGACAGCCTGTATCACGAAAGGACCACAACACCCCATAGACTGCAACATCTGAAGTAGGAAAACAACTAGAACAATAGCTCCCATAGAAAGACAACCAATAGGATCTAACAACACAACAACAAATAGGATCTAACAACACAACAAGAAGCCTGAAAGTTGATCCAACTGGATCAAGGCGAGACATTGCTCCACCAGTGAGAGGCTGCAGTTCAACTATGCAGCATAATAGAGAGCTCGGCAGATGCATATCTTAAGAGAATATGCAGATGAACCCCCGATCTCGAGCTTTACCAAGGCCGCCCGGGTCCCCCCAGGGGGGATGAAGGTACAGAGCACTGGAGAGGACCATGGCCTGCGGCTGTAGATCTCTATTCGGCTTCAACAAGGAAACAAGATCCTGAATCCAAAAACCATAGGAGCTACCTAAACACCGAACAACAATTAAAATGGGTGGAGGGAAGGAGTACGACAGGAAAACACAGAAGAAAGGATGAAAAGGGGGTGACCGCAAAAAGGAGATCCGAAGTGAAGAGGAGCACTAGCGATGATCAGGTGGGCATACAGTGCGGGGGGGGGGGGGGGTGCGTAATAGGAGGGTTGTGGCACTAATAGGCAGGAAGAGATGGCGAAGGGCAGGTGATAGGTTGGGGAGTGTAGAAGTGGGTATCAGGAGAGAGAGTTGCAATACAGGGGAAGGAGAAGATGGCGGAAGGGGGGGTTCTCATGCTTGTTTGTCTTTAGATGCATGAAATATCACTGCCTTTATCTCTTCACCTGAAACTAGGGAGCAAAGCAAATGGGCCTCAGCTTCAGAGAGTACTTGCTTCGGCTGAATGTTGAAGTTGCTCTCTGTCTGATGCTGGTTCAGAAGATTCTAAAAGAATTCAATAGCACACTTACTGATATTCTCCATACCATAGGAATAGCTGCCATCGGCCAATTGACACTCCTTAATTTGAAGGAATTTTCATCATCTGTCTGAACCTGGTGATCAAGTTATTACATAACGAATGTACTCTTGAAGTCTAGTAAAATACGGGGACATTGAACTTAAGGTTGAGTATCTGATTTGTGTAATTTGAGCTACATTGTGTCAGATTTGGACAATGTGGTCCGATCTGTGGTAGAAACAGTCATCATGTGTGTGTGTTGATGGTACAGAGGTATCATCATGGAGATTGGCTTCTATGTGTGTGGGGTAATCTTGTAAGTGTCTTCACAAGGTTAGCGTGTTAAGCCTCACGCATCATGGGAGTGGATGTGGATTGTATAAGTGTATAATCAAACCACCTTAAAAATCTCGGTGCATTATAGTTTGCTTCCTGTTTTCTCCCCCATTCACATAGTTGTGATTAGAGTTTACGGATCTGTTTCATTTGGAGTTAAATTCCATTGTGCTAAGTAGGGAGATTTTTCAATCGTTTGAGTTTAGTATGATTAGTGTTTTTATTTGGGAAATCAATTCCTCCCCCTCACCCCTCTTCTTGATTTGCCATTGCAGGTAGGACATCACTTTTGCAGCTAGAGTCAAAAGAGTGTAGGAAGAGAAGGAGTCCCCATGCCAAGCCACACCCACTTCCTACATGAAAGACTCATGTGACAACCACATTTTTGGGATAAAAAACATGGAAGGCTTTGAGACTGCATTTTGGAGAATTTTGACGAGGAGCAGATAATGATCCGAGCAAGTCTGAGAGAGATGGCCCACAGTTGTCATAGGAAACGAACTAGACCAAACAAAATTAATCAAGGCTCTATCTAGCTGTTCCTAAATGCCCGCATTTGGTCGACCATTAAACCAAGTGAACTTGCTGCTAATGAAGCCTGCATCTTCAAGATCTTTTGCAGTAATATTATGGAAATCAAACATGCTCCTGGGGTCCACAAGACAACATATTCAGATGGGCTAAGAACACGGTTAAAATCAGCACGGATGATTCAAGGCCGAGAACACAACTTAGCATATATATGATGATAAATCCGACCAGATGTCTCTGCGAACTTGCACAGAATAGTTAGCATGCACCACAATAATAGAGAAAAGTATTTGCAACGGAGGAGTAAAAGACATGGTAAGGAAGTAGTTTGAACTATAGTCAAGAGACAAATTTATTGGAACTCTCTAGGGCAACCATATTCGATTTGACCCTTTACTAGAAGAACAATAAGATTTGTCAACGAATATATGTCAGCGACTAATAAAAGTTATTGACATATATCCTAATTTTCAGCGGCTCCATATAGTTGTTGACATATTTTAACATTTGTTAATAACTGTATTTATCGGTTGACATATGCTAAGTATTTGTCAACAACTCATTGAAACCATTGACAAAAACTTAACATATGTCGGTGGCGATTATAAGTCTTTGACAAATGTTTAGCATACGTCAACGGCTACTTTTAGTCATTAACAAATGCCAAACATATGTCAATGGCTTCAACAAGGCCATTGATAAATACATAAAAATTGGTGAAAAATTGGCAGGCTAAACATTTGTCAGTGGCTCAAAAGAGTCGATGACAAATACATAAATTTTGGTGAAAAATTGGCGGGCTAAACATTTTTCAGTGGCTCAAAAAAGCCGTCAACAAATACATAAATTTTGGTGGAAAATTGGCGGGCTAAACATTTGTCAATGACTTAAAAAACCGTCGACAAATACATAAATTTTGGTGAAAAATAAAAAACCCTTAACCCCCCCCCCCTCGACATGCAACATCACCCCTCTTGCCCCTTTGCCTTCTTCTTCCTCCTTTCTTCCCCCCTACCCCCCTCCCCCTCCACGAAAGGTCTCCTATGGCATGCTTCACCTCGCCGTCGTTCCCATGGCCAGCCAATCCCTGGAGGAGCCGCAGCACCAGACACCACTGCCAAGGAACAGTATGTAACGACCCACTTCCACCCGGTACAGTTATACCAACCCACATCGGATGATAACAAGTCGCTACAGGGGAGAAAACCCCAACGATTGACAAATGGGCTGAGATATACACAAGTGGAAAGGAATAAAGCAAAAATTAAACAACTCTTATTCCATCAACATTTTAATCCACATACCACAGTCTATATAGTCCAACAAAAAAATAATATAACCACAATGTCCAATAAACATATAGCCATATCTAAGAACAATAATACCAAAGTTCAAATTCCAAATGCATTACATACTAGGAAATAAACCACAAGTCTTCAATCTACTCCTCAAACTCCGCGTCAGATCTTGCTAACTCCTTGGATTTTAAATCTCTTGAAATATTTAGCAAAGGTGAGTCTACACAATAGACTTAGCAAGCAACTTAAAACTTCAAGCCATATACTTATCGCACATGCTTTCTAACAAATTAAACTAACATATGCTTATTCTAAAACATGAATAATAAACATGGAATCTATTAAGCAAAACTATAATAACACATGTAAAACAATAATTCTAACATGGATACTTATAACATGATACTAAACACATGCTTATCAAGTAAATACTATCTCATAAACACAGCCTACACGTGGTACTAAACATGATATCACAATCAAATTTATATAATCACACGCATTAATTTCTCATGACATGCACACATGCACTTTTACCTTAGCTTTCACATGCACTTACTTTCACATTATCACACTTTCACTTACACACGATTTTTCAAGGTTTTCACTTTACACATTCATGTACCACTTATCACTTCACTTGCACATACCACGTGCCACGTTCACATGTCACTTTACACGTTATTGTTGAGCAACTACCCCTAAGAAAATAATTTAAGATAACTTTATGTTTTTGCTAAAAAAAATCTTTAAAAGACTTTCTCAAATTATATATATATATATATATATATATATATAGAAAAATATTTTGGACAAACTCTATCTCGAAAATTTTCTAAGTCCACAGACATCACAATCTGACTGTGGACTCCGACTCCTTTAGAATCGAAAAGTTCTGCACAAAATCATTTCTAAAAATTTTCTAAGTCCAGACTACTACATTGTATCCGACTGTCAACTCTGACTTTATACAATCGAATACTTCAAAAATCTAACTCCTTTGAATCCGAATCTATACAGTCGAATACTTCATTCTGGACTTCAACTCTCAGTAATCAAATTCATCTGTATTCGACTCTTAAAGTTGAATTCTCTGTTTTGTTTCTGACAAACTCCATGGAAGTCGAAAACACTCTATCCGACTCCAGAAGTTGAATAATGGCTTACTAATGCTCTTATATCCGACTTTCAAAGTCGAATGATATAATCTCTAAGCAACTTCTGATAAAGTCGAATCAGTCTATTCTCATGTTTCTGTCTCCGACTCCTAGAATCAAATTACACTCTCTTCTAAATCCAACTTCACTAACAAGTCTTGTACTTGAACTTTTTCTGTGAAGATACGGTTTTATCATCTTATGAAATTTTGATTGCATATCATTTTATCTTCCTTGATATGATTTCTATTAAAACCTACATTGAGTGAATATTTTCTCAGTCTATCAGATTATCTTTATTTAAATATTTTTTCTGACAAGATGAGACATATTATACTTAAAATATTCATCTAAAATTGTTTATGATTATATTTGAAATATTTATTCAAAATGATCTCTTGCTTCATGACAGTAGTCTAGATTCTCTTCATTTCAGAAGACATGTTGCATTTATCATTTTCAGATGCATGGCATCTGACAGAGACTCACCTACCACTGTTAGAACTGGTCCATACCTTCTGTTGTAAATTGTTTGTCCATCCTTTATTGGTCTGAAAAGCTATCTGTCTGAGGTTTCCATACTTTTTATTTTTCTATGACTTACCTACCTCAGAAAGTATGGAGGTACCTTGTCTTTTTGTCATGTCTTTGCTGCAGGATATTTAGTAGACACGTTTTTAGCATGGAGCTTTCGCAGTCCATTTAATTGGAAGTTGACCTCTTATCTGTGAAGCTGCAAGCCTCGTCCAAGAAACATTGGAATGAAGCAAAGACAGAAGGACCTATGGATAACAAACTCAACCAACATCCAAAGGATCAAAGGCCTCTCCTCAAACGGTCAGATCTCTAACGGCCATTTTCAAACGGCTACATTCTTTTGAAGATTATAAAAGAAGCTAAAGTTTGAAAGGTGAAAGACACAACCAGAGAACTGAACACTTAGAGTTGTGCTAGCATTCTCTTCAATTCTCCTCTGCCTTCTGCTAGCAAGAGAGCATTCACAAGCCTTCTCCAAGCTGCAAGTTAGAGAGCTCCTTTCTTCAGAAAATTCCTTAGCGCTCATTAGTCACATAAGTCTTGCTGTTCGGGTGGCAACTGTAATTGATTATTTGTTAGTCCACCCTTCCTGTTCAGAAAGGAGTTAGATTGCAATTCTTCTGTTTTCTCCTTTCTAGACTAAGTGTGTTTGCTCATTGTTTAAGGCAAACACACGTGTCTCTACTTTTTATTTTGTGTAATTATGTGGGAAGTTTGTTTCTGCAGTTCCCCTATTGTGTAGGGAAGACCTTGTTGAAGGTAGTGTTTGTACCCCTGGTAAGGGAAGACTTGCTTGGGAGCAAGTGGGCTTGTAATTACTCTCAAGGGCGAGAGAAGGCCAAGGTTATTGGTAGTTAGTGAAATCTCAAGTGGTTGGCTTGAGGACTGGATGTAGGACTTCCATGTGGGAAGGACTGAACCATGATAAATTTCCTTGTGCATTTGTGTGTTGTTTCCACCAATTTACACTTGAATCACACATTACACTAAATTCTATCAGATTCATTTAGTGCTATTTAATTTCAGATAATTTTTTTTAAAAGCACAAAAAGTCCTATTCACCCCCCTCTAGGATATCATTAGTGCAATTTCGATCCAACAAGTGGTATCAAAGCGAGGTCTTCTCAGAAGAATCTAAAGATTGGAGAAGAAATGGCAGCTGAAGCTCACAGTCTGTTACAAGGCCACCATTCTTTGATGGTGAAGATTATCAGTATTGAAAGATGTGGATGGAGTGCTGCATTAGAGGCACAGAGTTTGATCTGTGGCAGGTAATAGAACAAGGTGATTTCCAAATTATTTGTGAGTCCTCTTCTAGTCTTTCAATAGCTGATAAAAGAAACATGTCCCTGAATTATAAGGCTAAAAATTATTTTGTTGTGCCCTCTCTAAAATAGAATTCAATAGATTGTCTGCTTGTAGAACTGCAAAAGAAATGTGGGATAACTTACAAGTTACATATGAATGAACTGATAGAGTTAAACAAACTAGAATAGACATTCTTGTATCTTAATATGAACAATTTAAAATGCTTCCCAATGAAAACATTACTCAAATGTATAATCGCTTTTCCAACATAATAGTAGGACTAAGCGATCTAGGAAAAGTTCTTACTAATGAAGAAACAGTAAGAAAAATCCTAAGATCTTTAACTAATGTTTGGACCCCTAAGGCCACTGCCATTGAGGAAGCACATGACTTAACTCAACTTTCCATTGATAAGCTAATTGGATCCTTAATGGCTCATGAAATTAATATGGAAAGATTTTTTGAAAATTTTTCGAAAAAAAAAATGTCAAATGCTTTGAAGGTTGCAGATTCCTCTTCATCTGAAGACTCCAAAGAAAAATCAGATGACAGTGATGATGAGGCGATGTTGTCAAGGAAATTGCAAAGAATCCTTGCAAAGAAGAAGAAGTTCGGCTCCAAGAGATTTTTCAAGAAAGATAAGAAGAAGGAGCCAACCTGCTACGAATGCAACCAACCTGGACATTACAAATCTGAATGTCCTAAGCTGAAGAAAAAGGATCAGGCAGAAAGATCCGACAAGAAGAAAGGTAAAGAGAAGAAGTTCAGAAAATACAAGAAAAGGGGAATGGCAGCAGCATGGGATAATGAAGAGGTCACCAGTTCAGACTCCTCAAGCTCAGAATCTGAAGAAGAAGAAAAGGCAAATCTAGCCCTCATGATAGGACTGGATCAGGTAAATTCTGAAACCTCTTTTACTTTTTGTTCTGAATCTGATTTTGATAGACTTGAAGATGCCTTCAATGAATTATATGAAAATTATAAAATAGTAGTCAAACAAATGAAGATAGTTAAACTAAATTTGCTAAACCAAGAAAAGACTAACACCTTCATGAAAAATGTAGCAGAGAGGTTAGGACAAAGTCTAAGTGAAACCAAAAGAGCAAATGAATTATTATGTGAAGATTTTAAAAATAAAAATAGTAAAATCATGGAAATAGAATCAAATTTAAAAGAACTTAAGGATGAAGAAAAATTGCAAGAGGAAAACAACTACCTAAGAGCTACTATAGAGAGAATTTCTAATTATAAAACCTCCCTGTTTGTTAGATTAATAGGCTCTAGGACAAGTAAGAAAAAATATGGAGTAGGATATACACCTCTCATAATGAAGAAAATGTTGTGTATCCTGAAAAATATCTAACACCTCAATTTGTAAAAGAAAAAAGAATTAAAAATTATAAAAAGGTTAATCAACATGTTTATAAACAAAAACATAAGTATAACAACACTGCACATATTAAGAATGCTTTTGATTTATGTTGTAGTCACTGCAATCAATTAGGGCACACTGTCAGCACATGCACTACCAGACATTTGCGCTAGATTTCTAAGACTAACCATCAAGGACCCAAGAAAATTTGGGTACCAAAAGTTACAACTTAAATTTATTTGCAGGGTCGGCTGAGAGCATCCAAATGGTATTTGGATAGTGGGTGCTCAAGGCATATGACATGTGATAGGAAGTTGTTTACAAGCTTTAGAGATGAAAGTGGTCAAGTTACTTATGGAGATAATGGTAAAGGAAAAGTCTTAGGATGTGGGACAGTTAGATCTACAGAAAAGAATTTGATAGAAGATGTCATGTATGTAGAAGGATTGAAGCATAATCTCATTAGCATCAGTCAATTATGTGATAAGGGTCACTTAGTAAAATTTCAGAATGATAAATGCATTATTCAAAAGGATGGAAAAACTGTGTTCGAAGCTCAAAGAGTGAAGAATCTGTACATATTATAGTTAGTAGAATTAAAAGAAGTGAATCTATGTCTTGCAACTACCAAGAGTGAAAAACCTGATTTGTGGCATAGAAGATTGGGGCATGCAAGCACTTCAGTGATCAAGAAACTGATTAGGCATGACCTAGTTGAAGGTCTTCCAAAGATGAAGATAAAAAAGTCTGGAATATGTTCAGCCGGTGCAAAAGGAAAGCAGACTAACACATCTTTTCAGTCCAAAACAGTGGTTACAACTTCCAAGCCTTTGGAGCTAATTCATATGGATTTATTTGGACCTATAAGAAAAGTCAGTCTTGGAGGAAAGGTATATGACTATGTAATAGTAGATGACTACTCAAGATATACTTGGGTATCCTTTTTGGAAGCCAAATCAGAAACCTTCTCAGTTTTTCTGAAGTTCAGCAAAGTTGTAAAAAAGAATCAGAAATTTTAGATTATCAGCATCAGATCTGATCATGGTGGAGAATTCAAGAATGAAGAGTTCATAAAGTTCTGTGAAGAGAATGGAATTGAACATAACCTTTCAGTACCAAGAACACCCCAACAGAATGGAGTAGCAGAAAGAAAGAATAGAACACTGCTAGACATGGCCAGAACTATGCTCACAGAATATAATTTACCAAGATATTTCTCGGCAGAAGCAGTCAACACAGCCTACTACATCATCAACAGGTGCATGATCAGACCAATTCTAAAGAAAACCCCATATGAGCTTTACAAAGAAAATAAGCCCAACATCAGTCATCTTTGACCTTTTGGCTATAAGTGTTTTATCTTGAATAATAGTAAGGATAATTTAGGAAAATCAAATGCTAAAAGTGATGAAGGATTTTTATTAGGATATATTTCAAAACCTAGAGGTTACAAAGTATTTAATAGGAGAATTTTAACAATAGAGCAAACAGTGCATATTATATTTGATGAGACTAACCCTTCTATTATGAGAATAGAAGAAGAAGAAGATTGTGTTGAAGATTTGTGCAGAGATCTAGAGAAAACTTCTCTTGAAGTAGAAGAAAAACAAATCCACCATTCGAAGAACTTCAACAACAAGAAGAACAACAAGCAGGACTACCGAGAGAATTAAGGTATCACAGAGATCATCCAAGAGAAAACATAATAGGTGATCCTCAAGATAGGGAAAGAATAAGAGGTATGCACACTCCTTGTGATTTTTTTGCCTTAGTCTCTCAAATTGAGCCTAGGACAATCGATGATGCACTGACTGATGAATCTTGGATCCTTGCTATGCAAGAGGAACTTAATTAGTTCCAACGCAGCCAGGTTTGGACTCTTGTCCCTAAACCATTTGACCATCCAGTTATTGGGATCAGATGAGTCTTCAGAAACAAAATGGATGAATCAAGAGTAATCACCAGGAATAAGGCCAGACTTATAGCTCAATGGTATTCCCAAGAGGAAGGCATTGATTTTGATGAAACTTAGGCCCCAATAGCTAGATTAGAGGCAATCAGAATTTTTTTAGCATATGCATGCTCTCTAAATATCAATTTATTTCAAGTGCATGTTAAAAGTGCTTTTCTGAATGGTTTTATAAAAGAAGATGTTTATGTTGAGCAACCACCAGTTTTTGAAGATACTAAATATCCAAATCATATTTTCCATTTAAAGAAGACACTATATGGTCTAAAACAAGCTCCAAGAGCTTGGTATGAAAGATTAAGTGCTTATCTTATATCACATGATTTTATAAGAGGTAAAGTTGATAGCACACTATTTATTAAGAAATTTTCAGAAGGAATCTTAATTGTGCAAATATATGTTGATGACAATATTTTTCGTTCTACTAATGAATCACTTCGTAAATTTTTTGAAAATCTTATGCAAAGTGAGTTTGAGATGAGCATGATGGGTGAACTTAATTTTCTTGGGTTGTAAATCAAGCAGACCAAGGAAGGTACTCATATTTGTCAAATCAAATACATTTTAGATTTACTTTCTAAATATGATTTTAACAAGTGTAAGCCCTTAGGAACACCTATGAGCTCAAGAATTAAGTTAGATAGTGATCCACTTAGTAAAAAAGTAGATCAAAAGGTCTATAGAGGCATGATAGGATCACTACTCTATCTTACTACTAGTAGACCAGATATAATGGTCAGTGTATGTTTGTGTGCAAGATTTCAAGCTGATCCTAAAGAATCACATGTTTATGCTGTTAAAAGAATTTTTAGATATCTTATAAATGCAAGTAAGTTAGGATTATGATATCCTAGATGTTTAGATTTCAAATTAATTGGATATAGTGATGCTGACTATGCTGGATGTAAAATAGATAGAAAAAGCACCAGTGGTACTTGTCAAATACTTGCAGGGTGCTTGATTTCTTGGTCTTCCAGAAAGTAGAATTCTGTTGCATTATCCACAACAGAAGCTGAATACATTGTAGCTAGAAGTTGTTGTACTCAACTGCTATGGATCAAACACCAATTGGAAGATTATGGTCAAAGACTTCAAGAAATTCCAATGTTGTGTGACAACACAAGCGCAATTAATTTGACCACAAATCCTATGCAACACTCAAGAACAAAACACATTGAGGTTAGACATCATTTCATCAGGGACCATGTAAGTAATTGTGACATTTTACTTGATTTTGTTTCTACAGAAAATCAACTTGCTGATATTTTTACTAAACCTCTTCCTGAAGATAGATTTACATCTATTAGAAGAGAAATATGCATGTGTAACCCTGATTAAAATGCTGTGATAAATTCATGCTTGAATTGTATGTTATGAATTTTCTGCGGAATTTTCTAAGTCCCTATACTGCAACTCATAAAGTCGGAGTCTATCAGACTCATGTTAAAATTAATGCATTCGACTTTTGCAGTCGGAGGCACAATCTGACTTCCTAGAATCGAAGTCTAAAAAGGTGCTTATTAATTTAAAATAATAAATGAAATTAAGACACATTTATTACGCAACGGTTCAGTCATTCAATCGCGTCCGTTCATCCTGAAATCTCTGGTCAGTTACTTTTCAACCTCTATATGAGAACAACCCCTTTCTGTCTGAAAACATCCTTTTAAACTCTCTTTTCAACACACCAGTCGTCTTCCTTCTCTTCCCGCGCACACTGTTCATCTCCGGAACCCTTATCAGAGCTTCTGCGGATTTTCTCATTTCCTCTGAAGAAAGGTAGGCTCTTTGTTCTCTAAACTACATTTCTTTCACTCCTTCGACAGTTCCCTGATTCTTCTCTATCTCTTTTCTATCTAGACCTCCAAGGCTTTTGAGGGAACCATGCTCACCCCTGGCAAAGTTTTCCATCTGTCCAAGGAAAGTCGTGGACTTTTCTCAGTTACATGGTAGCTTTGGGTGGGTAGCAGAAACCCTAGAGGAGATGGGCTGGGCTAGTCTGTGCAGGATCTTTGAACCCTCTTTCGAAGATGCCCTTAAGGCATTCTTTGTCACCCTCCCGATTTCCTCTGAAAGTTCAGTCACAGGATATGTGAAGGGCACCAAGGTTACTATTTCTGAAGAGCTTTTGGTAGAACTTTTAGGCTGTCCCAACTCCGAGCACAAGCTCAGTGAGATTGTCCCTTTGGATAAGCAAAAAATGGGAATTATTGGAAGCTTGGGGACTGTTAGAAAGAAAGGTCTTTTGGTTAATGAGTTGACTACAGAGAAAAGGATTATTCACTCAATGATCACTAACATCATCACTCCCAGGGCTGGCACCCATTCCTCCATTACTACCAGGGATGGTAGTTTACTATTTTGGGCCATTCAGAAGCATAGAGTTAATCTGCCAGTAGTCATTTTGGAGAAAATGATAGCATCAAAGAATCTGCAAGAGTCTCTTCCATATGGACCACTGCTATCTCTTATTTTCAAGAGATTCTTAGTAGATCTAAGTACAGATATTCCAACTGGGGTGAAAGAGAAGATTGACTTATCTACCTTGAGGAGAAGCCACTACATCTTGGAAGACAAGGCCCAGAACTTATGGGTTAAGGAATCTGTACCTCAGTGCACCCATAAAGTATTTCCAGATGAAGCAATGGATCTATCTTCTATTCCAGCAAGACAACAAGAAGAAGAAGCTAGAGAAGAAGAAGAGAGAATGGAAGCCAATGTTCAAGAAGAAGAGCAACAAGGAACTCATCATTTTGAAGAGCAATTTCAGCAAAGACAAGTTCCTATCTCCCCTCCCGAACAAGATGCATCAGAAGAAACAATCAGTCAGGTATTAAGAGATCTAAGAGGTAAAGGAGTAGCACAAGAACAAGATGACATTCCCAGTTCTACTCCTATAGAGCAAGAATTTGAAGAAAGGTAGCATCATTCCTCCCCTCCTCAGTTTGGGACCCGGCCAAGGTCTCAGGAGGAGAGTAGCAACAGTTTGAACACTATACTGGATTTACTGACAAAGCAATAAGAGAGTTTGTCAGTTCTTCAGTTGCAAGTTGAATTTGTTGATGCAAAGTTTGATGGTTTGGCTGATGAGGTCAAGCAAATGAAGGACCTCTTACTTCAGTTAGTGTGCCAACAGGGCACTAATCAGTCATCTACACCTTCATCCACCCATCAAGAAGAGTAGTCCTTAGCAGTAGAAGAAGAAATTCAGCAGCAGCAGATTTCAGTTGTGGTTGAGCCTGATATTCAGTAGCATCAGCAGAAGTCTAGGCTTAAGAGGCCCCTAGAGTCTCTAGGATTAGAAGACTCCAGGTCCAAGGTCAAGACCTTCAAGAGGAAGGTTAGGAGAAAACTTCATAAAAATGGTAAACCTGTGTCCTCTTCTTCTCCTCCACCTCCTCCTCCTGAACCAACTCCTTCTGCTCACACCACTACCACTGATCTTGCTCCTCCTGAACCAGAACAACCCCCTACATCCTCATCATTTCCTACTACACCCACTGCTCCCACTCCTTCCATTATTGAACAACCTCCACCTCCTACATCATCTGATCCTCCTCCCTCTACATTTATTCCAGAGGATCAGTCAATTGCCTCTGACAATATTAATTTCAAATTTTAACCTTTGAAATACCAATTCAAGCAATCAAAGGCAACCATTCCTCCTCTCCACACACAACCTCCCAATTTCTTTTCCTCTCTTCCTACTGCCTCCACATCTTTAGCAGGCAGATCCACCCTTTCACTTTCAGAAATACTACCTAGTATTCAACTTTCATCTAAAGGTGGGCGGATGCTAAAAGACAACCCTACCAAACTCCTTCCTCCGTTTTGGTATGCCTTCATCTACCACTCAGAACACCATATGAACTTGTTCAGGGAATTTTTGTCCATCAGGGCATTCCTTGAAGTTCATGAAATGTCAGGTTTCATGTTTGAAGATTGACTTCCTACTCTCATTCATTCTACCAAAGTCATGTTATCTGATCTCTAGCTCATTTCTCAGAAATTCCATACTCTTAAATGCAAAGAGTTTCTTAAACTCTATCCTAGTGAAGCCACCAGGTACCTGCAAATCCAGTCCATGAACCAATTTATAGATGTTAGTCTCCACCTGAATCTTAGGTTCTATGAAATGTTTAGAACCTTCATTAGAGACTCTCAGGCTAAGTACTCAAGGATGAAAGAATTCAATTTTACCAGATTTAAATTGGGGCTGTCTGATGTCACTAAAGGCCAATGGGAAGATCATATCAGAGATCAGAGAGAAATTACCCCCTCCATGATAGTTGGATTACTATATGGTTTGTATCCATCCTTGGTTGGTGCCATTTCTGCAAGAACAGACTTTGCTCAGCTAATCTTCAACATGCACATCTGGATAGCCTCCAGATTCAAAATCAAGTACAAATTAAAACTGTCTTTCCATAGGTTTGTGCTTATGCAAGCTCAAAAGAATTCCTATTATATGATGGATTTCTAGCTTTGTTTTGCTAAGTCTGAACGGTTCACAGAAGATCAATGGGCAGCAGCTTATCCTGAAGATCATGCAGATTGTGAGAAGCTGAAGATTTTTGTCAATGAGTATCTCTGCAAAGCATATAACGACCTTTGGAAGTCTCTTGCTCATAGGTGGGAGCAGAGGTACTTGGTTTACTATCAGGCTAAGGAAGCAGCCATCTCTCAAGGCTTGCACTGGAATATTACAGTGCATGACTTTCTCCATCTAGAAGCCTCTGGGAAATTTGTTCCTCTCAAGAATCATCTACGTCGGAGTCACTAATATATGAAGCTTGATTGGTACCACAAACGTCATATCAAATCTCATAGGAAACTTCCTTTATAGGTCCCAACTATAAAATTGATGTCAGTCTTTTGAGAACTTCTTCCTTTCAATGAGAAGAAGTTGTGGGACCTTCTCCATCCTATCTAGATCAAATCCCCCGTTCCCTGTATTTACCAAGCTCTTTATCCAGATCTTAGATACTATTTTGTACCTGCATCTTTAAATTTCTGAATACAATCTATGTGTTGGTTTCTCAATTCCTGAATGCAATCTCTTTCTTTTTCGCTATCTTACCTTTTCTGTTAATGCCACAAAGGGGGAGAAAGCACTAAGAAAACAAATCCCTAAAATTCTTCAGGAGATTATGTGTTTGAAGTTATAATTTGTTTTTTTACTATCTATTTAAAGTTTTTGTCATTAACAAAAAGGGGGAGAATTGTTGAGCAACTACCCCTAAGAAAATAATTTAAGATAACTTTGTGTTTTTGCTATGAGAAAACCTTTAAAAGACTTTCTACAAATTAAATATATATATCACATAAAAATATTTTGGACAAACTCTATCTCGAAAATTTTCTAAGTCCATAGACATCACAATCCGACTGTGGACTCCGACTCCTTTAGAATCAAAAAGTTCTGCACAAAATCATCTCTAAAAATTTTCTACGTCCAAACTACTACATTGTATCCGACTGTCAACTCCGACTTTATACAGTCGAATACTTCAGAAATCTAACTCCTCTGAATCTGACTCTATACAGTCGAATACTTCATTCTGGACTTCAACTCTTAGTAATCAAATTCATATGTATTCGACTCTTAATGTTGAATTCTCTGTTTTGTTTCTGACAAACTCCATGGAAGTCAAAAACACTCTATCCGACTCCAGAAGTTGAATCATGGCTTACTAATGTTCTTATATCCGACTTTTCAAAGTCAAATGATATAATCCCAAAGCAACCTCTGATAAAGTTGAATCAGTCTATTCTCATGTTTCTGTCTCCGACTCCTAGAGTCGAATTACACTCTCTTCTGAATCCGACTTCACTGACAAGTCCTGTACTTGTACTTTTCTTGTGAAGATACTGTTTTATCATCTTATGAAATTTTGATTGCATATCATTTTATCTTCCTTGATATGATTTCTATTAAAACCTACATTGACTGAATATTTTCTCAGTCTATCAAATTATCTTTATTTAAATATTTTTTCTGATAAGATGAGACATATTATACTTAAAATACTCATCTAAATTTTTTTATGATTATATCTGAAATATTTATTCAAAATGATCTCTTGCTTCATGACAGTAGTCCGGATTCTCTTCATTTCAGAAGACATGTTGCATTTATCATTTTCAGACGCATGTCATCTGACAGAGGCTCACCTACCACTGTCAGAACTGGTCCATACATTCTGTTGCAAATTGTCTGTCCATCCTTTATTGGTCTGAAAAGCTATCTGTCTGAGGTTTTCATACTTTTTTATTTTTCTATGACTTACCTACCTCAAAAAGTATGGAGGTACCCTGTCTTTTTGTCATGTCTTTGCTGCAGGATATTTATTAGACACGTTTTCAGCATGAAGCTTTCACAGTCCATTTTAATTAGAAGTTGACCTCTTAGCTGTGAAGCTGCAAGCCTCGTCCAAGAAACATTAGAAAGAAGTAAAGACAGAAGGACCTATGGATAACAAACTCAACCAACATCCAAAGGATAAAAGGTCTCTCCTCAAATGGCCAGATCTCTAATAGCCATTTTCAAAAGGCTACATTCTTCTGAAGATTATAAAAGAAGCCGAAGTTTGAAAGGAGCAAGACACAACCAGAGAACTGAACACTTAGAGCTGTGCTAACATTCTCTTCAATTCTCCTCTGCCTTCTGCTAGCAAGAGAGTGTACACAAGCTTTCTCCAAGCTGCAAGTTAGAGAGCTCCATTCTTCAGAAAATTCCTTAGCTCTCATTAGTCACAGAAGTCTTGCTGTTCGGGTGGCAACTGTAATTGATTATTTGTTAGTCCACCCTTCCTATTCAGAAAGGAGTTTGATTGCAATTCTTCTATTTTCTCCAATCTGGACTGTATGTTTGCTCATTGTTTAAGGCAAACACACGTGTCTCTACTTTTTATTTTGTGTAATTGTGTGGGAAGTTTGTTCCTGCAGTTCCCCTATTATGTAGGGAAGACCTTGTTGAATGTAGTGTTTGTACCCCTGGTAAGGGAAGACTTGCTTAGGAGCAAGTGGGCTTGTAATTCCTCTCAAGGGTGAGAGAAGGCCAAGGTTATTGGCAGTTAGTGAAATCTCAAGTGGTTGGCTTGAGGACTGGATGTAGGACTTCCATGTGGGAAGGGCTGAACCAGGATAAAATTCCTTGTGCATTTGTGTGATTGTTTCCGCCAATTTACACTTGAACCACACACTACACTAAATTCTAAAAATTCATTTAGTGCTGTTTAATTTCAGATTTTTTTTTAAACCACAAAAAGTCCTATTCACCACCCTCTAGGACATCATTAGTGCCATTTCGATGCTCCTTTTTACACGTTGCCAAGACACAGCCCAAACCACCACTAGAGAGATCACTTATCACATACATGTACATATGCACATACTTAATCACCAGGAAAAGTGACCAGTCTCGGTCATTGCAGAATCGAGGGAAGCCCTCCCCACCGTTACCGGTGGAACTTGTCCACCTCTAGGATTTCACAAGACCCTTTGCCTCGAGTATCACATAACACGATTGAGCTTTCCCGTAGGAGCACTATACTACAATACAACTCCAAGCAATGTAGGGTAGCAGTATCTTATTGGCACACATTTATTTATCTTGTCACATTAATACATTACACACACACACATGCCATTTGTTCTCTCACTTCCCATGCACATGCACACACATATATCATGGAACATAAACTTATCACATTCAGATTCTCAGATCAATCATAAACAGAAATTGACAGAGCCTAATCATGATGCTAATCACATTTTCACATATAAATGAAATCTATTCTTAAAACATGGTACCAAAAAGCTTCAAAAATTAATAGCCATTTGCACAGTACTGAGAATCATATCAAATTTTAACCACGGGTTAAATACAGTAGAAGAAACATATCTATAATTTTTCACAATTTTCGGAGCAGTCAAACTATTTTTAATAATTAACACAAATTACATGTAATTTAACAAGATTATTCATTTAAGCATGGTAGACAGTAAGTAGTTGGTCCTAACAGGTTTAAAACATGAGAATAGTCCTTCTAAGATCATGATAATTTTCTTAATTCGTAACATGGAACAAAACTATTTAATCAGAATTAAACACAATCAAAATATACTTATTCTCTAAGAACAAAAATTATTCTAATTAATATCATGCTCAGAAATTTGGCAGATCCTCATGATATGACATACATGCCATACCTGACAAACCCTGATTTTCACGACATACACAGACCTCCTAACAAGCAAAAATCATAGTATAAGGATTAACATGCATTTCTGCAGAAAACAGTTGAACTTGACGACAAGGTTCTTGTCGTCAGAATGAGTTAACAGCAAGATCATCCACCGTCAACACAAGAACTCGGCGGCAACAAAGTGGCCGTCTACCTCCTGTCTGCACACAGTGCAGACCAAAACATAGAAAACATAGAATCTTGGGGGTCTAGGCATGAAATGAAAATCTGTAAAAATGTGAAAACCCTGAAGGACAAGTCTATGGAGTGAACCAATAAGTCACTTGCCTGTGAATAAATCTCTGAAGCAATTATTTGGTTAAAGAAGCCCTCCTTGGCCAAGCCAAAAAGGTGCTCAAATCTCCTCCTGAATCCGATCTTCCTGTTGATGTAGATTGTCCACTAGTGTCGGGGATGCTTCCTCAATCCAAGGTGCAGCTCCCAGTCGAAGGAGATCACCGAAAAGATCACCCAAACGCCAGATCGAGCTCTCCAAAGATCAGGTTTTCTCACAAATGAGCCCTAGGGTTTCTTCTCAACCAAAAAGACCAAATCTCACTGAGAACACTATGTTTTATAGGCTAATGGGTCGGGGTATGCTTAGGGTTAGGTCATCCCACCGTTAGATAGGTTTCCTAATCAAGAACACGGAAGAAACGCTTCTGTTTCAGACTTGAAATCCAAAACGCATCCAGAGAAGTAAACGTCCAGTTCACTGCCGTTGACCAGAAGTCAACGTCAATCCATGTTGACGTTAGGATTTCTTTGTCACACAGTAAACGACACAAAGCTTGCCGTTGACTCACTCTTAACATCAATAGATGTCGACGTTAATGAGAATTTCGGCGAGAAAATCAAAATATCCAATGACTTGCATACACTAACATAAATACACAGCATAAATACATACAATATGTACAACAGTAACTAAATACTATATGCACATAAGTAAATACTCATAACATGCACAAAGTTAAATATATTACATGCACAAAATAAACAATATTAAATGCACAAAATTCGGGGGCCTCACACAGTACCTCTAGGAAGTCCATATAGATGAACCCACATTGCCAAGTGCTGAAGAACCCTAGCTTGGTAGTGGGTTGGTGGAGCAACAGTAGTGGGAGACAAAGCTAGATGGGGCTACCCTGACGGCGGAGGCGCCGCTCCTCAAGGGCAACAATCATCGATGTGGTGCAGTGGTCCTCCATGTGGTAATCTCAGGGGGCCCCCAATTGCCTGGAAAACTTGGGCACAACCCCGAAGATGCCGACGAACTTGGACATGCTGAGGTCCTCGTCGGTGGCAATCTCCCCTAAAAATGCATCTTGTAATGACCCTCTTTATACCTGTACGGTTATACCAACCCATATCGATATAGAAAGCGTCGCCACATTGGGACATTTACCCAACACATTCAATAGGCTGAGATGTACAAAAATATGAACACATAACAGTGGAATAAAAGAACTGAATGTAAATTTATTCTTTCCATCATCCACATTTATCCACAGTTTATATAGAATAAGCAAGAACTAAAGTTCCTATAACTGAAATTTAAATCAAACACATTGTCCACAACTTAAATACATGTCGCTCTTTATTACATACTTATGAAAATAAACTACAACGCCAATATTTCCACAAGATCTCCTACTCTCGCTCCGAGTCACTCCAGACTATCTCCTTGGAAGACGTAGAGATACCTGCATCTGTACGCCGAAGCAAGAGTGAGTCTAAAAGACTCAGCAAGTAATTTCCATTCACATTAAACATACATACACCACATGGACACTTTACATTTAAGCAAAATAACTAATACATGTATTGTGGATTAAACAATCTTTAAAGAAAGCCTAAACATGATACTACAACAATTTATGATACATGGTACATAGTTTATGCTCATTTTACAATAAGGAAACCTATCACATGCTTTCTACACATTCTTTAACATGCTATCTTAAGTCAACACTTGTTCCATTTATGCTACATTATAAAGATAAGTTAAGCATGGTATTGCATATATTGGAAAAGATATTCCTATCATGGATTCTATGTACATTCGCACATTTATAATACATTTATAAACATGAATAGCTTGCTGTTTTGACATGGATGTAACACATTTATAAATTGGTTCATAATTTCACATAATATCTCATTAGTTCACATTTTTTCATGATCATTTACACACTTTTCACATGCACATTTCACATATATACAAAATCATATTATTTTCATTACATGCCGTGACACATAGTCCAAACCACCTCTTAGAAGGACACACACTTATCTCATTCACACACATATCCATCACCACCTTAGTTACTGCGCAGAATCGGAAGAAGCACTCTCCACCCTAACCGTGGTACTTGTCCACCTCTAGGATTTTATCCCAATGCCCATGGGATCTCATACTCATATGAACCTTCCCGTAGGGACTTTACTATGGTACAGTTCCTCAACCCTCTAAGGTAGCAGTGTCACCCATGGCACATTTACACATTTTCCATTTTTAAACATACACTATTTGCATACCCTTTTTAACACACTAATTTCATATTCACATACATGTACATGGTTCAAGTTATCTAGTATGATACTACTGTTTACAGAGTTAAACAATTACAATTCAATCATAAATCATACTGTAATTATCTAATTTATCACTAATTACTCTAAACATGCTTTAACCAGCTATTTTAACATATAATAATCAAATCAGTACCTACTATTTTCCAATTCACATGAACATTTAACCACAGACTATTTATAGGCTAAGCATCATGCATGCTCAATTTCACATTTTTTGGAGTCATACACAATTTATGATAAATAAAACATGTATTCTGCCTAATTTATGAAGTCATCAATTAAGCATGGTATACAGTGCCATATACATATTTATCTATTCTAAAATTCGTGACCATCAGTCATGATATTACATACAATTTCTGAGAATTATTTTACATCATACAATTTATTAGAGATTTAAAACCGATAATGCATGTTTACTGATTTTCAGTTTAGAAAATATAACTATTTACACAGATATCAAAAAATTTCAAAACTCTCATGGCATGAACTGATACCCATAAACATTGTACAAAAATTCTCTAACATCCAAATTCTATATGGATCATATAATCAGTAACTTTCAAGGTTGGAAAACCTGTCTGACATACATTTTAGGAATTTTAATAAATAGAATATTCAAGGAAAATTTCACAACATCATCCACTCGAAGTATTACATAGCATATAAAATTTACAGTATATCCTAATGCGTAGAAATCCGAAAAATAATTTATAAAGGGGCAAACAACACATTGTTCTTGCTTGAAGAAGTCAGCGGCAAGGGTGTGGCCGCTTACCTGGTTGATGGCAACATAGGTGGCCTCTAACCTCGGATCTTAACGGCAGCAAATGTTGCCGTTAAGTTCATGTCTGCAGAAAACAGACAGAACTCGCCAAAAACAAAGAGAAAGGGGGTTCCAGACACGATTTAAAATTCGAAAAATTGCATAAGACCTACTAGACGCATGTAGGGATAACGTGTAAGGGTTACTTGCCTTTAGGAAAATCCACAATCAAATATTTGAGTCGGAGAAGCCCTCCTTGGCCTGAGCCAAAGAGTCCCAAAATCTCCCCCGATCCGGCTTCTGTGATGATCTTTGAAGTACGTCGGGGCTGGGAAGATGAACTTTGACGCTCCAAGAATCGACTAGATGCAATCACTCGCCCGAAATCGCACCAGAACACATGATCAAATCCATCAAAGTCAGGTTTTCGCACAAGAGTTTAGGGTTTTTCTCAAGAGAGTCAAAAGGGTTAGATTTGGCCGGAGATGGGTGTTTTTATAAGGTAGAGAGTCGGAGACGCGCTTAGGTAAGATTTCCTGACCGTTGGGGGTCGGTTACCAAAACAAGAGGCGACATTTTCGGAGGCGTTTCCAGATCTAAAAACGCAACAGATCTGGGAGACTAACGTCAACATCACTGGCCGCCAATATGGAGTTGACCTCCATCGATGTGGCCGCTGACTTGGGGTTAACGTCCACTCATGTGGACGCCTACTGGTCGCTTTGCCAGAACTTAAAAACTGCAGAAAACCATATTTACACAATGCATGTACATGGAATATACAATGTATACATGAGAAAATGAGTACCATTTATGCAATGTAAATAATATATATATATATATATATATATACAATAGATATACCTATATATATTTACAACAATACATCAATTAGTTATATATGGATATCTACACACACACAAGCATAAGTTCTTCACACTATCAAACACCTACATAAGAGGATGAAATTCAAGGGCCTTACACCCTCTCCCCCTTAAAGAAACTTCGTCCTCGAAGTTAGACTGACACTACTCAAACAACTGAGGATACTTCTTCTTCATTGCATCCTCAAGCTCCCAAGTAGCCTCCTCTCGCGAGAAGTTACGCCATAACACCTTCACCGACACAATGATCTTGTTCCGGAGATGCTGAACCTTCCGGTCAAGAATAGCTACTGGTTGCTCCACATAAGATAGATCTGGCTGGATCTCCACTGGCGCGTGAATAATAACATGAATGGATCTCTGACATACCTCCTGAGTATAAACACGTGGAAAACAGGATGAACACAAGCTAATGCTGGGGGTAAAGCTAGCTCATATGCCACGTTACCCAATAGTCTGAGAATCTCATACGGGCCAATGAATCGAGGGCTTAACTTACCATGCCTGCCAAATCTAACTACACCACGAGTAGGCGAAATCTTCAAGAAGACATGCTCACCTACCTTGAACTCCAAATCCTTCCTCCTGTTGTCGGCATAACTCTTCTGCCTAGCTGGACCTTATCTGAAGTCTCCTGAACTAACTACGGACCGATCAACTGCCTATTACCAGTCTCCTCCCAACATAAAGGAGATCTACAAGGCCTACCATACAATGCCTCAAATGGAGCCATACCAATGCTCGCATGAAAGCTTTGTTGTATGCGAACTCCACAAGAGGCAAATGCCACTCCCAATCATCCTTCCAATCCAGAACACACGCCCTCAACATATCCTCGAGCGTCTGACAGTCCTCTCGGAATGTCCATCTGTCTGGGGATGGAACGCAAACTGAGATTCAATTCCGAACCTAATGCATCCTGAAGACCCTTCCACAGCCTCGAAGTAAATCTCGGATCTCGATCCGAAATGATCGACTTCGGCACACCATGCAATCTAATAATACTACTAATATACAATCTAGCTAAACTCTCTACTGACTGCTTCTTCTTCATAGGCAAGAAATGCACAGTCTTCGAGAATCTATCTACTACTACCTAAATCGAGTCATTACCCCGTGTAGACCAAGGCAAACCAGTTACAAAATCCATAGTGATAGCTTCCCACTTCCATACTGGGATCTCCATCTTCTGCATAAGACCAGATGGTCGATGTCGCTCGGCCTTCACTTCCTGGCATACTAAACATCTAGATACATATTCTGCTACATCCTTCTTCATGCTAGACCACCAAAATGATCTCTTCAAATCCTGGTACATCTTAGTGTTACCCGGATGAATAGAAAATCTCGACCTATGAGCTTCTGCTAATACATGCTCACGGACATCTACAATATCAGGAACACAAACACGGTGATGGAATCTGATCACACCATCCTCATCACGAGCAATGCCCGCCTTACCCACCAACTCTTGGAGTCTAGGGTCGGCTTTCTGTTGCTCGATCACCTCATCCAACACCGAAGACCTAATGGACAACTGAGCTACAAAAGCCTGACATAGAGATGGATCTAACTCATTCATCGTACACGCCGCATCCTCCAACATCTTCCAATCCTGCTGGAGTGATGACCTCTTCCTACTAAGGGAATCTGCTACAACATTCGCCTTTCTAAGATGATACTGAAGGTCGAAGTCATAGTCCTTCAGGAACTCAATCCATCTTCTCTACCTCAGGTTTAATTCCTTTTGGGAGAAAAGATACTTCAAGCTCTTGTGGTCAGTGAACACCTCAAATCTGACACTATAAAGATAGTGTCTCCAGATCTTCAGTGCATAAACCACTGCCGCAAGCTCCAAATCATGAGTCGGATAGTTACGCTCATGCTCCTTCAATTGCCGAGAAGCATACGCCACTACCCTTCCCTGCTGCATCAACACACAGCCATGACCAATCCGAGATGCATCTGTATAGATGGCAAAACCTTCATCACCACTAGGTAACACCAATACCAGAGCGGAAGTAAGCTTAGTCTTCAATAATTGAAAACTACTCTCACATTCCTCGGACCAAACAAACTTCTCACCCTTCCTGGTTAGCTTGGTCAATGGGGCGGCAAGAGATGAAAATCCCTCAATAAATCGCCGATAATAACCAGCTAAACCAAGGAAACTACGAATCTCCGAAGGGGTCCTGGGAATCTCCCAATCCAATACAGCCTGGACCTTCGTTGGATCTACTGCTACACCAGCATCAGAGATAACATGCCCAAGGAAATGAACCTCGCGCATCGAAAAATCGCACTTGCTGGACTTTGCATACAGCTTGTGCTCTCGGAGAACTTCCAACACTACCCTCAAATGCTGAAGGTGTGTAGCCTCATCCGGAGAATAGACCAACACATCATCGATGAAAGCTACAACAAAACTATCTAGAAAAGGTCTAAACACCCTGTTCATGAGATCCATGAATGCTGCAGGGGCGTTGGTCAGACCAAACGGAAGGACCAAAAACTCATAATGTCCATAACATGTTCTAAAAGCCATCTTGGACACATCCTCACTCCTAATCCTCAATTGATGATAGCCAAACTGCAAATCAATCTTAGAAAAGATTGATGCATTTTGCAGCTGGTCAAATAGATCATCAATCCGAGGTAAGGGATACCTGTTCTTCACAGTCACTTGGTTTAGCTTCCTATAATCGATGCATAACCTAAGTGACCCATCCTTCTTCTTTACGAACAATACAGTGCGCCCCAAGGAGAAACACTAGGGCGAATAAATCCCTTATCTAACAAATCTTGCAACTGCTTCCTTAGCTTCGCTAACTCCGCAGGTGCCATCCGATAAGGGGCCTTTGAGATAGGAGAGGTGCTTGGAAGCAACTCTAGTGTGAACTCTATCTCTCTATCTGGTGGCAATCCAGATAAATCATCGGGAAAGACATCTGGAAAATCCTGCACTACATCTATGTCCTCAAGAGTAGGTGACTCATCAGCCTTGGGTACTAATACCACGCTGGCAAGAAAAGCGTCACAACCTTTGCTCACCATTCTCATCGCTTTCATGGCAGAGATGACAAACTTTCCTGCTAAGTTCCTTGGCAAAGGATGTGAAAACTCATCCTCAACAGGAATGCGGAAAACAATCTTCTTCCCACGACAATCCACTAATGCATAGTGCTCCTCTAGCCAATCCAGACCAAGAATAGCAACGTAGTCCTTCATCTAGCAAGAAGAAACACCCTTCTAAAACTCTATCCTGATTGCACACCGGTAAGGATGGAATATACTTCCTAGTCGATACCGTTACCAGGTGTGTGTACAGACAAAGGGACTTCTAACTCCTCAGACTCTAATCCTGACTCTAAAGCTAACTGCCTAGCAAAATGCTCGGAAATGAATGAGTGAGTGGCACCTGTATCAAATAAAACTCGAGCGTGCACCCATGAAAAGAACCGTACCTTCAGTAACATGCTCCGCCTGCTCGGCGTCCTCACGAGCTAACGCAACTCGAGCTGGGGCTCGAGGTCTTCCTGGTCTTCCTGTCACTGGCGCTGCTGCTGCTGCTGCCGCTGCTGGAGCTGGTGTTGGTCGCTGGACTCCCTTCTAAAGTATGGGACAATCCTTGATCTTATGCTCGCTGCTCCCACACTTCAAGCACTTCCCCGCCATCTTCCAACACTCCATACCACCATGTGCCCTTCCGCAATGAGGACACTCCCTCTGGCCACTCGGGGAACGCTGAGAAGGTACCTAACGACTTCCCGATACTACGGAACGCTGCGGTGACTGGTACGCCGCCTTCTTCTTCTCCTGCCTCTGGAATGGAGCTACAGGCCTCTTCTGCGAAGCCTTATTCTCCTCAAGGTACTTCTCCATCTCTCCTTATTGCCGACAAGCCGCACTAAGATCCTCATCGAGGGTACGATGGTCAAATGCCACCAACCTCGTCCTCAGTGATGGCCTCAGACCCATCACGAACGTCTTCACCTTCCTGCGCTCATCAGCAACGATATGATGGGCATATTTCGATAGCTCGGCAAAACTGGCCTCGTACACCAGTACGGTCATGGAGTCCTGAGTCAAGGAAAGGAACTCCTGCTCCATCTTGTCCTGGACTTGCTCGGGGACAAATTTGGCCTGAAAGAGCCTCACGAACTTGTCCTAAAACACCTCTACAGCACCTCCCTCGAACCTGGTACGTAGCAACGAGGACCACCACACATCGGCTCGCTCCTGTAAAAACATTTCATAAGGACCAATCCAGACAATCTAGGCTTAAAGAAATAAATACATAAACAATTTACACATACCTGTAGCATATAGGTGGCTAGCGTGACCCTATCGTCATCAGCACACCTAATAGCTCGGAAGATCTTCTCAATCTCCCTCAGCCAGCTCTCTACCAATAGCGGATCGCTCTCCCCCTTAAAAAAGGGTGGAGCCATCCTCTTGAACCGTTCCATGATGGAGGGTCCACCATGGTCCTGAGCTTGGGGAACTGGCGCCTGAGCCTGCTTTAGCAACCAACATAAGCCACACATATACAATATGATAATATAACAAACATGCAAATAAACAGATCAGACTACTCTATTTACTATTCTAACCTGAGCCTTCAGCTGAGCCTGCAGTATGGGCCTGGCTCTGCATAGCCTAACTAAACCTTGCATGAACACTCCATAGTCCACTGGTGGCGGTGGAGGAAGCATAGGACCCTGGGGGGCTGGGGCCTGCTACTCACCCTGATACTCATGCCTAGGCTCAACTCTCTCCTCTCTCCTCTGATCACCCTCACGAGCAAGAACACCACCACGCCTGCCACGCGAAGCCATATCCTGCAAAATGATTTAATCCCATTTAGAAACTTTACTATCTAATTCCTAACTATCTTCATAGCTATGTGGAAAATCTATAGAGACTTAGCATATAATGAAGATGATGACAAATGCATATTTATGTACAATCTCAACCTGTTGCTCTGATACAAATCTCTGTAATGACCCTCTTTATATCAGTACTATTATACAAACCCACATCGATATAGAAAGCGTCGCCACAATGAGACATTTACCCAACGCATTCAATAGGCTGAGACGTACACAAATATGAACATATAACAGCAGAATAAAAGAACTGAATGTAAATTTATTCTTTCCATCATCAATATTTATCCACAGTCTATATAGTACAAGCAAGAACTAAAGTTCCCATAACTGAAATTTAAATCAAATACATTGTCCACAACTTAAATACATGTCGCTCTTTATTACATACTTATGAAAATAAACTAGAACGCTGATATTTCCATAAGATCTCCTACTCTCTCTCCGAGTCACTCCCGACTGTCTCCTCGGAAGAAGTAGAGATACCTACACCTGTACGCCGAAGCAAGAGTGAGTCTAAAAGACTCAGCAAGTAATTTCCATTCACATTAAACATACATACACCACATGGACACTTTACATTTAAACAAAATAACTAATACATGTATCATGGATTAAACAATCTTTAAAGAAAGCCTAAACATGATACTACAACAATTTATGATACATGGTACATGGTTTATGCTCATTTTACAATAAGGAAACCTATCACATGCTTTCTACAAATTCATTAACGTGCTATCTTAAGTCAACACTTGTTCCATTCATGCTACATTATAAAGATAAGTTAAGCATGGTATTGCATATATTGGAAAAGATATTCCCATCATGGATTCTATGTACATTCGCACATTTATAATACATTTATAAACATGAATAGCTAGCTGTTTTGACATGGATATAACACATTTATAAATTGGTTCACAATTTCACATAATATCTCATTAGTTCACATTTTCACATGATCATTTACACACTTTTCACATGCACATTTCACATATATACAAAATCATATTATTTTCATTACATGCCGTGACACATAGTTCAAACCACCTCTTAGAAGGACACACACTTATCTCATTCACACACATATCCATCACCACCTTAGTTACTGCGCAGAACCGGAAGAAGCACTCTCCACCCTAACCAGTGGTACTTGACCACTTCCAAGATTTATCCCAATGCCCATGGGATCTCATACTCATATGAACCTTCCCGTAGGAACTTTACTACAGTACAGTTCCTCAACCCTCTAAGGTAGCAGTGTCACCCATGGCACATTTACACATTTTCCATTTTTAAACATAAACTATTTGCATACCCTTTTTAACACACTAATTTCATATTCACATACATGTACATGGTTCAAGTTATCTAGTATGATACTACTATTTACAGAGTTAAACAATTACAATTCAATCATAAATCATACTGTAATTATCTAATTTATCACTAATTACTCTAAACATGCTTTAACCAGCTATTTTAACATATAATAATCAAATCAGTACCTACTATTTTCCAATTCACATGAACATTTAACCACAGTCTGTTTACAGGCTAAGCATCATGCATACTCAATTTCACATTTTTTGGAGTCATACACAATTTATGTTAAATAAAACATGTATTCTGCCTAATTTATGAAGCTATCAATTAAGCATGGTATACAGTGCCATATACATATTTATCTATTCTAAAATTCGTGACCATCAATCATGATATTACATACAATTTTGAAAATTTATTTTACATCATACAATTTATTAGAGATTTAAAACCGATAATGCATGCTTACTGATTTCCAGTTTAGAAAATATAACTATTTACACAGAGATCAGAAAATTTCAAAACTCTCATGGCATGAACTGATACCCATAAACATTGTACATAAATTCTCTAACATCCAAATTCTACATGGATCATACAATCAGTAACTTTCAAGGTTGGAAAACCTGTCTTACATACATTTCAGGAATTTTAATAAATAGAATATTCAACGAAAATTTCACAACATCATCCACTCGAAGTATTACATAGCATATAAAATTTACAATATATCCTCATGCGCAGAAATCTGAAAAATAATTTATAAATGGGCAAACAACACACAGTTCTTGCTTGAAGAACTCAGTGGCAAGGGTGTGGCCGCTTACCTGGTTGACGGCAACATAGGTGGCCGCTAACCTCAGATCTTAACGGCAGCAATGGTTGTTGTTAAGTTCCTATCTGCAGAAAACAACAGAACTCGCCAAAAACAAAGAGAAAGGGGGTTCCAAAACACGATTTAAAATTCAAAGAATTGCCTAAGGCCTACTAGATGCATGTAGGGATAACGTGTAAGGGTTACTTGCCTTTAGGAAAATCCACAATCAAAGATTTGAGTCGGAGAAGCCCTCCTCGGCCTGAGCCAAAGAGTCCCCAAATCTCCCCCGATCCGACTTCTGTGATGATCTTTGAAGTACGCCGGGGCTGGGAAGATGAACTTTGACGTTCCAAGAATCCACTAGATGTAATCGCTCGCCCGAAATCGCACCAGAATGCACGATCGAATCCACTAAAGTTAGGTTTTCACACAAGAGTTTAGGGTTTTTCTCAAGAGAGTCAAAAGGGTTAGATCTGGCCGGAGATGGGTGTTTTTATAAGGTAGAGAGTCGGAGATGCGCTTAGGTAAGGTTTCCTGACCGTTGGGGGTCAGTTACCAAAACAAGAGGCGACATTTTCGGAGGCGTTTCCGGATCTGAAAACGCAATAGATCTGGGAGACTAACGTCAACATCATTGGCCGCCAATATGGAGTTGACGTCCATCGATGTGGCCTCTGACTTGGGGTTAATGTCCACTCATGTGGACGCCTACTAGTCGCTTTGCCAGAACATAAAAACTGCAGAAAACCATATTTACACAATGCATGTACATGGAATATACAATGTATACATGAGAAAATGAATACCATTTATGCAATGTAAATAATATATATATATATATATATATATATATATATATATATATATATATATATATATATATTACAACAATACATCAATTAGTTATATATGCATATCTACACACACACATGCATAAGTTCTTCACACAATCAAACACCTACATAAGAGGATGAAATTCAAGGGCCTTACACATCTACCATCCTCCCCACCTTCTGCATTGCCGTGGAGTAGTAGACTGTGCCCCCCCACCCGGTAGAGTACCCCTTCGTGCCCCTCCCTCTCCATGAACCCCATCACTATCCTCCTCACGATGTCCACCTCAGCCACCCTCTCTTCATCGTAGTCCAATGTCACGGACAACAAGTCCCTCGCAGAGGCTTGGTTTAGTGCTGTGAGACCCTCTTCTCCAGCTCCTTCCTGCAAGTGACCAACGTTTCCAAGAAGATGGCAGCGCGAAGGAGGCAGCAGATCAAGGAAGCTGATGTGGATGGGGGCATCGTAGGGTAGCAGGGAGACAACAGACTTGAGAACCCCACTAGGAGTGTCGCCATGGCATGCCCTGCAATAGCATGGCCTCCTCCAAGGGAAGGTGATGGTATAGAGGCGGCCGGGGAAGGGGGGTTGCAAGGCGGAGGAGGTGTTGGGATTTTTTTTTCCCTAAATAGATCTTTGTTAGTGGTTGTAAAAATTCACTAACATACTTATGTTATGTCAACAAACAATAGCCATTGACATATGTCCCATATGCCAACAACCATCATTCATTGAGATATCCCATATATGTAAGCGGTTATAAACTGCTAACATGTGTCTTATATGTCAATGATTAAGTGTGGTCACTGACAAACATTAGTCGACAACTAATTTGTCAATGACTTTATCAACAATTGAGGAGCCCCTGACATATATTTATGTCAACAGTTATACATCTTTTGTCAACGATTTTAAACCGCTGACATTTGTGCAATTTCTTGTAGTGCTTGGACATTTGCATAACAATATTTGTCCATATGAAGTTTCCTACAGAACTGATTAATCTTTGAATAATTGCTTCTCAAGGTCAAGTATAGCAAACAATGAAATATTTGCTTTCTGATCATGAACTTTAGACGACCTAGAGAAGAAGCATTATTCATAGCACAAACATTTCATACAATGTAGACATTAAGATATCTATTTTGCAGAATCTCGAGACGCAATGTGCTTAAGCATGGACCAAGTTGTAACACCCATATTTGGATTAATAGTACTACTTTTACCATTACTTACATAGGCCTTATAAACCACCATATATGTCAGCCGTGATGAAATGTGCATTAAGTTCTTCATCAGTTGCAAGCAAAGGGAGAACCCCCCAAGAAAACATGAGTCTAACTTTCTGACATTTCACAGACTATTTGATTACTAGCTAGCCAAGTGGAGGTCTAGCTACCTTCATCGATCGAAGGATGAATCATAATGGTATGTGGGCATTAGTCAACAATTGATTGTGAGTAGCTAGAGATTGAAATGGCACACTAGGAGGGTTTCCAACACCAAGGGGGACCATGCTCATTAGAAACATGACCCGATAATTGATTAATAGATGGTACATTAATAAATTGTGGTCAGTGACAGGAGAATTCAATCGGAATTGATTATGAAAGTTCGTTAATTGATTAGGTGACACTAATAATCGATTAGGAGAGCCTAGCAAGTGATTATTGTCAGCAACCTGAGAGGATTCCTACACAACTAATCGATTAGGAGTAGCCGATCGATAATCAATTTGTAGAAGCCCCTAATAAACCATAGGATCATCTTATGAATGATAGCTTGCGCATGGTGGTCTCTATGATTGCCATCACCATGCACACCAACATGCCTTCCTCTGAAGGTATATAGCACCTTGAGAATCTTACATCGAATAGTGCATCAGGGAACTGTGTGAATTAGTTTCCCAACCTTTGGCAGAAGGATCCATAGAAAACAACAATCAGAGCCAGGGAAGGTGTATCCTCATCTGATGGAGACTTCTTGAAGCATTAGAAATACGTGGGAGACCGAAGTGTTACCTTTGAAATTAAGCACCTTCTTTCATATTTTGGACTGGCTACCAAACTCCAAACAGATTTGACTGCTTTTCGATATTGAGAACCTATTATTTTTCCTTTGTGGCCACTATAGGAAAAAGAGTATATGTAGACAGTTGGAAGTAGTCTACATAAGTTAGAAAGCCGTCTACTAAAAGTTTTTTAGACGGCTGTCCAGCCGCCCAGACACTCGTCTACAAAAACTACATCTTGATACCATATGTAGATGGATTTCAGAAGCCGTCTACGAAACATACATACGTAGATGGATGCAGCTGTCTATAAATATAAGTAGATGGCTGTGATCAACCATCTACATAAGCTTATGTAGATGGCTAATAAACCGTCTACGTAATTATACGTAGATGGCTTATGCTCACCGTCTATAAAAGCTTATGTAGACGGTTGACCATAGCCATCTACTTTTACTTATGTAGACGACTACAATATGCATCTACATAAACTCATGTAGACAGCTGACCGCAACCGTCTACCGTCTACTTATATTTATAGATGTCTACAACCATCTACATATGTTTACTTTTTTTAAAAACATGTTTTAAATTTTCCATTTAAACCTGTTAATCTGTACAACTCTATAAAAATATGCACAAACCATTCAGAAAAATAAATTATCATCCACAAGTAATCTAATAATAAACATAAATTATTATACATAAATCATTCAAAAAAAAAAACTATCTCAAAAACTATAAAAAAATGTCTAATCATCATCATCATAATTATCAACAAATTCATTAGTCCCCTCATGCACACAAGGAGGCACGTGTGATGCCTGACTAGCCAATCGCTCCATAAGAGCTTGCATATGTGACATCTAGCTGCGCATATATTCTATCTCCTTCCGACTCCTGCTCCTCTCCTCACGCATCTCGTCCATCTTTTTGTTTTCATCCTCTAACTGCTGCTGCAACTGCTGCACCTGAGTGTGGTAGCCACCTGAGGTCGATCCCTCTCCCTTACCGTACCAAGTGCCGAGCGTCTCGGCCCTACCAGCACATCAAACACGGTCAGAATTGTCTCGTCCCATGACAGTAATAAAGGCATCCCCGTCTGAAACATGAGTGATATGGGCATCACTTTGGAGATCATGGGTTGTCATCTCTGTCATTCTCTCCTACATAAAAAAATATTTTATTTTCTAGTAAAATATTCTTTAATTATTAACCAATTGATTTTGTATAAGACAAATACACTTACATAACAACTGCTGCTTTCATCATCAACCCACCACTGAGTACCGTTAGGAAAGTCTTTACATCTCCCCAACCTAAAAGTCTCCATGTGGTCAGGCTCACGCTCATGAGTTTTCACCTATTCAAGTAAATTGAAAAATCATCACATTTGAAAGAAAAAATCAATATAGATTATTGAAATTATATTCAATATATTGAAAAACTTACAAAGGCTTGTATTCCAAGGAAGAACATGTGTCCCAAGCAATGAAGATCTGAAGAGGAAGCTAAAGGATGAAGCTCATCAAAACAAGTACATTATTCTTCTTGGGGGTACCAAGATGTATCAAGACATGAACAGAACATTTTGGTGGCCAAACATGAAAAGAGAAGTAGCCGAGCATGCTGCTCATTGCCTTACTTGCCAACAGGTAGAGGCAGAACATAGACGCCCTACTGGCGTACTTAGACCTCTAGATATTCCAGAGTGGAAATGGGAAAGTATTGGCATGGACTTCATCATGGGTTTACCCAAGACTCGTGGTGGACTCGACGCCATATGGGTTATTGTTGAACGACTAACCAAGTCTGCACACTTTCTACCTATAAAAAGTAAGTGGTATGTGGACGTGTTAGCCGCCCTTTATATCAAAGAAATCATGAGACTGCATAGAGTTCCATCATCAATCGTCTCAGATCGTGATCCCAGATTCACCTCTCATTTCTGGAAGGGATTGCAGACTGCACTTGGTACTAAACTCAATTTTAGTACCGCTTTTCACCCATAAACAGATGGACAGACTGAGAGAACAAATCAGATTGTAGAAGACATGTTAAGAGCCTGCACTATAGACTTCCAAGGCTACTAGAATGAGCACTTATGTTTGATTGAGTTCGTCTATAACAATAGTTATCAGGTGAGTATTAAGATGGCACCATTCGAAGCACTTTATGGTATAAATTGTAGATCCCCTGCATGCTGGAATGAGGTTGCGGAACAGCAATGGCTAGGCCCGGACATGGTACAAAACACAACCAGAGATATACAAGTTATTCGGGATCGGCTCAAGATTGCTCAGTCTAGACAAAAGAGCTATGCTGACAAGAGAAGAAAAGATCTAGAATTTCAAGTGGGAGATCATGTACTTTTGAAGGTATCTTACCTGTGGAATTCAAAGGAAAGCTAAGTCCTAGATTCATCGGTCTTTTCGAAGTGCTTGCAAGGGTTGGTGAAGTTGCATATCGGCTGGCGTTGCCCCCAAACTTAGCATTTGTACATAATGTGTTCCATGTCTCTATGCTCAGAAAGTATGTGTACGATCCTACTCATATCATTCGCCATGAGAACTTGGTGCTGAACAAAGACATGACTTATGAGAAAAAGCCAATCAAGATACAGGAACGAAAGGTGCAACAACTCAGAAATTGCCTCATTCATGTGGTTAAAGTTCTATGGAACACTGTGGAGTAGAAGAAGTCACATGGGAGCCTGAAGGAATCAGCAGACGAAACTACCCCGACATTTTCGTAAGACATTCTCTTCGTTATGGTCATGTGAATTTGGATAAGAGAGGAAGGATGTAGCAACCTGATATTTTTAAATGAATAAATAAATGTAAATATTTAAAAATGATTTAATTAAAATCTAATAAACAAAAAGAAATAATGGGCTTTGTAAAATAGATCATATAAAAGTTATTGGGCCAAAATAGGAGTATGGATTAGGGAATAAGAGAATATACTAAAAAATCGTAACCCAAATGTTTTCGAAATTGAAAAGGGGCAAGAAAATCAATCATATGGTTAGTATGCACTCAAATTGGACTCCTAAACCTACCCTCATTAGCTAGGTACGAAATTGGAACCCTAACCTAACTCAATTAGAAGGAATAATGGTAGGTGTTGAGCAACTACCCCTAAGAAAATAATTTAATATTATTATAACTTTGTGTTTTTGCTATGACAAAACCTTTAAAAGACTTTTTACAAATTAAATATACATATCACAGAAAAAATAGTTTGGACAAACTCTATTTCGAAAAAAATTTCTAAGTCCACAAACATCACAATCCGACTGTCGACTCTGACTCCTTTAGAATCGAAAAGTTCTGCACTAGATCATCTCTAAAATTTTCAAAGTCCAGTCTATCCGACATCATACAGTCGAATACTTCAGAATCCAACTCCTCTGAATCCGACTTCTTACAGTCGGATACTTCATTTTGGACTTCAATCCTCAAAAGTCGAATTCTTCTATATCCGACTTCTAAAGTTGAATTCTCTGTCTTGTTTCTGTCAAAACTCCATAGAAGTTGAAATCATTCCATCCAACTCCTAAAGTCGAATTATATCTTTCTTATGCATTTCTATTCGACTGTCAAAGTCAAATGATGTAACTTCCAATGAAGTCGAATCAGTTCATTCTCATGTTTCTGTCTCTCGACTCCTAGAGTCGAATCATACTCTCTTATGAATCCGACTTCACTGACAAGTCATGTACTTGTACTTTTTTTGTGAAGATACTATTTTATCAACTTATGATATTTTGATTTCTTATCATTTTATCTTCCTTTATATGATTAAAACCTACATTGACTGAATATTTTCTCTATCTATTAAATTATTCTGACATGATAGACATATTATACTTAAAATATTCATCCAAATTTTTTTATGATTATATCTAAAACATTTATTCAAATTGGTCTCTTGCTTCATGACAGTAATCCGGATTTTCTTCCAATATAGAAGATATGTTGCATTTATTGTTTTCAGGCGCATGGCATCTAACAGAGGCTCACCTACCACTGTCAGAACTTGTCCATACCTTTGTTTACAAACTATCTGTCCATCTTTTATTAGTCTGAAAAGCTATCTGTCCGAGGTTTCCATACTTTTTATTTGTCTATGACTTACCTACCTCAGAAAGTATGGAGGTACCTTGTCCTTTTTGTCATGTCTTTGCTGCAGGATATTTAATGAGGCACGTTTTTGTTGCCCAGCTAGCAAGCCCAGAGGGGGGTGAATGGGTTTCTTTAAAATTCGATTATCTAAACCTATCAACAAAAAGGTTTAAACAATACACTGCGATTGGCGGTTAGTGTTAGTCATAGAAACAATAACAAACACATAAAAAGCAAACACACTGCATAAGGATTTTTATCCTGGTTCGGACCTCCTCTCCACAGGAGTCCTACGTCCAGTCCCTGAGCAACAACTCAGGATATCACTACCTAAGGGTACAGTCCCCCTCAAGGACACTTACACATCCAGCCACAGCTGGCATTCTCTTCTCAACCGGAAGAGGTACAATACACCCTGAACCTCAGGTCTTCCTTCTATACGAAGGGAATGCAAAACACCTGTCAACCACAGGTCTTCTCTTCAACCCAGAAGAGGAACAACACAACAAAGTGTGAAAGTCAGGCGAAGTGCCCCTAGACGTGGTTTTCAATAAATCCAGATCTGAGGCAGAGACTGAGAGTAAGAGATCTACAATGAAAGAAACTCTCATAACTCAAAGGTGCTCTCCAAGGAATTGAGCAGGAATGATGAGAGCGAGAACTACACAAAAGTTGGAATGAAAATCGCTCTTCTATTTAGACTCTTCTTGCATGAAAGATTGCTCTCTTGCAAAAGTTATATGTTTAGAGTCTTTAGACTTGAATATATATCTTCTCTTGAGGAAGTAGCCGTTGATATGTCTGTTGTCTCTATGCTCTGGTATACGTTAGACTGTATGGTATTATAGAGCTTCCAGTCAACGGTCCATGCATGCAAAGAGAAGATCCTTCTCGATATCCTTTATCTTTCATTTTGTCCAACAATGTAAATGGTTGTGCTGTCAGAGACCTGCACATAATAAATGCTGAATGATAGACATCTATGTTGTCTCTTGTTGTCAGTCAACGTTAGGACGAATATACATCAAAATAGAAATGTCATTCTACTTTCTAAAAAGATGTTTCCAATATAAGCATAGGAATAGAAGATATTTGAGCATGCATTGTGCAGTGAAATGTTCAGTCATAATAAATGCATGGATATCGGAGAAAAGCGAGGGAAGACCTTGACATTCAAAATATTTGAAATATGTTTAAATATCAAGTCGTTATAGCTCATGAAATCGTTGTAAGTATGACTTATGAAATCGCTGTGAATGAGCCGTTGTTTATGTAAATTGTTGCACGTGTATAAGTAGATTGATGCGAACATAAATCGTTATATAATCATAACCAAATCGTTGTAGAGATAAATCGTTATGAGAGTATAAGCAAATCTTTATAAACAAGTCGTTATAACCAAATCGTTGTCTCACTTATCGAGTCGATGTAGTGATCAAATCGATGTTTTGTTCTATCGAATCGTTACACAGACCAAGTCGTTGTTGTGACTTATCGAATCATTACAGCAAGCAAATCGTTGTGTAACTTATCGAGTCGTTATAATGACCAAGTCGTTGTTGTAACTTGTCGAATCGTTATGAAGACCAAATCGATGTGGAACTTATCGAATCGTTATAAAAACCAAATTGTTGTTCTCACTTATCAAATCGTTGTAGAAACTGAATCGTTGTGAGAGCAAATCATTGTTCTCACTTATCAAATCGTTGTAAGAGCAAATCGTTGTTCTCACTTTTCAAATCGTTGTAGAAACTGAATCGTTGTGAGAGAAAATCGTTGTTCTTACTTATCAAATCGTTGTGAGAGCAAATCGTTGTTCTCACTTTTCAAATCGTTATGAGAAACTGAATCGTTGTGAGAGCAAATCGTTGTTCTCATTCAAATCCTTATGAGAAACTGAATCGTTGTGAGAGCAAATCGTTGTTCTCACTTATCAAATCGTTGTGAGAGCCAATCGTTACGCCCACTAAGCGAATCGTTGTGAGGTCGAAATCGTTATGCCCACTAAGTGAATCGTTGTGAGATCGAAATCGTTACGCCCACTAAGCGAATCATTGTGAGATCAAAATCGTTATGCCCACTAAGTGAATCGTTGTGAGGTCGAAATCGATATGCCCACTTATCAAATCCATATGAAAACTAAATTGATAGAAGTAAGGAAATCGTTATGAGACCAGAATCTGTATGACACTACAAATCCTTATGAAATCAATATGTTTCTAATGAAATCGTTGTAGCATATAAAGAGTCGATGTGTACTTAGAGAAATTTCCTGCTCTGTAATTTTTAAAAGCTAGAAAGTAAGAAATACTTACATATTTTCTTGATTTCGCCTGATTTACTTCTTGTGCCTAAGCTTCATGAAAACTTGTTAGATGACACTTTATTGAAGTTTTCTTAATCACCAAAATAGATATATAACTCATAAAATTATATGGGGATGAACTGATCATCAATCTCCCCCTTTTTGGTGATGACAAAACATAACACAAAAGTATAGATGATTTTAAATAACTCTAAGTGAATTTTCTAAAATGAAGTTAGAAATGTATTTCAGAAACATAGATTTTTCTCCCCCTTTTTGTCATTAAGCAAAAAGAGACCATAATGAGAAAAAGAAAGAGAGAAAAGAGAAATAAGAGAGCAAAGAAGAGAATTTGCATTAATCTTGAGGGGGTATATAGAGATAGTAAGCAGGAGACAAAAGAGAGGCATGACGGGTTATAATTGGCCATGCCTGGCGTTCTTGCTCTTCAAAGTGAGCTTGAAAGGCCCCAAACTCAATAGAAAAGGAAGGTCCCATGATAGGAACCATTCTCTGGATGTGCAGTTGCCTCTGATCTGAAAGGAAGGGACCATATGCATTCTGGCCAAGAGACATTTTGAGGAGGCTAATGGTGCCAAAACTAGCATGCTGAAGGAACTGATCAATTGAAATAGGATAGAAGAGCTGCTTCTGCTTTAGTTCAAGTCTCATGGCAACATAAACCTTGTATCTCTCAACCCATGTTGCAAATAGATCTCGAACAAGGTGAATAGAGTTCATGTCAAGAAATTCAGCCACTGAAACAGAGGGTTTATGTTCTCTGTCTTGAGAGACATTCAGATCATCAAGTTGCTGAGCTGACAGAGGGTAAAATCTGGCCCATTCTGCTGGAGATAACCTCTCGCATTCAGAAAAGAGAGGGGCAAGAACGTCTGAACTGATATGGCCCAGATGTATTCTCTGAACAAAAATATATATAAAGCAACTAGATGTCCTTTCTGCACATGAATTCTCCCCATGACTCTGACAAAACGCTCAAGGATGATGCAGCTAACATCGGAGTCCATGATCAGAGAATGAAGATGAGGGAGGAGTACTACATCAGGTATCTGCAAAGTGGCAAAGTCCACTTGAATGGAGTCGGTATGAGCATTATTGGACCTAAGAGCACGAATAGCTTGTCGAAATTGACCAGGCTGAACTTCAGGGAGATGATTAAGATATCGATAGTTGTTGAACATCTGAAAATGTCTGATCATTTTTATCTCTTTCTAAACAAATGGAGCCCAGGTGTCCTTGTGAAGAATCTGGAACCACTCAGATAGCAACAATGGGTGATCCTGGGGAGGGAACCTGGCTGACTTGGCAAGAAGAAATTTATTATTCAAGGTCTTGTTACCCCAAGCCTACTGCTCTTCAGATTTAGCTTCAGTCATGGATAAGATTTTTGACTGTTCAGCCTTAGATAGAGAGGTGAGAGGAAGAATGAGAGTGAGATGATCCAAAAGGTTGAGATGTGGAAGACCAATAATGGTGGCAAAAGTGACCTTCTGAAGAAATTCTCTATACAACGTTTGTTTTTATGAACTACTGTAAGAGAAAACCAAAGGGGTGGATAACAAGGTTCAGAAGAAATAGAATGAGTGGAGGTTAGTCTTCTTTTCTTGGGGACAAGGCTAGAAGAGCCTATCCCATGAACATGAGTACTAACCTTCAAGACTGAACGAAGGTTAGATTCTTCAAATTCATCTTTGATGGAGGAGGGGGCATCAATTTGAGCACTCTCCAGAATAATAGAGATAAAGGAGGGAGGAGTAGGAGGATGAAGGAAGGAGTGAGTGGTAGTGGGAGGAACATCAGTTGGTCCACAGAGGAAGGACCAGAAGAGGATGCCCCAGCTGAAGAGGAGGCTGGAGGAACCTCAAAAGAAGGAGGAGGTGGAGGAATGTGAGTGGAAGAAACAGAAGATGAGGAGGACTGGGAAGGAAAGGGTGTAAGAGAGGAAATGGTTCTGGAAATGGGTTGTTTGAAGGTGGGAGGTGATGGAGGTGCTGTGGAAGATGATGGTGGAGAAGGAGGAGCTGGAGTTGGAAGTGGAGAAGGAGCAGGGGGCTCTGGAGCTACAACTTGCTCTTCTCCTATGATAGGCTCAGCCACTGAATCCACTGGCCCGGGTGGCTCGGACAAAACTTCAGCTGGCCCTGATGGCCCTGACTCCACAGCCTCAGCTGACCCTGAAGCTGCCACTTCTTCAACAGTAATTGGCCCTGATGGCCGACCTTCATCAACAACTGATGGCCCTGAAGGCCCAGAGAGCTCTGCCTCCTTTGGCCCTGATGGCCCAACATTTTCTTGACTTGGCCGAGATGGCCCTTGGCTGCCAACATGTTCTGCAGTAGAAGGAGCAGGAGGGGCATGAATGACCTATGCCCTCACCAAGTCTGTAAGAATATCTACAAACTCCTTAATGCTTATGAGCTCACTTCGCACCCATCTAACTGCATTTCTGACCATGCCCATCTCCTTAGCTGAAGTACTCTGGCTTATAAAGATAGATGCAATATCGGATTGCACAGAACATAAAATCTTTCCTTGTTCATCCATTCTATCAATTAAAGGCTTCAGATTGATCTTCAATTGATTTCTCTTCAGCCTCTTATGTTGCTTCCTGGTAAGGAGGGGAATTTCAGGAGCCATTTCCTTTCCCTTGTCACTGGCCCTAGAACAGGCTCCACATTATCAACATTAGCCTCTTCATCTGAGGCGCTTTCCACAACTCCTTCTCTGAACTGATCATCAATGGGGACACTGGCAGTGTGCTCCCACTGAGGTGCAGCTTCCATCGCAATTGACTGCTCCCCCTCAATAGGAGCATCCTCCATAACAACATTTTGAATGTGGCCTGGTGCCACAACTTCAGCTTCTTGATCACCACTGATAACTGGCTCCCCCTGAGTGCTGGGAATGGAGTCCAGTACATCCCTGAGTATTGAAGCTATACAGGATGAAGGAGGCACATCCACTACAATTTGCCCTGCGGGCTCAATTTCCTTTGAAGGAATGTCCTCAATTCTGCTTTTAGAGACCACTGGCTCTTGAAGACTAACTTCTTTTGCATTTGCTTGATCAACTGCTGCTGCTGCTGCTTGGTCTTCTTGGACCACTGAAGTTTCAGCCCTGATTTCTTCCTACTGCACTTGGACCATTGGTACTTCTGGCCTGGAAATCTCTTGCTCAACGTGAACTGCTGTTGCTGCTGCCTCTTCTTGGACCTCAGGGACTTCACCAATAATGGCCTCGCCCTCTGCTGCTGAGGTCTTGGTCCACACACCATCAACAAGAGAGAATCCACTTTTCTTAAGATTCCTAGACCGGATAGCTTGGCCCATCTTCTCTGAGACTGCCCCACTTAGATTTATCCTGAAGTGCTAGAAAATCTTGGTTAACAAGTGGGCATAAGGAAGGGACACATTCGACTTACTCTTCTTGTCCCAAACCTGAGCAGATGCAAACTTCACCCTTTCCAAAATCATCTCTGCCATGTTTATACTCTGGTTCTGGATAGCCCAGAACATCATATCAGAGTCCGCCTTGGTACATGTAGAAAAGGTGGCACTCCTAGGAACCAATATCTGACAAACTATAAAATGAAGTATGCAGTTGAAAGCGTTCAACTGATTAATATCTATTTTCCCATCTTTCAGTTTGAACTCAGAACCGACAATCCCCAAGCCTTTTGCCTGAATGTTGACAGTGTGTACTCCACTGTGACCGGTGGTACAAACACCAAACAATGATGCCAATAGATCATATGTGATCCTAATCTGGGTTCCCTTGATAGCGGATGTCAAAGATCCATCCTCTTCAGACTCAAACATACATAGAACGCTTTGACTAGGTCTGGATAACTCACCTCTGATAGAGTTGTCATCTTCGTCCATTTCATTCTTTCCATAGCTGCTACAATGTTGTGCATTCCATTCTTCTCCAAACTTGCAATGTCTACTACTTTGTTCCCGCAAAACTTGGTCTTCACTGTTGTAAACCTTTCCTGTTGCTCGGCGGTGAGGAACGCAGCTCCATAGCCCCCGACGATGCCAAAAACTCCAGAAGCATCCATGGTTTTGAGTGGGAAAAAGGTTATGGATGGTTGGATGGAAGATTGTAGCAGAAGCCCCCAAGAAATTTCTCGCGGGAAAGAGTAGAAGCTTTGAAATCGCAAGAAGTCGATGCCGGAGTCGATAGGGTTATCGTCTCAGGCAAGTTGAAGGAGATGAGAGCGGGAGGTGAATCGTTGTGACATAGATTTTGGGTTATATCAGATAAAGATAAGGTGACTTTTGAGAGGATGGCGCCATAAATGCGGAAAACGACAAAACAGAGATAGGTTCAAGATGAATAAATACCTTTAAAATAATGAACCATCAAAGATTTTTATGATGCAAGCGATCTTTAAGGATTTAGCTTAATTTCAGAGAGAGAATAATTGAAATTCTGAAATAACTATTATTTCAGTTATTTGTAGACAACTCTATCACAAATTACACATGTCTAATTCCCTTCTAAGAGACGTAAATCTCTCTTCAGGTAAGGCTTTTGTGAATATATCTGCTAACTGATTTTGCGTATCTATAAAGGAAATATCTATATTACCATTGGCTACATTATCACGAATAAAATGATATCTAACCTCTATATACTTTGTCCTTGAGTGCTGAACTGGATTCTTGGTAAGATTTATCGCACTAGTGTTGTCGCACAGCAAGGGAATTGTCTTGATGTGTAGCCCATAATCCTCAAGTTGCTGCTTGATCCATAGGAGTTGTGTACAACAGCTTCCAGCAGCCACCTACTCAGCTTCTGGTGTTGACAGTGCTACTGAATTTTACTTCTTTGAAGACCATGAAATCAAACAACTTGCAAGAAATTGACAACATCTACTGGTGCTTTTCCTATCTATCTTGCATCCATCGCAATCATCATCAGAGTATCCTACTAATTTATTTTACATGATTTTGGATACCACAATCATATATCATGAGTTCTTGCTAAGTATTTAAAGATACGTTTGATATTAATTAAATGAGACTCTCTAGGGTCTGCCTGATACCTAGCACACATACATACACTAAACAATATATCAGGTCTACTTGCTGTCAAATAAAGTAATGAACCTATCATACCTCTGTAGAGCTTTTGGTCTACTTTTTTACCATGCTTGTCACTGTCTAGCCTTGTAGATGTGCTCATTGGTGTTGACAGTGGCTTGGCGTTTTCAAAACCAAATTTTTTTAGTAGCTCTTTGATGTACTTGGCTTGACAAATGTGGGAGCCTTCTTTTCCTTGCTTGATTTGCAATCCGAGGAAATAATTAAGTTCCCCCATCATGCTCATTTCAAATTCTCCCTGCATAAGTTTTTGAAAGTACTTGCAAAGAGATTCATCAGTAGAACCAAATATTATATCATCAACATAGATTTGAATAAGTAACACATTTTTAACTTTAGACTTAATGAATAATGTGCTATCTAATTTTCCTCTAATAAATCCATGGTTTAACAAAAATACACTTAATCGTTCATACCATGCTCTAGGTGCTTGTTTCAAACCATATAAAGCCTTGTACAATTTAAATACATGATTTGGAAAATCGATATCATCAAAACCGGGAGGTTGTTCTACATAAACTTCCTCCTTTATGTAACCATTTCGAAAAGCCAATTTTACATCCATTTGAAAAAGTTTTAAATCCAATGCAGATGCATAAATAAGTAAAATTCTAATTTCCTCAAGTCTAGCTACTGGTGCATAGGTTTCATCGAAATCTATGTCTTCCTCTTGAGAATAGCCTTGAGCTACCAATCTGGCCTTGTTTCTAGTGATCACACCAGCTTCATTCATTTTGTTCCTGAACACCCATTTGGTGCCAATCACAGGATGATCTGATGGTCTCGGAACAAGGGACCATACTTGGTTTCTCTTGAACTAATTAAGTTCATCTTGCATGGCTAATATCCAAGATTCATCAGACAGTGCTTCATTGACTGTCTTAGGCTCTATTTGAGATACAAAGGCTAAATAATCACATGGGATAATGTTACCTCTAGTTCTTACCCCAACCAAGGGATCTCCAATAATGTTATCCAACGGATGATCTTTCTTGTATCTCCATTCCTTCGGAAGATTATTATGTGAAATATCTTTTTGTTGTAGATCTACCAAGGGTGGATCTTCCTTGTCCTCAATGGATGTATTCTTTAACTTCTTTGATAGTTCATCTGCATCATCAACATCACTGTCTACTTCCTTTCTCAAGGAAGGGTTAGTTTCATCAAAAATAACATGCACTGTTTGTTCAATTAATAAACTATGCTTATTAAATACTCTATATCCTTTGGGTTTAGAAGCATACCCCATGAATATACCTTCATCTGATTTTGAATCTAGCTTACCAATGTCCCTTTTTCCGTTGTTGTGGATGAAACACAGACATCCAAAGATTCTGAAGTGGCTGATCTTTGGCTTCTTTTGCTTGTAGAGTTCGTATGTAGTCTTTTTTAGGATCAGCCTGATCATTAGTCTGTTGATAATATAGCACGCTGTGTTGATGGCTTCGGCCCAAAAATATCTTGGTAAATCATACTCTGACAGCATTGTTCTAGCCATGTCCAATAATGTTCGATTCTTTCTCTCAGCAACTCCATTTTGTTGTGGTGTCCTTGGTGCTGAGAAGTTGTGCTCTATCCCTTGATCATCATAGAACAAAGCAAATCTTTCATTTTGAAACTCTCCTCCATGATCTGATCGGATGCTAATGATGCTATACTTTTTGTCCTTCTAAACCTTCCTACTGAAACATACAAAACTGTCAAACGTGTCGTCCTTATGCTCCAGGAAGGTTACCCAAGTGAATATGGAGTAATCATCCACTATGACAAATCCAAAGTTCTTTCCTCCAAGACTTGTTGTCCTCATTGGTCCAAACAAATCCATGTGTAATAATTCCAAAGGTTTTGAAGTTGTTACCACTGTCTTTGACTTGAAGGATGACTTAGTGTGCTTTCCTTTTGCACACGGCCCACATACACTATCCATTCTTGTGCTTACCTTGGGTAGGCCTTCCACCAAGTTTTTCTTGATTCACTTTCTTATGCCATCCAAGCTACAATGACCCAATCTTCGGTGCCAAAGTTCAGTTGACTGCTCTTTGTTTGCTGCCAGACAGACATCTTGATCTTTCAAGTCTTCTAGATGAAGTACATATAAGTTCTTTTCCCTATAGGCTTCAAACACGATGTACCATCCTTCATGATACTACACTTTGATTCCTGTAACTTGATCTGATGTCCTTTGTCACACAGTTGACTGATGCGGATAAGATTGTGTTTGAGTCCTTTTACACAAAGTACATCTTCAATGAGTAATTTTCCTTTACTGCCAACTGATTCGCAACCTATGACTGTCCCTTTTCCATTATCTCCATGTAAGGCCCTTGATTTTCACCTTGTTTGTTTAAATATATGTATGTGCGTATAAGTGTGTACTATTGATGTATAGATTATATTGTATAAGTATTTATGTATACAAATTGTATGAATGAGTATTATTGAAATGTACATAGTATATTCAAGTATGTATATATATATATTTAAGTGTGTAGTATTATAAATTCTGCATAATTAAAGTAAGTTTTGTCGGCCAGTCGGCGTCCACATCGGCTGACGCTGACCATGGGTAGGCGGCAATATCGATGGACGCCCATTTTTGGATAGGCGACCATGGATATGGACGCCAATATCCCAGATCTGTTACGTTTTCAGATCCGGAAACGCCTCCGGAAATTGAGCCTCTTGTTTTGGAAACCCTTCCCAACGGCTCTAAGACTTGCCCCTTTAACCTATCCGACCCCCAACCCTTTATAATATCCAAATTTCGGCTAGATCCATCCTTTTTGGCTCTTGGGTCAAAAAACATCTCTTTTCTGTGCAAAAACCCTAGCTAGAACCTTGAAGATCCGGCTTCGGGAGGCTTCGTCTGGCGATCTACATCAACTGGTGTCGACCTTGAACATCCGGGAACGACTCCCCACGCTGGTGTGCTGTGAAGATCAACAGAAGATCCGAAGAAGGAGGGATTTGGAGACTCTTTGGCACAGGCCGAGGAGGGCTTCTCCGGCTTAAATCGTCGTTGGTAGATTTTACAGAAGGCAAGTACCCCATTCACATTAATCCTACATATGTCTAGTATGTCCCAGGAATTTCTCAGATTTTTCTCGTGTCCTGGAACCCCCCTTTCAAGTGTTTTATTGGCTTTCAGTCTGTGTTTGTGCAGACAGGATATTAACGGCAAGATCCCTTGCCGCTAATATCATGTGTTGGCGGCATCATATAATGTCGTTAACCTATAGACGGCTACCCCATGCCGTCGAGTTCTTCAGACTGCAACAGTGTGCAAGTCTGTCCTTATATGAGCTAGTTTTCGAGTTTTTCCGCATGAGGATATACGGTAAAATTTCATATAATATGTAAATATATATGTTTAGTTGTACTGTGAGTTATTGTGCATTTTTAGAATTTTCACTAATTATTAGAATTCTTGGAATGTGCTACCAACAAAAGTTTAATCTTGGAAAATGTCGTTTATGAAATATGTGTAGAAATTAACTGTCATAAATTTTCTGTACATTGTTCATAAGATCTGATGCATGATATAAAAATTTGAGCAATTTATAATATCTGTACAGTTTATTAAATTTTCTGAACCGAAAAATAGTTAATATGTCTACTCAATGCATAAAAGTTAAGAATTCATGCGAAACTAGTTAAATTCCTAAAATTTGTGATAAAATTTGTACTGTCAGTATTCATGTATGAAATAAATTGTGAATCCGAATAATGAAAATTTGTGTCAGTTTGACTATTTTTACAGTTGATATCAGCACTGTTAGAATTTTCAGAAAATATGTGTAACTCAGAAAAATGCAAATTTTGGTATGCATGATGGTTAAACTGTGATGAATTACTGGTTAAATTTCTGTACTGAACAGATGACAGTAGCTATATAAACTTGTTTTATGTTAGATTTTCATAATTAATACATGCTAATATGATTAATGTTTAATTTTGCAAAAATTTCAGCATGATTGGAATTGTGTAAAAATTTGATTAATACTGAAACAGTAGTACCATGCTAGGTAATACTGAAGAATGTAAATGTGTGAACATGAGGTGAATGCGTGATTATTTTGTGTTTAAAAATGTGTTGAAATTGAGAAAATGTATTAATGTGCCAATGGGTGACACTGCTACCTTAGAGGGCTGTGGAACTGTACTGTGGTAAAGTCCCCACGGGAAAGTTCAAAGTGTGTGATGTCCCATGGGCATTGGGATTAAATCCTGGAGGCGAACAAGTATCGCTGGTTAGGGTGGAGAGTGCTTCTCCCGGTTCTGCGCAGTAACTAAGATTAATCACTGGAATGCCTAGGTGATTGATATGTGATGTGATTAGTGTGTGTCCTTCTAAAGTGGTTTGGGCTATGTGTCACGGCATTAAGTGAAAGTGAAAATGTGTTTAAGTGAAAGAAAATGTGTAAATTGTGAAACTGTGTAAGTGAATATGTGTTCATGAAATTCTTATGAAAGAATGCAAAAAGGATAAGTTTCTTGTGAATGTGACATGATAGTAGTAAAACAGCGAGCTTTTCACTAATATGAATGTGTTAACTATGTGTAAAATTGTCTTAGAATTCATGTTAAATTAGTTGTTAAGAAATGTGTAATTATTGTGTAAAATGATCAACATGTGGCTTATGAATGATTGAATGAAATCAGTTTAGCATAGTGAAAAGTGTAGAAAGCATGTGATAGGATTTGTTTATTGTGTATAAAAAAAAACTAAATCCTCTGTGAAAAATGTGTAGAAATCATGAATAGGCTTTTATTTGAGAAATTGTCACTTCCATGCATTATGTGTAAATGATATAGCTTAAGGTTATGGATATTACTTGATGCATGTATGTTTAGTGTGCTGGTGTTACTTGTTGAGTTCTTTTGAACTCATTCTTGCTTCGGCGTACAGGTGCAGACGTTTCTACTTCTTCCGAGGAGATCGTTAGGAGCGACTCGGAGCGAGAGTAGGAGATATTGTTGTGGAGTTAGCTTTGAATTTTCATTTCTTCATAGTATGTAATAAAGACTCTGCGTAGTCTCATGTGGACAATGTATTTATTTTATTTCAGTTATGAATAATTAGCTCTCTTTCCTTCTATACGGACTGTGAATAGAATGTGGATGATGGAATAGAATTTCTTTTCAGTTCTTTAAATTCCGCTGTCATGAGATATATTATATTTGTGTATGTTTCAGCCTATTATACTAGTGTTGGGTAAATGTCCCACTATAGTGATACCTTTTATATCGATGTGGGCTGGTGGAACCGTACCGATACGAGAGGGTCGTTACAGAGATTGGTATCAGAGAATCAGGCTGAAATTGTACATAAATATGCATATACCATCATCTTCATTGTATACTAAGTCAGTGTAGATTGTCCACATAGATAAGTAATTAGTTAGAATTTAGATAGTTTAGTTCTAAATGGTGATCAATCCGTTTTCCAGGTTATGGCTTCGCGTGGTAGGCGTGGTGTTCCTGCTCGTGATGGCGAGCAGAGGAGAGATGAACCTCGGCGTGAGGATCAGGGTGAGCAGCAGGCCCCTGCACCCCAGGGTCCTGTACTTCCTCCACCGCCACCAGTAGACTATGGAGTGTTCATGCAGGGTTTGGTGCAGGCCATGCAAACGCAGGCCCACACTCAGGCTGCACTCCAGGCCCAGTTGGAGGCTCAGGCTCAGGTACCAGTTCCCCAGGCTGACCATGGTGGACCCTCCATCATGGAAAGGTTCAAGAGGATGTCGCCACCTTCTTTTAAGGGGGAGAGCGATCCATTATTAGCTGAGAACTGGATGAGGGAGATTGAGAAGATCTTCCGGGCCATTAGGTGCGCTGAGGACGACAAGGTTACTTTAGCCACCTATATGCTACAGGAGCGAGCCGATGTATGATGGTCCTCGTTGTTACGTACGCGATTCGAGGATGGTGCCATGGAAGTCGGATGGGATGAGTTCGTGAGGCTTTTCCGAGCCAAGTTTGTTCCGGAGCACATCCAGGACAAGATGGAGCAGGAGTTCCTCTCGTTGACTCAGGGCTCCATGACGGTGCTGGAGTATGAGGCCAGGTTTGCCGAGCTATCAAAGTACGCCCCTCATATTGTAGCTGATGAGCGCAGGAAGGCGAAGAAATTCGTGATGGGTCTGAAACCATCACTGAGGACGAGGTTGGTGGCTTTCGACCATCGTACTCTCGAGCAGGCGCTCAGCGCGGCATGTCGTCAGGAAGGGGAGATGGAGCAGTATCTGGAGGAGAAGAAGGCTTCTCAAAAGAGGCCAGCAGCTCCTTTCCAGAGACAGGAGAGGAAGAAGGCGACTTTCCAGTCACCGCAGCGTCCTGTGGCATCAGGCAGTGGTCAGGTATCCTCTCAACGTTCCCCTAGTGGTAAGAAGGAGTGTCCTCATTGCGGGAGGGCACATGGCGGTACGGAGTGTTGGCTAGTAGCAGGGAAGTGCCTAAAGTGCGGGAGCAGTGATCATAAGATTAAGGATTGTCCGAGGCTTCAGCAGGGAGCCCAGCGGGGGCCAGCCCCAGTAGCAGCAGCAGCAGCGCCAGCGACAGGATGACCAGGGAGACCTCGAGCCCCAGCTCGAGTGTTTGCGTTGCTCGTGAGGATGCCGAGCAGGCAGATCATGTCACCGAAGGTACGGTTTTGTTTTAGGTGTGCATGCTCGGGTTTTGTTCGATACGGGTGCTACTCATTTATTCATTTCCGAGCGTTTTGCTAGGCAGTTAGCTTTAGAGTCAGGGTTAGAGTCTGAGGATTTAGAAGTCCCTTTGTCTGTGCATACACCTGCGGGTACGGTATCGACTAGGAAGTGTATTCCGTCTTTACCGGTGTGCATTGAGGATAGAGTCCTAGAAGGGTGTTTCTTCTTGCTTAAGATGAAAGACTATGATGCTATTCTTGGTCTGGATTGGCTAGAGGAGCACTATGCATTGGTAGATTGCCGTGGGAAGAAGATTGTTTTCCGCATTCCTGGTGAGGATGAATTTTCTCATCCTTTGCCGAGGAACTTAGCAGGAAAGTTTGTCATCTCGGCCATGAGGGCAATGAGAATGGTGAACAAGGGTTGTGACGCTTTTCTTGCCAGTGTGGTTTTAATACCCAAGGCTGATGAGTCACTTACTCTTGCCGAGATAGATGTAGTGCAGGAGTATCCAGATGTCTTTCCTGATGATTTATCTGGATTGCCACCAGCTAGAGAGATAGAGTTCACTCTAGAGTTGCTTCCAGGCATCTCTCCTATCTCGAAGGCACCTTATCGGATGGCACCTGCGGAATTAGCTGAGTTAAGGAAGCAGTTGCAGGATTTGTTAGATAAGGGATTTATTCGCCCTAGCGTTTCCCCTTGGGGCGCACCTGTCTTATTCGTGAAGAAGAAGGATGGGTCACTTCGGTTATGCATTGATTATAGAAAGCTAAACCAGGTGACGGTAAAGAACAGGTATCCCTTACCTCGGATTGATGATTTGTTTGACCAGTTACAGAATGCATCGGTCTTTTCTAAGATTGATTTGCGTTCTGGCTATCATCAGTTGAGGATTAGGAGTGAGGATGTGTCCAAGACGGCATTTAGAACCCGTTATGGACATTATGAGTTTTTGGTCCTTCCGTTTGGTCTAACCAACGCCCCTGCAGCGTTCATGGATCTCATGAACAGGGTGTTTAGACCCTATCTAGATAGTTTTGTTGTAGTCTTCATCGATGACGTGCTGGTCTACTCTCCAGATGAGGCCACACATCGTCAGCATTTGAGGATAGTGTTAGAGGTTCTCCGTGAGCACAAGCTGTATGCAAAATTCAGCAAGTGCGATTTTTGGATGCGCGAGGTTCATTTCCTTGGGCATGTTATCTCCGGTGCTGGTGTAGCAGTGGACCCAGCGAAAGTCCAAGCTGTTATGGATTGGGAGAGTCCCAAGACTCCTTCGGAGATTCGGAGTTTTCTTGGTCTGGCGGGTTACTATCGGCGTTTTATTGAGGGATTTTCATCCATCGCCGCTCCATTGACTCAGCTGACCAGGAAGGGAGTGAAGTTTGTCTGGTCCGAGGAGTGTGAGAGTAGTTTTCAATTATTGAAGACTAAACTCACATCGGCCCCTGTGTTAGTTCTACCGAGCGGTGTAGAGGATTTTGCTATCTACACGGATGCATCTCGGATTGGTCTTGGCTGTGTATTGATGCAGCAAGGAAGGGTAGTAGCATATGCTTCGAGACAATTGAAGGAGCATGAGCGAAACTATCCAACTCATGATCTTGAGCTTGCGGCAGTGGTTCATGCACTGAAGATCTGGAGGCACTATCTTTATGGTGTCAGATTTGAGGTGTTCACTGATCACAAGAGCCTAAAGTATCTTTTCTCCCAAAAAGAATTAAACCTTAGGCAGAGAAGGTGGATTGAGTTCCTGAAGGACTATGACTTCGATCTCCAGTATCATCCTGGAAAGGCGAATGTCGTAGCAGATGCCCTTAGTAGAAAGAGGTCATCTCTCCAGCAGGACTGGAAGATGTTGGAGGATGCAGCGTGTACGATGACCGAGTTGGAGCCATCATTATGCCGAGCTTTTGTGGCTCAGCTGTCCATTAGGTCATCGGTGTTAGATGAGGTGATCGAGCATCAGAAAGCCGACCCTAGACTCCAAGAGTTAGTGGGCAAAGCGGGTATTGCTCGTGATGAGGATGGTGTGATTAGATTCCATCATCGTGTCTGTGTTCCAGACATTGTAGATATTCGTGAGCATGTTTTAGCAGAAGCTCATAGATCTAGGTTCTCTATTCATCCGGGTAACACTAAGATGTACCAGGATTTAAAGAGATCGTTTTGGTGGTCTGGCATGAAGAAGGATGTAGCCGAGTTTGTGTCTAGATGTCTTGTATGCCAGCAAGTGAAGGCCGAGCGGCAGCGACCATCTGGTCTTATGCAAAAGATGGAGATCCCAGTTTGGAAGTGGGAAGCTGTCACTATGGATTTTGTTACGGGTTTGCCTCGGTCTAGACGAGGTAATGACTCGATTTGGGTAGTAGTAGATCGATTCTCGAAGACTGCGCATTTCTTGCCTATGAAGAAGAAGCAGTCAGTAGAGAGTTTAGCTAGACTGTATGTTAGTAGTATTATTAGATTGCATGGGGTACCGAAGTCTATTATTTCGGATCGAGATCCGAGATTTACTTCGAGGCTATGGAAGGGTCTTCAGGATGCGTTAGGTTCGGAGCTGAAACTCAGTTCAGCATTTCATCCCCAGACAGATGGACAGTCCGAGAGGACTATCCAGACGCTTGAGGATATGTTGAGAGCTTGTGTGCTGGATTGGAAGGATGATTGGGAGCGCCATTTACCTCTAGTGGAGTTTGCATATAACAACAGTTTTCATGCGAGCATTGGCATGGCTCCATTTGAGGCTTTATATGGTAGGCCTTGCAGATCTCCTTTGTGTTGGGAGGAGACCGGTGATAGGCAGTTGATCGGTCCGGAGTTAGTTCAGGAGACTTCGGATAAGGTCCAGCTCATTAGGAAGAGACTTGTTGCGGCACAGGATAGGCAGAAGAGTTATGCCGACAACAGGAGGAAGGATCTAGAGTTCGAGGTAGGTGAGCATGTCTTTTTAAAGATTTCGCCTACGCGAGGTGTAGTTAGATTTGGCAGGCATAGTAAGTTGAGCCCTAGGTTCATTGGCCCGTATGAGATTCTCCGACGATTGGGCAACGTGGCATATGAGCTAGCTTTACCTCCAGCTTTGGCTAGCGTTCATCCTGTTTTTCACGTATCTATGCTCAGGAAGTATGTCAGAGATCCGTCTCATGTTATTAGCCATGAGCCAGTGGAGATCCAGCCAGATCTTTCTTATGTAGAGCAACTAGTAGCTATTCTTGATCGGAAGGTTCAACATCTCCGAAACAAGAGCATTGCGTCAGTAAAGGTCTTATGGCGTAACTTCTCGCGAGAGGAGGCTACTTGGGAGCTTGAGGATGCAATGAAAAAGAAATACCTCAGTTGTTTGAGTAGTGTCAGTCTAACTTCGAGGACAAAGTTTCTTTAAGGGGGAGAGGGTGTAAGGCCCTTGATTTTCACCTTGTTTGTTTAAATATATGTATGTGCGTATAAGTGTGTACTATTGATGTATAGATTATATTGTATAAGTATTTATGTATACAAATTGTATGAATGAGTATTATTGAAATGTACATAGTATATTCAAGTATGTATATATATATATTTAAGTGTGTAGTATTATAAATTCTGCATAATTAAAGTAAGTTTTGTCGGCCAGTCGGCGTCCACATCGGCTGACGCTGACCATGGGTAGGCGGCAATATCGATGGACGACCATTTTTGGATAGGCGACCATGGATATGGACGCCAATATCCCAGATCTGTTACGTTTTCAGATCTGGAAACGCCTCCGGAAATTGAGCCTCTTGTTTTGGAAACCCTTCCCAACGGCTCTAAGACTTGCCCCTTTAACCTATCCGACCCCCAACCCTTTATAATATCCAAATTTCGGCCAGATCCATCCTTTTTGGCTCTTGGGTCAAAAAACATCCCTTTTCTGTGCAAAAACCCTAGCTAGAACCTGAAAGATCCGGCTTCGGGAGGCTTCGTCTGGCGATCTACATCAACTGGTGTCGACCTTGAACATCCGGGAACGACTCCCCACGCTGGTGTGCTGTGAAGATCAACAGAAGATCCGAAGAAGGAGGGATTTGGAGACTCTTTGGCACAGGCCGAGGAGGGCTTCTCCGGCTTAAATCGTCGTTGGTAGATTTTACAGAAGGCAAGTACCCCATTCACATTAACCTACATGTGTCTAGTATGTCCCAGGAATTTCTCAGATTTTTCTCGTGTCCTGGAACCCCCCTTTCAAGTGTTTTATTGGCTTTCAGTCTGTGTTTGTGCAGACAGGATATTAACGGCAAGATCCCTTGCCGCTAATATCATGTGTTGGCGGCATCATATAATGCCGTTAACCTATAGACGGCTACCCCATGCCGTCGAGTTCTTCAGACTGCAACAGTGTGCAAGTCTGTCCTTATATGAGCTAGTTTTCGAGTTTTTCCGCATGAGGATATACGGTAAAATTTCATATAATATGTAAATATATATGTTTAGTTGTACTGTGAGTTATTGTGCATTTTTAGAATTTTCACTAATTATTAGAATTCTTGGAATGTGCTACCAACAAAAGTTTAATCTTGGAAAATGTCGTTTATGAAATATGTGTAGAAATTAACTGTCATAAATTTTCTGTACATTGTTCATAAGATCTGATGCATGATATAAAAATTTGAGCAATTTATAATATCTGTACAGTTTATTAAATTTTCTGAACCGAAAAATAGTTAATATGTCTACTCAATGCATAAAAGTTAAGAATTCATGCGAAACTAGTTAAATTCCTAAAATTTGTGATAAAATTTGTACTGTCAGTATTCATGTATGAAATAAATTGTGAATCCGAATAATGAAAATTTGTGTCAGTTTGACTGTTTTTACAGTTGATATCAGCACTGTTAGAATTTTCAGAAAATATGTGTAACTCAGAAAAATGCAAATTTTGGTATGCATGATGGTTAAACTGTGATGAATTATTGGTTAAATTTCTGTACTGAACAGATGACAGTAGCTATATAAACTTGTTTTATGTTAGATTTTCATAATTAATACATGCTAATATGATTAATGTTTAATTTTGCAAAAATTTCAGCATGATTGGAATTTGTGTAAAAATTTGATTAATACTGATAACAGTAGTACCATGCTAGGTAATACTGAAGAATGTAAATGTGTGAACATGAGGTGAATGCGTGATTAGTTTGTGTTTAAAAATGTGTTGAAATTGAGAAAATGTATTAATGTGCCAATGGGTGACACTGCTACCTTAGAGGGCTGTGGAACTGTACTGTGGTAAAGTCCCCACGGGAAAGTTCAAAGTGTGTGATGTCCCATGGGCATTGGGATTAAATCCTGGAGGCGAACAAGTATCGCTGGTTAGGGTGGAGAGTGCTTCTCCCGGTTCTGCGCAGTAACTAAGATTAATCACTGGAATGCCTAGGTGATTGATATGTGATGTGATTAGTGTGTGTCCTTCTAAAGTGGTTTGGGCTATGTGTCACGGCATTAAGTGAAAGTGAAAATGTGTTTAAGTGAAAGAAAATGTGTAAATTGTGAAACTGTGTAAGTGAATATGTGTTCATGAAATTCTTATGAAAGAATGCAAAAATGATAAGTTTCTTGTGAATGTGACATGATAGTAGTAAAACAGCGAGCTTTTCACTAATATGAATGTGTTAACTATGTGTAAAATTGTCTTAGAATTCATGTTAAATTAGTTGTTAAGAAATGTGTAATTATTGTGTAAAATGATCAACATGTGGCTTATGAATGATTGAATGAAATCAGTTTAGCATAGTGAAAAGTGTAGAAAGCATGTGATAGGATTTGTTTATTGTGCATAAAAAAAAAAACTAAATCCTCTGTGAAAAATGTGTAGAAATCATGAATAGGCTTTTATTTGAGAAATTGTCATTCCATGCATTATGTGTAAATGATATAGCTTAAGGTTATGGATATTACTTGATGCATGTATGTTTAGTGTGCTGGTGTTACTTGTTGAGTTCTTTTGAACTCATTCTTGCTTCGGCGTACAGGTGCAGACGTTTCTACTTCTTCCGAGGAGATCGTTAGGAGCGACTCGGAGCGAGAGTAGGAGATATTGTTGTGGAGTTAGCATTGGAAATTTCATTTTTCATAGTATGTAATAAAGACTCTGCGTAGTCTCATGTGGACAATGTATTTATTTTATTTCAGTTATGAATAATTAGCTCTCTTTCCTTCTATACGGACTGTGAATAGAATGTGGATGATGGAATAGAATTTCTTTTCAGTTCTTTAAATTCCGCTGTCATGAGATATATTATATTTGTGTATGTTTCAGCCTATTATACTAGTGTTGGGTAAATGTCCCACTGTAGTGATACCTTTTATATCGATGTGGGCTGGTGGAACCGTACCGATATGAGAGGGTCGTTACACTCCATATGTCATTGTACCTTCTTCAGCTTCAAGGTGACAGAACAGCTTCCTGTTACCAGACATATGCCTTGAGCACCCACTATCCATGTACTATTTAGATGCTCGAAGGCTTCCCTACAATGAAAACACTAAGCTTTAGGTACCCAAGTTCTTTTGGATCGTGATGGGTTAGTATCATCAATTTTCCTCTTAATTATCCATCATTTATGTTTAGTTGGGCAGATTATTTTAATATGACCTAGTTTGTTGCAGTGGCTACAACACGATATTTTACTTACCTTTTCATTTGGAATATATTTAAAGTTTGACTTATATGCAGTATCTTGTTCGGCTATGAACTTAGGTGTTAGATATATTGTAGGGTATACTATTGTTTCTTCATTATCAGGTGGAGTATAACCTAATCCATGTTTCTTTTTACCTGACCTTCTAGCACCTTTCAGTATCAATGTTGTTTTATTATTTGTAAATTTTTCTAATGTACTTGATAATTTTTCATTTTCTATTGTTAATGTGTTAATTTCCTGTTTTAATTTATTTACTGTTTCTTGGTTTTCCAATCTTTCTATTTTTTCATTTTTATTTTTCAGATCCTCACATAATAAATCGTTTCTTCTTTTTAGCTCAGTAATTTGTTTTTCAAGTTGCTCATTTTCAGATTTAAATCTGAGTTTGTATTTTCCAAGCAAGCATGACTTTTCTTACTAACTTTTAATAATTTACACACATCTTTATATTTACTATAAAGTTCATTAAAGGCATCTTATAAACTATTTAATTCAGATTCATTGCATGAAGAAAAAGATGAGTCAGATGATACCTTTTCTTCAATGTTATCCATGAAGGCCAAGTTCGCCTTTTCCTCTTCTTCTTCACTTGAGATCGACTCACTGTCAAAGTCGCTGCTGTTATCCCATGCTGCTGCCATGGCCTTCTTCTTATACCTTCTAAATTTCTTGGAACTATCCTTCTTTTTCAGCTCGGTTTTCTTTAGTTTCGGACATTCAGCTTTGATATGTCTGGGCTTCTTGCATTCATAGCAGATAGGTTCATTCTTCTTTACATCTCTGACTTCAGGCTTCTTGAAGCCTTTTTCTTTCTTAAAATACCTCCTTCCAGACTGATATTTCTTTTTCTTGGCTAGTATGCGTTGTAGTCTTCTGGATAGAAGTGCTTCTTCATCATCACTGCCTTCATTACTGACATTATCATCTGAAGATTCTTCAGTTGTAACTTCTTTTGCCTTGAGAGCGTTGGAGTTTTTTCTTCTGCTTGATGACTATCCCAATCTCTCCATGTTGATCTCATGGGCCATTAGGGACCCAATGAGTTTCTCCAATGACATTCTCTTCAAGTCATTGGCCTCTTCTATCGCTGTCACTTAGGGGGTCCATGAAGCTAGTAGGGATCTTAGGATTTTTCTGACCATATCTCCCATTTCATATTTCTTTCCAAGGCCAGCTAACCCGTTAGTGATGTTTGTAAGGCTGCTGTACATCTGGGTTATTGACTCTCTAGGCTGCATCTAGAACCTTTCATACTGTGTTACCAGAATATCTATTCTGATCTCTTTCACTTTGTCAGTGCCGTCATAAGTGATTCTTAGCTTCTCCCGCATTTCCATGGCAGATTTGCATGCTAAGATCCTGTTGAACTCCTTCTTGCTAAGAGCACAACATAGCATACTCTTGGCCTTGCAGTTGAGAGAAATTTTCTTCTTATCATCTTCAGTCCACTTGTCTTTGTCATTTGTAACTAGAAGGTCTCCTTCTTCTACAATCGACCAAATCTGATAATCAAGCCCTTGTAGGAAGAACTCCATTCTTATTTTCCAGTAAGTGTAGTCTTCACCATCGAACAATGGTGGCCTGTTGACTGACTGACCTTCGAAGTGACCTTGGGCTGCCATTTGATCTTTTCTCTTCAGATCGTTGGATCTTCATTGTCAAAGAGACTAGCTCTGATACCACTTATTGCCCAGCTAGCAAGCCCAGAGGGGGGGTGAATGGGATTCTTTAAAATTTGATTATCTAAACCTATCAACAAAAAGGTTTAAATAATATACTACGATTGGCGGTTAGTGTTAGTCGTAGAAATAATAACAAACAGACAGAAAGGAAACACACTGCACAAGGATTTTATCTTGGTTCGGACTCCTCTCCACAGGAGTCCTACGTCCAGTCCCTGAGCAACAACTCAGGATATCACTACTGTAGACATGCAAATTTGGCTCCACCACAGGCAAATTTTCAAGTTGCGCCGTAATGCCAAAAATGGCCTTCTTTTGCCTCGCAAGAGTGTTTTCCCAATATTTCTGGATCTCGCCCACTTCTTCCTCGGTGCTTCCCAAGGGGGTCCTGTTGTGGGCAAAATTCAATTTGGCTCCACCGCGGGCAAAATTATGGTGGATGTTTTTCATCAAACAGCCTTTAAAATTGCGTCATGTATCCCTGACGCTATTCAGAGTCTGACAGCGGCTCGGAAAGTCATCGCGCGCACACCCGTAATCATGATAAAATCCCTGAATTGTGTCCTTATCAGACGACGCAATTCAGAGAGGTCAAATTCGGAATGTCGCGTCAGCAAACAGCGCATTCGTGAGTCAGTTGCCTAGTCTTAATCGCATTCATGCGACCCTCCGCGATTCAAGTCGCGGCGGCATGCCCCGACGCAATTCAGAGAGACGGTGCAACGTTTCCCCATGTGCAGCCGACCTTCTAAATCGCGGCCTGCCGCTCAGACGTGATTCAAGCCTAAAAGGCGGCTGCTATCCTGGACGCGAATTTGCTCCAGTGCCTATAAAAATGACGTCGTGGGGGCAGAGGCGGCGGTTCGGCTTTTGGGGCTTCCTCTACTTTGTTTTGGGAGGAGAGAGGAGATAGATGAGAGAGAGAGAGAGAGAGGGGAATTCCAAGAGCGGCGAAGCCCTGCCGGACTCCTGCCTCGACGTCCGACTCCGGCGTCTTCTTCCACGTCACGCCGTCCATTCCCTCCCTCGGAGCGCGGCGCCGTCGTCCCCGTCGTCTCCTCCACGCATATCGGAGCCAGGCGGGAGCGCTCCTCTTCCTCCTCTCCGTCCAACCGGCAATGCCACGACGCCGACGCGCCATTCGTTTTGGGGAAGCACCCCCCCTTCCTTTTCTATTTGCATTTCCACTTCCTCCGGGCCCCACGTGGCTCTTTATATTTTCTTCTCTTCCGGGCCCCACGTGCCCCTTTTACTTCTTTTTAACACACACACACATGCATGCACACACACACACACACCTATTTTATGGGTTTAAAGGCCACCATCCGGTAAGTCACCCCCATGTCCTTTTATTCTTTCATTTCATTCTTTTAGAATCGCATACTACACATTTTTTGACTAACCCCCCCCTCTTTTCTTTGTCTTATTTGTCAGGATAATCAAACGAGGAACCGCCCTCTACCACGGCCGGCCGTGCTCGTAGAGGAAGAAAGAACCCACATCATCCCCCATGCAATCTCTCCACTAAAAAGGTACGCTCGCGATCACTTTCTTCCACTCGCACCCCTCGTCGTGCACCTCCATTCGGTGCCCATGTGCACCTGGCGATCACGATCTTTTTATTTTCTTATTGTCTTTTCTGCTTTTCCACTCCATCTCCATACACCCACGTATACCATCACACTCATGTATTCATTCCACCCTCTTTGTGGACTGTTCTTCATCCCCCCCTAAAAAGGGAGCAAAAAATGGCGTCCACAACTACCTAAGGGTACAGTCCCCCTCAAGGACACTTACACATCCAGCCACAGCTGACCTTCTCTTCTCAATCGGAAGAGGCACAATACACCCTGAACCTCAGGTCTTCCTTCTATACGAAGGGAACGCAAAACACCTGTCAACCACAGGTCTTCTCTTCAACCCAGAAGAGGAACAACACAACAAGTGTGAAAGTCAGGCGAAGTGCCCCTAGACCTAGTTTACAACAAATCCATATCTGAGGCAGAGACTGAGAGTAAGAGATCTACAATGAAAGAAACTCTCAGAACTCAAAGGTGCTCTCCAAGGAATTGAGCAGGAATGATGAGAGTGAGAACTACACAAAAGTTGGAATGAGAATCGCTCTTCTATTTAGACTCTTCTTGCGTGAAAGAATGCTCTCTTGCAACATTTATCTGTTTAGAGTCTTTAGACTTGAATATATATCTTCTCTTGAGGAAGTAGCCGTTGATATGTCCGTTGTCTCTATGCTCTGGTATACGTTAGACTGCATGGTATTGTAGAGCTTCCAGTCAACGGTCCATGCATGCAAAGAGAAGATCCTTCTCGATATCCTTTATCTTTCATTTTGTCTAACAATGTAAATGGTTGTGCTGTTAAAGACCTGCACACAATAAATGCTGAATGATAGATAGCTACGTTGTCTCTTGTTGTCAGTCAACGTTAGGACGAATATACATCAAAATAGAAATGTCATTCTGCTTTCTAAAAAGATGTTTCCAATATAAGCATAGGAATAGAAGATATTTGAGCATGCATTGTGCAGTGAAATGTTCAGTCATAATACATGCATGGATATCGGAGAAAAGCGAGGGAATACCTTGACATTCAAAATATTTGAAATATTTCAGAGAACTGAACACCAAGAGCTGAGCTAGCATTCTCTTCAACTCTCCTCTGCCTTCTACTAGTAAGAGATCTCCACAATCCTTCTTCCAAGCTACAAGATTAAGAGCTCCATACTCTGAAAATTCTCAAAAGCTCTCTCATTCTCACAGAAGTCTTGTTCTAGGTGGCAATTGTAATAGGATATTTTTTCAGTCCACCCTCCTTATTCAGAAAAGATTGTAGTTTCAAATCCTATCTTTTTATCCTTTCTGAAGTAGGTGTGTTTGCTCATTCTTGAGACAAACACACAAGTGTTTTTACATCTCTGTCTGTGTAATTCCTGCAGGAGGATTGTTCCTACATTTCCCCTCTTGTGTAGGGAAGACCATGTTGAAGGTAGTGTTTGTACCCCCGGTAAGGGAAGACTTGTTTGGGAGCAAGTGGGCTTGTAATTCCTCTCAAGGGTGAGAGAAGGCCAAAGTTATTGGTAGTTAGTGAAATCTCAAGTGGTTGGCTTGAGGATTGAATGTATGACTTCCATGTGGGGAGGCCTGAACCAGAATAAATCTCCTTATGCATTTGTGTGATTATTTCCGTCAATTTACACTTGAATCACAAACTACACTAAATACTAACTGATTTATTTAGTGCTGTTTAATTTCAGATAAAATTTTAAAAGCACAACAAGTCCTATTCACCCCCCTCTAGAACATCATTAGTGCCATTTCGATCCAACAAGTGGTATTAAAGCGAGGTCTTCTCAGAAGAATCTAAAGATTTGATAAGAAATGGCAGGTAAAGCTCAAAACTATGAAGGTCAGTCTGTTACAAGGCCATCATTCTTTGATGGTGAGGATTATCAATATTGGAAGATGCAGATGGAGTGCTTCATCAAGGGTATAAATTTTGATCTATGGCAAGTAATGGAACAAAGTGATTTCCAAATTCTTGGTGAGTCCTCCTTTGGTCTTTCCATAGCTGATAAAAGAAACATGTCATTAAACTATAAGGCTAAAAATTATCTTTGTTGTGCTCTCTCTAAAAGAGAATTTAACAGATTATCTGCTTGTAAAACTGTAAAAGAATTGTGGGATAAATTATAAGTTACATGTGAAGGAACCGATAGAGTTAAACAAATTAGAATAGACATTCTTATATCTCAATATGAACAATTTAAAATGCTTCCTAATGAAAACATTACTCAAATGTATAATTGCTTTTCCAACAAAATAGTAGGATTAAGTTCTCAAGGAAAAGATCTTACTAATGAAGAAACAGTAAGGAAAATCTTAAGATCTTTAACTAATATTTGGACTCCTAAAGTAACTACCATTGAGGAAGCACATGATTTAACTCAACTATCTATTGATAAACTAATTGGATCCCTCATGGCCCATGAAATTAATGTGGAGAGATTTTCTAAAAATTCTTCAAAAACGAAAATGCCAAATGCTTTGAAGGTTACAGATTCCTCTTCATCTGAAGACTCCAAAGAAAAATCATATGACAGTGATGATGAGGCAATGTTGTCAAGGAAATTGTAAAGAATCCTTGCCAAGAAGAAGAAGTTCGGCTCCAAGAGATTTTTCAAGAAAGATAAAAAGAAGGAGCCAACCTGCTACGAATGCAACCAACTTGGACATTACAAATCTGAATGTCCTAAGCTGAAGAAGAAGGATCAAGCAGAAAGATCCGACAAGAAGAAAGGTAAAGAGAAGAAGTTCAGAAAATACAAGAAAAAGGCAATGGCAGCAACATAGGATAATGAAGAGGCCACCTGTTCAGACTCCTCAAGCTCAGAATCTGAATAATAAGAAAAGGCAAATCTAGCCCTCATGACAGGACTGGATCAGGTAAATTCTAAAACCTCTTTTACTTCTTGTTCTGAATCTGATTCTGATACTCTTGAAGATGCCTTCAATGAATTATAGGAAAAATATAAAATAATAGTCAAACAAATGAAGATAGTTAAACTAAATTTGCTAAACCAAGAAAAGGCTAACACCTTTATGAAAAATGAAGCAGAAAGGTTAGGACAAAGTCTAAGTGAAACCAAAAGAGCAAATGAATTATTATGTGAAGATTTAAAAGATAAAAATAGTAAAATCATGGAAATAGAATCAAACTCAAAAGAACTTAAGGATGAAGAAAAAATACAAGAGGAAAATAACTACCTAAGAGCTACTATAGAGATAATTTGTAACTGTAAAACATCTCTGTTTGTTAGATGAAAAGGCTCTAGGACAGGTAAGAAAAAATATGGAGTAGGATATACACCTCCTCATAATGAAGAAAATGTTGTGTATCCTGAAAAATATCCAACACCTAAATTTGTAGCATAAAAAGGAATTAAAAACCCCAAAAAGGTCAATCAGCATGTTTGTAAACAAAAACAAAAGTTTAACAACACTGCACACATTTAAAATGCTTTTGATTTATGTTGTAGTCATTCCAATCAATTTGGACACACTGTCAGCACATGCACTACCAGACATTTGCGCTGGATTCCTAAGACTAACCATCAAGGACACAAGAAAATTTAGGTACCAAAAGTTATAACTTAATTATATTTGCAGTGTCGGCTGAGAGCATCGAAATGGTATTTAGATAGTGGGGGCTCGAGGCATATGACAGGTGATAGGAAGTTATTTACAAGCTTTAGAGATGAAAGTGGTCAAGTCACTTATGGAGATAATGGTAAAGGAAAAGTCTTAGGATGTGGAACAGTGGGTACTAAAGAGAAGAATTTGATAGAAGATATCATGTATGTAAAAGGATTGAAGCATAACCTCATAAGCATCAGTCAGCTATGTGATAAGGGTCACTTAGTAAAATTTCAAAATGATAGATGTATTATTCTAAAGGATGGAAAAACTGTGTTTGAAGCTCAAAGAGTGAAGAATCTGTACACATTACAGTTAGCAGAATTAAAAGAAGTAAATCTATGTCTTGCAACTACCAAGAGTGAAGAACCTGATTTGTGGCATAGAAGATTGGGGCATGCAAGCACTTCAGTGATCAAGAAATTGATTATGCATGACCTAGTTGAAGTTCTTCCAAAGATGAAGATGAAGAAATCTGGAATATGTTTAGCTTGTGCAGAAGGGAAGCAGACCAAGACTTCATTTCAGTCCAAAACAATTGTCACAACTTCCAAGCCTTTGGAGCTAATTTATATGGATTTATTTGGACCTATAAGAACAATCAGTCTTGGAGGAAAGGTATATGGCTATGTAATAGTAGATGACTACTCAAGATATACTTGGGTATCCTTCTTCGAAGCCAAATCAGAAACCTTTTCAGCTTTTCTGAAGTTCAGCAGAGTAGTACAAAAGAATCAGAAATTTCAGATTGTCAGCATCAGATCTGATTATGGTGGAGAATTCAAGAATGAAGAGTTCATAAAGTTCTGTGAAGAAACTGGAATTGAACATAACTTTTCAGCACCAAGAACACCCCAACAAAATGGAGTAGCAGAAAGAAAAAATAGAACACTGCTAGACATGACCAGTGTTGAACCACCATCTGTTTGTTCTTGTATTTTGGTGATAACAAAACTTCTGATGATATCAAATATATCTTTGTGATAACAAAATTTATGAGTAATTAAATTGAATATCATGTTTCATTTGTGTCGCATCAATCTCATAACAAACTGGTAAGTCTCACATCGATTTGATAAATGAGTAGAACGATTCATACATCGATTCGATAGCTATAACGATTTGATAAGTTGCACATCGATTCGATAGTCATAACGATTTGATAAGTCACACAACGACTTGGTTTCATATCAATTCTATAAGTAAGCGCAACGATTTACTCTCACAACGATTTGGTTGCATAACGATTTGATAAGTCTCACATAGATTCGATCGCCAGAACGATTCGGTTGCACATCGATTTGCTTGCCATAACGATTTGATAAGTGAAACAATGACTTGATCATCATATCGATTTGCTTTCACTTAAATGACGATGTGTTCATCATAACGATTTGATAAGGAACTTAAACAACGATTCACTTCAATTTAAACATCGATTGTTTAAAGTGCCTTTTGGCACCAAATGAAAAGTTAAATATCTTCTGACAGAAAATCCTGCATGCATATTTCAGAGTCTTGTCAGAAAAAGATATGAACTGCTATTTTTATCATGTTAGTAGAAACACAGTGGTATGCATCGTTTATCATAAACACTCTTTTATGCTAAACACTTTCTTCTATGCTTGCAGACCTCGAAGACCACAAAATATCAGAAGAAAGAAAAGATGAGCAACGGCTAGAACTCCAACGGATCTCCTCAACGGATTTGTTAAAAGCTGTTCATATAAAAGATGAAGTAGGCTGAAGAACAAAGTAGAGCTTTCTTGAATATCCTTCTAGGAGTGTACATCCAGTGAGGAACTTCAAATTCCACATACACTCAAAGAAAGAGAGAAAGAGCCTGAGCCAAGAAGAAGCAAGCAAAAGCGTCTCAAGCATTCAAGCCTCCAAACTTTCTTTTCACTCTTCATTCTCTCTCTACGCTCATTGTAAATTTGGGGGAGAGTCCTTGACTGTGAGCTAGTTCTTAGTGTTCATCTTGTAATAGCTCTCGGTCTGTTCTTTCTTTTCTAAGAAAGATCATTGTCCAGCCGTAGGACTGTATACAACCTAGCTAGGAGTTTGTGTCTAGAAAAACCGCACTGGAGTTTGTATCAGGAGGTTGGCTTCTTTACCTGTAAGAGAAGTGGGTTGCCTTCTTGCCCGGGAAATAGAAGATGACCAACTGGGGTGCTAGGTGTTGTATTGTCCTTGAGGGGGACTATACCCTTGGTTAGTAAAATCCCAAGAGGTTGCTTGGGGACTGGACGTAGGACTTCCATGTGGGAAGGGCTGAACCAGGATAAATTCCCTGTGTCATTTTATGTGATTGTTTATTTGCTTCCGCACTGCTACTCTTTATCACACTAAACTAACCAAACTTTCAAGTGTTAATTTTCTGTGTTTAAGTTCTATTTCAGATTTCAGAAAACCTATTCACCCCCCTCTAGGTTAGCGTGCTGCCGTACCAAAAGGGCCAACAAGTGGTATCAGAGCGGTCTCTGAACATTCAAAGAAGATCCAACGATCTTAGAGCAAAGATCCATGGCAGTTCAAGGATATGCTGAAGGTCAATCAATCACCAGACCTCCATTCTTTGATGGAGAGGACTACCAATATTGGAAGATGAGGATGGAATGCTTCATTCGAGGCACAGACTTTGATCTGTGGCCGATAATAGAGGTAGGTGATTATGTTGTTACTCCTACTATAGATACCACTTCTATTTCAGTTGCAGATAAAAGTAAATTATCTTTGAATTTTAAAGCAAAGAATTATTTATGCTGTGCCCTTTCTAAAAAGGAATTTAGTAGAGTTTCCGCATGTCAATCTACTAAAGATATGCGGGACAAGCTAAAGCTCACATATGAAAGAATACCCATTATGGCTGAAGTACCTACTGCTCAAGTGGAGGAAAATCCAGAAACTTCTCAAGATGAAATCATTATAAAAGAAGACACTGATGGTCAAGTGTTTAAAGAAGCAAGACATGAAGCTATAACTCCATCTTCTCCAACTGTCGCCATTCAAGGGGAGCAACAGGAAGCACCTCAGGAAGTTATCCTTCCACATAAAGAAGAAGATGTAAAGGAGGAACCTCAGTTTGAGAGGGAGCCTCATCTCTTTTTCAAAAAGGATATCTCTGAAGAAATAAGCATTAAAGAAGCTTCTGATGAAGAAGGAGCTGAGGATAAGGCTCATAAATTCCAAGTAACTGCTCAGGAGACACCTTCAGTGAACAACTCCTCAGGTAGTTTCAACATTAAAGGAAAAAATGCCTATCTAGTCTTAATGAACAAAAGAAAAAAGGCATTCAAATGGTATGGTTAGAGGATGCTCAAAATTATCCTTTAGTTTTAGTTTTCTAATTTTAAACTTACATTTCTGTTTGTTATATTCAGTAAACTACAATGCTACTGACAATGTTTGCAAGTTTTTATTTAGATAAATGCAGGAAAAAATTCTGAAGACTTGACAAACAACATGTGAAAGGTCAAGACCTACAAGATCTGACTTGCCTCACATTAAGGGGGAGTCTCATGCTCAGGGGGAGCCTACACTAAGGGGGAGTCATTCATTAAATGTCTATCATTGTTGAACCCCTCAATGGTAAAAAATTTTCTTAAAGGGGAGAGAATGCATGGTAAGATCCTTCTTTTTGGTTTGTGACAAAAAGGGGGAGAGTATGTATGTTCTATGAATTTTCTGCATTTTCTATGCTTAAGTATTTTTTCCAAAAAATTCTCATAAATTTTGTCATCACCAAAAAGGGGAGATTGTTGAACCACTCTCTGTTTGTCCTTGTATTTTGGTGATAACAAAACTTATGATGATATCAAATATATCTTTGTGATAAAAAAATTTATGAGTAATTAAATTGAATATCATGTTTCATCTGTGTCACATCAATCTCATAATAAACTGGTAAGTCTCACATCGATTTGATAAATGTGTAGAACGATTCATACATCGATTCGATAACTATAACGATTTGATAAGTCGCACATCGGGTTGACAGTCATAACGATTCATACATCGATTTGATAGCTATAATGATTTGATAAGTTGCACATTGATTCGATAGTCATAACGATTCAATAAGTCACACAACGACTTGGTTTCATATCAATTTGATAAGTAAGCGTAACGATTTGCTCTCACAACGATTTGGTTGCATAACGATTTGATAAGTCTCACATAGATTCGATCGCCAGAATGATTTGGTTGCACATCGATTTGCTTGCCATAACGATTTGATAAGTGAAACAACGACTTGATCATCATATCGATTTGCTTTCACTTAAATGACAATGTGTTCATCATAACGATTTGATAAGGAACTTAAACAATGATTCACTTCAATTTAAACATCGATTGTTTAAAATGCCTTTTGGCGCCAAATGAAAAGTTTAATATCTTCTGACAGAAAAAGCTGCATGCGTATTTCAGAGTCTTGTTAGAAAAAGATATGAACTGCTATTTTTATCATGTTAGCAGAAACACAGTGGTATGCACCGTTTATCATAAACACTCTTTTATGCTAAACACTTTCTTCTATGCTTGCAGACCTCGAAGACCACAAAATATCAGAAGAAAGAAAAGATGAGCAACGGCTAGAACTCCAACGGATCTCCTCAACAGATTTGTTAAAAGCTGTTCATATAAAAGATGAAGCAGGCTGAAGAACAAAGTAGAGCTTTCCTGAATATCCTTGAAGGAGTGTACATCCAGCTTTCTTTTATCTCTTCATTCTCTCTCTACGCTAATTGTAAATTTGGGGGAGAGTCCTTGACTGTGAGCTAGTTCTTAGTGTTCATCTTGTAATAGCTCTCGGTCTGTTCTTTCTTTTCTAAGAAAGATCATTGTCCAGCTATAGGACTGTATACAGTGTAGAACCTAGCTAGGGGTTTGTGTCTAGCAGAACCGCACTAGGGTTTGTACTAGGAGGTTGGCTTCTTTACCTGTAAGAGAAGTGGGCTGCCTTCTTGCCCCGGAAAGAGAAGAAGAACAGCTGGGGTGCTGGGTGTTGTATTGTCCTTGAGGGGGACTGTACCCTTGGTTAGTAAAATCCAAAGAGGTTGCTTGGGGACTGGGCATAGGACTTCTATGTGGGAAGGGCCGAACCAGGATAAATTCCGAGTGTCATTTTGTGTGATTGTTTATTTGCTTCCGCACTGCTACTCTTTATCACACTAAACTAACCAAACTTTCAAGTGTTAATTTTCTGTGTTTAAGTTCTGTTTCAAATTTCAGAAAACCTATTCACCCCCCCTCTAGATTAGCTTGCTGCCGTACCAAAAGGGCCAACAACCTGAACTATGCTTACATAATATAATTTACCAAGATATTTTTGGGCAGAAGCAATCAACATAGCCTACTACATCATCAATAGGTGCATGATCAAACCAATTCTAAAGAAGACCCCATATGAACTTTATAAAGAAAAGAAGCCCAACATCAGTCATCTTCGACCTTTTGACTGTAAGTGTTTTATCCTAAATAATGGTAAAGATAATTTAGGAAAACTAGATGCTAAAAGTAATGAAGGATTTTTGTTAGGATATATTTCAAAACCTAGGGGATATAAAGTTTTTAATAGAAGAACTTTAACCATAGAACAAACTCTACATATAATATTTGATGAAACTAACCCTTCTATTAAAAGAATGGAAGAAGAAGAAGATTGTGTTTAAGATTTGTGCAGGGATCTAGAGTAAACATCTCTTGAAGATGAAGAAAAAGAAGAAGAAAAGGAAGATCCTCCACTAGAAGAACTTCAACAGCAAGAAGCACAACAAGAAGGACTGCCTAGAGAATTGAGGTATCACAGAGATCATCCAAGAGAAAACATAATAGGTGATCCTCAAGATAAGATAAGATAAGAACAAGAGGTATGCACACTCCTTGTGATTTTTCTGCCTTAGTTTCTCAAATTGAGCCTAGGACAATGGATGATGCACTAGCTGGTGAATCTTGGATCCTTGCTATGCAGGAGGAACTTAATTAGTTCCAACGCAGCCAGGTTTGGACTCTTGTCCCTAAACATTCTGACCGTCCAGTTATTGGGACCAGATGGGTCTTCAAAACAAAATGGATGAATCAGGAGTAATCACCAGGAATAAGGCCAGACTTGTAGCCCAAGGATATTCCCAAGGGGAAGGCATTGATTTTGATGAAACTTATGCCCTAGTAGCTAGATTAGAGGCAATCAAAATTTTGATAGCATATGAATGCTCTCTAAACATCAATTTATTTCAAATGGATGTTAAAAGTACTTTTCTGAATGGTTTTATAAAAGAAGAAGTTTATGTTGAGCAACCACCAGGTTTTGAAGATACTAAATATCCAAATCATATTTTCCATTTAAAGAAAGCACTATATGGTCTGAAACAAGCTCCAAGAGCTTGGTATGAAAGATTAAGTGCTTATCTTATATCACATGATTTTATAAGAGGTAAAGTTGATAGCACACTATTTATCAAGAAATTTTCAGATGGAATCTTAGTAGTGCAAATATATGTTGATGATATCATATTTGGTTCCACTAATGAATCACATTGTAAATTCTTTGAAAATCTTATGCAAAGTGAGTTTGAAATGAGCATGATGGGTGAGCTTAATTATTTTCTTGGCTTCCAAATTAAGTAGACCAAGGAAGGTACTCACATTTGTCAAACCAAATACATTTCAGATTTACTTTCTAAATATGGTTTTGACAAGTGTAAGCCCTTAGGAACACCCATGAGCTCAGAAATTAAGTTAGATAGTGATCCACTTAGTAAGAAAGTAGATCAAAAGGTCTATAGAGGCATGATAGGATCACTACTTTATCTTACTACTAGTGGACCAGATATAATGTTCAATGTATGTTTATGTGCAAGATTTCAAGCTAATTCTAAAGAATCACATGTTCATGCTGTTAAAAGAATTTTTAGATATCTTATAAATGCAAGTAAGTTAGGATTATGGTATCCCAGATGTTCAGATTTCAAATTAATTGGATACAATGATGCTGACTATGTTGGATGCAAAATAGATAGAAAAAGCACCAGTGGTACTTGTCAAATACTTGCAGGGTTCTTGATTTCTTGGTCTTCTAGAAAGCAGAATTCTGTTGCATTATCCACAACAAAAGTTGAATACATTGCAGCTAGAAGTTGTTGTACTCAACTGCTATGGATCAAACACCAATTGAAGATTATGGTCAAAGGCTTCAAGAAATTCCAATGTTGTGTGACAACACAAGTGCACTTAATTTGACCAAAAATCCTATACAACACTCAAGAACAAGACATATTGAGGTTAGACATCACTTCATCAGGGACCATGTAAGTAATGCTGATATTTTTACCAAACCTCTTCCTGAAGATATATTTACATTTATTAAAAGAGAAATAGGTATGTGTAATCCTAATTAAAATAATGTAAAAAATTTCGTGTCTAAATTGTATGATAAGCTTTCTCTGTGAAATTTTTTCGAAGTCCCAAAACTATGACTCCTACAGTTGGAGACATAATCCGACTCATGTTAAAATAATGTATTCGACTCTTGCATTCGGAGACACAATCCGACTTCCTAGAGTCGAAGTCTAAAAAGGTGCGTGTTAATTTAAAAACATTTATTACACAACGGTTAAATCAATCAATCACGTCCATTCACCCTGAAAACTTTGGTCAGTTTCTTTTCAACCTCTATATAAGGAAGACCCCTTTCTGTCTGAAAAGCACCCTTTCAAACTCTCTCTTCGACTCTCCAGTCATCTTCCTCCTCTTCTGCGCACACTGTTCATCTCCAGAACCCTCTTCAGAGCTTCTGCGGATTTTCTCAATTTCTCTGAAAAAAGGTAGGATCTTTGATCTCTAAACTACATTCCTTTCACTCCTTCGACAAATCCCTAATCTTCTTTTTCTCTTTTCTGTCTAGATGGCATCCTCCAAGGCTCTTGAAGGAACCATGCTCACCCCTGAGCAGTTCCAGTGCCTTTCCCTTGCAAAGTTTTCCATCTGTCCAGGGAAGGTTGTAGACTTTTCTCAGTTGCATGGCAACTTAGGATGGGTAGCAGAAACCCTAGAGGAGTTGGGCTAGGCTAGACTGTATAGGATTTCTGAACCCTCCGTCGAAGGTGCCCTTAAGGCATTCTTTGTCACCCTTCAGGTCTCCTCAGAAAGTTCAGTCACTGGATATGTGAAAGGGACCAAGGTTACTGTTTCTACAGAACTTTTGATGGAAATTTTGGGCTATTCCAACTCCGGGCACGAGCTTAGTGAGATAGTCCCTTTGGATAAGCAAAAAATGGGAATTATTGGAAGCCTGGGGAGTGTTAGCAAGAAAGGTCTTTTGGTTAAATGAGTTGTCAGCAGAAAAGAGACTCATCCATTCAGTGATCACCAACATTGTCACACCCAGGGCTGGTACCCACTTATCCATTACAACTAGATATGGTAGTTTATTGTTTTGGGCTATTCAAAGGCATAAGGTCAACTTACCAGCAATTACTTTGCAGAAAATGATAGCATCAAAGAATTTACAGGAATCCCTCCCTTATGGGCCACTGCTATATTTGATTTTGAAAAGATTTTCAGTAGATTTGAGTGAAGAAATTCCATCAGGCATAAAAGAGAAGATTGGCCTATCCACATTAAGGAGAAGCCACTACATCTTGGAAGACAAGGCCCAGAACTTATGGGCTAAGGAATCTGTACCTCTGTGCACCATGAAGTATTTCCTAATGAAGCATTGGGTCTATCATCTGCTCTAGCAAGGCAACAAGAAGAAGAAGCCAGAGAAGAAGAAGAGAGAATAGAAACAAATGTTCAAGAAGAAGAGCCATTTCAGCAAAGTCAAGTTCCTGTCTCCCCTTAAGATCTACATGCACCAGAAGAAACAATCATTCAAGTTCTTAGAGATTTAAGAGAAAAAGGAGTAGCACAAGATCAAGATGATATTCCCAGGACTAATCCATCAGTACAAGAATTTGAAGAAAGGCAGCACCATTCCTCCCCTTCTTAGTTTGAGACCCGACCAAGGTCTCAGGGGGAGAGTAGCAACAGTTTGAATTCAATATTGGATTTAGTGACCAAGCAACAAGAAAGCTTGTTAGTGCTCCAGTTGCAAGTGGAATTTGTAGATGCCAAGTTTGATGGTTTAGCGGATGAGGTCAAGCAAATGAAGGACCTCTTACTTCAGCTAGTGTGCCAATAGGGCACTCATCAGCCATCTGCACCTTCATCCACCCATCAAGAAGAGCAACAACCAGTACAACAACATCAAGAAGCCCCAGATCAGCAACAAACTGTTCATGAAGAGCAAGAGCAAGAGCATCAGCCGTAGTAGCAAGAGAAAGAGAAGGAGCAACAGCCTGAGCAACAGCCAGAGCAGCATAAGCATAAGGAACAACAAGAGGATGTGCAGCAGCATGAAGAGAAACATGTCCAGCAGCATGAAGAGCAGCCTGTCCAATAGCAAAAGCAGCAGTCTGAGCAACAGCAGCAGCAAGAGCAAGAGCAACATGAAGTTCTACCCCAATTGGCTATTATGGAAGTTCAGCAGAAATCAGTGCTAGAGCAGCTTCCAGCAGCAGTAGTTGAGCAGCAGCAGCAATCCCCTCAGGAATCTAGTCCTAAAAGACCTCTAGAGTCTCGGGATTCTGATGTTGATGCTAGGTCCAAGGTCAAGACCTTTAAGAGGAAGGTGAAGAGAAGACTCCATAAAAATGGTAAACCTGTGTCCTCTTCTCCTCCTCCTTCTCCTGAACCAACTCTTTCTGCTCACACCACTACCACTGATCCTGCTCCTCCTGAACCAGAACAACATCCTACTTCCTCATCTCTTCCTACTACATCCACTGCTCCCACTCCTTCCATTACTGAACAACCTCCACCTCCTACATCATTTGATCCTCCTCCCTCTTCATTTATTCCATAGGATCAACCAATTGCCTCTGACAATACAAATTTCAAAATTTATCCATTGAAATACCAATTCAAGCAATCCAAGGCAACCATTCCTCCTCTCCACACACAACCTCCAAATTTCTTTTCTTCTCTTCCTACTGCCTCTTCATCTTTAGCAGGCAGATCCACCCTTTCCCTTTCAGAAATACTTCCTAGTATTCAACTCTCATCGAAAGGTGGGCGCATGCTAAAAGACAACCCTGCTAAATTTCTTCCTCTATTTTGGTATGCCTTCATTTACCACTCAAAACACCATATGAACCTATTCAGGGAATTTTTGTCCATCAGGGCATTCCTTGAAGTTCATGAAATGCCAGGTTTCATATTTGAAGACGGGCTTCCTACTCTTATTCATTCTATACAAATTGTATTATCTGATCTCCAACTCATTTATCAGAAATGCCATACTTTTAAATCCAAAGAGTTTCTTGTACTCTATCCTGGTGAAGCCACCAGGTATCAACAAACCTTGTACAGAAACCAATTTATGGATGTTAGTCTCCACCTGAATCTTAGGTTCTATGACATGTTTGGAACGTTCATTAGAGACTCCCATGCTAAGTATTCAAGGATGAAAGAATTAAATTTTACCAGATTTAAATTGGGGCTGTCTGATGTCACTAAAGGCCAATGGGAACATCTTATCAGAGGTTAGAGAGAAATCACCCCCTACATGACAGTTGGATTACCATCTGGTTTGTATCCATCCTTGGTTGGTGCCATTTCATCAAGAAAGGACTTTGCTCAGCTCATCTTTAACAGGCACATCCGGATAGCCTCTAGATTCAGAATCAAGTGCAAATTAAAACTATCTTTCCATACGTTTGTGCTTATGCAAGCTCTAAAGAATTCCCAACATATGATAGATTTTCAGCTTTGTTTTGCTGAGTCTGAGCGGTTCACAGAAGATCAATGGGCAACAGCTTATCCTGAGGATCATGTAGATTGTGAGAAGCTGAAGATTTATGTCACTGTGTATCTTTGCAAAGCTTATAACGACCTCTGAAAGTCCCTTGCTCATAGGTGGGAGCAGAGGTACTTGGTGTACTATCAGGCTAAAGAAGAGCTATCTCCCAAGGCTTGCAATGGAATATTACAGTGCATGACTTTCTCCATGTAGCAGCCTCTAGGAAATTTGTTCCTCTCAAGAATCTTCAGCGTCGAAGTCACTATTATACCAAGCTTGATTGGTACCACAAGCGTCATATCAAATCTCATAGGAAACTTCCTTTTATAGGTCCCAACTATAAAATTGATGTTAGTCTTTTTGAGAACTTCTTCCCTAACAATGAAAAGAAGTTGTGGGACCTTATCTAGCCTTATCTAGATCAGATCCCCCATTCATTGTATTTACCAAGCTCTTTATCTAGGTCTTAGATGCTCTTTTGTATCTGAATATTTCAATTTCTGAATGCAATCTCCTTTGATTTCTCAATTTTGTTCTTTGTATCTCTCTTTCTCTTTCCTTTACTATATTACCCTTTCATGTTAATGCCACAAAGGGGGAGAAAGAAGTAAGCAACAAATCACCAACAAAAAAATTGCAAATTGCATGATTAAAGTTAAAATTTGTTTTTCACTATCTATTTAATAATTTTTGTCATTAACAAAAAGGGGGAGAATTGTTGAGCAACTACCCCTAAGAAAATAATTTAAGATTATTATAACTTTGTGTTTTTGCTATAACAAAACCGTTAAAAGACTTTCTACAAATTAAATATACATATCATAGAAAAAATAGTTTGGACAAACTCTATCTCGAAAAAATTTTCTAAGTCCACAGACATCACAATCCGACTGTCGACTCTGACTCCTTTAGAATCAAAAAGATCTGCACTAGATCATCTCTCAAAATTTTCTAAGTCCAGTCTATCCGACTTATCAACTCCGACTTCATACAGTTGAATACCTCAGAATCTAACTCCTCTAAATCCGACTTCCTACAGTCAGATACTTCATTTTGGACTTCAAACCTAAAAAGTCGAATTCTTCTATATCCGACTTCTAAAGTCGAATTCTCTGTCTTGTTTATGTCAGAACTCCATAGAAGTCGAAATCATTCTATCGGACTCCTAAAGTCAAATTATATCTTTCTAATGCAATTCTATCCGACTTTCAAAGTTGAATGATGTAACTTCCAATGAAGTCGAATCAGTCCATTCTCATATTTCTGTCTCCGACTCCTAGAGTCGAATCACACTCTCTTTTGAATCCGACTTCACTGACAAGTCCTGTACTTGTACTTTTTCTGTGAAGATACTATTTTATCAACTTATCATATTTTGATTGCATATCATTTTATCATCCTTGATATGATTAAAACCTACATTGACTGAATATTTTCTCTGTCTATTAAATTATTTTGACATGATAAGACATATTATACTTAAAATATTCATTCAAAATTATTTATGATTATATCTGAAACATTTATTCAAATTGGTCTCTTGCTTCATGACATCAATCCGGATTTTCTTCCAATACTGAAGATATGTTGCATTTATTGTTTTCAGGCGCATGGCATCTGACATAGGCTCACCTTGTACGATCGAAAAAGGGATGGGCCAGATCTAGAAGGGGGGGGGGGGGGTTGAATAGATCTAGGCCAAATACTGCGGAAGCTTAGCCAATTTTAAAGATGCTTTGAATCAGAGACAATTTAGAAAAGCAATTCACAGATCTGATGAGTGATTGTGTGAATTAAGTGATTAAAGTGTGTGATCAAGTTGATTAGAAGTGAAATCAAAGATCCTATGCATACATCTAACGCAAAGTAAAGTTAAATCATAGATCTAACCACTGCACAGAGATTTTTAGGTGGTTCGAAATCACACCATGTGATTCCTACATCCACCCCACACACAGTGAGGCTCCACTATTCAACTTGAATACACCACACACTGGAGCTCGACAACTCCAACACACTGAGTTCACAAACTCACACACAACCTCTAGAGCAAGACTACTCTAGAAACCTGAGCACAACTGCTCAACCACAACCTGAGTGTGACGACTCAACCCAATTGAGCACAAAGGCTCACAACCAACTTGCTAGATCAAAAACAACAAGATCCAGATCCTCTAGCAATGATCTGATCCATAAAGAGTTCATTCAAGGAGACTAGTGCAACAAATCACGCACAATCTCAAGAATGACTCAGAAGAACTAAGGGGAATTGAGGAGTTGTATGTAAAATCCTTGTTCTTCGGATGAACTCCCTCGTAGAAGACTGAATTGAGAAGATGCTTGAACTCTTGAAGTCCCTGGGCGATGCTCTGTAATTTGTGCCTCTGGATCTTCCTTGAACTCTTCTCAATTGGCTGCTTCTACTCGATCTGCTCCCTTGGAAGTGATCTCACTTCATCTTCATGGATCAATCTTCACTTCTTGTGCTTGCAAGGATGGGAATTGGCTTGAAGCAGCACAAGGAAAGCAAGAACGGGGAGGAGACCTCTGTCTTTCCGCCAAAGAAACTTTTCTGGAAGGCTCTGAGGTGTTCTCTTGGTTGGATGGCCAATAGGAGGGTATTTATAGCCCAATGTGTCCAAAAGTACCCTTGGGGTGCGTGGGCACATGATCCAAGGCCGATCCACAAGATCCCTAGAGTGCCACGTGTCCAGGTGGGACTTAAAGTGAAAAAGTTTCCGGAGTGTGTCGACCTGACCATGGAGTGTGTCGACACACTGTCCCATTTCTGCAAAACTGGCCCTCTGGAAGAGGTCACTAGTGTCGACTCTACCTGGGACTGTGTCGACACACTGTCCTAACCTGTCAACTGGGTTCTCTGGGAGCTGGGTCTAGTGTCGACACTGCCTGGGACTGTGTCGACACACTTGACCATTTCTTCATGACTTTGCCTTAGGGTTTGATACCCTGTGTCGACACCTGTAGTGGGTGTGTCGACACTACCCTTGCAAGAAATGTATGTCCCTGAGAAATAAACACATAAATCATTAGTCTAATGTATTATCATGAATATATGACAAAATGTGTTTGGAAACATGCTTTTTGAATATTGTTATAACATGTGTGATGTATCTAACATGTTCCAATCATTGTGCATTAAAATCACAACTTGTCATCATCAAAATTATGAGGGGAAATGTATTAAATTCACACTCAACCCAACAATCTCCCCCTTTTTATGATGGCAACATTAAGTCCACATGAAGGTTTGAATTTTCAATGAAATGTGATTTTAAGCCATTTATTCACACAATATTCAATCACATACATACTGAAAGACAATGAGCACATGTTTTAGCATTTTCATTTGTATTCATCAAAGGCCATTGAGCACATTTTAGCAACATTTGACAATTTTGCACAATTAAGTACACAATGTTACTGACAACCAAATCTTTTCATTAATGGCCAAAAAACCATACAAGGTTTGACATTAACAATCATCCATTCATTGACATTCATAGACAATCATTCATTCATTGACATTCATAGACAATCATTCATTCTAAGGATTTTCAATCACATTCAAAACAAGTATTCCATTCCTTCTCATTCACACAGATATTCAATTACATTCCAAAAACAAGTGTTTTTCTTCTCCCCCTTTGACATCATCAAAAGATAAAATACATCAAGCAGGTGGAGGAGGAGGAGGAAGAGGAAGAAGGATGGACTCAATGGTCTTCACCCTTTACTCCATTGCTGCAAGGTTGGATCTGAGTTGAGTTTGCATTGTTGACAGCCTTGTGTGTAGCAACTCTTCCAACCTTTGACTGTTTTCATACATGTTGGACTGAAAGGCAGACAAGTCAGCTGAAAATGGCTGTGAACCTGAAGAAGAGCTTGCAAATCCATGTTTGTTGATATCTCTGAGCTCCTTCTTAAGAGTAGACATCTCATTGTCTATGTGAGCTGATAGGTTCTTCATGCCTTCCAAATCATCAACCATGTGAGCAAATGAAAGTCTAGTCTTTGAAATTTGATTCACTGCTTCCTGACTGTTGAATAAATTCTTCTGAGAATTTACTAATATCCCTTCAAGGACCTTTTCCAGCGTGTCCTGATGTTCCTTTAACTGAAGGGATGCATCACCCAAAGTGCCAATTAGCCTGTTAAATCTTTGGGTGGCATGATCTGCTGCTTCTTTTTGCTTAATGAACTGAGCATTCACTGAATTCTCCAACCTCTTAATTCTGAGCTCAAAACTCTCTGACATCTAGAGGACGGAAGAGGTGATGGTATCAAACTTGTCATTCAAAAAAGAATATAGCTCTGGTGGAACAGAAGGTCCACCAGTGGAAGCAGAGGCAGATGCTTGGTAATGTGGAGTGAAAGAAGGAATTTCCACATCAGGGAGATGTGGTGAAGAGGCTTGAAATTGAGGTGTGTGAGGAACATCCTGGGGTATAGGTGCTCCAATCTCATTTGGAGGCTAGTCCTCTTGATCATGTGGAGATTGGGCAACCTCAGGAGGTGGTTCTACAATCTCAAGAACCACTGGGGCTTCAACAGCTACATGACCTCTTCTTACTTGATCACCTTCAAGTCTGAATCCCATGAACTTTTGCAAATGCTTGAAGCAATAGATGTTGGACTTAGGGATTGACTGGGCTTGCTCATTCTCAAAAGATACTCCAAAATGTTGAAAAACTGGTGTGAGATGAGCTACATAAGGAAGGGATCTATGTAGATCTTTCCTTGTAGTCTCTGACATTATCTGGTATATAATCACATGCAAATTGATCTTTATGTCTTTCTTCATGCAGTATAGGATGAATCTCTGGATATCTGTAAGCCTGTCCCTTCCACCACCTTGAGGTGTGATAATAGTGGTGAGAATGTGATGGATCAGTCTCAAGACAGGTGGGAAGGTGTTGGTGTTAAACCTGGTGACATAAGTTTGCTTGGGGTCAGACTTATCAGCTGGGAGTCCAGTCAACAAAGAATAAGCCTCATGAAGGTCAAATTCAAATTCATGGTAGTCAGCACCTTCATCAGGAATTCTAAACAATGTCGCAGCCAACTCAGTAGGCAAATCTATCAATACACCTTTGACCTCAGATTGGTAACCCTAAGGTGTACATTCCAAATTCAAGTAGAACTCTTAAACAAGTCTGGGATATATGGTCTTGAATTCAGATATGAATGGCAGCCAAGTCTAAAAACTGAAGTACTGAAAGACTTCTGGGAAGGCAGTGGCTAAGTCATTATCGACTAAATCCACAGATCTAGGCTTTAGGATAGATTTCCCTTCACTAGCCAACTTTGAAGGGGTTGCCTCAGAGGGCTGAGATGACCCAGATGAAGTTGAGGAAGATTTCGCAGAAACTTCAGGGGAAGAGGCCAAAATCTTCCTCCTAGGGTGTGCAGATCCCCTTTGGGAAGGACCTCTACTGGAAGAGGATGCCCTACCTCTCTTTGATGGTGTAGGAGATGTAGAAGAACCCCCTGTCTGCGCAACAGGGTAATGTCGACGCTTGCTTCTCCTCTCTGTGGGTTGTTCTTCCACTGCAATAGGTCTGGCAGTTGCCCTAGACCGAGCACCACGGCGTGACATTTTCTTGGGAGCCATGGTTGCAGGAGAAGAAGGATGAACAGGGTACAGAGGAGATGGGGGAAAGAGAATGGAGACAGAGAAGGATGTGAGGAGGGAAGGAAATGAAAACTCTTGCCGTTTTCAAAGGCAAATGGCGGCCATGGGTCGACCTGGAGAAGAAAAAAGGGTTTTGGGGTAGAATAGGCCGCAGGAGCAACAAATCCTAAACCGGCGCCCCAATAGATAAACCGCCTGGATTGCCTATGTGTCGACACAAGACAAGGGTGTGTCGACCTGGGCTTGGACTGTGTCGACACAAGAGTGTGGATGTGTCGACCTGGCCTGAAGAATTTTTGAAGTTTTGAGCAGGAGGAAATTTTGAAAATTTTGGGAAATCTTTAACATGATGAAATATGGATGGAATCAATGTGACAAGGATTTTTAAGAGATAAAAAAAATCATTTGTTATATTTTTACAAAAATCTAACAAACTTCAAGTTTTACACAACAACCTACAGGATATTTTCATTAATTGACTTGAGCCATTAAAATGATAGTTTGAGTGAAATAGAACATTCAATAGCTAATGACAAACTACCATATTCTCCAAATCCAAAGAAATAGAAATGTCTTTTAGATTGAAATCACTTGTGATGAAGTTAAAAACGTTAAGCACACTGATGGAAGACAAGGATGTTGATTTTAAGTAATTCTCCTGGACACATTTTTTTTTAATCTTAATCAAACTATCAAATGTTGTAAATCTTTTTCACTCAAGAACTAATACTTTTCACACACCATAGTCCTGGTTACTAAAGATTCACCCATTATCCAGTTTCAAGGGGTAAATGACAACCTTTTGACATGAAAATATACGTTTATCAGACGCCAATATTTCCTGTTACTCAGTCATCATCAAAATGTATAGATCATTTATTTTTATTTTTGAATTTTTGAACCCCTTTGAACAGAGATAGCAATAATACCTCATGACATACATGGCACTTCATTCATTGTGAAGGTTTGTAGTTTCTCAGCATTTGTCCCATTGCTCTGTTGAATAATAAATGGAAGGAGAATTTTATAAAATTGAGATCATTTATATCTCACATCAGTTGCAAAGAAGGTGTTTAAAGTCAAAGCGCACATGATTTTTCAGTCTTTGAAAGAGATTTAAATTTTTGTAGTCTTGAAGAGTATAGTTGAAAGTTGACTGCAAAATTGTAGTAGATCAATCAAAAAGTCATTTTGAGGTTCTAGTCAAACTTAATGAGCACATCATGAGTGGAAGTTGATATAACTCAAGAGGAATCTTGAATTTTGTAAAAGAATGATTAGTGAATTCATTAGCTCCCCCTGAAATGATGATTCCAAAAATTTTCACCAGGATAAAGATAAGCAAGAAATGGGAAAACTGAAATGTTTCTTTTTGAAGAACAAAAGCTCCCCCTCAACAATTGCATATTTAATTCTTGATACTTGGCAGAGACGTATACTCTCGCATAGTGAAAGTGTCCAAACAAGTAGAACTTGTCCTTCTTCAAATCACCATGTGATATACCAAGAATTTCAACACAATGTGAGTTGAAGAATTTATTAACAAAAAGAAATGGAAGTTGATTTGAGAGAGATGTGAACAACATGAATCAAGGAAGCAAAGAGAAATGATGGAACAGTGACTCCCCTCAGAACATGCCTAAACACTCAACCCAATAAGAGTTATCAAGAAGATGGACATTTGCAAAGACCAAGCTCTCTTCTCAAGGATGAAAATCTGCTGTCAGGAAGAGGTTTAGTAAAGATATCAGCATTTTGTTTTTCAGTTTCAATAAAGTGGAGTTCAAAAGATTTCTTTGCTACCTCATCTCTCAAGAAATGATGCCTAATTTCAATGTGTTTTGTTCTAGAGTGCTGAATTGGGTTTTTAGACAGATTTATGGCACTTGTGTTATCACAAAGAATGAGAACACAACCTAACTCTTGGTTATAATCAAGAAGTTGATGTTTCACCCAAAGAATTTGAGTGCCACATCGACCAGCTGCAACATACTCAGCCTCTGCAGTTGACAGAGTAACTGAGTGTTGCTTTTTGGAAGCCCAAGAGATTAGGCAGCCACCTAAGTACAAACACAAGCCACTTGTGCTTTTTCTATCAATTTACACCCAGCATAATCAGCATCACAATAGGCAATCAAATCTAATTTACAACCAGCAGGATACCAAATACTAAGATCACATGTTCCAGCAAGATATTTGAAAATTCTTTTAACAGCTAACATGTAACTTTCTTTAGGATTTGTTTGAAATCTAGCACACAAGCATACACTGAATTGAATATCAGGTCTAGAAGTGGTGAGATAGAGTAGAGAACCAATCATACCTCTGTATGTCTTTGGGTCTACTGACTTACCAAGTGAATCTTCTTCTAGTTTCACATTAATTGCAATGGGTGTGCTTGAGTGCTTGAGGTTCTGGAAGTAAAACCTTTTCAGAAGTTCTTTGACATGTTTGGTTTGGCTTATGAAGATTCCCTCACTGCTTTGGTTAACCTGCAATCCCAAGAAAAATTGTAAGTCTCCCATTAAGCTCATTTCAAATTCAGTTTTCATTTGATTTGCAAATTCAGTGCACAGGCTCTTATTGGTGGATCCAAAAATTATGTCATCAACATAAATTTGGACTGCTTATTTATTTATTTACAGTTTTTGTGAACAAAGTTTGATCAACATTACCTCTAGAGTATCTTTTTCAAGCAAAAAGAGCTCAAACGGTCATACCAAGCTCTTGGAGCTTGCTTAAGACCATAAAGAGCCTTATGAAGCTTAAAAACATGATTATGATATTTTTTATTTTCAAAGCCTGGAGGTTGTTCAACAAAAACATTTTCTTTTATGTATCCATTCAAAAATGCACTTTTGGGATCCATTTGATAAACTTTAAATTTCAATGAAGATGCAAAAGCAAGGAATATTCTTACAGCTTCTAGTCCAGCTACAGGGGCATATGACTCTTCAAAATCAATTCCAAATTTTTGGTTGTACCCCTTGGCAACTAGTCTAGCTTTATTCCTTATGACTTGACCATTTTCATTCAATTTATTTCTGAATACCCATCTAGTGCCAATGACAGATTGGTCACTAGGTCTAGGTACTAATTCCCACACTTGATTTCTTTCAAATTGATGAAGTTCATCATGCATTGCATTTATCCAGTCTGAATTCATTAGAGCTTCATCAATTGACTTTAGTTCAATTTGGAAAATTAGTGCTAGTGGGTCTTCATGAATTGCATTCAAGAATGATGATCTAGTTCTTACCCTATCATGTACATTGCCAACAACATTTTCTATTGGGTGATCTCCCAAAATTCTGTGTTCAGGAATTACCTGTTGAGGTGCATTTAAATTTGGAACAACATTACCTGATCCACTTGGAGTAGGTGAGTGATTGTTCAAATTTTCACCAATGTCTTCATTCTCCTCAACAGTTGGTGAAGAATCAACAATGAAGTCATCCTCTTCATTATCTTGACAGTCCCTGCAAGATTTAGAATAGTGAGTTGAAAAGGAATTTTCATCAAAAGTAACATGTGGAGATTCTTCAACAGTTTTGTTTTGAGAGTAAACTCTAAAAGCTCTTGAAATTTCAGAATAGCCAAGAAAAATGGCTTCATGACTTTTAGCATCAAACTTGTCAAGGCTTTCTTTATTGTTGTTATGCACAAAACATTTACACCCAAAGACTTTGAAATAAGACAAGGTTGGCTTTTTGTTTTTCAACAACTCATAAGGGGTTTTTCTGATTTTTGGTCTGACCAATGCTCTATTGAGAATATGATTTATTGTATTTACAGCTTCATCCCAGAAGGATTTGGGCAATTTTCTTTCCAAGAGCATGGATCTTGCCATTTGCACAAGTGTTCTATTCTTTCTTTCCACAACTCCATTTTGTTCTGGAGTACTTGGTGAAGAAAATTTGTGAAATATGTGAAGTTCAGCACATAAATCAGAGAAAGATTTGATTTCAAATTCACCCCCATGATCAGTCAAAATATTTTTGTTTTATAAGGAAAACGTGTTAAGACAGTGGTAAAGAGATTCCTAAATTCAAGGCAAGCATCACTTTTGGGGGATAAAAAGATAACCCATGTAAATCTAGTAAAATCATCAATAATGACAAAACCATATCTTTTGTCACTCAGACTTAGAATTCTTGTTGGGCCAAAGAGGTCCATATGAAGCAATTCTAGTGGCTTAGATGTGAGTACATCATTGAAGGTTTTAAAAGATTTTCTGGTTTGTTTTCCTTGGGCACAAATCCCACAAACTTGATTTTCTACATTTGAAAAAGATTCAGGAAGACCTTTAACCAAGTTCAACCTTAACAGTTTATTTATTGTTCTGAAACTTGCATGACCAAGTCTTTTGTGCCAAGTCCATGCAATTTCATTTTTATTTGCAACAAGACAAATGTTTTCAGAAAATGTTTTTATCAAGGTTGATCATGCAAACATTGTTTTCTCTTTTTCCAAAGAATTTTATTTTATCAGTTGAAGAGTCAATTATTCTGCAAAAATCTGATTCAAACACAACTTTGTGACCTTTGTCACATAGTTGGCTAATGCTCAGCAAATTATAATTCAGACCATCAACTAATAAAACATTATCAACTGAGTTTGAGGAAGCCATATAACGAGATAGCATGCAAGGGTTGCACAACAGTGCACTAGTCACGATAGCATGTGTTGGTCAATATTTTTTCAACCACGAGATCAAGTAATATGATTAATTGATTGTCATAGATTAAATCTTGCTAGTCATGCATTGGATGCATGCCGAACACCCTGATCATTAAACCCCACGAGTTATAGTCTTTGGGCGAACCTCCTAGGACCAGATCAGGCCCTTTATAATGTTGCCTGGCATTGATCATGTTTTTATCTTAGACAATCAAATGGATGGCCAAATAGAGTACCAAGAATAGGTGAGAGTAATTGACGAGTAGATGAAAGTATAGAGAGAACATAAACAGACGAGAGTGTAGAGCTAGTAGATGAGAACAGGGTCATACTAGTAAAACAACGTTAAACGAGTAATAATAACAGTTGCACAACACACACGGTCGTGTGCCGGCAGTCTGGTAGAAGTCACAATCGCCCAATAGCCGTGCTTATGAACACAGGCCAGAGGTCCGGCATGATATCAAGATAAGAGAGAACAAACTATGGTCGTTGGTGTGATAATTCCTCTTCAAATGTTTGTTTGATTGCAAATAAAAATGACACTGCTTGGTTGTGGCATAAAATGTTGGGTCATGCAAGTTTCTCAACCATTAGCAAACTCATAAGAATGAATCTTGTAAAAAGTCTTCCTGAATCTTTTTCAGTCATTGACAATCATGTTTGTGGGATTTGTGCTCAAGGAAAACAAACAAGAAAATCTTTTAAAGTGTTCAATGAAGTACTTTCATCTAAACCACTTGAGCTGCTTCATATGGATACGTTTGGTCCAACCAGAACTCAAAGACTAAGTGGTAATAGATATTGCTTTGTGATCATTGATGACTTTACTAGATACACTTAAGTCTTATTCTTATCCCATAAAAGTGATGCATGTTCAGAATTAAGGAGATTTTACAATTCTGCTTTAGTGGGTTTGTCTTTCAATTTGAATTCCATTTTGACAGATCATGTGGGTGAATTTGAAAATAAATCATTTTCTGATCACTATATTGAACTGAACATTCTCCATAAGTTTTCTTCCCCTAGAACTCCAGAACAAAATGGAGTTGTAGAAAGGAAAAATAGAACTTTGTGGAAATGGCCAGAACTATGCTTATTGAAAGTAAACTGTCTAAATTTTTTTGGGCAGAAGCTGTAAATACAACTAATTTCATTTTGAATAGAGCATTGGTAAGACCAAATATCAGAAAAAATCCCTTATGAGTTGTTCAAGAATAAAAAGCCAAGTGTGTTATATTTCAAAATTTTTGGTTGCAAATGTTTTGTTTACAATATCAACAAAGAAAATCTTGATAAATTTGATGCAAAAAGTTTTGAATCAATCTTCTTAGGTTATTCTGAAACTTCAAGAACTTACAGAGTTTATATTTTTAAAAATAAGAATATGGAAGAATCTCCACATGTCATGTTTGATGAAACTTTCAAAAGATTGACATTCCTACTTTGTGCAGAACTCCATTATGTAATGATGAGGATGATTTTAAAGAAGTACCAAATGCACATTAGGTTCTTGAATTTCCAACTTCAAGTGATTCAGGTAATCATGTTCCTGAAAATCATGCAAATCCTAAGGTAATTTATGAACCCAGATTTTTAAGAGACCATCCACTTGAAAGCATTGTTGGTAGTTTACAAGATGGAATAAGAACCAAATCATCTTTTCATTCTGTCATAGATGAAGATTCTTTGGCACTACTTTCCCAAATTGAACCCAAAAATGTTGATGAAGCTTTATCTTGTGAAAACTGGATAAATGCTATGCATGAAGAGCTTCATCAATTTGAAAGAAATCAAGTTTGGGATTTAGTAACAAAACCTTTAGATTTAACTTCTGTCATTAGAAAAAATGGATTTTTAGAAATAAATTGAATGAATCTGGTCAAATTGTTAGAAATAAAGCTAGACTTGTTGCTCAGGGGTATAACCGAGAACTTGGTATTGATTTTGAAGAGTCTTATGCCCCTGTAGCAAGACTTGAAGCTGTTCGAATATTCCTTGCATTTGCTGCTTCTTTGAAATTCAAAGTCTTTCAAGTAGATGTCAAGAGTGCATTTTTAAATGGATAAATAAAAGAAAATATTTTTGTCAAACAACCCCCTGGTTTTGAAAATGAGAAATTTCTCAATCATGTTTTTAAGCTTAATAAGACTCTTTATGGTCTTAAACAAGCTCCAAGAGCTTGGTATGACCGGTTGAGCTCCTTTCTTGTAAATAAAGGTTACATAAGAGGAAACATTGATCAAACTTTGTTTACAAAAACTGTAAAATTTATGTTGATGATATCATTTTTGGATCAACGGATAATACTTTGTGCAATGAGTTTGCCCATCTTATGCAATCTGAATTTGAAATAAGTCTCATGGGTGAACTTACATTCTTTTTAGGTCTACAAGTGCATCAAACTGCTGAAGGAATTTTTCTGAGTCAAACAAAATATGTCAAGGAGTTTCTCAAGAGGTTTGACTTTAAAAACATCAAGCCATCCAACACACCAATGGCCACAAGTGTAAGACTTGAAAGCGATGCTTCTGATAAGCCTGTTAATGCTAAACTTTACAGAGGTATGATTGGATCTCTTTTTTATTTAACTACCTCTAGGCCAATATTCAATTCAGTGTCTGCATGTGTGCAAGATTTTAAGCAAATCCTAAAGACAGTCACATGTCTGTTGTTAAAAGAATTTTCAAATATCTTCTTTTTTCATGTGATTTGGGTCTTTGGTATCCTGTTGGGTGTAAATTGGACTTGATTGCATATAATGATGTTGATTATGTCCGGTGCAAACTTGATAGAAAAAGCATTAGTGGGTTGTGTTTATATCTAGGAGGGTGTCTTATTTCTTGGGCTTCTAAAAAGCAACATTTTGTAGCTCTTTCAACTGCAGAAGCTGAGTATGTTGCTGCTGGTAGCTGTGGTACCCAAGTCCTTTGGGTCAAACATCAACTTCTAGATTATAATCACACATTAGGTTGCATTCCCATTCTTTGTGACAACATAAGTGCTATAAATATTTCCAAAAATCATATTCAGCATTCTCGCACAAAACACATTGACATTCGACATCATTTCCTTCGAGATGAAGTGTCAAAGAATTCTTTTGAACTCCACTTCATTGACACAGAAAAACAAATTGCAGACATTTTCTCTAAGCCTCTTGCAGAACATAGATTCACTTCTCTTAGAAGGGGACTTGGTTTATGCAAGTTTTCAAATGTCTGATATCTTCATCTCATTTCTTTGTGCAAATAAAAGCCATTCTTTCTTGCAAATAAATTCCTACTTCTCAGTTGCATTGAAATTCTTGGTATATCAAATACCTTGTCTGGACACTTTCACTATGCGTAAGTATATGTCTCCGCCAAGTATCAAGATCCCTTTATGCAATTGTTAAGAGGGAGTATTTGTCTTTTCACAACACTCACTTGTTGATTATATTCTCATTTCATTCAATTTTTTTTACGTTCTGTTCGAGAGCTACTTGATAGGGGGAGTCATTGTCTATTCTTCACTCATTTCTCTTGACAATTGTTGTCTATTCTGAGCCCCAACTATCAGAATTTTTGAGTCCTTGTGCTATTTCCATGTGAGAGACTTAAAATATTGAAACTAAATTCATTGTGCATTTAGTTTAATTTCAAAGATTTACTTTCATCTAGAAGTTGTGCAATCTTAATACTGAATGTTTTTAAAATGATTTGCAAAACATTATAATAGGCACATGAGTGGCTTTAATATTTCACATGTGTATGTTTAAGCTTCATTTTTACCACATGTTAAGAATAATCTCTCTACACTCATATTCATGACTCTTATGGTTAAAGCAAACATATTCTTGCAAAATATCAAAAGAAAATAAACAATAATCTGGAGGGATACAGACAGAGCAATGCAAACCTGTATATTACTGAGTAACCGGGCCATCTCACCTAACCAAGTGATTTGTCTCGCATCAAAAAGTGTTTAACAGTTTGTCATCTCCGTACAAGATAATGAAAGTTAAACCACTGAGTAATCATGAGGTCTTGCATCTGATAAATGTGATCTCTTGCATTAAAAAGCGAGATTTAACTAATTTATTCTGGTTTTCTTTCACAGTTAAAAATGAAAGCAAATTCAAAAAGATAGGATAGAAAAGCTCTTACCTAAATAAAGTTTATGTATATTGAGTTTAGACCTATTATTCAACAATGTGTTAAACTTCAAGCTCATAACATCTCTATTAAATATTTCTGCTCACTCATATAGGTCACATTTATTCACATTTGCATCATCATTTTAACTACATTTAGACCATTATGTCTTGCTCTGCTTTGTGTTAAGTGGGTCTTTGTGATTACACTTGATTGCACAATACCAAAAACACAATAATTTCTCTCATTTGACAATATCACTTTGCCTCACTTATTTTGATTATTTCTGACAATTCATTTCCTACATTTCATTTCTTGATCTCCTACAATCTTTGTTTCTCTCTCTTATCTATCTTTTTGATGCTGTCAAAAAGGGGGAGAAAGTTCTTTAAAGGGAAGAAAGTTTTTTATGGGAGAAAGTTCAAAGGGTGAATATGGTCAAGGGGAGTTATTGCAGTAAAGGGAGTCAGGCTATTGGGAGATTGTGCATATATTTTGTCATCACAAAAAGGTGGAGAATGTTGGGTTGAGTGTGTTTTGGAATTTCCTAAAGTTGTATTTTAATGATGACCAATGAACAACACTCATACCTCGATTTTGATGATGACATATTGAACATGTTATACATTTTATACATATCACAACAATGCTTAAACAACATATTTTTGATGTTTAATATCTCACATTTTAATGATAATATCTTGTATTAATGGTTTACACTTTATATTTTCAGGTTTACACAAATTTGTCCCAGTGGTGTCGACACAGTCCACCTGTGTGTCGACACTAGATGACTGTCCCAGGAAGCAGTCAGAAGTTGAAGTCAGTGGTGTTGACACAGTCATCCTGCGTGACGACACACTTCGACTAAAGTTCAAAAATGTGGATTTTTCTGGACACGTGGTTGTTTAGGGATCAAGGGAATTGACCTAGATTTCCGTGCCCATGCACCCCAAGGCACCTTATGGACATATGGGGCTATATATACCCATGATCCTTGTACTCCAAAGGCATCCCACGCAAAGAAAGCTCAGAGCATTCTAGAAGAAGAGCATTTGAGCAAGAAAGGCTCCTGCGTCTAGAAGGAGAGCAGTAGAGCGCCGCCAAGGGGAAGAAGAAGAAGGAGAAGAAGAGGAGGAGCTCGTGGTTGCAGCAGTGCTGATCCAGAAGGAGATCCAGCCGAGTCTGTGTTTGTATTAAGTGTCAATTTCCGTGTGGGATCTGTGTATGTGTTCTACACAGATCGCCCAATTCTATTTGTCTTTAACATTTTATCCTGTACTGAGATAGATCGTGCTAGAGGATCTATTCTCTAAGTGTGCTTGTTCTAGCAGAACTTGGATCTATTGTGATCTAGAGGTTTGAGTACTTTGTACTCTAGTTTGGAGCCGTAATGCTCTGGGTTGGAGCCATTGTGCTATAGTGCTTGAGCCGTCGTGCTCAAGGGCTTGTGAATTTCCTTAATTCACAAGTGGTTGTGGAGTAGGTTGTCGTGCCTATCTCCTGGGTTTCTTTGAGTTGTTGCACTCAAAGAGGTTGGAGTCGTCGTGCTCAAATTGTACTACACTTGTGCTAGTGGTTACTTTGTTGTGAGGAGGTGGATGTAGGAGACACAAGTTGTGTTATCTGAACCACCTTAAAAATCTTTCGTGCACTATGGTTTGATGTGTGGTTTGCTGTTCCTATTCACTATACTCACACACCACACTTGAATCTGATTGAATTGTGTGTTTCACTCATTTTAATTCCGCTGCTATTCACACACATTCTTAGTTCATCTGGTTAAGTCACCTATCCGATCCCAACAGTTAGCTTCCAAGTCTCTTGGTTGTGCTGCTGGGACTACGTGTGTGTCCCTGTGGTTCAGTTTGTTTCCGCTTGCATTTCCGTACCGACGCGTTCTTGCCGACGGTTGTTTGGCAAGTGTTTTAGGTGTTCGGCTAGCTGTGCCTCTCGTGTGAGTGCTACCCTTGTGCTGCTATTTTCTCTTTCATGTGCGGAAGAGGCCTGTTGCGTGCCTTCTTCCTCTACTTTCCGTGGGTTGCTCGGGGTGGTGGTGCTTTACCATGGCATTTGGTGTCGTGTTGTGCACCGTGGTGACCTTTGTGGCGAAGGATCCCTCCCCTTGAGCTGTCTTGAGGTTGAGCTGGTTGCTCCCCTCATGCGTGTTGTTTCCTTGTGGCATGATGTGTCGTGGTGTACCTATTGCGTCGTCCCTTTCTATGCTGGTTCCTTGTTGTCTGACTGAACGATGTGGGGCAGCATGCATTGTGTTCAGTGTAAGGCAACAAAAATTTTCTTTTGTTTGGCTTGCTTGTGCAGGCATTGTTCCGGTGTGTGTTTTGCTTGTGCCTCAGCTGTGCTTTGGAGGCACTTGTCACCGTTTGGCGTGTGTTCTTCTCCGTCTATATTGGTTGGAACGGTGACTTGTGTTGTGTGCTTCTAAGAGATGATGTTGTTGTTGCGCTCTTGAAGTTGTTGATTTTTCGTGTGTTTCTCTTGTGGGTCTCTGGTGGAGAGTCCCCTTTGGATGGCCCTGTGTTGTTCAGGCCATTGGTGCAGTTGCGTACTACACCTTGAGAATTTTTCTTTTTTCGATGCGCTGTGTTCTTGTGCCTTAAGGGTTCGAGGCCGGTGTGGCCTGCTCTACCCTTTCAGGCTTGCAGTTCCATGCGTATGGCTTTTAGCAGGTCTCTTGTGGAGAGTCCTTCTTGTTAGCCTGTGTTGTTTCAGCCACTGGTGCAACTGTGATGCATCTTGCCTAGTTTTGGTGCTTTTGATGGCACCATGTGCTCGTGCTCGAGTGTTTCGGTTTTGTGCCGTCTGGAGCCTTAGTGCATTGTGTTGTACCTTGGGTGGCTCCTGGTGGTTGTGATAGCACCGTGTGTTGTGCCGTGTGCCTTGATCGTAAGCTTCGTACGTCGTTTAACGAGTTTGCTCGGTGTTGGAGGTGTTGAGCTTTCCACCTTTGGGACACTTCGTTTTAGCTTGTGCCTTGTGGTTGTACCGTTATCGCTGTGGAGCGGCTACTTTGTCTTGTCTATGTAGCCCTATCGATAGTACGCTAAGTTTTGGCCATGGCCTGTGTCCGTATTTTCCCTCTCGCTTGGGGAGCGAGTGTGTTCTGTTGTGGTGCTCTGCTTGGTCTGGGTCCTTCTCAAGGGTGGATGTGTTGTCCTTGACCTTTGCAGTTGTTTCGATTTCCGCACAGTTTGCCGACGTCTTGAATTGCTTAGTTTTGGCCCAACCTCAGACGTCTTCCCTGGTTTTGTCTCTGCGCGTGTGCCTGTGGAGCGTTTGGTTTAGTTTTCTGTGGCTCCATAGTCGTTGTGTGTCCTTGTCGGACCATGAGTATGATCTAGGTGAGATCGAGTAGTGCCAATGGACATTGCCTTGCGTTCCGTGATGTTCTCCTTGTGCATGTTACTACTTGGTTTCGGGTCGCCCTTAAGAAACTCTCATTTTGCTTTGCGGTAGGCGCTAGCTGTTGCTAGTTGTGCGGGGCCGTTCAACGGAGTCTTGTGGTTGACCTTTTGGCATTTTCTCGGCTGCCGTCAGTAACTGTGTCCTCTATCGAGTTCCGCTGGTGACAAAGTTTGTTGCTGACTGGTTGGTCTCAACAGTGTGGTCTGTTGAGGGCTCAGTCGTGTGGTTTCTGACTAGCGGTTTCAGTTGTTTTCTGGTTGGTTTGGTGCGCGCCGCGCTTGTGGAGTTGTCGACACCCAACATGGGTGCTCCGTGCCGGTTTCTATGCATTCTGCGAGCTGTCATATGTCTGGTTAGGCACTCCATTTGTGGCGGAGTCGTGGTGGTGACCATCGGGAGGTCGTGGCATGACTTAGTGGTCTCTTTGCGCTGGTTGTTTTCTCCGACCGGGTTTCGCCCTTAATTTTGAGGACGAAATTGTTTTTAAGTTGGTTAGATTTATAACATTCTGGGTTTTTGGTTGCCTTGCTGTTGATCTTGGGATCGCGACGGATCGGGCTGTCGCGTACTGAACGCTACGTATTGCTTGTTGGCTTCTAGTTGAGAAGGAGACGACCTCTGTGTCATGTTCCTATGGTCTTCTGTGGCTGGTGCCACGTGTCCGCACTCATATGTGTGAAGGCGACATGCCAGCTGTCGCATTCACCTGAGCCACATGCGCACGTGACACGTGGTCTGGAGGTTGTCTGCCTGTCAGAAGACCTGTCGGAACTTTTGAGAAGGCGACAAGATGCTTGTCGCGTTACAGTTAAGAACGCAATGCCTATCTTGTTGCGAACTCAGTTCCGAGGCCTTAAGGCATGTAGACCCCTCTTTCTTCTTCTTTCTCCTTTCTTCTTCCCCTCTCCATGGTGGGGGAGTTTCCTCCCTTCTTCTCAGGCGTTGGGCATGGGGAGGTGCCGGCGTGCTCGTGGCGGAGCATTGGAGCGGCGTGGAGCGAGGAGGAGGAGGCCATTCTGACGTGAAGGTCCCCAATGGGTCTGGCTCATCATTTCTCAGTAGGGATCTCTTGCTCTCTCTTACTGTATTGAGGAGATGGAGCTTGTTTTGGGCTATCTTCCCTATGCTCGAGGCTTGCTTGTGGTTTAGCACGGGAGAAAGCTTGCCGGTGGTGCTCCCCCTTGTGTGGTTTAGTTCTTGTGGTTTGTGGGCAAGGAGAGGTGGCATTGGTGCCCCTGGAGCCATTTTCAGTTGTTCTCTAGGTGTGCCCTCTTCCTCCCCTCTTTGGTGGTAGTTTTGTAGCTGGGGGGACCATGGTATGGCCCCCATTCGTGGTTTGGGCTTTAGTCTGAGGTCGCGACAGGTTAGCTGCTGCGACACCAGTCAGAAGGCAACGTGCAACCTGTCGCGTTCTGATGGTGACAGGTTGGCCGTCACGTTTCCCTTTGCCTTTCTGTTTCCCCATTCAAGTCTTGGTGGGGGTGGCCCATACCCAAGTTGGTTAGAGAGAGAGGTCCCCCCAACTTGGCACGAGACTTGTTTTCCTGTTTGGTGTCTTGCCATTGTGGTTCCTTTGGGTGTGGGCCTTGGGGTGGTTCTGCCCTGAGGGTCCTTCCTTGAGATGAGGAACACGATGGGTCGATTCGTCACATTCTGAATCTGAAGACGACAGCTTCCTTGTTGCATTCTGGTCACGACAGCCTCCTTGTCACATTCTGGTCGCAACGGGGTTCTTGTCGCATTCTTGTTGCCCGTTTAGTTTTCCTCATTTTTGGGCTTTGCAAGGGTGGCATGTGCCTAAGTTGGTTAGGGGAATGTTTCTTCCCCAACTTAGGTTAATGACTGGTGTTCCGTGGTTGCTGCCCTTTTGGGCTGAAGTGTTCGTGCCCATGTTGGTCGACTGCTTTTCGAGAGGGGTGTCGTGCATGCCTATGCCTACTAGGCTTGTCTTGGTTACAAGCCAGCTGTGTTGTTTGCTTGTTGTGCTTGCCCTGCCTGTTCTCAGTTCGCCCAGTGCTTAGCACTCGAGGGCTTGTCCATTGTACAGGTTTCACCGTTACCTAAATCCTCAGTCCCTGTGCCCGTTGAGGGAGTTCTCCAGGTGGCAGGCGAGCTCAAGCTCAGACTTTGGTAGAAGAGGGGAAAATGGTGGTGGAAAGTGGCGTAGAGTCGTTTGTTGAGTTCTCTTAGTTGAGTCTGGGACGCCAAGGTGGTTTGGATGTTCTTCCGGCACATATCAGCTACTCCTTTCTTACTGCCTCTCTCAACGTTGGTTCCTGAGCTATGTCGTGGGGCCGTAGCTTGGTCGGGCTACGGTTGTTCATGTGTGGTGTTCTCTGTGGTAGTTCACTAGCCTCACTCTTTTGGGGAGGTTGTAGGTAGGATCCGGTGGGTGGCGAGTAGAGGAATGGCCGGTGTGTCCTCCACTTAGCTGCTAGTGGCGGTGGTTTGGTTGCTCTTGTTGTGACGACATTTCTTTCACGTTGTTTACAAGTGTGTATCATTGCCCTAGCCTGCATAGTGGGTGTAGCCTAGCTGTGTCTAGCTTCCGTGGGCGTTGTCGGTCTGGCCTTGTTGGCCTGTGCTTATGGTGGTTTCCGCATCGCATGTTCTCTCGTAGTGCCTTGTGCAGGCACTCAACTGTTGTTTCATAGTCCATTCCATGGTGCTAGTCCATGGTGGCACCGGCGTGTGTGTTTTCCTGACCTTGTGGCATGTCCGGGGTCCAGGGTGTTTCTCCTTGTGGGCCCTCGACCTTGTGACGGTTTGAGGTGGTCGTGCCTATGGTGAGACGTCCTTCTCACGTGGTTGCTCGGTGTCACTCGTGGTGACACCTATCTGTGCCTTCCATACCTAGTGGAGGTCTGGGATGGCAGTGCTTGTGTCGTGAGACTCTGGTCTCACGTGGTTGCTCCGGTGTTCCGTAAGATTTTTTGTCTTGGTAGGTGGGTGTCGAGGGTTCCTTCCGCATCGTGTCTGACTCCACTATTGTTGCGGGAGTCGTGTCTGGCCCGACCTGGTTGTGGGTCGTGGCATTACTCTGTTCCGCTGGTTTGTAGTACTCTGTAGTAGTTGTTTCTCACTTTACTTCTTTCTAGAGTAGTTGCTTCCGCTTTTCTTTGGAGTTCCCACTGCTCTGGCTGGTAAGGGACTGGTTATCCTTACTGGGCCTTGTTCACGAGGTTTACCCCCTACTTTCTTCAGGTAGGGACTCGCTGTCGCAGAAGTTCGTTGCCGAACGATTGTGGTGGCGGTTGGTTCCACCGTACATTGCCAGCAATGTGAGTTGTGAGCATGAGATCTCTTATACTGTGTGAGTTGAGAGTTGCCTTTTTGCAAGTCCTCGGGGTATGACCCTTAAGGATTGCACTTTTCCTTTTGCACCTGTACTTTTATTTTGGTCATGTTGTACAAAGCTTCCTTATTAATGTATGAACTTTCTTGTTATAGTTATTTGAATTTATTGCTTATCTCACTGGACTAAATTCTAACCCTTCCGGGTCTTCGTATCCGTGGTTGGCGGAGCGACCTTCAGGGTCCTTGGCGGGGTCCGAGAGGTCGGGTCATTACAAATATTGTTTTGAAAAGTTCATATTTCGACGGGACATCACCGAACTTCAACAATTGAATTGAATTTGAAGTCATTATAATTATTAGAAAAATGTAATAATTTACTAAAAAATTATGGAGAGAGCGGACCAGGAAAGAAATCGATCAACTAATGACCGATTTATTTATTCAATTTTTTTTTTTGAAATGTTGTGTCAGGGCATCTATTGGCACGACTGTTGACTATTAAAAGTGTGCTACATTGAAAATTAAAAATTTTACACTACTATTCAAATAATATTATTTTTAAAGAAAATTAAGGGTTGTGAGTTTAGATTGACCAAACTAAATCAGCAAATGATGGGGAAAATAAAATAAAACTTCTCGCCTGGGAGTTAGGCTTGTGACTTTTCAATTTTCATCTTTTTTGACTAAAATATATAATTAAGAATGTTTACTTCTTTGAGAAGCAAATGACATGTTGACACTACAAGAAAAAACGTGTTTTAGAGACCGATATTGCACCCGATATTTTCAGTCACTATTCGGTCAAAATTAGTGATCAATTTATCATCGAAACAATTCGGTCGCTAAAAATATATTATATTCACCGATTTTAGTTCGGTCACTAATCAGTCACTATTAGTGACCGAACAGTGACCGTTGGGTATTCGTTGTCTGCATTTCTTCATTTTCAAAAATGGAGGAAAATTTTGCGACCGAATATTTTTGGTCACTATCAGTCATAAATTGGTGACCGATTAGTGACCGATTTTATTTTAGTCATAGATTTTCACGTTTTCCCGAGTATAGAAAAATATTTTGCGATCGATTATTTTTAGTCATTAATCTGTCACAGATTTGGGATCGATTAGAACTCGATAATAATCGGTCTCTATAGCCGACGAGTTTAGAGACTGAATAGCGACCGGCATTTGTCGGTCGCTATTATTCCTCTCTTCTTCCTCTGTCCCTACTCTCTCTCTCTCTCTCTCTCTCTCCTCTCTCTCTCTCTCTCTCTCTCCTCTCTCTCTCTCTCTCTCTCTCTCTCTCTCTCTCTCTCTCTCTCTCTCGTTTGCCGTCGTAGGTCGCTGTGCGCTGCCTTCATCGACGTCGGACGCTGTCATCACCGCCGTCGAAGCCTCTATCTGTGACGGTCCTCGCTGTTCAGACCCGTTAACCTAACAACGAGTCTAACATGAGTCCGCCTCCCGCGAACGGGCCGAAGTCTCGCAAGGGATATCAAACCAAATGTCCGTAAAAACATAAAGGAACCAGCTTAATTACTCATAAGATATGACAATCTCACAAGAATTTACATGAAATATACATAGCCATAGCACAACTGTAACCAAACTACAACAGAACCTGGGGCATACCCTGAGGTGAACAACAAAAAAGTAAAATTACACTGCTGGTGGTGCAGACCCTCCACTGGAAGACGGGCACGAAATCTCCGAATCTCCCTCACCTGGTAGAAGGTAGGGGTGAGCCTCACGTGTCACTAGCTCAGTAAGGAAAACTCCCTAGAAACTGAGCAAACCAACACATATAGCAAAGTAGGAAATGCTAAGCTAACAATTTATAATATTAACTAGCAGAATATAAAACTGTAAGTACCACTTACCATTTGCCGCTTAACAGAAATCAACGTAATTAAATAAACGGCAACATCAAACAGGTGTACGAGCTACTGTAGAGAAACGCCACACTCGAGCCAAGTCAACTGGTTCGCGACACCAGTTACTGACCCGGACAAACAACACAAGACCACCTCTCAGTCTCGCAGCCACGTACGAAAGGTCCAGCTGCCGCTCCACTAAACAAGTACAAGAACTGTGGAGTCAAACTTGTTGCCCAGCTAGCTAGCCCAGAGGGGGGGGGGATTAATGGGTTATTAAAAATTAGATCTTAGATTGGTACCTGTACACTAAAAAGATTACACAACAACTTAAACGAAGGTTAGAGTTAGAGGGAATGAAACAGCAAACGCACAAACCACAACCACAAGACACAAGGATTTTATCCTGGTTCGGAACTCGTTTCCACAGGAGACCTAAGTCCAGTCCCTGAGCAATACCTCAAGATATCACTATCAAGGGTACTATCCCCCTCACGGATCCTTACACCCAGCCTCAACTAGTCTTCCTTCAACCTGAAGGGAATACAACCACCCTGGATACCACCTGGTCTTCCTTCACACAGAAGGGAATAAAACTAATAAAAGTAAGCACAAGAACAAGCTTCAGGAACTAGCTCAAATAGCTACAATCTGAAGCAGACAAGCCTCGAGAGAGAAAGGATTTTGACACTGGTTTCTCTCAAAGACTTCACTGGCTCTCAAGGGAATTTCTTTTTCAACACAGAGAGCTAAAGAGCTGAGATCTATTGGAATGGAGAGCTTCGCTCTTGTTGGGACTACTGAAGACTTGAAGGATTGGCTATTCTCTATCACAGAATGTTGTTCTGTTCGAACGGTGTCTTCTTCTCAGTCTTGTAGTCTTGTATTTAAGCTTCTACTTGAAATTTGAACGTTAAAGATCTGTTGTCTCTCATTCTGGTGTACGTTAGACGGGTCTGCAAGGAAGCTTCTGATCTTCAGTCTTTTATCCTTTAGTATACGCCAAAGAAATATTTTGATATCTTGTATCTTTTGTGTCCAACGTTGTACAGATAAATCTTGTCAGGTATCTGCAAGCATATCAACAATAAATAGGAGACAGCTAGAACTGTCGTTGATTGTCAGTCACAGTTGGAGAAGGTATTGCTAGATTTAGCAAAGCTCCTTTATGTCAAAATAAAGATGTAGACAGAATAGCACAATAGTGGAAGATATCGTCTGCATGCATGAGAGATACGTTCAGAGTGCATTGAATGCATAGCAGTCAAACAGGCGAGATACGACTTTGACTATTCAACGTATATTAAAGAGTATTATATTGATATAACAATGAAATCGATATGAACAAAGCCGATGCCTTTGTGACTTATGAAATCGTTATAAGTTGATAGGCAAATCGTTATGACAGAGCATCATTAAATCATAATAATGAAATCGTTATAAGCACTTGTGAAATCGTTATAAGTTGATAGGCAAATCGTTATGACAGAGCATCATTAAATCATAATAATGAAATCGTTATAAGTTGATAGACAAATCGTTATAATAGAGCATCATTACATCATAATAATGAAATCGTTATAAGCACTTATGAAATCGTTGTAAATTGATAGGCAATCGTTATGACAGAGCATTATTAAATCATAATAATGAAATCGTTATAAGTTGATAGACAAATCATTATAATAGAGCATCATTACATCATAATAATGAAATCGTTATAAGTTGATAGGCAAATCGTTATAATAGAGCATCATTACATCATAATAATGAAATCGTTATAAGCACTTATGAAATCGTTGTGCAAGACAAATCGTTATAGGCATCAAAGAAATCGATCAAATCATTACTGTAAGCAAATCGTTGTGATCAAGAAAGAAATCGTTATGAATTCTACAGAAATTGTTACGACGAGCAAATCGTTACGAGGTCTTAAGAAATCGTTATGACAACTTAAGAAATCGTTGCGACAAGAAAATCGTTACGAGGTCTTAAGAAATCGTTATGACAACTTAAGAAATCGTTGCGACAAGCAAATCGTTACGAGGTCTTAAGAAATCGTTATGACAACTTAAGAAATCGTTGCGACAAGCAAATCGTTACGAGGTCTTAAGAAATCGTTATGACAACTTACGAAATCGTTGCGAAGACTTGGCAAGACTTTATAACTTACAAAGAAACCGAAGTCTTAGCAAGTCGTTATAATGTATGAAGAAGTCGATGCAATGACTTGGGGAAAATATGAAGTGAGAGTTTTACCTGATTGTCTTGAACTTCCTTTTACTTTTATTTCCTGTCCTCAAGGCTCAAGTAATTCATTAGTATTGTTTTGTTAATCATCAAAATTAATATATAAATAAGTGAATTAATTTATATGGGGAAAGTTTGGTCATCAATCTCCCCCTTTTTGATGATGACAAAATATACTAAACAGCATAATAAACAGACATAAATAAACATACATGTTTTTCAGAGTTGCTTGCTTTAGTTTTCTCCCCCTTTTTGTCAATAAGCAAAAAGATAGTGTAAGAGACAAAGAAGAGAGAAAGCTTTGTATTAATTAGGAGTAAGATAATACAAAGGAGACAAAAGAGAGGCATGCTGTGAAATGACAGCCCATGCATTGATCTCCATATCTTCAAAAATCTGGTGGAAAACACCAGGAGCAACTGAAAAGGAAGAACCCATGGCTGGAATCATCCTTTGAATGTAAAGCTGCTGCTGCTGATCCAGGAATTCTCCATACTGATCTTTGTCCAGTATGAATCTGAAGTAGGTGCTCTTTCCAACACTGGCACGAAGGAGAAATCTATCCAGAGATATTGGATAGAAAATCTTCTGATCAGGAAGATCCTTCTTCAACGCATAGAAGGCAGTATATCGGGCTGCCCACTGAACATATATCTCTTGAATTGGATTTATGGAGTTGAGATCCAAGAAGGCTTCTGCTGATAGAATAGGCTTATTTTGTCTGAACAAGGAACTGTTGATAGCTTGCAACAGAAGATGGGATTCCTTATAAGCGTTTCCCATGCGGAGGGAGAAAGCCTCTCACACTCAGAAATGAGTGGACCCAAGACTTGGGAGGAAATGCGGCCAGAGTGGTATTCTCTGAAAATAAACTGCAAAAAGGAAGGCATTCTACCCTGCTTAGCTGACATTCTACCCATCTGCTTAGCAAACATATCAAAAGCATGGGAGCCTGCATCTGAGTCAAACACTAAGGAGTGTAGTTCGGCAGAAGAACTGGAGAGTCAACTTGGAGGTTTGCAAAATCCACTTTGAGGGGAAGATTTATTGGATGTTCTGATCTCAGCATCACTATGGTTGAATGAAATTGGTAGAACTGGACTTCAGGCAGCTTGTTCAGGTAGCAGAAATCACTGTACAACTGGAAGTTCTTGGCTATCCTGATCTCTTTCAGAATGAATGGTCCCCAAGAGGTCTTATGCTGAAGAATGAACCACTCAGAAAGAGTGAGTGGGTGATCTCTATGGGAAAGGGTTTTTGCACGGGCAGTCAAGTATTTGGAGTACTAAGACTTGTTGCCCTTGACGATGGCCCACTTCTCTTCAGTCTTGAACTCAGTGCCCTCATAGATTTTGGATTTTTTAGGGTGGGTCAATTAGCAAAGAGGAAGAACAATGTTTAGATGCTCAGAGAGGTTGAGGAAAGGAATACCATAGATAGTGGAAAGGATACATTTTTGAAGGTATTCCCTATAGATGGATATTCTCTGAGGTTCGAGGGTAAGAGAGTACCAGAGAGGAGGAAATAATGGTGAGAAGGGGAGGCTTACAGAGGATGAATGTTTCCTCTTTTTCTTGGCAGGACTGGGAGGATCAGTCCTGTGGACATGAGTGGCAATGGATAGAATGGAGAGGAGGGTACTTCTCTCAAAGTCATCCGGAAGATTAGTGTCAATGACACGCCAATTTGAGGTTTTTCCGGAATGAGGGTGACAGAAGAAGGAGGAGTAGGAGATAGAAGAGATGTTTGTGATTGAAAGAGGTAGATGGGTGAACTGGAGTTGTTTCAGCGAGAGGTGAAGAAGGTGAGGGTGATGATGGTGCTGAGGTTTGAGAGGGAGTGGGAGAGAAGGAAGGTTGAGATGGAATGAAAGAGGATGAGGTTTGGGTGCGAGGCATAGGGTGTTTGAAAGTTGGTGGTGCTGGAGGGGCTGTAGAAGAAGAAGAAGGTGAGGAGAGGGTTGGAGTTGCAAGAGTAGAAGATTCAGGGGCCTTCGTAGCTGCTGCTGGCTCTTTTCCTTTTGCTTCACCTTCTCTGGCAACTGCAGACGGCCCAGATGGCCTAGAATCCTGATGAGATGGCCCTGATGGCCCAGATGGCCCTGACTCTTGTGCTGGAGGCCCTGGTGGCCGAGGAACAGCTGCTGGTCTGCTCTGAGTAGCAGAAGGAGAAAAATCACCTGACCTCGAAATTACTGATAGCATGGACTTCATGTCTGACATTTCCTTGTTGAACCACCTTATAGCATTTCGGACTTGAGATAGTTCAGTAGTGGTTGTAGCTTGACTGGCAAGAATGCCTTAAACACTGGTCTGAACTGATGATAATATATCTCCTTGAGCCTTTAATATTTCCATAACAGGCTTTAAATTTACTTTCCTGTGGCTCTTTCTTTGCCTTATGTGAGCCACTCTCTTGCTTTTACTTTTTTGATTGACTGGCTCCTCAATATTAGCAGGGGTTGTACTTGGTCCTTCATTTACAGATACTTTGGCAGGAGCTTGATCTCCCTGAGATGGTGCATCTGTCTCAGGAGCATTTTCCATCATAGATTCCTCAATGCCAATTTGCTCCTCTGAATAGGAGCATTGGGTTCATCATTTTCCTGCTCCCCCTGAGTAGGAGCTTCTTCCAAAACGATTTCCTCAATGTGGCCTTCTGCCACTGATTCAGACAAAAGAGACTCTTTAGCATTGGCTCCCCTTGGTTGGGAACTTCTTCCATAATTACTTCTTGTTGAGTAGTTGTTTGCACCTAAAAACTGACATTTGCTTCAGTTAAATTTTCTGTATGGCCTAGTGCCATAGCTTCTTCTTCTGCAAGTCCACCTATTTCTGAAGTAACTGAGGTGGAGGGAAAGGAGTCCAACACCTCTCTTAGAATAGAGGCAACTCTTGAGGTGGGCAAAGGATCTGTCACACCTGCTACTGCTTCTCCCATTGGAGTTTCTGAAGAAAGAGATTCAACCTCCATAACAGGTGATCTTGAAGTCTCTGCTTGATCTTCCAGTGCAGGTTCTGGAGCTGCTTGTTCTACTGCTACTGATTCTACCTCTAATTCGACTGGTGGATCTGCTGCTTCTTCTGGAATCTCTGGGACATCTCCAATGATGGCCTCTCCCTCTGCCACAGAGGTCTTGGACCATATCCCATTCTGCACTGAGAATCCACTTTTCTTTAGGTTCCTGGACCTTATAGACTGGCCCATCTTTTCCACAACTACCCCAGATAGATTTACTCCAAAATGTTTGAATATCTTGGTAAGTAGATGAGCATAGGGCAATGAAACATTCAGCTTGCTCTTTGTATCCCAGATTTGATCATGGGAAAACTTCATTCTCTCCATCATTACCTCGGCCATGTTAATCTCCTTTTGCTGGATTACCCAGAACATCATATTCGAATCTGCCCTAGTACAAGTTGAGAAATTGGCACTGCGGGGAACCATGATTTGGCAGATAATAAAATGAAGTAGATGGTTGAATGCAGTCATCTGATTGATATCTAATTTCCTGTCTCTCAGCCTGAAACCTGGACCTATAATGCCAAGACCCTTAGCTTGATCGTTCACTGTGTGAACCCTACTGGGTCCAGAAGTCTTCACCTTAAACAACATGTGCAACAGCTCATGATCTACTTTGATTTGGATACCCTTTACAGAAGAGACAAGGGACCCATCCGCCTCTGACCTTAGACAAACATAAAAGGCTTTCACCAGGTCGGGATAGCTTACCTCGGTGAAGGTGGCAATATCCATCCACTGCATCCTTCTCAATGTTTCTGCTATACTGCTCATGCCATTCTTTACTAGATTTGGTACAACCACTGCTTTATTTCCGCAAACCTTCATCTTGACGAATGTAAACCTTTCCTGCTGCTCATGGGACAAATACTCAGCACTGTAGCCCCCTACACTTCCGGAGATCACTGGAGCAGCCATGGGTAGAGAGGAGAAAAGGTTTTGGAGCTAGGAGATGATGGAAGGGATGGAAGCCCTCAAGGGATTCTTCGCGGGAAGAAGAGAAGGCTTCAAATCTTGCGGAGAGTCGATGCCGGAATCGTTAGGGCATCGGCTTTGGGCGAACAGATAAAGGAGAAGGAAGGGTAAAGGTGGGAGATGAGTCGTTCCCACAACGATTTGATAATTAATAATACTTTATCGAAAAGGGAGGTGCCAAAAAGGGTAACGGCAGAAAGCGACAAAAGGGTTTGACGGGTCAAACTACTTTTGACACAATAGCGGTCAAATAAAGTAAATAAGCTGAGTTTTGGTTAATGCCAGAGAGAGAGAAAAATTTCATTATAATCTGAAAATTTATATGCCAATTTAAGTACAGAAATCTTTTCATAAATTGCACATCCCTAATTCCCTTCTAAGAGATGTAAATCTCTCTTCAGGTAGGGCTTTTGTGAAGATATTTGCCAGTTGACCATTTGTATCTATAAAAGAAATTTCTAAATTACCACTAGCTACATGATCTCGAATGAAATGATATCTAACCTCAATGTGTTTGGTCCTTGAGTGTTGCACTGGATTCTTGGTGAGGTTGATGGCACTTGTATTATCACACAGTAGTGGAATTGACTTGATATGTATGCCAAAATCCTAAAGTTGTTGCTTTATCCATAGGAGTTGTGTACAGCAACTTCCAGCAGCAACATATTCAGCTTCAGCTGTTGATAGAGCTACTGAGTTTTATTTCTTGGAAGACTAAGATATCAGACATCCTGCAAGAAATTGACAACAACCACTGGTGCTTTTTCTATCTACTTTGCATCCAGCATAGTCAGCATCAGAGTATCCTACTAAATTTATTTCATAAGATTTTGGATACCAAAGACCTAAATCATGAGTTCTAGCTAAATATCTAAATATTCTTTTCACAGAAATTAAATGAGACTCTCTAGGGTCTGCTTGATATCTAGCACACATGCATACACTAAATAAAATGTCTGGTCTACTTGCTGTTAAGTAAAGCAATGACCCTATCATACCTCTATAGTTATTTTGATCTACCTTTTTACCATTTTGATCACTGTCCATTCTGGTTGACGTGCTCATTGGCGTTGACAATAGCTTCGCACCTTCAAATCCAAATTTCTTTAACACCTCTTTGGTGTACTTGGCTTGACAGATGTGGGTGCCTTCCTTCCCTTGCTTGATTTGCAATCCAAGGAAATAGTTTAGCTCCCCCATCATACTCATTTCAAATTCTCCCTGCATAAGCTTTTCAAAGTACTTGCACAGAGATTCATCAGTAGATCCAAAAATAATATCATCTACATATATTTACACAAGTAGTATATGTTTGACTTTTGATTTTATAAATAATGTACTATCCACTTGACCTCTAGTGAAACCATGATCTAATAAGAAAGTACTGAGCCTTTCATACCAGGCTCTAGGTGCTTACTTTAAACCATATAAAGCCTTATGGAGTTTAAATACATGATTTGGAAATTCGGTGTCATCAAAACTTGGAGGTTGTTCAACATACACTTCCTCCTTGATAAAACCATTTAAGAAGGCAGATTTGACATCCATTTGAAACAATTTTAAGTCTAATGCAGATGCATAAGCAAGTAAAATTCTAATAGCCTCAAGTCTAGCCACAGGTGCATAGGTTTCATCGAAGTCTATGCCTTCCTCTTGGGAATAGACTTGAGCTACCAGTCTGGCCTTGTTTCTTAAGATTACTACAGACTCATCCAGTTTATTTCTGAACACCCACTTGGTGCCAATAACTGAATGATTGGATGGTCTTGGAACAAGTGACCATACTTGGTTTCTCTTGAACTGATTTAGTTCATCTTGCATGGCTATTATCCAAAATTCATCAGTTAAAGCTTCATTGCTATCTTAGGCTCTATTTGAGAAACAAAAGCTAAATAATCATAAGGAATTACATTACCTCTTGTTCTTACCCCACAGATGGATCACCAATAATGTTCTCAAGAGGGTGATCTTTCTTATGTCTCCATTCTTTTGGAAGATTTTCATGTTGAATTTCAGTTTGCTGCAGTTCTTCCAGAGGTGGATCTTCCTTGTCCTCAATTGATGTATTCTTTAATTTTTCGAACAAGTCATCTGCATCATCAATGTCACTAATTTCTTCCTTTTTCAATGAAGGGTTAGATTCATCAAAAATAACATGCACAGATTGTTCAATTAATAATGAGCGTTTATTGAAAACTCTATAACATTTGGGTTTAGAAGTGTACCCCATAAAGATGCCTTCATCTGATTTGGCATCTAACTTACCAATGTCCCTTTTTCCATTGTTTTGGATAAAACAAGGACATCCAAATATTTTGAAGTGACTGGTCTTAGGTTTCTTTCCCTTGTAGAGTTCATAAGCAGTCTTCTTCAGAATTGGCCTGATCATTACCCTATTAATGATGTAGCTTGCAGTGTTGATGGCTTCGGCCCAAAAATATCTTGGCAAGTCATATTCTGATAACATTGTTCTTGCCATATCTAAAAGTGTTCTATTTTTCCTCTCAGCAATTCCATTCTGTTGATGTGTCCTTGGTGCTGAGAAGTTGTGCTCAATTCCTTGGTCATCAGAGAACCTAGCAAACTTTTCATTTTGAAATTCACCACCATGATCTGATCGGATAGAGATGATGGTGAACTTCTGATCTTTCTGAACTTTCTTGCTGAAGCTGACAAAATTATCAAAGGTGTCATCTTTGTGCTCTAGAAAGGATACCCAAGTAAATCTTGAGTAATCATCAACTATGACAAATCCAAATTCTTTCCTCCAAGACTGGTAGTTCTCATTGGCCCAAATAGATCCATGTGAAGTAGTTCTAACGGCTTTGAGGTGGTCACTACTGTCTTTGATTTGAAAGGGTTCTTGGTGTGCTTTCCTCTTGCACAAGGTCTGCAGATGCTATCCATTTTTGTGTTGACCTTTGACAGTCCTTCCACTAGACTTTTCTTTCTGAGCTTGTTCAATCCATCCAAACTACAGTGGCCCAGTCTTCTGTGCCACAGCTTAGTTGATTGATCTTTGCTGGCTGCCAAACAGACATCTTGATCCTTGAGTTCCTCAAGATAGAGTACATACAAATTTCTTTCTCTATATGCTTCAAAGATGACTGCTCCATCTTTTAATATGCTGCATTTTGATTCTTGGAACTGAATCTGATGGCCCTTGTCACACAACTGGCTGATGCTAATGAGATTGTGCTTTAATCCTTTGACCAGCAACACATCTTCAATTACTGATTTTCCTTTGTTGTTCACGGACCCACTTCCTATCACTGTGCCTTTTCCATTATCTCCATAAGTAACTGTTCCTTCTTCATCTTGGAGATTGACAAAAAGCTTCTGGTTACCTGACATGTGTCTTGAGCATCAACTATCCAAATACCATTTGGATGCTCTTGAATTTCCTTGAAATTTAAACATTAAGTTTTAGGTACCCAAGTTGTAACGTCGCGTGTTTTTCGGATCCATGCGGATCATGTGCATTGTGGTTGTGGCGGCCGTTGTGAGGCCAGTGTGAGTTGGGTGTGTGGAATGCATGGTGTGATTGCGTGGCTTGAGCAGGTGAAGAGCAGGGTAGGTCCTGAATTGGAATAGGACCTGCTGCTGTTCTGTCTGAGTTGGCGTCCAAGGGGTGGTCGTTTACTGTTGGCGTCCAGGTTCATTGATGTTTACATCTTGAACTTGACGGCAGCTTTTGTGGACGTTTAGTCTGGCGGTGTATGTGGGCGACAAGGGGGTTGACGCCAACCTGTCAGTTCAGCAGGTTATATGTTCACCCGAGGGCAGCTCTCTCAGCTCACGTTCTCTCCCTCTTGCCCCAGCTTCGCGCCCTGGTGTTTCTGAAGGTTCTAACAGGTATCGAGGAGTGGCTGGTCGATCGTGGGACGCGCGGCGTCGCCGAATTACGTGAGGAAACGTCGCGGCGTGGTGCAATTCGCGTGGGAGCTTGCGGAGGGCTCGGCGTAAATCGGGGGGTTGCGGGAGATTCTAACGCGTTCTGAGGTAGGGGACGAACCCTGGTAGCTCCGTAGAAACATTAAAACACATCATAACTACTTGAACCAGCATGATAATCCATGTTTGGATAGAGTTGCACCATATGGGATAATGGGTGGTTTGAGTAGTTTATTGTACGAATCATGTTTAAACGGGTTGCATTGGGTTCTGTCATACTAGAGGGTATGCATTTGCATGTTTTCCAGTAATTAGAACAGCTAGAGAACTCGCAGGACCGAATTAGGGTTTCTGCAGGGTTTAAGGCCGGGGAACTTGGCGTCAACATCATTTGCCGCCAAGATCTTCAGCCAGGAGGTTGACGGCCAGGGATCTTGTCGTCTACTTCCTGTAAGCGGCAATCGATGTGGCCGCCTACTCCTATATGAACAGAAATGGCTATTTATGGTGTTTTATCGATAATGCATGCGTGGTATCATAGGAGGTGCACTATGTGCACATGGTTCTCGTGTTTAGCATACAAGATATGTTGTTAAGTGTTTACTTCGGTGACTGCGCGTTGTGTACGCGAGTCAGTTGGGTTCACGTGTAGTGGACCAGTGGTTACTTGTGGTTTACGTGAGGTTTCACGTGGTTTGTGTGTGACGTGCACGTGGTTTTGTGTACGTGGCAAGTAGTACGACGCCTACCGTGGTTACCTCTCCAGTTGGGTGCCCCAAGTTCTTTGTGAGCCAGGTTGTTAGCTCGGGGCTTTGTCCCGGTACTTGTGTAGTACCGTTGAGGTCTGTGTCGTCTGACCTGGACACCCTCACTCTTGTGTTAGAGTTGTACGTCCGACTGAGGGAAAGACGACAGTGGGACAGTGACAGTTGTGGTTGTTTTTAGTCACTTGTAGCGCGCTCGTAGTTGGGGGTATGGACACCAGCAGACGTACTGGACCCCAGCTAGTCCTTTTTCCAGTGCCTCACTCTAGCGAGCCCAGGCCAGGGTCTCTGGAGGTGCCAGCCATGGGCTGTGACCGTGTGGTCTGCAGGTTGTGGTGTTTTAGTTGGTCTCCACAGTTGTTTGACCTTTTTACGTGGAGCGGCAGCTGGACCTTTCGTCCGTGGCTGCGAGACTGAGAGGTGGACCTGTGTTAGTTGTCCGAGTCAGTTTCTGGTGTCGCGAACCAGTTTACGTGGCTCGTGTTGGCTGTCTCTACTTTGGCTTGTACACCTGTTTGGGTTTGCCGTTTAGTTACTACAGTTGTTTCTCGTAGTCGGCAGACAGTGAGTAGTTTTACAGCTTTACTTACCTGCTTAGCTGTTTTATATGTTGTTGGTACTGTTTACTGTTTTGTACCTGTGGTTTGTGGTTTGTTCGGATTTGGGGGAGTTCTCTACTGAGCCAGTGACTAGAGAGGCTCACCCCTACCCCCACAGGTGAGGGCGAGGAGGACGTTTCCCGTCCGGCGTCCAGTTCTGGGCCGCGTCGTAGCGGAGCAGGGTCAGTACCTCCAGCAGAGTAGTACTTCAGCAGTGTAGCCTTGTAGTTTTGTAGCTGTTTATTTTCTTTTGTTGTACCTCGGGGTATGCCCCAGGCTTTTGTACACCTTTACAGTTTTAATGGAATATGGCTATGTAAATTGTGAAAAATTATTTATGAAATGTGGTGTGTTCCTTTATGTTTACACGGACTGTGGTTTGGTTTCCCTTACGAGGCTTCGGCCCGTTCGCGGGAGGCGGACTCGGATCAAGTGCGTTATTAGTTTAACGGGCTTGGCCGAGGCGTTCCGCCACACAGGTTCTTTTGGGTCCTGATTGGTTAGTATCATTAATTTTACTTTTTATTATCCATTTTTTATGTCTTGTTGGGCATGTTGTTACGATATGTCCTAATTTGTTGCAGTGATCACATCAAGATAATTTTGTTACCTTTTCTATATACTTGAAATCAGCTTTATATGCTATATGTTGTTCAGGTACAAATTTTGGTGTTGGATATGTTTTAGGGTAGACTATGGTTTCTTCATTATCTGGGGGTGTATATCCTAACCCATTTTTCTTCTTACCTGATCTTCTAGTACCTTTTAATATTAGAGAGTTTTTACCATTGGTAAATTTTTCTAGTGTGCTTGATAGTTCATTATTTTCTTTATTTAAGTTTTTAATTTCTTTCCTTAATTCATCTGTGCTTTCCTGTTTTTCCAATTTTGTTATTTGTTCATTCTTAGTTTTTAGGTCTTCACATAACAATTTATTTCTTCTTTTAAGTTCAGTTATTTGTTTTTCTAATTCTTCATTTTCTGTTTTTAGATCAGAATTAGTGTTCTCTAGATAAATGATATTTTTCTTACTGACTTTTAATAATTTGCATACTTCATTATATTTATCATAAAGTTCATTAAATGCATTTTCTAGATTATCCGAATCTGAATCATTACAGGAATCAAAGGAAGAGTCAGAAGTTACCTTATCTTCGGTGTTGGCCATGAGAGCCAGGTTGGCTTCTTCTCCATCACTGCTTGAGCTTGACTCATTGTCTGAGTCACTGCTGTTCTCCCAAGCAGCTGCCATTGCTTTCTTTTTTATACTTCTTGAATTTTCTGAAATTATCCTTCTTCTTGTGTTCATTCTTCTTAAGCATTGGACAATCTGCCTTGATGTGTCCAGGCTTCTTGCATTCATAGCATATCACTTCTCCTTTCTTCGAGTCCTTTACTTCTGGTTTTCTGAAATCTTTATTTTTCTTAAAAATCTTCTCCCAGACTGGAGCTTCTTCTTCTTTGCTAGAATTCTTTGAAGTCTTCGACACAACATTTCTTCTTCATCATCACTATCCTTACTGCTTTCACTATTGTCCAGTGATTCTTCTGATATATCTTCATGGGCCTTGAGAGCGTTTGATTGCTTCTTTCTGCTGGAGGATTCTCCTAATCTCTCCATATTTATCTCATGAGCCATGAGGGATCCTATTAACTTCTCCAATGACAATAGTTTTAGATCATTGCCTTCCTTAATGGCTGTTACCTTTGGAATCCATAAGGATGACAAAGATCTGAGGATTTTCCTGACCATATCTGGTACATCATAGACTTTTCCTAATCCAGCTAACCCATTTGTGATATCTGTGAATCTACTAAACATTTGGGTTATGGATTCACCTGACTGCATCTGGAATCTTTCATATTGAGTCACAAGAATGTCGATTCTTGTCTCCTTTGCCTTATCTGTCCCTTCATAGGTAATCCTGAGCTTTTCCCACATTTCCATTGCGGATTTGCAGGCTGAAACTCTGTTGAGTTCTTTCTTGCTGAGGGCACAGCACAGGATGCTCTTGGCTTTGCAGTTTAAGGAGATTCTTCTTCTGTCTTCATCTGTCCACTGAGCCTTTGCATTGGTGACTAGAAGATCACCTTCTTCTACAATGGACCATATCATGTAATCGTTGCCTTGTAGAAAGTACTCCATTCTTGTCTTCCAATAGGTATAATCTTCTCCATCAAACAAAGGAGGTATGTTGACTGACTGACCTTCGAAGTTACCTTGGGCTGCCATGGATCTTTACTCTTCAGATCGTTGGATCTTCTTCTTTGTCGAAGAGACTTTCTCTGATACCACTTGTTGCCCAGCTAGCTAGCCCAGAGGGGGGGGGGGGGTGAATGGGCTATTAAAAATTAGATCTTAGATTGATACCTGTACACTAAAAAGATTACACAACAACTTAAACGATGGTTAGAGTTAGAGGGAATGAAACAGCAAACGCACAAACCACAGCCACAAGACACAAGGATTTTATCCTGGTTCGGAACTCCTTTTCACAGGAGACCTACGTCCAGTCCCTGAGCAATACCTCAGGATATCACTATCAAGGGTACTATCCCCCTCACGGATCCTTACACCCAGCCTCAACTGGTCTTCCTTCAACCTGAAGGGAATACAACCACCCTGGATACCACCAGGTCTTCCTTCACACAGAAGGGAATAAAAATAATAAAAGTAAGGACAAGAACAAGCTTCAGGAACTAGCTCAAACAGCTACAATCTGAAGCAGACAAGGCTCGAGAGAGAAAGGATTTTGACACTGGTTTCTCTTAAAGACTTCACTGGCTCTCAAGGGAATTTCTTTTTCAACACAGAGAGCTAAAGAGCTGAGATCTATTGGAATGGAGAGCTTCACTCTTGTTGGGACAACTGAAGACTTGAAGGATTGGCTATTCTCTATCACAGAATGTTGTTCTGTTCGAACGGTGTCTTCTTCTCAGTCTTGTAGTCTTGTATTTAAGCTTCTACTTGAAATTTGAACGTTAAAGATCAGTTGTCTCTCATTCTGGTGTACGTTAGACGGGTCTGCAAGGAAGCTTCTGATCTTCAGTCTTTTATCCTTTAGTACACACCAAAGAAATATTTTGATATCTTGTATCTTTTGTGTCCAATGTTGTACAGATAAATCTAATTGTCAGGTATCTGCAAGCATATCAACAATAAATAGGAGACAGCTAGAACTATCGTTGATTGTCAGTCACAGTTGGAGAAGGTATTTCTAGATTTAGCAAAGCTCCTTTATGTCAAAATAAAGATGTAGACAGAATAGCACAATAGTGGAAGATATCCTCTGCATGCATGAGAGATACGTTCAGAGTGCATTGAATGCATAGCAGTCAAATAGGCGAGATAAGACTTTGACTATTCAACGTATATTAAAGAGTATTATATTGATATAACAATGAAATCGATATGAACAAAGCCGATGCCCTTGTGACTTATGAAATCGTTATAAGTTGATAGGCAAATCGTTATGACAGAGCATCATTAAATCATAATAATGAAATCGTTATAAGCACTTATGAAATCGTTGTAAGTTGATAGGCAAATCGTACTCCATTCTTGTCTTCCAATAGGTATAATCTTCTCCATCAAACAAAGGAGGTCTGTTGACTGACTGACCTTCGAAGTTACCTTGGGCTGCCATGGATCTTTACTCTTCAGATCGTTGGTTCTTCTTTTTTGTCGAAGAGACTCGCTCTGATACCACTTGTTGCCCAGCTGGCTAGCCCAGAGGGGGGGTGAATGGGTTATTAAAAAATTGATCTTTGATTGAAACCTGTTTACTAATAAGATTACACAACAACTTAAACGAAAGTTAGAGTTAGAGGAAATGAAACAGCAAACGCACAAAACACAAACCACAAGACACAAGGATTTTATCCTGGTTCGGAACTCCTATCCACAGGAGACCTACGTCCAGTCCCTGAGCAATACCTCAGGATATCACTATCAAGGGTACTATCCCCCTGACGGATCCTTACACCCAGCCTCAACTGGTCTTCCTTCAACCTGAAGGGAATACAACCACCCTGGATACCACCAGGTCTTCCTTCACATAGAAGGGAATACAACCACCCTGGATACCACCAGGTCTTCCTTCACACAGAAGGGAATAAAACTAATAAAAGTAATCACAAGAACAAGCTTCAGGAACTAGCTCAAACAGCTATGGTCCGAAGCAAATGAGCCTCAAGAGAGAAAGTATTTTGACACTGGTTTCTCTCAAAAGACTTCACTAACTCTCACAGGAATTTCTTTTTCAACACAGAGAGCTAAAGAGCTAAGATCTATTGGAATGGAGTGCTTTGCTCTTCTTTTGAACTACTGAAGACTTGAAGGATTGGCTATTCTCTATCACAGAATGTTGTTGCCTTCTTGAGTTCATCCTTCTCAGTCTTGTAGTCTTGTATTTAAGCTTCTACTTGAAATTTGAACGTTACAGAGCCGTTGTCTCTCATTCTGGTGTACGTTAGACTGGTCTGCAAGGAAGCTTCTGATCTTCAGTCTTTTATCCTTTAGTACCACCAAAAAGATATTTTGATATCTTGTATCTTTTGTGTCCAATGTTGTACAGATAAATCTTGTCAGGTATCTGCAAGCATATCACAAATACATAGGAGACAGCTAGGGCTGTCACTGATTGTTAGTCACAGTTGGAAAAGATATTGCTATATTTAGCAAAGCTCCTTTCTGTCAAAATAAAGATGTAGACAGAATAGCATAATGGTGGAAGATATCGTCTGCATGCATGAGAGATACGTTCAGAGTGCATTGAATGCATAGCAGTCAAACAGACGAGATACGACTTTGACTATTCAACGTATATTAAAGAGTATTATATTGATATAACAATGAAATCGATATAAACAAAGCCGATGCCTTTATGACTTATGAAATTGTTATAAGTTGATAGGCAAATCGTTATGACAGAGCATCATCATAATAATGAAATTGTTATAATTACTTATGAAATCGTTGTGCAAGACAAATCGTTGTAAACCTCAAAGAAAACGATGTGATTGCTTACCAAATCGTTACTGTAAGCAAATCGTTATGAACAATATAGAAATCGTTATGAATTCTACAGAAATCGTTACGACGAGCAAATCATTATGAACAATATAGAAATCGTTATGAATTCTACAGAAATCGTTTCGACGAGCAATCGTTATGAACAATATAGAAATTGTTATGAATTCTACAGAGATCGTTACGACGAGCAAATCGTTACGAGGTCTTAAGAAATCGTTATGACCACTTAAGAAATCGTTGCGACAAGCAAATCGTTACTAGGTCTTAAGAAATCGTTATGACAACTTAAGAAATCATTGCGACGAGCAAATCGTTACGAGGTCTTAAGAAATCGTTATGACAACTTAAGAAATCGTTGCGACGAGCAAATCGTTACGATGTCTTAAGAAATAGTTATGACAACTTAAGAAATCGTTGCGACGAGCAAATCGTTACGAGGTCTTAAGAAATCGTTATGACAACTTAATAAATCGTTGCGACGAGCAAATCGTTACGAGGTCTTAAGAAATCGTTATGACAACTTAAGAAATCGTTGTGACGAGCAAATCATTACGAAGACTTGGCAAGACTTTATAACTTACAAAGAAACCGATGTCTTAGCAAGTCGTTATGATGTATGAAGAAGTCGATGCAATGACTTGGGAAAAATATGAAGTGAGAGTTTTACCTGATTGTCTTGAACTTCCTTTTACTTTTATTTCCTGTCCTCAAGGCTCAAGTAATTCATTAGTATTGTTTTGTTAATCATCAAAATTAATATATAAATAAGTGAATTAATTTATATGGAGAAAGTTTGGTCATCACTCTCCCCCTTTTTGATGATGACAAAATATACTAAATAGCATAAATAAACAATCATGTTTTTCAGAGTTACTTTTAGTTTTCTCCCCCTTTTTGTCAATAAGCAAAAAGATAATCTAAGAGACAAAGAAGAGAGAAAGCTTTGTATTAATTAGGAGCAAGATAATACAAAGGAGACAACAGAGAGGCATGCTGTGAATTGACAGCCCATGCCTTGAGCTCCATATCTTCAAAAATCTGGTGGAAAACACCAGGAGCAACTGAAAAAGAAGAACCCATGGCGGGAATCATCCTTTGAATGTAAAGCTACTGCTGCTGATCCAGGAATTCTCCATACTGATCTTTGTCCAGTATGAATATGAAGTAGGTGCTCTTTCCAACACTGGCACGTAGGAGAAATTTATCCAGAGAGATTGGATAGAAAATCTTCTGAGCAAGAAGATCCTTCTTCAAGCCATAGAATGCAGTATATCTGGCTGCCCACTGAACATAGATCTCTTGAATGGGATTTACGGAGTTGAGATCCAAGAAGGCTTCGGCTGATAGAATAGGTTTACCTTGACGGATCAAGGAACTGTTGATGGCTTGCAACTGAAGATGGGGTTCCTTGTAGAGCGTTTCCCATACGATGGGAGAAAGCCTCTCACACTCAGAAATGAGTGGAGCCAAAAATTGGGAGGAAATGCGGCCAGAGTGGTATTCTCTGAAAATGAACCGCAAAAAGGAAGGCATTCTACCCTGCTTAGCTGACATTCTGCCCATCTGCTTAGCAAACATATCAAAGGCATGGGAGCCTGCATCTGAGTCAAACACTAAGGAGTGTAGCTTCGGCAGAAGAACTGGAGAGTCAATTTTGAGGTTTGCAAAATCCACTGAGAGGGGAAGATTTATTGGATGTTCTGATCTCAGCATTACTATGGCTGAATGAAATTGGTAGAACTGGATTTCAAGCAGCTTGTCCAGATAGCAAAAATCACTGTACAATTGGAAGTTCTTGGCTATCCTAATCTCTTTCAGAATGAATGGGTCCCAATAGGTCTTATGCCGAAGAAGGAACCACTCAGAAAGAGTGAGTGGGTGATCTCTATGGGTAAGGGTTTCTGCACGGGCAGTCAAGAATTTTGAGTACTAAGGCTTGTTTCCCTTAACGCTGGCCCACTGTGCTTCAGTCTTGAACTCAGTCCCCTCATAGATTTTGGATTTTTGAAGGTGGGAGAACTGGCAAAGAGGAAGAACAATGTTTAGATGCTCAGAGAGGTTGAGAAAGGGAAGACCATAAATAGTGGAAAGGATACATTTTTGAAGATATTCCCTATAGATGGATCTTCTCTGAGGTTCAAGGGTAAGAGAGTACCAAAGAGGAGGAAATAATGGTGTGGAAGGAATGCTGACAGAGGATGAATGTTTCCTCTTCTTCTTGGCAGGACTGGGAGGATCAGTCCTGTGGACATGAGTGGCAGTGGATAGAATGGAGATGAGAGTACTTCTCCCAAAGTCATCCGGAAGATTAGTGTCAAAGTCACTATGAATTTGTGGTGATTCCGGAATGAAAGTGACAGAAGAAGGAGGAGTAGGAGGATAGAAGAGATGTTTGGGATTGAAGGATGAAGATGGGTGAACAGGAGTAGTTTTGGAGAGAGGTGAAGATGGAGCTGAGGTTTGAGAGGAAGTGGGAGAGAAGGAAGGTTGAGATGGAATGATAGAGGATGAGGTTTGGGTGCGAGGCATAGGGTGTTTGAAGGTTGGTGGAGCTGGAGGGGCTGTAGAAGAGGATGAAGGTGAGGAGGGGATTGGAGTTGCAAGAGTAGAAGTTTCAGGGGCCTTGGTAGCTGCTACTGGCTCTTTCCCTTTTTCTTGACCTTCTCTGACAACTGCAGATGGCCCAGATGGCCCTGATGCTTGCACTGATGGCCCAGATGGCCCTGACTCTTGTGCTGGTGGCCCTGACTCTTGTGCTGGTGGCCCTGGTGGCCGAGGAACAGCTGCTGGTCTGCTCTGAGTAGCAGAAGGAGAAAGTCCACCTGTCCTGGAAATTACTGATAGCATGGTTTTCATTTCTGACAATTCCTTGTTGAACCACCTCATAGCATTTCGGACTGGAGACAGTTCAGAAGTGGCTGTAGCTTGACTGGCAAGAATGCCTTGGACACTGGACTGAACTGATGATAATAAATCTCCTTGAGCCTTTAGTATTTCCATAACAGGCTGCAAATTTACTTTCCTGTGGCTCTTTCCTTGCTTTCTGTGAACCACTCTCTTTAATTTTCTCTGAGGTACTGGTTCTTCAAATTCATCATGACCTGTACTAGGTCCTTCATTTACAGGGGCATTTTCAATGGGCTCCCCTTGAGATGGTCCTTCTTCTGTACCAAGCTCTTGCTCCCCCTGAATAGGAGCAGATTTAACAACATTTTCTTGTTCCCCCAGAGTGGGAGCTTCTTCCAAAACAATGTCCTCACTGTGGCCTTCTGCCACTGATTCTGACATTTGAGGCTCACTTCCATTTGCTCCACTTGGCTAGGAGCTTCCTCCATTTCAATGTGACCCTCGGCCACAGAAGTAGATACTTGAGACACACTTGCAATTTGCTCCCCCTCAGTAGGAGCTTCATCCATCACTACTTCCCTTGCGCAACTGTTGGCTCCTCAGAAATAATATTTTCTGCATTGGATCTTTCAATATGGCCTGGTGCCATAGCTTCTGTCTCTGTAGGTCCACCTGTTTCTGAAGTAACTGAGGTGGAAGGAAAGGAATCCAACACTTCTCTTAGAATAGAGGCAACTCTGGAGGTGGGCAAGGGATCTCCACACCTGCTACTGCTTCTCCCATTGAAGTTTCTGCTTGTTCTTCCACTGCAGGTTCTACTGCTGCTTGTTCTACTGCTACTGATTCTACCTCTAATTCTGCTGGAGGATCTGCTGCTTCTTCTGGAATCTCTGAACATCTCCAATGATGGCCTCTCCCTCTGCCACAGAGGTCTTGGTCCATATCCCATTCTGCACTGAGAATCCACTTTTCTTTAGGTTCCTGGACCTTATAGACTGGCCCATCTTTTCCACAACTGCCCCAGATAGATTTACTCCAAAATGTTTGAATATCTTGGTAAGTAGATGAGCATAGGGCAATGAAACATTCAACTTTGCTCTTTGTATCCCAGATTTGATCATGGGCAAACTTCATTCTCTCCATCATGACCTCGGCCATGTTAATCTCCTTTTGCTGGATTACCCAGAACATCATATCCGAATCTGCCCTAGTACAAGTTGAGAAGGTGGCACTGCGGGGAACTATGATTTGGCAGATGATAAAATGAAGTAAACGGTTGAATGCAGTCATCTGATTGATATCCAATTTACCGTCTCTCAGCCTGAAACCTGGACCTATAATGCCAAGACCCTTAGCTTGATCGTTCACTGTGTGAACCCCACTGTGTCCAGAAGTCTTCACCCCAAACAACATGTGCAGAAGCTCATGATCTACTTTAATTTGGATACCCTTTACAGATGAGACAAGGGACCCATCCGCCTCTGACTTTAGACAAACATAAAAGGCTTTCACCAGGTCGGGATAGCTTACCTCGGTGAAGGTGGCAATATCCATCCACTGCATCCTTCTCAATGTTTCTGCTATACTGCTCATGCCATTCTTTTCTAGATTTGGTACATCCACTGCTTTATTTCCGCAAACCTTCGTCTTGACGAATGTAAACCTTTCCTGCTGCTCAGGGGACAAATACTCAGCACTGTAGCCCCCTACACTTCCGGAGATCACTGGAGCGGCCATGGGTAGAGTGGAGAAAAGGTTCTGGAGAAAGGAGATGATGGAAGGGATGGAAGCCCTCAAGGGATTCTTCGCGGGAAGAAGAGAAGGCTTCAAATCTTGCGGAGAGTCGATGCCGGAATCGTTAGGGCATCGGCTTTGGGCGAACAGATAAAGGAAGAAGGAAGGGTAAAGGTGGGAGATGAGTCGTTCCCACAACGATTTGACTAATTAATAATACTTTATCGAAAAGGGAGGCGCCAAAAGAGTAACGACAGAAAGCGACAAAAGGGTTTGACGGGTCAAACTACTTTTGACACAATAGCGGTCAAATAAAGTAAATAAGCTGAGTTTTGCTTAATGCCAGAGAGAGAAAGAAATTTCATTATAATCTGAAAAATTTATATGCCAATTTAAATACAGAAATCTTTTCACAAATTGCACATCCCTAATTCCCTTCTAAGAGATGTAAATCTCTCTTCAGGTAGGGCTTTTGTGAAGATATCTGCCAGTGACCATTTGTATCTATAAAAGAAATTTCTAAATTACCACTAGCTACATGATCTCGAATGAAATGATATCTAACCTCAATGTGTTTAGTCCTTGAGTGTTGCACTGGATTTTGGTGAGGTTGATGGCACTTGTATTATCACACAGTAGTGGAATTGACTTGATATGAATGCCGAAATCCTCAAGTTGTTGCTTTATCCATAGGAGTTGTGTACAACAACTTCCAGCAGCAACATATTCAGCTTCAGCTGTTGATAGAGCTACTGAGTTTGTTTCTTGGAAGACCAAGATATCAGACATCCTGCAAGAAATTGACAACAACCACTGGTGCTTTTCTATCTACTTTGCATCCAGCATAGTCAGCATCAGAATATCCTACTAAATTTATTTCACAAGATTTTGGATACCAAAGACCTAAATCATGAGTTCTAGCTAAATATCTAAATATTCTTTTCACAGAAATTAAATGAGACTCTCTAGGGTCTGCTTGATATCTAGCACACATGCATACACTAAATAAAATGTCTGGTCTACTTGCTGTTAAGTAAAGTAATGACCCTATCATACCTCTATAGTTCTTTTGATCTACCTTTTTACCATTTTGATCACTGTCCATTCTGGTTGATGTGCTCATTGGCGTTGACAGTGGCTTCGCACCTTCAAATCCAAATTTCTTTAACAGCTCTTTGGTGTACTTGGCTTGACAGATGTGGGTGCCTTCCTTCCCTTGCTTGATTTGCAATCCAAGGAAGTAGTTTAGCTCTCCCATCATACTCATTTCAAATTCTCCCTGCATAAGCTTTTCAAAGTACTTGCAAAGAGATTCATCAGTAGATCCAAAAATAATATCATCTACATATATTTGCACAAGTAGTATATGTTTGACTTTTGATTTTATAAATAATGTACTATCTACTTGACCTCTAGTGAAACCATGATCTAATAAGAAAGTACTGAGCCTTTCATACCAGGCTCTAGGTGCTTGCTTTAAACCATATAAAGCCTTATGGAGTTTAAATACATGATTTGGAAATTCGGTGTCATCAAAACCTGGAGGTTGTTCAACATACACTTCCTCCTTGATAAAACCATTTAAAAAGGCAGATTTGACATCCATTTGAAACAATTTTAAATCTAATGCAGATGCATAAGCAAGTAAATTCTAATAGCCTCAAGTCTAGCCACAGGTGCATAGGTTTCATCGAAATCTATGCCTTCCTCTTGGGAATAGCCTTGAGCTACCAGTCTGGCCTTGTTTCTTAAGATTACTCCAGACTCATCCAGTTTATTTCTGAACACCCACTTGGTGCCAATAACTGAATGATTGGATGGTCTAGGAACAAGTGACCATACTTGGTTTCTCTTGAACTGATTTAGTTCATCTTGCATGGCTATTATCCAAGATTCATCAGTTAAAGCTTCATTGACTGTCTTAGGCTCTATTTGAGAAACAAAAGCTAAATAATCACAAGGAATTACATTACCTCTTGTTCTTACCCCTACAGATGGATCACCAATAATGTTCTCAAGAGGGTGATCTTTCTTATGTCTCCATTCTTTTGGAAGATTTTCATGTTGAATTTCAGTTTGCTGCAGTTCTTCCAGAGGTGGATCTCCTTGTCCTCAATTGAGGTATTCTTTAATTTTTCGGACAAGTCATCTGCATCATCAATGTCACTAATTTCTTCCTTTTTCAAGGAAGGGTTAGATTCATCAAAAATAACATGCACAGATTGTTCAATTAATAATGAGCGTTTATTGAAAACTCTATAACCTTTGGGTTTAGAAGTGTACCCCATAAAGATGCCTTCATCTGATTTGGCATCTAACTTACCAATGTCCCTTTTTCCATTGTTGTGGATGAAGCAAGGACATCCAAATATTTTGAAGTGACTGATCTTAGGTTTCTTTCCCTTGTAGAGTTCATAAGCAGTCTTCTTCAGAATTGGCCTGATCATTACCCTATTAATGATGTAGCTTGCAGTGTTGATGGCTTCGGCCCAAAAATATCTTGGCAAGTCATATTCTGATAACATTGTTCTTGCCATATCCAAAAGAGTTCTATTTTTCCTCTCAGCAATTCCATTCTGTTGAGGTGTCCTTGGTGCTGAGAAGTTGTGCTCAATTCCTTGGTCATCACAGAACCTAGCAAACTTTTCATTTTGAAATTCACCACCATGATCTGATCGGATAGAGATAATGGTGAACTTCTGATCTTTCTGAACTTCTTGCTGAAGCTGACAAAATTATCAAAGGTGTCATCTTTGTGCTCTAGAAAGGATACCCAAGTAAATCTTGAGTAATCATCAACTATGACAAATCCAAAATTCTTTCCTCCAAGACTGGTAGTCCTCATTGGCCCAAATAGATCCATGTGAAGTAGTTCTAACGGCTTTGAGGTGGTCACTACTGTCTTTGATTTGAAAGAGTTCTTGGTGTGCTTTCCTCTTGCACAAGGTCTGCAGATGCTATCCATTTTTGTGTTGACCTTTGGCAGTCCTTCCACTAGATTTCTCTTTCTGAGCTTGTTCAATCCATCCAAACTGCAGTGGCCCAGTCTTCTGTGCCACAGCTCAGTTGATTGATCTTTGCTGGCTGCCAAACAGACATCTTGATCCTTGAGTTCCTCAAGATAGAGTACATACAAATTCTTTCTCTATATGCTTCAAAGATGACTGCTCCATCCTTTAATATGCTGCATTTTGATTCTTGGAACTGAATCTGATGGCCTTTGTCACACAACTGGCTGATGCTAATGAGATTGTGCTTTAATCCTTTGACCAGCAACACATCTTCAATAACTGATTTTCCTTTGTTGTTCACGGACCCACTTCCTATCACTGTGCCTTTTCCATTATCTCCATAAGTAACTGTTCCTTCTTCAGCTTGGAGATTGACGAAAAGCTTCTGGTTACCTGACATGTGTCTTGAGCATCCACTATCCAAATACCATTTGGATGCTCTTGAATTTCCCTGAAATTTAAACATTAAGTTTTAGGTACCCAAGTTCTTTTGGGTCCTGATTGGTTAGTATCATTAATTTTACCTTTTATTATCCATTTTTTATGTCTTGTTGGGCATGTTGTTACGATATGTCCTAATTTGTTGCAGTGATCACAGCAGGATAATTTTGTTACCTTTTCTATATACTTGAAATCAGCTTTATATGCTATATCTTGTTCAGGTACAAATTTTGGTGTTGGATATGTTTTAGGGTAGACTATGGTTTCTTCATTATCTGGGGGTGTATATCCTAACCCATTTTTCTTCTTACCTGATCTTCTAGTACCTTTTAATATTAGAGAGTTTTTACCATTGTAATTTTTCTAGTGTGCTTGATAGTTCATTATTTTCTTCATTTAAGTTTTTAATTTCTTTCCTTAATTCATCTGTGCTTTCCTGTTTTTCCAATTTTGTTATTTGTTCATTCTTAGCTTTAGGTCTTCACATAACAATTTATTTCTTCTTTTAAGTTCAGTTATTTGTTTTTCTAATTCTTCATTTTCTGTTTTTAGATCAGAATTAGTGTTCTCTAGACAAATGATATTTTCTTACTGACTTTTAATAATTTGCATACTTCTTTATATTTATCATAAAGTTCATTAAATGCACTTTCTAGATTATCAGAATCTGAATCATTACAGGAATCAAAGGAAGAGTCAGAAGTTACCTTGTCTTCGGTGTTGGCCATGAGAGCCAGGTTGGCTTCTTCTCCATCACTGCTTGAGCTTGACTCACTGTCTGAGTCACTGTGTTCTCCCAAGCAGCTGCCATTGCTTTCTTTTTATACTTCTTGAATTTTCTGAAATTATCCTTCTTCTTGTGATCATTCTTCTTAAGCATTGGACAATCTGCCTTGATGTGTCCAGGCTTCTTGCATTCATAGCATATCACTTTCCTTCTTCGAATCCTTTACTTCTGGTTTCTGAAATCTTTATTTTTTCTTAAAAAATCTTCTCCCAGACTGGAACTTCTTCTTCTTTGCTAGAATTCTTTGAAGTCTTCGAGACAGCATTGCTTCTTCATCATCACTGTCCTTACTGTTCACTGTTGTCCAGTGATTCTTCTGATATTTCTTCATGGGCCTTGAGAGCGTTTGATTGCTTCTTTCTGCTGGAGGATTCTCCTAATCTCTCCATATTTATCTCATGAGCCATGAGGGATCCTATTAACTTCTCCAATGACATAGTTTTATCATTGGCTTCCTCAATGGCTGTTACCTTGGAATCCATGAGGATGGCAGAGATCTGAGGATCTTCCTGACCATATCTGGTACAACATAGATTTTCCTAATCCAGCTAACCCATTTGTGATATCTGTGAATCTACTAAACATTTGGGTTATGGATTCACCTGACTGCATCTGGAATCTTCATATTGGGTCACAAGAATGTCGATTCTTGTCTCCTTTACCTTATCTGTCCCTTCATAGGTAATCCTGAGCTTTTCCCACATTTCCATTGCGGATTTGCAGGCTGAAACTCTGTTGAATTCTTTCTTGCTGAGGGCACAGCACAGGATGCTCTTGGCTTTGCAGTTTAAGGAGATTTTTCTTCTATCTTCATCTGTCCACTGAGCTTTGCATTGGTGACTAGAAGATCGCCTTCTTCTACAATGGACCATATCATGTAATCGTGGCTTGTAGAAAGTACTCCATTCTTGTCTTCCAATAGGTATAATCTTCTCCATCAAACAAAGGAGGTCTGTTGACTGACTGACCTTCGAAGTTACCTGGGCTGCCATGGATCTTTACTCTTCAGATCGTTGGATCTTCTTCTTGTCGAAGAGACTCGCTCTGATACCACTTGTTGCCCAGCTAGCTAGCCCAGAGGGGGGGTGAATGGGTTATTAAAAATTGATCTTGATTGAAACCTGTTCACTAATAAGATTACACAACAACTTAAACGAAAGTTAGAGTTAGAGGAAATGAAACAGCAAACGCACAAAACACAAACCACAAGACACAAGGATTTTATCCTGGTTCGGAACTCCTATCCACAGGAGACCTACGTCCAGTCCTGAGCAATACCTCAGGATATCACTATCAAGGGTACTATCCCCTCACGGATCCTTACACCCAGCCACAACCGGTCTTCCTTCAACCTGAAGGGAAAACAACCACCCTGGATACCACCAGGTCTTCCTTCACACAGAAGGGAATACAACCACCCTGGATACCACAGGTCTTCCTTCACACAGAAGGGAATAAAACTAATAAAAGTAAGCACAAGAACAAGCTTCAGGAACTAGCTCAAACAGCTAGGTCTGAAGCAAATAGCCTCAAGAGAGAAAGGATTTTGACACTGGTTTCTCTCAAAAGACTTCACTAACTCTCACAGGAATTTCTTTTTCAACACAGAGAGCTAAAGAGCTAAGCTATTGGAATGGAGTGCTTCGCTCTTGTTTTGAACTACTGAAGACTTGAAGGATTGGCTATTCTCTATCACAGAATGTTGTTTCTTCAAAAGTTCATCCTTCTCAGTCTTGTAGTCTTGTATTTAAGCTTCTACTTGAAATTGAACGTTAAAGAACGTTGTCTCTCATTCTGGTGTACGTTAGACTGGTCTGCAAGGAAGCTTCTGATCTTCAGTCTTTTATCCTTTAGTACACGCCAAAAAGATATTTTGATATCTTGTATCTTTTGTGTCCAACGTTGTACAGATAAATCTTGTCAGGTATCTGCAAGCATATCAACAATAAATAGAGACAGCTAGGGCTGTCGTGATTGTCAGTCACAGTTGGAGAAAGTATTGCTAGATTTAGCAAGCTCCTTTCTGTCAAAATAAAGATGTATACAGAATAGTGGAAGATATCGTCTGCATGCATGAGAGATACGTTCAGAGTGCATTGAATGCATAGCAGTCAAACAGACGAGATACGACTTTGACTATTCAACGTATATTAAGAGTATTATATGATATAACAATGAAATCGATATAACAAAGTCGATGCCTTATGACTTATGAAATCGTTATAAGTTGATAGGCAAATCGTTATGGACAAGCATCATTAAATCATAGTAATGAAATTGATATAATTACTTATGAAAATTGTTGTGCAAGACAAATCATTGTAAACTCAAGAGAAATCGATGTGATTGCTTACCAAATCGTTATTGTAAGCAATCGTTATGAACAATATAAATCGTTATGATTCTACAGAAATCGTTACGACGAGCAAATCGTATGAACAATATAGAAATCGTTACGACGAGCAAATCGTTATGAACATATACAAATCGTTATGATCTACAGAAACCGTTACGACGAGCAAATCGTTGCGAGGTCTTAAGAATCGTATGACAACTTAAGAATCGTTGCGACGAGCAAATCGTTAAGGTCTTAAGAAATCATTATGACAACTTAAAGAATCGTGCGACAGCAAATCGTTACAAGGTCTTAGAAATCGTTATGACTGATGACAGTCCATCCCCATGTACTTTAAATTAATTACTTGCCTATTTTGGTGATAAACAAAACACTGTCAAAAGGTTCTCTAACCTTGTTTATCTAGCCATAAGCACAGGAATTACCCAAAGAAAGTCAAGCATTTGTGGTAAGTCTTACATACATCTTTTCTCAGAAGAGCCATAATAATTTCTTCAGAAGTTATAACGACTTGCTCATTATAACGACTCTGTAAGTTATCGTAACGACTTCTTCAGAAGTTATAACGACTTGCTCATTATAACGACTCTGTAAGTTATCGTAACGACTTCTTCAGAAGTTATAACGACTTGCTCATTATAACGACTCTGTAAGTTATCGTAACGACTTCTTCAGAAGTTATAACGACTTGCTCATTATAACGACTCTGTAAGTTATCGTAACGACTTCTTCAGAAGTTATAACGACTTGCTTGTCATAACGACTCTGTAAGTTGTCGTAACGATTTCTTTAGAAAGCTACAACGACTTGCCATGTTTCATAACGATTTCTTTAGAAAGCTACAACGACTTGCCATGTTTCATAACGATTTCTTTTATCATCTGTTATAGAACGACTTGGTTGTGGTAACGATTTCATAAGTTATCATAACGACTTCTTATCAGTCTACAGCAACTTGATCATAACGATTCTATCAGATTTTCTCAATGACTGCATAAGTCATGTTTCCATTAATTAAACGTTTTTCCTTGATTTAATCTACGTTGAATAGTCAAAGTCGCATCTCGTCTGATTGACTGCCATGCATTTAATAAAGACTGAACGTATCTCTGCATGGACACAGAACATATCTTCCATTCTGGTGTATTCTCTGCATGCATCTTTTAGAACGATAAAGTATTACTACTATTTTTGTGTCTATCTGCTTTGACGTTGATTGACATCTGGAGATAGTATAGCTGTCTACCATTAAAGCTCAACCTTGCAGAACCTTAAGGATGTACTATCCTACAACAACGGACACAGAAGGAACTACAAGCAAACTCAGAAGATCTTATCTCTTTGCGTGCTCCAAAGAACAAAAGACTGTTGACAGGAAGCTTCCACAAAACCTTCAGTCTAACGTACACCAAAGCTGTGAGACAACGGTCATCTCCTTGTCCTCATTCAAATCGGAGATACAAATACAAGATGAAGCTGGAAAGACAAACCATCGAGAAATTCAATTCATATTGAAGAGCGGCTAGAACTCTGCAGCTTTCAAGTCTTCGAATTTTTCTCTAGAGCCAGAAATTCAGTCTTTCGATCTTGGCTCTTAGCTCCCTGTGCTGTGAGAAGAAAAATTAAGGAAGAGCTAGTCTAGTTCTGAGAGAGTGCACTTTGTGTAGATCTTCGTCTCTCAGTGCTTGTAGCTTCAGATTGAGTTTTGTAAAAGCTTGATCTAGGGGCTAGTCTTTTTCTCTCAAGAATTTCGTGTGAAGGGTGTGTTCCATGGTGGTTTTCGTCCCTTCGTGTGTGAAGAAGACCTGGTGGTTTCCAGGGTGGTGTTTTTCCCTTCGTGTGTGAAGGAAGACCTGGTGTTTCCAGGGTGTTGTGTTCCCTTCAGGGGTGAAGGAAGACCAGCTAAGCTGGGTGGTTGTTTTTGTCCATAGGGGGACTGTACCCGAGTTAGTGAAATCCTGAGGGTTGCTCAGGGACTGGACGTAGGACTCCTAAGGAGAGGAGATCCGAACCAGGATAAATCTGTGTGTTGTGTGATTGTCTTCTTTGTGTGATTGTTGTTTTTACTAACCATTACTAATCCTTTCAAGAACTCTTTATGTTTGTTTGAGTTCAGGTTTTTATCAGATAAATTTTTAAAGACCCATTCACCCCCCCTCTGGGTTAGCCAACCGGGCAACAAGTGGTATCAGAGCGAGTCTCTTCGACAAAGAACAAGATCCAACGATCTGAAGAGTAAAGATCCATGGCAGCCCAAGGTCACTTCGAAGGTCAGTCTGTCAACAGACCTCCTTTGTTCGACGGTGAAGATTATACGTATTGGAAGACCAGGATGGAATACTTTCTACAAGGCCACGATTATCAAATCTGGTCAATAGTGGAAGAAGGTGATCTGGTCGTCACAAATGAGAAAGCACAATGGACAGATGAAGATAGAAAGAAAATCTCCTTGAACTGTAAAGCTAAGAGCATTCTATGTTGTGCTCTAAGCAAGAAGGAGTTCAACAGAGTTTCAGCATGCAAATCCTCCATGGAAATGTGGGAAAAGTTAAGGATTACATATGAAGGTACAGACAAAGTAAAGGAGACAAGAATCGACATTCTTGTCACTCAGTATGAAAGATTTCAAATGCAAACAGGTGAGTCTATTACCCAAATGTTTAGTAGATTTACTGACATCACTAATGGCCTAGCAAGTCTAGGAAAGTCATATGAGAATGCAGATATGGTAAGGAAGATTCTCAGATCCTTGCCATCTTCATGGACGGCAAAGGTCACAGCTATCGAAGAAGCTAATGATCTTAAGAGAATGTCAGTAGAAAAACTCATCGGGTCTCTCATGGCCCATGAAATAAACATGGAAAGACTAGGAGAATCCTCCAGTAGAAAGAAGCAGTCAAATGCGCTTAAAGCTAATGGGGACTCATCAGAAGAATCCTTAGATAACAGTGAAGATAGCAAAGATAGTGATGATGAAGAAGCCATGCTCTCAAGAAGATTGCAGAGAATCTTGGCAAAGAAGAAGAAGTTCCAGTCTGGTAGGAGGTACTTCAAGAAAAACAAAGATCTCAAGAGACCAGATGGAAAAGATCAGAAGAGGAATGAGCCACTTTGCTATGAATGCAAGAAACCTGGACATATCAAGGCAGACTGTCCAATGCTAAAGAAAAATGATCACAAGAAGAAGGACAGCTCCAAGAAGTTCAGAAGATTCAAAAAGAAAGCCATGGCAGCTGCATGGGACAACAGCAGCGACTCAGACAGTGAGTCAAGCTCCAGCAGTGAAGAAGAAGAAGCCAACCTGGCTCTTATGGCAAATACCGAGGATAAGGTAACATCTGATTCCTCTTTCGATTCCTGTAATGACTCAGATTCGGATAATTTGGAAAGTGCATTTAATGAACTCTACGATAAGTATAAAGAAGTGTGTAAACTACTTAAGCTAAGCAAGAAAAATATCACATGTCTCGAAAATACCAACTCAGATTTAAAATCTGAAAATGAAGAACTAGAAAAACAAATAATTGAGCTTAAGAGAAGAAATGAACTATTATGTGAAAACTTAAAAGACAAGAACAGAAAAATCATTGACCTAGAAAAACAGGAAAGCTCAGATGATTTAAGAAAAACGGTAAATGAATTAAATGAAGAAAACAATACACTAGCAAGCACCTTAGAAAAGTTTACAAATGGAAAGAATTCCTTATTATTAAAAGGTGCTAGAAGATCTGGTAAGAATAAACGAGGTTTAGGTTACATACCGCCAGAAAATGAAGAAGAAATAATCTATCCAGAAAAATATCCAACTCCTAAGTTCACTCCAGAACAAGATGTGGCATATAAAGCGAATTTTAAATACATAGTAAGAGTGACAATAACATCATGTTGTAATCACTGTAATAAGCTAGGACATTTAAAATCCACCTGTCCAACAAGACATAAGAAGTGGATAATAAAAAGTAAAAATAATGATACTGACCCATCAGGACCCAAAGGAACTTGGGTACCTAAATCTTGATGTCTTTATTTCAGGCTAACCTTCGAGCATCCAAATGGTATTTGGATAGTGGGTGCTCAAGGCACATGACAGGAAACCTGAAGCTTTTCTCCCATCTTCAAGATGAAGAAGGAACAGTCACTTATGGAGATAATGGAAAAGGAACTGTAGTAGGCAGTGGATCAGTTAACAGCAAAGGAAAAACAGTCATAGAAGATGTACTGTTAGTCAAAGGTTTAAAGCACAACCTCATAAGTATTAGTCAGCTGTGTGATAGAGGACATCAAATCAAATTTCAAGAGTCAAAATGCAGCATACTAAAGGATGGAGCAGTCATCTTTGAAGCAAATAGAGAGAAGAATCTGTACGTGCTCTACCTTGAAGAACTCAAAGAGCAGAATGTGTGTCTGGCAGCCAGCAAAGACAAATCAACCGATCTGTGGCACAGAAGGTTAGGCCACTGCAGCTTGGATGGCATGAGCAAGCTCAGAAAGAGAAACCTTGTGGAAGGTCTACCGAAAATCAATGGTAAATTAGAAAGTGTTTGCAGACCTTGTGCTAAGGGAAAGCACACTAAAGTTCCTTCAAGTCAAAGACGGTGGTGACCACCTCAAAACCCTTAGAGCTCCTACATATGGATCTATTTGGGCCAATGAGAACTACCAGTCTTGGAGGAAAGAATTTCGGATTTGTTATAGTAGATGACTACTCAAGATTCACATGGGTATCTTTCTTAGAACATAAAAATGACACTTTTGACAATTTTGTTAGTTTCAGCAGAAAATCCAGAAAGATCAGAAGTTCAGCATAGTATCCATTCGATCTGATCATGGTGGTGAGTTCCAAAATGAAAAGTTTGCTAGATTCTGTGATGATCAAGGAATTCAGCACAATTTCTCAGCACCAAGGACACCGCAGCAAAATGGTATAGCCGAACGGAAGAACCGAACTCTCTTGGATATGGCAAGAACTATGCTTTGTGAATATGAGTTACCAAGATATTTCTGGGCAGAAGCAGTCAACACAGCCAGCTACATTGTCAACAGAGTCATGATCAGGCCAATCCTGAAGAAGACTGCATATGAGCTGTTTAAAGGGAAGAAACCAAAGATCAGCCATTTCAGAACTTTTGGATGTCCTTGCTTTATTCACAACAACGGAAAAAGGGATATTGGTAAGTTGGATGCCAAATCAGATGAAGGCATCTTCATGGGGTACACCTCTAAACCCAAAGGCTATAGAGTATTTAATAAACGTACTTTATTGATTGAACAGTCTGTACACATTATTTTTGATGAAACTAATCCCTCCTTGAGAAAGGAAGTAGAGAGTGATATCGATGACGCAGATGAACTGTCCAATAAACTGAAAGACACATCACTTGAAGATAAGGATGATCCGCCTCTGGAAGAAATGCAACAAGAAGAAATTTCTCATGAATCTCTTCCAAAGGAATGGAGATACAAGAAAGATCACCCACCTGAAAACATTATTGGTGATCCATCGGTAGGGGTAAGAACAAGAGGTAACTTGATTCCTTGTGATTACCTCGCCTTTGTTTCTCAATTAGAGCCTAAGACAGTCAATGAAGCCCTAACTGACGAATCCTGGATAATAGCAATGCAAGATGAATTAAATCAATTCAAGAGAAACCAAGTATGGTCACTTGTTCCTAGACCATCAGACCATCCTGTGATCGGCACTAAATGGGTGTTCAGAAACAAATTGGATGAATCTGGTGTAATTCTAAGAAACAAGGCCAGACTGGTGGCTCAAGGCTATTGTCAAGAGGAAGGCATAGATTTTGATGAAACCTATGCACCAGTGGCTAGACTTGAGGCCATTAGAATGCTACTAGCTTATGCTTCTGCATTAGATTTAAAGTTATTTCAAATGGATGTTAAATCTGCATTTCTAAATGGTTTTATAAAAGAAGAAGTTTATGTGGAACAACCGCCGGGTTTTGATGATACAGACTTTCCGAATCATGTTTTTAAGTTGCATAAGGCTCTATATGGTTTAAAACAAGCACCTAGAGCCTGGTATGAAAGACTTAGTTCTTTTCTCACAAAACATGGTTTTAATAGAGGTCAAGTAGATAGCACTCTTTTTATAAAAACAAAAGCCAAAAATATACTGTTGGTTCAAATTTATGTGGATGACATCATCTTTGGATCTACTGATGAATCCTTGTGCAAGTATTTTGAAAAGCTAATGCAGGGGGAATTTGAGATGAGTATGATGGGAGAGCTCAACTACTTCCTTGGACTTCAAATCAAACAAGGAAAGGAAGGAATTCACATCTGTCAAGCAAAGTACACCAGAGAACTGCTAAAGAAATTTGGATTTGAAAACACCAAGCCACTGTCAACACCAATGAGTACATCAACTAGGTTGGACAATGACAAGGATGGTAAGAAAGTAGATCAAAAGATCTACAGAGGTATGATAGGTTCATTACTTTATCTAACCGCAAGTAGACCTGATATATTATTTAGTGTATGCATGTGTGCTAGATATCAAGCCGACCCTAGAGAATCACATTTAATTTCTGTCAAAAGGATTTTCAGATACTTAGCCAGGACTCATGATCTAGGACTATGGTATCCAAACTCCTGTGATGTAAAATTAGTAGGATATTCTGATGCTGATTATGCTGGATGCAAGGTAGATAGAAAAAGCACCAGTGGTTGCTGTCAATTTCTTGCAGGGTGTTTAATCTCATGGTCCTCAAGGAAACAAAATTCAGTAGCACTATCTACAGCTGAAGCCGAGTACGTAGCTGCTGGAAGTTGCTGTACACAACTCTTATGGATAAAGCAACAACTTGAGGATTTTGGACTCAAAGTCAAGAAAATTCCTCTGCTATGTGACAACACCAGCGCTATCAACCTCACCAAAAATCCAATTCAGCACTCCAGGACCAAACATATTGAGGTCAGATATCATTTTATTCGTGATCATGTAGCAAATGGCAATATTGAAATATCGTTTATTGATACAAATAATCAGCTAGCAGATATTTTCACAAAGGCCTTACCTGAAGAGAGATTTACATCTCTTAGAAGGGAGTTAGGCATGTGTATTTTGTGAAAAGATCTTCATTTAAAGCTGGTATAAAAATTCTCAGAATTTAAGAAGGTTCTCTCTCTCTCTCTCTTTCTGTGTCAAAATCAATTCAAAAGTCTCAGTTTAAGCGTTCCGTCCGATAAGTCATAGTTCTTCAAGGCGGTCAACCTCGCTTGTCGTTTTCTGACGCCTCACCTTTTGGAGCATTTATTTTCTTTAAATCGATGCGTTAACGATTCCTCTTCCTCATTCACTTTTTCCCCTCTTTCGTCCCGACGCATGAGCCGATGCCCTAGCGACTCTTGCCTCTACCCTCTGCAAATTTGAAGCTTCCATCTCCTTCCCGCGAAATCGTTTGAGGGTTTCCTCTCATCACCCTTCTCGTCACCCCTTCAAACCTTCTCCCACCTGAATCCATGGCCGCACCAGCTATTGCCGGAAGTGTGGGTGGCTACAGCGCCGAATACCTCTCCCCAGCGCAGGAGGAGCGTTTCACCTTTGTGAAGACAAAGCTCTGTGGTCACAAGGAAGTAGATGTTTCAGATCTGCAGAAAAATGGAATGAGCAGCCTCATTGAGAAGATCGACCAGATGAAGTGGAAAGGGCTTACCACTTGCTCAGAGGTAAGTTATCCGGACCTGGTAAAGGCGTTCTTTGTATGCTTAAGAACAGAAGAAGATGGGGCCCTCGTTTCTTCAGTCAAGGGCACCGTAATCAGAATCGACCAGGAATTGCTTAGGATGCTATTTGGAGTAAGCATATCGGGCTTCAGTGGAATTCATTCTGTAGATACCCAAGAAAAGGGTTTGGGGATTGTTGGGCCAGGGTTCAAGATGAGGGATGGCAAGCTAGATATCAATCAGTTAAGTGCCTTCAACCGCCTCCTTCACTTTATCGTTTGTCAGATTTTGGTTCCCCGAAGTGCAACCTTCTCCGCTTGCACTAAGGCTGACTCCGATCTGATGTACTGGGCCATTAAAAATGAGGAAATCAATATGGCCGCAGTGATGATGGAGAGAATGAAATTTGCCAGGGAGCAGATTTGGGACACTAAAAGCAAGTTGAATGTGTCCCTTCCCTATGCCCATTTACTCACCAGAATCTTCAGACACTTCGGTGTAGATGTCTCAGGGGCAGTTGTGGAGAAGATGGGCCAAGCTATCAGGTCCAGAAACTTAAAGAAGAGCGGTTTTTCAGTAGTCAATGGGGTCTGGTTCAAGGCTTCAGTTGCAGAAGGTGAAGGTCTCATTGGTGAGCCTTCAGTTACTCAAACCCAGTCAGAGGCAGATTCTGTGATGCCCGAATTGCCACTGGAATCAGGTTCTGTTCCAGTCATTGTAGAAACAGAGCAGGAAGGGCCATCTATGGCCAGAAATCAGTCAGAGGCAGCAACAGCAGTGAGGGCAGAGGAAGACAGGCCAGCTACAGCAGATCCAGTTGTGCCTCCTGTTGAAAGGAGAATTGAGGACATTCTTCCTGAAGACATCCTGCCTGTTATGGAGCAGTCTGTGGCATCAGGCCACATCTTTGTAGACGGTCCAGTAGAAGAAGAGCAGCAAAATCCTAAGGATAATTCAATGGAAATGGATGCTCCCTGTCAGGGGGAGACTGGTGCAGTTGCAGAAGATGCTCCACTTGAGGGGGAGCAATCCCAAGAGGCACCAGATGTTGCACCTCCAGCCACTAGCGATCAGGAGGAAGACCAGAGAGAGTCTGAAAATTTGGATGCAAGAGAAGGGGAGACAGCTAGTTCATCAAGCTCTGATGAGGACAATAATCCACCTCCTCCAGCTACAAAGGGCAAAGAGAAAGATATAGCTCCTGAAGTACCCCTTTTAGCTGATGCACCATTTGAAAGACAGGTCAAGCAAAAGATTATCATCAATTTAAAACCTGTGATTGAGAGGTTGGATGCTCAGGGTGAGCTGCTTTGCTCACTTCAGACTGATGTGAATTCCATCTTTCTAAGCCAAGCTTCAGCCCGCAAGGAATTGGTTCAGATTCGCTCTGCCATGACATGGTTTCATCAGGAAATGGGGACCATGAAGAATTGCTATCTGACATCCTTCAGGCAGTTGGAGCTCAAGCTTCTGCTCCTCCAGCAGCTCAGGAGCCTCACTCAAGTGTACCTGAGCCCTCCGGGCAGTCAGCAGCAGCAGCAGAAGCCCCAGCTGAAGAGTCAGGGCCAGCAGGGCCAGCTGAAGAGTCAGGGCCAGCAGGGCCAGCTGAAGAGTCAGGGCCATCAGTGCCAGCTGAAGATTCAAGGTCATCAGGGCCAGTTGTGATGGAATCAGGGCCACCAGGGCCGGCAGTGTTGGATCCGTTGCCTCCCTTGCCTGAAGAAGTGGTTTCAGATCCTCCACCCCTTGCTCCCACTTCTACCAACACTCCCATTCCTCCTTCTCCACCCTCTAACTCCACAGCTCCACCTGCTCCACCTCCCTTCAAAAAGCCCAGATCCAGGCCCATTTCCTCTCCCACACCTTTTCCTCCTCATCCCATCTCATCCTCTCCTGTTTCTTCTACTTCTCATCTTTCCTCTGCTCAAGAATTTGAGGCCCCTCCAGCATCCTCAGCTGGAGCCTCATCCTCTTCTGGTACATCTTCACTTCCAGAAGTAGGATCTCTCAATTCTGATGCATTTCTGAACCCCCCTGCACCTCCCTCCTTTATCACTATTATTCCTACAGATGTCCAAGTCGACTCACCCTTTCTTGATAAAATCAAGGATGAGTTTGAAGAGGTCATTCTTAAATCTGTGCTAAAGGTAGGTGACCACCTTTCCAAGACAGACTCTTCCAGTACTGTCTCCAAGAAACGAAAGCTTTCTTCCTCCACATCTCCTCTTTACCCTCCCTTGTGGTTTTCTCTTACAGTCACCCACAAGCATACCTCTCTGTACAAAGAATACCTTCAAAAGGTTGTCTTTGCCACTCTTCACAATCTTCCTTTTCTTAACCTCTCTGACCATTTAGATGTTATTCTTCCCTATACTCCTCTGTCTAAAGCCGACAAATCCAAAATCTTCTCCTCAGCCCACTCCAAAACTGAGGAGCAATGGGCTAAATCTCATAAAGATCTGTACAGTCGCTTCCTTCAGGCTAAGGCAGCAAGGTTTCCACCCAGGGATCACTCCTTGACCCTTTCTGAGTGGTTTCAGTTTCACCACCAGAACACCTGGGCTCCTGCCATTCAGAAGCTCATCAAGCTGGTCAGGCATTTCCAAACATTCAACAACTACAGGTATCTCAACAATTTACCTGAAGTTCAGCTCAGCCAGTTCAAGAGAGCCATCAAGGTCCTAACCCACTCTGAGCAGTCTGAGGAAATCAGAGTAGATTTTGCCACTCTTAATTTACCTGAAGAGATTTTCCTGCCTCAGATTCATTTCCTGATTATGGAATCTTCGGTTGGTTCCATCGTTTTTGAGCATTTTGCAAGGGTTATGGGCAGAATCAAGATTCAGAAAGGCCTTCAGGTTGGTTTTCCTAGATTTCTTTTCCGGGAATACCATAGAGGGTTTGTCAACTCTGCTGTCCTTGCCCCTCTCCTCTCAGAATGTGAAAGGCTGAATGCCTCCGATTGGTCCAAGTTTTACTCTCTGTCTGCTCAGCAGCTAGCACATCTGAATGCTGCTCAAGCCAGGGAAGGAAAAGCTCCTATCTCTCCTGCAACCTTCTTGGATATGAATTCAATCCAGCTGGTCTCTGATCCCTACCGCGTTTGGGCTGAAAGATACAAAGTGTTTTTAGCTCTTCGCCAGGAACTCAAGGACAAACAGATTTTCTACCCTGTCACCATGGATCAGTTTCTTGCCTGTGCAAGTTTTGGTAAAACAATCATCACCTGCTCCTCCATGGATCCAGACGAGTATGACCTGTTTCTTACCAAGCAGCGCAGCCTCTATCTATCCAAGATGGCTCCAATCATGGGACCATCCTTCTCCATTGAGAGCGGTGCCTTTAGGCAATTCTTCAAGCGTCAGGAAGAGCAAGCCTGGGAAGCTATTTCTCATTATGCCTCCCTTCTCTCTCCTGCTTATTATTTGCCTGTACCTCCTCAATCTTAATTGAATGGATTGTGCTCCTTCTCCTCATTGTCTCTTATTCTTTGTCTCTTTCCTTTTGCTTTTTGCTTAATGACAAAAAGGGGGAGAATGATTGATTACCTACTTGTGTCTGACACATTCCTGAATCATGACTCAAGTACTTTAATTCATGTTTTACTTAAATATGATCATAGTTTTGTCATCACCAAAAGGGGGAGATTGATGAACAGTCCATCCCCATGTACTTTTAAATTAATTACTTGCCTATTTTGGTGATAAACAAAACACTGTCAAAAGTTCTCTAACCTTGTTTATCTAGCCATAAGCACAGGAATTACCCAAAGAAAGTCAAGCATTTGTGGTAAGTCTTACATACATCTTTTCTCAGAAGAGCCATAATAATTTCTTCAGAAGTTATAACGACTTGCTCATTATAACGACTCTGTAAGTTATCGTAACGACTTCTTCAGAAGTTATAACGACTTGCTCATTATAACGACTCTGTAAGTTATCGTAACGACTTCTTCAGAAGTTATAACGACTTGCTCATTATAACGACTCTGTAAGTTATCGTAACGACTTCTTCAGAAGTTATAACGACTTGCTCATTATAACGACTCTGTAAGTTATCGTAACGACTTCTTCAGAAGTTATAACGACTTGCTCATTATAACGACTCTGTAAGTTATCGTAACGACTTCTTCAGAAGTTATAACGACTTGCTCGTCATAACGACTCTGTAAGTTGTCGTAACGATTTCTTTAGAAAGTTACAACGACTTGCCATGTTTCATAACGATTTCTTTAGAAAGCTACAACGACTTGCCATGTTTCATAACGATTTCTTTTATCATCTGTTATAGAACGACTTGGTTGTGGTAACGATTTCATAAGTTATCATAACGACTTCTTATCAGTCTACAGCAACTTGATCATAACGATTCTATCAGATTTTCACAACGACTGCATAAGTCATGTTTCCATTAATTAAACGTTTTTCCTTGATTTAATCTACGTTGAATAGTCAAAGTCGCATCTCGTCTGATTGACTGCCATGCATTTAATAAAGACTGAACGTATCTCTGCATGGACACAGAACATATCTTCCATTCTGGTGTATTCTCTGCATGCATCTTTTAGAACGATAAAGTATTACTACTATTTTTGTGTCTATCTGCTTTGACGTTGATTGACATCTGGAGATAGTATAGCTGTCTACCATTAAAGCTCAACCTTGCAGAACCTTAAGGATGTACTATCCTACAACAACGGACACAGAAGGAACTACAAGCAAACTCAGAAGATCTTATCTCTTTGCGTGCTCCAAAGAACAAAAGACTGTTGACAGGAATCTTCCACAAAACCTTCAGTCTAACGTACACCAAAGCTGTGAGACAACGGTCATCTCCTTGTCCTCATTCAAATCGGAGATACAAATACAAGATGAAGCTGGAAAGACAAACGATCGAGAAATTCAATTCATATTGAAGAGTGGCTAGAACTCTGCAGTTTTCAAGTCTTCGAATTTTTCTCTAGAGCCAGAAATTCAGTCTTTTCAATCTTGGCTCTTAGCTCCCTGTGCTGTGAGAAGAAAAATTAAGGAAGAGCTAGTCTAGTTCTGAGAGAGTGCACTTTGTGTAGATCTTCGTCTCTCAGTGCTTGTAGCTTCAGATTGAGTTTTGTAAAAGCTTGATCTAGGGGCTAGTCTTTTTCTCTCAAGAATTTTCCCTTCGTGTGTGAAGGAAGACCTGGTGGTTTCCAGGGTGTTTTGTTTTCCCTTCGTGTGTGAAGGAAGACCTGGTGGTTTCCAGGGTGGTGTTGTGTTCCCTTCAGGGGTGAAGGAAGACCAGCTAAGCTGGGTGGTTGTTTTTGTCCATAGGGGGACTGTACCCGAGTTAGTGAAATCCTGAGGGTTGCTCAGGGACTGGACGTAGGACTCCTAAGGAGAGGAGATCCGAACCAGGATAAATCTGTGTGTTGTGTGATTGTCTTCTTTGTGTGATTGTTGTTTTTACTAACCATTACTAATTCCTTTCAAGAACTCTTATGTTTGTTTGAGTTCAGGTTTTTATCAGATAAATTTTTAAGACCCATTCACCCCCCCTCTGGGTTAGCCAACCGGGCA